>CM038144.1:360377319-361577319 GCA_021437245.1 Aegilops speltoides
ATGTTTTGTAACCGGTTATCGGCAATCGGCAGGAGCCATATGGTTGTCGCTTTATTGTATGCAATGCAATCGCCCTGTAATGCTTTACTTTATCACTAAGCGGTAGCGATAGTCGTAGAAGCATAAGTTTGGCGAGACGACAACGATGCTACGATGAAGATCAAGGTGTCGCGCCGGTGACGATGGTGATCATGGTGGTGCTACAAGATGGAGATCATGAAGCACAAGATGATGATGACCATATCATATCACTTATATTGATTTGCATGTGATGTTTATCCTTTTATGCATCTTATCTTGCTTTGATTGACGGTAGCATTATAAGATGATCTCTCACTAAATTATCAAGAAGTGTTCTCCCCGAGTATGCACCGTTGCCAAAGTTCGTCGTGCCCAGACACCACGTGATGATCGGGTGTGATAAGCTCTACGTCCATCTACAACGGGTGCAAGCCAGTTTTGCACACGCAGAATACTCGGGTTATACTTGACGAGCCTAGCATATGCAGATATGGCCTCGGAACACGGAGACCGAAAGGTCGAGCGTGAATCATATAGTAGATATGATCAACATAAGATGTTCACCATTGAAAACTACTCCATCTCACGTGATGATCGGTTATGGTTTAGTTGATTTGGGTCACGTGATCACTTAGATGACTAGAGAGATGTCTGTCTAAGTGGGAGTTCTTAAGTAATATGATTAATTGAACTTAAATTTATCATGAACTTAGTCCTGGTAGTATTTTGCAAATTATGTTGTAAGATCAATAGCTTGCGTTGTTGCTTTCATATGTTTATTTTGATATGTTCCTAGAGAAAATTATGTTGAAAAATGTTAGTAGCAATGATGCGGATTTGATCCGTGATCTGAGGTTTATCCTCATTGCTGCACAGAAGAATTATGTCCTTGATGCACCGCTAGGTGACAGACCTATTGCAGGAGCAGATGCAGACGTTATGAACGTTTGGCTAGCTCAATATGATGACTACTTGATAGTTTTGTGCACCATGCTTTATGGCTTAGAATCGGGACTTCAAAGATGTTTTGAACATCATGGACCATATGAGATGTTCCAGGAATTGAAGTTAATATTTCAAGCAAATACCCGAGTTGAGAGATATGAAGTCTCCAACAAGTTCTATAGCTAAAAGATGGAGGAGAATCGCTCAACTAGTGAGCATGTGCTCAGATTGTCTGGGTACTACAATTGCTTGAATCAAGTGGGAGTTAATCTTCCAGATAAGATAGTGATTGACAGAATTCTCTAGTCACCATCACCAAGTTAGTAGAACTTCATGATGAACTATAGTATGCAAAGGATGATGAAAATGATTCCCGAGCTCTTCGTGATGTTGAAATCGACGAAGGTAAAAATCAAGAAAGAACATCAAGTGTTGATGGTTGACAAGATCACTAGTTTCAAGAAAAGGGCAAAGGGAAAGAAAGGGGAACTTCAAGTAGATTGACAAGCAAGTTGTCACTCCCACGAAGAAGCCCAAAGCTGAACCAAAGCCTGAAACTGAGTGCTTACACTGCAAAGGAAATGGTCACTGGAAGCGGAACTGCCCTAAATATTTGGTGGATAAGAAGGATGGCAAAGTGAAAAGGGTATATTTGATATCTGGTGTTTGATGTGTGCTTTACTAGTGTTTATAGCAACCCTCGGTATTTGGTACTGGTTCGGTTGCTAAGAGTAGTAACTCGAAACGGAGTTGCCAGAATAAACAGAAACTAGTTAAGGGTGAAGTGACGATGTGTGTTGAAAGTAGTTTCAAGATTGATATGATCATCATCGCACACTCCCTATACTTTCGGGATTAGTGTTGAACCTAAATAAATGTTATTTGGTGTTTGCGTTGAGCATGAATATGATTTGATCATGTTTATTGCAATAACGGTTATTCATTTAAGTAAGAGAATAAACTGTTATTACATTTACATGAATAAAACCTTTATGGTTACACACCCAATGAAAATGGTTCATTGGACCTCGATCGTAGTGATACACATATTCATAATATTGAAACCAAAAGATGCAAAGTTAATAATGATAGTGCAACTTATTTGTGGCATTGCCGTTTAGGTCATATTGGTGTAAAGCGCATGAAGAAACTCCATGCTGATGGGATTTTGGAATCACTTGATTATGAATCACTTGATGCTTGCGAACCGTGCCTTTTGGGCAAGATGACTAAAACTCCGTTCTCCGGAACAATGGAACAAGCTACTGACTTATTGGAAATAATACATACCGATGTATGCGATCCAATGAGTGTTGATGCTCGTGGCAAGTATCGTTATTTTCTGACCTTCACAGGATGATTTGAGCAGATATGGGTATATCTACTTGATGAAACATAAGTCTGAAATAGTTGAAATGTTCAAAGAATTTCAGAGTGAAGTGGAAAATCATCGTAACAAGAAAATAAAGTTTCTGCAATCTGATCGTGGAGATGAATATTTGAGTTACGAGTTTGGTCTTCAATTAAAACAATGTGGAATAGTTTCACAGCTCATGCCACCTGGAACACCACAATGTTATGGTGTGTCCAAACATCGTAACCGCACTTTATTGGATATAGTGCAATCTATGATGTTTCTTACTGATTTACCAATATCGTTTTGGGATCATGCATTAGAGACAGCTGCATTCACGTTAAATTGGGCACCATCTAAATCCGTTGAGACGACACTATATGAACTGTGGTTTAGCAAGAAACCCAAGTTGTCGTTTCTTAAAGTTTGGGGATGCGATGCTTATGTGAAAAAACTTCAACCTGATAAGCTCGAACCCAAATCGGAGAAATGTGTCTTCATAGGATACCCAAAGGAGACAGTTGGGTACACCTTCTATCACAGATCCGAAGGCAAGACATTCGTTGCTAAGAATGGATCCTTTCTAGAGAAGGAGTTTCTCTCGAAAGAAGTGAGTGGGAGGAAAGTGGAACTTGATGAGGTAATAGTACCTTCTCCCTTACTTGAAAGTAGTTCGTCGCAGAAAACGGTTTCTGAGACACCTACACCAAGTAGTGAGGAAGTTGATGATGTTGATCATGAAACTTCAGATCAAGTTACTGCAGAACCTCGTAGATCAACCAGAGTAAGATCCGCACTGTGAGTGGTACGGTAATCCTGTTCGGAAATCATGCTACTAGATCATGATGAACCTACGAACTATGAAGAAGCGATGGTGAGCCCAGATTCCGCAAAATGGCTTGAGGCCATGAAATCGAGATGGGATCCATGTATGAAAACAAAGTATGGACTTTGGTTGACTTGCCCGAGGGTCGGCAAGCAATAGAAAACAAGTGGATCTTCAAGAAGAAGACCGACGACGACGGTAATGTTATCGTCTATAAAGCTCGACTTGTCGCAAAGGGTTTCGGCAAGTTCAAGGGATTGACTATGATGAGACCTTCTCACCCGTAGCGATGCTTAAGTCCGTCCGAATCATGTTAGCAATTGCGCATTTTATGATTATGAAATTTGGCAAATGGATGTAAAGACTGCATTCTGAATGGATTTACGGAAGAAGAGTTGTATATGATGCAACCGAAGGTTTTATCAATCCAAAGGAGCTAACAAAGTGTGCAAGCTCCAGCGATCCATCTATGGACTGGTGCAAGCATCTCGGAGTTGGAATAAACGCTTTGATGAGTTGATCAAAGCATATAGTTATATCTGAGACTTACAAAGTGAAGCTGTATTTACTAAAAAGTGAGTGGGAGCACTACAAACATTTCGATAAGTATATGTGAATGACATATTGTAGATCGGAAATAATGTAGAATTATTCTGCAAAGCATAAAGAAGTGTTTGAAAGGAGTTTTTCAAAGAAAGACCTCGGTGAAGCTGCTTACATATTGAGCATCAAGATCTATAGAGATAGATCAAGATGCTTGATAAGTTTTTTCAATAAGTACATACCTTGACAAGAATTTGAAGTAGTTCAAAATGGAACAGTCAAAGAAAGAGTTCTTGCCTGTGTTACAAGGTGTGCAATTGAGTAAGACTCAAAACCCGACCACGGCAGAAGATAGAAAGAGAATGAAAGTCATTCCCTATGCCTTGGCCATAGGTTCTATAAAGTATGCCATGCTGTGTACCAGATCTATTGTATACCCTACACTGAGTTTGGCAAAGGAGTACAATAGTGATCTAGTAGTAGATCACAGGACAGCGGTCAAAAATTATCCTTAGTGGAATAAGGATATGTTTCTCGATTATGGAAGTGACAAAAGGTTCGTCGTAAAGGGTTACGTCGATGCAAGTTTTGACACCGATCCGATGACTCTAAGTCTCGATCTAGATACATATTGAAAGTGGGAGCAATTAGCTAGAGTAGCCGTGCGAGCATTGTAGACACAGAAAAATTGCAAAATACATAACGGATCTAAATGTGAAAGATCCATTGACTAAGACTCTCTCGCAAGCAAAACATGATCACACTTTAGTACTCTTTGGGTATTAATCACATAGTAATGTGAACTAGATTACTGAATCTAGTAAACCCTTTGGGTGTTGGTCACATGGCGATGTGAACTATGGGTGTTGATCACATGATGATGTGAACTATCGATGTTAATCACATGGTGATGTGATCTAGATTATTGACTCTAGTGCAAGTGGGAGACTGAAGGAAATATGCCCTAGAGGCAATAATAAAGTTATTATTTATTTCCTTATATCATGATAAATGTTTATCATTCATGCTAGAATTGTATTAACCGGAAACATGATACATGTGTGAATGCATAAACAAACAACATGTCACTAGTATGCCTCTACTAGACTAGCTTGTTAATCAAAGATGGTTATGTTTCCGACCATGAACAAAGAGTTGTTATTTGATTAACAAGGTCACATCATTAATAGAATGATCGATTGACATGACCCATTCCCTTAGCTTAGCACACGATCGTTTAGTATGTTGCTACTGCTTTTATCCATGACATATACATGTTCCTGTAACTATGAGATTATGCAACTCCGTTTACGGAGGAACACTTTGGTGCTACCAAACGTCACAACGAATCGGGTGATTATAAAGGAGTACTACAGGTGTTTCCAAAGGCGATGTTGGGTTGGCGTATTTGAGATTAGGTTTTGTCACTCCGATTGTCGGAGAGGTATCTCTGGGCCCTCTCGGTAATGCACATCACTGAAGCCTTGCAAGCACTACAACTAATGAGTTAGTTGTGAGATGATGTATTACGGAACGAGTAAAGAGACTTGCCGGTAACGAGATTGAACTAGGTATTGGATACCGACGATCGAATCTCGGGCAAGTAACATGCCGATGACAAAAGGAACAACGTATGTTGTTATGCGGTCTGACCGATAAAGATCTTCGTAGAATATGTGGGAACCAATATGGGCATCCAGGTCCCGCTATTGGTTATTGACCGTGAATAGTTCTAGGTCATGTCTACATTGTTCTCGAACCGTAGGGTCCGCACGCTTAAGGTTTCGATGACAGTTATTATGAGTTTATGTATTTTGATGTACCGAAGAAGTTCGGAGTCCCGGATGTGATTACGGACATGACGAGGAGTCTCGAAATGGTCGAGACATAAAGATTGATATATTGGAAGCCTATGTTTGGAGTTCGAATGGTTCGGCGAAAACAGAATTTATCGAGTAACGGAGGTTACCGGAACCCCCGGAGGTAAATGGGCCATAGTGGGCCTTAGTGGAAAAGAGAAGGGCTGCCCTAGATGGGCTGCGCCTCCCCTTCCCTAGTCCTATTAGGACTAGGAGAGGTGGACCCCTCCTCCTCTTTTTCCCCTCCGGGAATCCTAATTGGAATAGGATTGGAGGAGTCCTACTCCCGAATGAGTAGGACTCCTCCTGCGCCTCTCTCTCTGGCCGGCCCCTCCCCTTGGCTCCTTTATATCTTGAGGTAGAGGCACCATAGAACACACAAGAGACACAAGTTTGATCTTTAGATCGTTCCTTAGCCGTGTGCGGTGCCCCCTCCACCATATTCCACCTCGGTCATACCGTCATGAAGCTTAGCGGCCTGCGCCGGTGAAACATCAAGATCGTCACCACGCCGTCGTCTTGTGAAACTCTCCCTCGACACTCGGCTGGATCGAGTACGAGGGACGTCATCGAGCTGTATGTGTGTCAAGAACTCGGGGGCGCCGGAGTAACGGCGCCGGGATCGGTCGGATCGCGAGGAGAACGTACGACTACTTCCTTTACATTGTGATCGCTTCCGCTTCGGGTCTACAAGGGTATGTAGACAACACTCTCCCCTCTCGTTGCTATGCATCACTATGATCTTGCGTGTGCGTAGGAAATTTTTTGAAATTACTACGTTCCCCAACAGCTATTTCCTCATGGGTCCCAAATGTCAGAATCCAAATCTGTCACGGACATGCAACCTTTCCTATGAAAATTTATAGCCCATTCGATGTGCTAGTTCGAAATAAGTTTGTGGGTGCCAGTGGGGGCTAATCACTTGACTTCTGTAATACAGAGTGAGCTCAAGCAGCCTGCGAGAGTGATGTTATTTCCCTTGGTTGGGATTTGTTACAATATTTCACTCTAAATTAAACGAATGGCAAGCCATTTGCCTTGTTTCAAAAAAAATATGGCAGTCACAGCCGAGTTGAAAAGGGGAAGAACATCTAACTCCAGCTTACAAACTGTACAAAAGCACGAGGGTTAATAGTTCATCAGGTTTAGACAAAATTCAGGTTGAAAAGTGCAACAACATCTAACTCCAGCACAGTTTTCGGCAGTCACAGTCAAATCGATCTGTCAGCTCCATAGAATAAACATCCTGGGTTGTAAAATTTACTGGATTATGACCACAATATGTTGTAAATAGAAGCCTGACACGTTCAGAAGCTCTTTTGCCCACCTGAAACTCCCTTTTTTGCTCTTCAACATACCCATCCGTTAAAACCATGCTGCTGATAAACTTAAGCCTGATGGACAATAGAAACGTCGCATTTAGCAAGAAGAATGTGACAAGGAGCAGCAACATTTGCACAGTCCACCCAATTTCATCATGCATCATGAAATGCGCGATTGGACAACTCATATTCAACTCCAACATGATTTGGTTGAGCATATGTAGGATCACCTTGGCAACCAATAGATGTATCGGATCCCTTTATTTTTAATATATCTATGACAATTTAAATTTCATTTGGTTTGTAAACTATGAGATTTTAACTTGATTGTAAACCATGAGATTTTTATTTGATTTTGAACTATGTGATTTAAACTTTGAGCAATAGTTGATTTATATGTAAAAGAATATGAGCACATACCGGCCGCGTGGATGAAATGTTTCGGCGCGTTGGGGGCATTGACCAACAAAACTTGGACGGGTCGGGCGCCACCCAAAGCTTCGACCCAAACGAATAAAAACTGAACAAAACGCACGCCGGTTTACGTCAGCGCATTGGAGCTGCCCTTATACACCATGCGTGTTGCATAATTTAAAGGAGACACGCACGTGTTACATGATTCTCACTAAAACCCCTTTCAACTCTTAAAAAAATCTAAGTGGTTCGCCGATTTAATAACACCGAATAGAGGAAGAAGTATAGCATAAGCGTTGATGACATGTGCACAGCCCGGGATCACAGCGTGTATCTCCCTGCAATCGGTCCGGATGCTATTGTGTTGTGTTGGTGGGCGTTTTAGTGGACGGAAAAACACGTTGATTACTCCAGGTTTGAAAAATACGCACGCGAAAGATTACGAGTTCACGACACGATGCCCTATGCGCAACCCAGGATCACGAGATGTGCCTCCCCGCCATCGGGTCCGGATGTTATTGTACTGCACCTTAGAGCAAGTACAATAGAGCTTAGTATATTTCTGCTTAGTTGGAGAAAAGAGAAGAGGAGAGAGAAGGTAAGCGAGCTCTTCGTGAAGAGCCAGCTCTATCACGTGCTCCTAGGCACTTCGTGAGAATGAAAGGTGGGCCACATAATAAAAAAGTAGTACACTCTTTTGATGTACTATTATACATGTTGGCTATAAGATGGGCTGTAAATGACATGGCACTGACTTATAGCCAGCAGCTGGCTATATTATTAACCATGCTCTTAGGCACCTTGTTGGACATAAAAAGTAGCGTTTGTACGTACAAAAACATAAGGCATTATGCAGGTACATAAATTTCTGTACACAATAATTTTCTTCCATTGCAAATGTGCAGCGCACGAACGAGCATATGTGCTACTCTTTTCGATCCAAAATAAATGTCATGGTTTTAGTTTAATTTAAACAATAAACTAAAAGGATGACACTGGCCTCCTTTGGTTTGAAGGAATCTTGTAGGAATTCTAGAGGATAGGGATTTTGTAGGAAAAATTTCTTTGGAGCTCTTTGGTTTGTAGTAATGGATTCCTATTCCTATTTAGGATAGGAACTAATCCTTCACATTTCAAAGGAAAGAAAATATTAGCCTAGACTCAAAAAATTTCTATCCTATAAATCAAGTGACGTCTTTTTCTCTGTAGGAATTGAGATGTATGTCACCTCACTTCTTATGGTTTTCCTGTGAACCAAAGGATTATTTTAAATCGGAGGAAGCCGTAAATACAAACGACGTACCTGCATGTCCACCGTTGTTGGTATCCGGGCATGCACCAAGACGATCGTCCAGCCTCTGCCCCGGGCCGTGGCTGGAAGGGAAGTCTGCCACAGCAGAACTGAAGCCGGTGTAGCCCGCGTCTTCCTGCGCGGGCGAGTGGAGCCGTTTCTGTCGAGTCTACCGTTCGCTCCCATAGCAGCAACCAGGGAAGACTAGCGGTCGTGGTCACACAGAGGATGTTGA
The DNA here is from genome assembly GCA_021437245.1 of Aegilops speltoides. Classification (NCBI taxonomy): domain Eukaryota; kingdom Viridiplantae; phylum Streptophyta; class Magnoliopsida; order Poales; family Poaceae; genus Aegilops; species Aegilops speltoides. The sequence goes on from CM038144.1 coordinate 360,386,130, forward strand.
TTGGTGCGATCCTTAACCACAATATCGGAGAACGCAGTCGAGTGATCATCCCGCCGCAACGGTCTTTTGCGGCATGAATGGCTGTTGCGATACACTTGCAGCAGCAGACAGACTCGCTTGCAGTGGCACCAAGCAGACACCGGCTGGACCCACATCCAGGAGCCGACAAAATTGAAGAACGCAGTCGAGCGATCATCCCGCTGCAGTGGTCTTTTGCAGCATGAATCACTGCCATGGTACACTTGCAGCAGCAGACAGACTCGCTCGCAGCGGCACCAAGAAGACACCGGCTGGACCCACATCCAGGAGCTGATTTCCGTGTTTTGACATTTTTGCTAAAGTGCCAGGGTCGATGGCGGTAGGGTATACCAACCTACCGTCAAGGAACCTCAATTTCCGTGTTTTGATATTTTTGCTAAAATATAGCCGGATCTGACCCCAACGGCGGTAGCAAAAGGGTCAGATCCCGAAATTCTTTCGGATGGAGGTCAGATCTCGCTAAACTTTCGCAAAAAAGTCAAAACGCCAAAATCAGCCACATCCAGGCATCAACCTACTTGTTGAAATGTAAAAGTTCTCTGTATGTTGTATTCATTAGATAAAACTGGCGAAGCTAGAGACAGAGGCATCAGTACGAAATATCTACAAGGTTCAGCCACTGTTCTGTATGCAGTTTGCACATAAGGAGTTGCAAACAAAAATGCACGAAAACTCTTGATGCATTTTTATGTGCTGAGCGTAGTAAGCTCACCAGAGACAGAAATTTCCAAAACAAATCAAGTAACCAGAGCTAGAACCGGGCTGATGCAACAGGGGAAATTGCAAATGCCACAAATCACAGCCGGTGGGAAACCGAGACGGAAATCTCACAAACCAACTGAACTGGCAGTATGCCGCAGATCAACGGCACCAAAAGTGCCTATTCATCAAGCAGATGGTAGACATGCAACCGATATATAAGTTCACTCAGTTGTTCCCAAACCACATGAAGCATATTAACTACTGTACTAGAAAGAATGGGCACTGATACTAAACACCAACTGTCGCAAAAGCAGCGCGACCATAGGCTTGCAGAAGCACATTGAGCACCTTACTGGCCTCCACCTTCCTTCTTTATCTTCTTAACTTGTGTCTTGTCTTCGGACTGCATCATGCGCTTCTTCTGCACCATGCGCTCGAACTCCTCCTTGCTCACCCAACCCTCCCCGTCTTCCTTCTTTATAATTTTCTTCATTTCCTTCCTGTCCTCCGACTGGTACTTCTCAGCATCTCGCACCATGCGCTCAATCTCTTCCTTGCTCAGCCCACCCTTGTCAGTAGTGATGGTGATGCTGTTCTTGCTTCCAGTCGTCATGTCCTCCGCCGACACCTTCAGGATGCAGTTGGCTTCAATCGCAAATGTCACATTGATCTTGGGCACAAGCCTTGGCGCTGGGGGGATGCCGTGGAGGATGAACTTGCCGAGGAGGTTGTTGTCCTTGGTCATCGCCCCTTCACCCTCATACACCTGAATGAGCACGCTCGTCTGGTTGTCATAATGGGTCGTGTAAATCCGTTCCTTCTTGAAGGGGATGGTAGTAGTCCTGGGGATCAGCACGCTCATCAAACCACCTATTACCTCTATACCGAGTGAGAGGGGCGTGACATCAAGAAGGAGCAAGTCCTTCACCTTCTGGTCACATTCGCCACTGAGGGCAGCAGCCTGGACAGCGGCACCGTAGGCGACAGCCTCATCAGGGTTGATGCTCTTGCAGAGGATCTTCCCGTCAAAGAAATCCTGGAGCAGCTGCTGCACCTTGGGGATCCGGCTGGAGCCACCCACAAGCACGACGTCGTGGATTTGGGATTTGTCCATCTTGGCATCACCGAGGCACTTCTCGACATGTTCAGTGCATTTACGGAAGAGGTCCATGTTGAGCTCCTCAAAACGGGCGCGGGTAATGGTGCCATAGAAGTCAATGCTGTCGTGAAGCGAGTCGATCTCAAATTTTGCCTGCACCATGGAAGACAGCATTCTCTTGGCCCTCTCACAGGCTGCCCTCAGCCGCATGAGCGCCTTTGGGTTGTTTCTGATGTCACTCTTGTGTCTCTTAAGGAAATCCTGCACAAAGTGTTCCACCATCCGGCTGTTGAGATCCTGCCCGCCAAGGTGGGTGTCACCAGATGTGGCCTTGACCGTGAAGATGCCCATATGAATAGTTATAATTGACACATCCAAGGTACCACCACCAAGATCAAAGATGAGCACTGTTTTCCCTTCCCCTTTGCGGGATCCCTTGTCAAGACCGTAGGCAATGGCTGCAGCAGAGGGCTCATTTATGATGCGCATGACATTAAGGCCAGCAATGGCGCCAGCATCCATGGTGGCCTGGCGTTGGGAGTCAGTGAAGTAGACTGGAACGGTGATGACAACATTTTTCACCGATGTGCCGAGGTAGGCCTCGGCAATCTCCCACATCTTGACAAGCATCATGGAGGAGATCTCCTCGGCTGCAAACTGCTTCACCTCACCCCTGTACTTTACCACAATCAGCGGCCGGTCACCAGGGCCTGAAATGACCTTGAATGGGAAAAGCTTGATATCTCCTTGCACACATGCATCAGTGAACCTTCGCCCGATTAGTCGCTTGGCATCTGAAGAAAATTGGAGTAGTTAGTTTCAACATTTTATTTTGCAAAATGAATGGTATATCACAAAATTAGAGATTTCAAGACCAACTTCACAGAAATGCATATTTAGGAACCAATTGCATTACAAACTACATATTTAAAAAGCCATTTCAAAGTACTACCAATTTAAGCCAATTATGCAGCATAAGACTACAGTTTGCAATGCATTCACAACAATGAGGCCCACAAACATGGTATCACAAGGTACCCTATATCTGCTGTACAATGGATACCCCTCAAAAAAAACTGCTGTACAATGAACTTGTAATTGTGAAGTTTACATCAACTTTTCAACACGCCTCATTTTCAAACATAAAATCAGGGATATGGTACAACTAATAAACTAACAATGTTTTCCTGTCAAAAACATATGGGCTTTCCTGGACATGTACAATTGGGTTAGGTTTTTGTAGTATGCTCCAATTAATATGCCACTCAATGTTTACTTGTCAACAAGCTGCAAGCAGCCCTGCATATATACTAATGAGAGGCTTCACAGAAATCCCATATTTATCACGAAAAGGAACAAATCTGGACCATGTAATCTCTACACATGGCTGAGATGGTGCCATTTTACCACATGCATTGAGAAGGCATCACAGCCAAGCTGTCACACATGAGCACGAATGGGTATGAGATATGTATATGACTCATTTTGATGTTTGAACCATATACAACACGAGATGTGTTTTTTGAGACAGAACAGCGGATATATAGAATTAATATGGACTAAACAAACTACAAAGTGAGTTTTATCTTGAAGTCTTTAAGCTACCGCAACTTATTTCTAAGGTGAAAAGGCCAATTATCAAGTTAACTCGAGGAAAATATCTATTAGATAAATCCATGATCTCTATTATATATATGCATGGCCTGGATCTCATGTTGTAGAACGTGTATATACATATAGTTATATATGTTGAGCTAAGTTTTTGGATGACCTGAAACAAAAAAGAGAAGTCCTGTTTGTTACAATAGATTGATAGAGAACATAAGCTGGTAAGAAGTAACCACATTTTTTAAAGAACAATCTCAGAACAAATCCAACAAAGATAGTGGCATCTAGGTTGTGCCATAGAAATAGATCTGACAAATCCTACAATTTTAATATCATCAGGCTGTAACACAATTAGAAAATCATACAACTATACAACGCAATTGGAAACCGTGTAATCAGAGACTTTGAAGGAACATAAAACTTCAAAAGTAAATTTTAAAAAGTGTGTTTCTATTCGGTATTGTTGCACAAGGATGATGGTACTTGCTTGTTACGTTACTGCTATGTTTTCACAATATTTCACGTCTTCAGATTTTGTGTTAGAACGTCATGTTTTTCAAAATTGCTGGCCCAGTTGATGACTAATTGAGCTAATTTCTAGTGTCAGTAACTCTAAATAATGTTAGTACCGGAGATCAGCCTTCCTAGACGTCCCCTGGCCATAAACAAAATCTAGTTTATTTTCGATATGTCCAATGCAAGTAGAACAAATTTTCGCACGTGAATTTTTCCCGATGTACGAAACAGGTTCGCGTGAAGAATCCAGCAAAAAGTTGGAGGGTTTTGCAGCGTAGTAGTATTTTCTAGGGTATTTTATGGTAAGCAAACAATTAATCGCGCGCCCAAAAAAAAGCGCATTACCACAAACAACAGCAGCAGCAGCAGCGGCGGCAGCAAATCAAGGGGGCGAACATCGATGGCGGGGACCTAGCAAACGTGACGAGTGACGAACAGAGCTGCTGCTGCTGAGAAATCAAACATATAGACCAGCAGATCGAGATCAGATCTAGTTTTTACCGAATACGGTGTTGACGGGGTTCGTGGCGGCCTGGTTCATGGCCGCGTCGCCGATGAGCCTCATGGTGTCGGTGAAGGCGACGCAGGACGGCGTGGTGAGGTTGCCCTGGTCGTTGGGGATGACCTCGACGCGGTTGTGCGACGGCCGCCACACGGCCACGCAGGAGTAGGTCGTCCCGAGGTCGATGCCGATCGCCGGCCCGTCGCCCTTCGCGGCAGCCATCTCCGCGACCACGAGGCGCAGGCGGGAGGCGGCTGGGGAGGGGGGAGATTTTTTTCCCTTGCTCTTTTTGAACTTTGGAAGAGGGAAAGTTAAGGCGGTGTTGCCTCCGTGATGGGTGGGAAGGGAAGGGAAGAGGCGGAGGGTTAACAATTGAGGTGGAGCGAACCTCCGGCAATAGTTATACGAAGACGGTCAAAGAAAAAATAAAAAACACGATAACATACCACGAAGCGGTTATCTATTGGGAAATGCGTACGGGACCTCTCTTCATTTTTGAGAGGACCAAGGATTATAACGATCTCATCCCGAACGCTGATTCAACTGTTCGTTTTTCGGCATGAATCTTGAAAAAAAAGATCTGCCATGTCACTTTTCTCCATCCTTTGTATTTCATATACCAGCGAGCGAGCGAGCGAGCCCCTTCCCCTAGACCTTCCCCGCCGGCGGCCACTCTGGCCCCGGCGTCCACCTTCTCCTCCGCCGGCGGCCACCTGGGCCCCGGCGCATCCCGTAGTTCGAGCCGCTTCTGTGAGGGTTCCGCCATGGCCTCCAGCTCCGCTAGCCCGGCGTTGGTGTCCTCCAGGCTCCAGCCCATCGTCTCTGGTATGGGGTTGTCCGGGTCATCTGGATCTGAGAGGTTCTCGACCGGGGCTAGAGGTGCGTCGGCCGGGGCCAACCCTGGGAGGGCCGCGGGTTATGTTGTGTCATGGCGCAAGCCGGGGCCGTCGCGCAAGGCGCTGTGGCGCAAAAGGAAGGCTCTTCGGAAGCAGGCAGCAGCGGATGGCGCCTGGTCGTGCTCGTCGTGCTCGCCGGCTTCGTCGTGGCAGCGGAGGGAGATCCCGACGGACCTGTTCGGCCTCTGCTTCAACTGCTTCCGCGAGGGCCATCGTCGGGAAGACTGCTGGATTCCTTCGCTTTGCATCCGGTGTGGCCTGGAAGGTCACATATCCACGGCGTGCAAGCGGCCTAGGAGCCCCAGGTCTGAGGAGGAACTCCGGCGGGATGCCGTGGCCAAGGTAGCGCGAGCTTCGCTGCCGTCGATGGCTGTCACCGGCGACTAGGCAGACCGCTCCCTTGGAGAGGTCCTCGCCAGTTCCGGCTAACACCGCACATGTGGGGTTTGGGCAGGCATCGGCTACAGTTGCTGCTACTGGTAGTGTCTGCGTGCTCCCTCGGACGCCGGAGATGTAGGATCTCGAGCAGCGCCTGAGGCTGGCGGTGGTGGCCTATGTGGGCGGCACCATGCCAGCGTTGTCATGCCAGGAGGCAGCGGAAGATTTGTCGGTGGAATTGCACATCCCCCGCCATCGTTTCTCGGTTCACAATTCCATCTCGAGGACTTTATGGTTGTTTTCGCGACGCCGGAGTTGCGCAACAGAGCTTTGGCGGTGGGCACCGTCGAGCATGGATTCTTCAAGCTTTTCGTCAAACCATGGCTCAAACAAGCTCAAGCTATTACGGGAGTGATGCGCTCGCAAGTAAATCTCATGATTGAGGGGATCCCATCTCATGCGTGGACGTCTGAGACTGCGGCAGAGCTCCTTGGCTCGTCATGTCTGGTGGAGAGCTTGGCTCCGGAGACTGAGAATAGGGAAGATATGTCCCTCTTCAAGCTTCGAGCATGGTGTGTTGACCCGGATGAGGTGCCGGTGGGCAAGCGGCTCTGGGTGCCGGAGCCGGAGGTGAACGGCGAACCGACGCTGTCAGGGAGTTGTCACATCAGATGTCCTAGCGTAAGGACTTAAGTGTGGAGACATCACAACGTAGTTAGCTTGAAGGGGTTAAACGGGACAAGGGACACAGAGAGTTTATATTGGTTCGGCCCCTCGCGATGGAGGTAACAACCTAATCCAGTGCAGGGTGGTTATTGCTTGGGATTCGATTACCAGGGAGCGAATACGCTTGACCTAGTTCTCAATCTCTTCTTTACTGCCCTAACTCGTCGCTGGGTCGTCCGTTTATATACACGGGTTGACGCCCGGCGGCTTACAGAGTCTCGGTCGGCTCATAGACAACGTGTACGGCTTGGTGACTAACTAAATCTGCCTTACAATACAAGTTATTCATATGGGGGTTCATCCTCTTGGGCCCTAAGTCGCCTCTGGGTCTTGGGCTGTCAGCGGGCTTGCTATGACCCGCCACCTTCATGGATAATCGCCAGTGGTATGACCTGGCCCCTCATGGGCGGTTCATACCCAGTAGTTATATCCCCAACATTAGGCTCCAGGTTGATTTGAACTTGTTCATATCAATCTTCAATACCTGACTTGTAAGAATTTACATCACTTGTTGTAACCCGCCATGACGTCAGCTCTCAAAATCTTCTTAAATCGCCATGATGTCATTTCGTATTAACTCCGCACGAGGCCCAGAACATCTTAACTGATCCTTATCTTAATAAACATCCTGAAAATCGAGGCGTCCCTATAGCAACATGATGATTTCGGCCTCCTCGACTCCCGTGCATGCCTTGTATTCGTCCCCTTATAAATAGAGACAGGGGTCTTTCTCATTTTGCCCCTCGCTTCATTCTTCGTCTTCCTCCTTCGCACAGCCGCACGAGCACTCTAACTCCGCCACCGCGACCTCCAACCGATGCACCAACCTAGGCTGCTGCATCGACCTGATTGGATCAGAGAACTCCGGCGCACCGCCGCTACTCCTCATTACTTGTAAGTGCACCTCCCCCTTTCATCTCAGATCTGTATTAGGGTTCGGGCCGTTCGTCGGCGTTCTTGTCGTTCTTCATCGCTTTCTTTAACTCCGATGGCTTTTTGATCCAAAGATGTTGTAAATCTTGTGCGGAAGTAGTTTTACCATCATTTTCATTACTCGAACAACATCTCTCCATAGAAAATCACATCTGAGCATCAAAGCTTTCCACGGTTGCCACCTTAGGTTTTATTTTCACTGGCTTTTCTAAACTGCCATAGATCTGAAATCATAGCTTTAACTTGTGAAATCTGTTTATCCACCGCTTAGGAAAATTTTCCCCTTGATAGATTCAAAGCACTAAAAACTGCCCTGGCGGCTTATGACATAAACCATGACCCATCATATATCATTAGGCCCCGTTTAAGCCGCCATCATCCACTTAAGTCAATAATCCGGCCATATCCTTCCGGTTTAACCAAGCTGGCTTGTTCAAATTCAATCCTCCGGCTTAACAATCCACATACTCTAAATCGGATCTCTATAGCTTTTATCCTTGTATAACGGTTTAAACCATAATTTGTAACTCGCCAGATATCTGTCGGTTTAATAACATCTTGATTGCCTTGTGTAGGCCGTGCACTCTATCATGACCAAGACCGTTACTTCATGCAATTGGGTCCCATCCATTGTCACAGAGGCAATGCTCGAAGCTTATGTCAAAATTGGTTTCTTACCGGCCAAAGACATCATTCACTGGTGTGCTCCTAAACCGTATGAAGCCAAACCTCAGCCGCAAGACGATGAAGTTATCGTTTTCACTGATCACATGAACCGGGGCTTCTCACCGCCCGGATCAAAATTCTTGATGTTCTGCATTTTATGGAACTTCATCCTCAAGATATCGGGCCCAATTCCATTTCCAATATTTGCAATTTCCAAGTCTTCTGTGAAGTATACCTTCAAGAAGAACCTAGTGTTGACCTCTTCAGAGAGTATTTTTATGTGAACCGCCAGAATGAATTTACTGACGGTCCTAGCCAAGAACTTGGAGGGATCTCAATTCAGCCACGCAGAGACACCATTTTCCCTTATGCTCAGCTTCCAAGCCATCCCAAAGATTGGAATCAAACCTGGTTTTACTGCAAAGATACTTCTCCTGCTGATGAAAATTCCTTACCAGGCTATCGTGACCAACGGCTCAACCCGAAGCATCCTCTTCCCGGTCGGCTTACCACTGCAGAACTGGCCAAACTTGCACCTACCTTCTCAAAGGTTAGGGCATTATTGGGCAACGGATTAACCGGGATTGATCTGGCTCGGTGCTAGGTAGCTTGGAGGATCATACCTTTAAGCCGTCGGCCTGGTTTAATGTGTGCATATACTGGCGGCACCAAAGATCCACTATGTTACAGTTCAACATGTTTGATTGACAAAGCCATCAATGTAATGACCAAGATTCTTCTCAATGAAAGCTTGGAGAGCTGCAGCAGAGTGGGTCTGAATCCCTTCTGCACACTTAACCCAGCACCGGAGGTAAGTCTGTCCGGTTTATATATTTTACTTCATCGTTCATAGAATCTGGAAATCCCCAACCTTTATTACAATCTTTCTCAGGCTGGATCCACTTTCTGGGATAAGAGATGTGATGAAAAGTCGCCAAGAAGGCCAGGGCGAAGACCAAAGCCATGAAGAAGAACAAAAAGAAATCCATTGCTTCTGACACGTTTAACGTGGATGAAGATGAAGAGTCGGGGGTAGACCTTGATTCCCTTGGCTCCTTTTTCCTCCATCTTATTGACATTGATTGCTATCAGGATGACGCGGAGAGCAGCCAGGCGGTTGATGATGAGGTAACCATTATTTCCTCCGACTCAGAGCCCTTGCCAAGACAGAAAAATCGACGTGTGAACCGGAAAGTAAGGTTTTCTCACCCTTTAGCTCACATGGATCCCAACTTTATTTTGAAGTAACAACAACATGAGAACCGGCGCAGAACCCGGACCAGTGGAGGCGGAGAACTTTCCTCTGGTTTACCTAACACGCCAACCCCACGCAAACACCGGAATGAGGTATTCAAAAATTCCGACTCTTATTTATTTTAAAACATGCATTATTCATCCTCTACTTCATGCTTCTGACTCGAATTACCAGGGGACCTCTCACTCTTCGTCCGACGATTCATCTCAGACTCTACTTCTGCCTTTCAAGACTGCCCCTGGGTACCAACTTTAATCTGTGTTTTCCAACATCTCTAAATTCATACTGACTTTCTGAATTCTCTTGTAGTGGGAAAGCAAAGCCTAGCAAAAAGGCCAAAGTGAACAAGCCCACAGAAGACCCCAAGCCTCATGAACCGGAAAAGCAAGCACCAATTTCTGAGGCCTCCGTGCAACAACCGGATGATCTTGCTGATGACCCACCACCAGAAAATCGTGGTACCTCTGCTGATCCTATGGTTGCTGAACCGCCAAGCCCAACTAAGCCTCCAAAACCAAACACTAAGGAAGTTGTGGTCACTGGCACTGGTTTCCAAGAACCGGGAACCTTGTTTGTTGGCTAAACATTCTGCCAAGGAAGAACTAATCGAGAGGCGCAAGGTCAAATTTGACATGGCCAATTACTCGCATCTGAACATTAGTGAAATCCTCTGCGGCTATCTTAATCAATGATGTCTACTACGCAACCTTCTTTTTGTAGACGTTGTTCGGCTTCCAACTGCAGAGGTTTGTAGGATAGTAGAAAATTTCCCTCAAGTGGATGGCCTAAGGTTTATCAATCCGTGGGAGGCATAGGATGAAAGTGGTCTCTCTCAAACAACCCTGCAACCAAATAACAAAGAGTCTCTTGTGTCCCCAACACACCCAATACAATGGTAAATTGTATAGGTGCACTAGTTCGACGAAGAGATGGTGATACAAGTGCAATATGGATGGTAGATATGGGTATTTGTAATCTGAAAATATAAAAACAGCAAGGTAGCAAGCGATAAAAGTGAGCGTAAATGGTATTGCAATGCTAGGAAACAAGGCCTAGGTTTCATACTTTCACTAGTGCAAGTTCTCTCAACAATAATAACATAATTGGATCATATAACTATCCCTCAACATGCAACAAAGAGTCACTCAAAAGTCACTAATAGCGGAGAACAAACGAATAGATTATTGTAGGGTACGAAACCACCTCAAAGTTATCCTTTCTGATCGATCTTTTCAAGAGTCCATAGTAAAATAACACGAAGCTATTCTTTCTGTTCGATCTATCATAGAGTTCGTACTAGAATAACACCTTAAGACACAAATCAACCAAAACCCTAATGTCACCAAGATACTCCAATGTCACCTCAAGTATCCGTGGGCATGATTATACGATATGCATCACACAATCTCAGATTCATCTATTCAACCAACACAAAGTACTTCAAAGAGTGCCCCAAAGTTTCTACAGAGAAGTCAAGATGAAAACGTGTGCCAACCCCTATGCATAAGTTCACAAGGTCTTTGAACCCGCAAGTTGATCACCAAACGTACATCAAGTAGATCACGTGAATATCCCATTGTCACCATAGATAAGGACATGCAAGACATACATCAAGTGTTCTCAAATCCTTAAAGACTCAATCCGATAAGATAACTTCAAAGGGAAAACTCAATCCATTACAAGAGAGTAGAGGGGGACAAACATCATAAGATCCAGCTATAATAGCAAAGCTCGCGATACGTCAAGATCGTGCCAAATCAAGAACACGGGAGAGAGAGAGAGAGAGATCAAACACATAGCTACTGGTACATACCCTTAGCCCCGAGGGTGAACTACTCCCTACTTGTCATGGAGAGCGCCGGGATGATGAAGATGGCCACCAGTGAGGGATTCCCCCTCGGGCAGGGTGCCGGAACAGGGTCTCGATTGGTTTTTGGTGGCTACAGAGGCTTGCGGCGGCGGAACTCCCGATCTATGGTACTCCTGGATGTTTTCAGGGTATATGGGTATATATAGGAGGAAGAAGTAGGTCGGTGGAGCTGCAAGGGGCCCACGAGGGTGGGGGCGCGCCCAGGGGGCAGGCGCGCCTCCTTGCCTCGTGGCCTCCTTGCTTCTTTCTTGACGTCCACTCCAAGTCCTCTGGATCACGTTTTTTCCAAAAACGACTCTCCTGAAGGTTTCATTCCGTTTGGACTCCGTTTGATATTCCTTTTCTGCGAAACACTGAAATAGGCAAAAAAATAGCAATTTGGACTAGGCCTCCGGTTAATAGGTTAGTCCCAAAAATAATATAAAAGTGTATAATAAAGCCAATTAAATATCCAAAACAGATAATATAATAGCATGGAACAATCAAAAATTATAGATACATTGGAGACGTATCAAGCATCCCCAAGCTTAATTCCTGCTCGTCCTCAAGTAGGTAAATGATAAAAACAGATATTTTGATGTGGAATGCTACCTAGCATAATTCTCAATGTAATTTTCTTTATTGTGGCATGAAAGTTCAGATCCGAAAGATTCAAGACAAAAGTTTAATATTGACATGAGAGTAATAATACTTCAAGCATACTAACAAAGTAATCATGTCTTCTCAAAATAACATGGCCAAAGAAAGTTATCCCTACAAAATCATATAGTCTGGCTATGCTCTATCTTCATCACACAAAATATTTAAATCATACACAACCCCGGTTTTAGCCAAGCAATTGTTTCATACTTTAGTATTCTCAAACTTTTTCAATCTTCACGCAATACATGAGCATGAGCCATGGACATAGCACTATAGGTGGAATAGGATGGTGGTTGTGGAGAAGACAAAAAAAAGGAGAAGATAGTCTCACATCAACTAGGCGTATCAATGGGCTATGGAGATGCCCATCAATAGATATCAATGTGAGTGAGTAGGGATTGCCATGCAACGGATGCACTAGAGCTATAAGTGTATGAAAGCTCATCAAAAGAAACTAAGTGGGTGTGAATCCAACTTGCTTGCTCATGAAGACCTAGGGCAATTTGAGGAAGCCCATCATTGGAATATACACGCCAAGTTCTATAATGAAAAATACCCACCAGTATATGAAAGTGACAACATAGGAGACTCTCTATCATGAAGATCATGGTGCTACTTTGAAGCACAAGTGTGGTAGAAGGATAGTAACATTGTCCCTTCTCTCTTTTTCTCTCATTTTTTTGTGGGCTTCTTTGGCCTCTTTTTTTTATTTGGGCTTTTTTGGCCTCTTTTATTTTTCATAAAGTCCGGAGACTCATCCCAACTTGTGAGGGAATCATTGCTTCCATCATCCTTTCCTCACATGGGACAATGCTCTAATAATGAAGATCATCAAACTTTTATCTACTTACAACTCAAGAATCTTAGAACAAAATATGACTCTATGCGGATGCCTTCGGTGGTGTACCGGGATAATGAATCAAGAGTGGCATGTATGAAAGAATTATGAAAGGTGGCTTTGCCACAAATACGATGTGAACTACATGATCATGCAAGGCAATATGACAATGATGAAGCATGTCATAATAAACATAACGGTGGAAAGTTGCATGGCAATATATCTCGGAATGGCTATGGAAATGCCATAATAGGTAGGTATGTTGGCTGTTTTGAGGAAGGTGATGGTGGATGTATGGTACCGGCGAAAGTTGCGCAGCACAAGAGAGGCTAGCAATGGTGGAAGGGTGAGAGTGCGTATAATCCATGGACTCAACATTAGTCATAAAGAACTCACATACTTATTGCAAAAATCTACAAGTCATCAAAACAAAGTACTACATGCATGCTCCTAGGGTAAGGGTTGGTAGGAGTTAACCATCGCGCGATCCCGACCTCCACACATAAGGAAGACAATCGATAAATAAATCATGCTCCAACTTCATCACATAACGGTTCACCATACGTGCATGCTACGGGAATCACAAACTTTAACAAAAGTATCTCTCAAATTCACAACTACTCCACTAGCATGACTCTAATATCACCATCTTCATATCTCAAAACAATCATAAAGAATCAAACTTCTCATAGTATTCAATGCACTTTATATGAAAGTTTTTATCATATCCCTCTTGGATGCCTATCATATTAGGACTGAATTCATAACCAAAGAAAATTACCATGTTGTTCTAAAGACTCTCAAAATAATATAAGTGAAGGTGAGAGTTCATCAATTTCTTCAAAATAAAACTACCTTCGTGCTCTAAAAAGATATAGGCGACGCACTAGAGCAAATGACAAACTACTCCAAAAGATATAAGTGAAGATCAATGAGTAGTTGAATAATTATGTAACAATGTGAAGACTCTCTAACCTTTAATAATTTCAGATATTAATTACTTTATTCAAACAGCAAGCAAAACAAAATACAACAACATGATGCTCCAAGCAAAACACATATCATGTGGTGAATAAAAATATAGCTCCAAGTAATGTTACCGATGAACAAAGACGAAAGAGGGGATGCCTTCCGGGGCATCCCCAAGCTTAGGCTCTTGTTTTTCCTTGAATATTACCTTGGGGTTCCTTGGGCATCCCCAAGCTTAGGCTCTTGCCACTCCTTATTCCATATTCCATCGAATCTTTACCCAAAACTTGAAAACTTCACAACACAGAACTCAACAGAAAACTCGTAAGCTACGTTAGTATAAGAAAATAAACCACCACTTAGGTACTGTTGTGAACTCATTCTAAATTCATATTCGTGTAATATCTACTGTATTAAAACTTCCCTATGGTTCATACCCTCCAATACTACTCATAGATTCATCAAAATAAGCAAACAACACATAGAAAACAGAATCTGTCAAAAACAAAAAAAGTCTTTAGTAATTTGTAACTCTATAATACTTATGTAACTCAAAAAATCCTACCAAATTAGGAAAACCTGAGAAATTTATTTACCAATCCAGATAAAAAAGAATCGGATGAAAATCATGTTTCTGTGAATTATCAAAACTAATTTACTGGGTGCAAAAGTTTCTGATTTTCAGCAGGATCAACACAACTATCACCGTAAGCTATCCTAAAGGTCTTACTTGGAACTTTATTGAAACAAAAGCTATAAAACATGATTAATACAGTAGATAATCATGTGGAAACACAAAAACAGTAAGGGTAAATATTGGGTTGTCTCCCAACAAGCGCTTTTCTTTAATGCCTTTCTAGCTAGGCATGATGATGACAATGATGCTCACATAAAAGATAAGAATTGAAACATAACGGGAGCATCATGAAGCATATGACTAGCACATTTGAGCCATAGGGATTTTGTGAAAAAACAACTTATGGGAACAATAATCAACTAGCATAGGAAGGTAAAATAAGCATAGCTTCAAGATTTTCAACACATAGAGAGGAAACTTGATATTATTGCAATTCCTACAAGCATATGTTCCTCCCTCATAATAATTTTCATTAGCATCATGAATGAATTCAACAATATAACCATCACATAAAGCATTATTTTCATGATGCACAAGCATATAAATTTTACTACTCTCCACATAAGCAAACTTCTTCTCATGAATAGTGGTGGGAGCAAACTCAAGAAAATAACTATCATGTGAAGCATAATCCAATTGAGAATTAAAATCATGATGACAAGTTTCATGGTTATGTTTATTCTTTATGGCATACGTATCGTCACAATAATCATCATAAATAGGAGGCATTCTTTCATCATAATAAATTTGCTCATCAAAACTTGGGGGACAAAAAATATCATATTCATCAAACATAGCATCCCCGAGCTTGTGGCTTTGCATATCATTAGCATCATGGGTATTCAAAGAATTCATACTAACAACATTGCAATCATGCTTATCATTCACATATTTTATGCCAAGCATTCTATGTAATTCTTCTTCTAGTACTTGAGCACAATTTTCGGAATCCTTATTTTCACGGAAGACATTAAAAAGATGAAGCATATGAGGCACCCTCAATTCCATTTTTTTGTAATTTTCTTTTATAGACTAAACTAGTGATAAAACAAGAAACAAAAAGATTCGATGGCAAGATCTAAAGATATACCTTCAAGCACTCACCTCCCCGGCAACGGTGCCAGAAAAGAGCTTGATGTCTACTACGCAACCTTCTTCTTGTAGACGTTGTTGGGCCTCCAAGTGCAGAGGTTTGTAGGACAGTAGCAAATTTCCCTCAAGTGGATGACCTTAGGTTTATCAGTCCGTGGGAGGCGTAGGATGAAGGTGGTCTCTCTCAAACAACCCTGCAACCAAATAACAAAGAGTCTCTTGTGTCCCCAACACACCCAATATAATGGTAAATTGTATAGGTGCACTAGTTCGGCGAAGAGATGGTGATACAAGTGCAATATGGATGGTAGATATGAGTATTTGTAACCTGAAATATAAAAACAGCAAGGTAGCAAGCGATAAAAGTGAGCGTAAACGGTATTGCAATGCTAGGAAACAAGGCCTAGGGTTCATACTTTCACTAGTGCAAGTTCTCTCAACAATAATAACATAATTGGATCATATAACTATACCTCAATATGCAACAAAGAGTCACTCCAATGTCACTAATAGCGAAGAACAAACGAATAGATTATTGTAGGGTACAAAACCACCTCAAAGTTATCCTTTCTGATCGATCTATTCAAGAGTCCGTAGTAAAATAACACGAAGCTATTCTTTTCGTTCGATCTATCATAGAGTTCGTACTAGAATAACACCTTAAGACACAAATCAACCAAAACCCTAATGTCACCTAGATACTCCAATGTCACCTCAAGTATCCGTGGGCATGATTATACAATATGCATCACACAATCTCAGATTCATCTATTCAACCAACACAAAGTACTTCAAAGAGTGCCCCAAAGTTTCTATCGAAAAGTCAAGACGAAAACGTGTGCCAACCCCTATGCATAAGTTCACAAGGTCACTGAACCCGCAAGTTGATCACCAAAACGTACATCAAGTAGATCATGTGAATATCCCATTGTCACCACAGATAAGCACATGCAAGACATACATCAAGTGTTCTCAAATCCTTAAAGACTCAATCCGATAAGATAACTTCAAAGGGAAAACTCAGTCCATTACAAGAGAGTAGAGGGGGAGAAACATCATAAGATCCAGCTATAATAGCAAATCTCGCAATACATCAAGATCGTGCCAAATCAAGAACACGAGAGAGAGAGAGAGAGAGAGAGAGAGAGAGAGAGAGAGATCAAACACATAGCTACTGGTACATACCCTCAGCCCCGAGGGTGAACTACTCCTTCCTCGTCATGGAGAGCGCCGGGATGATGAAGATGGAGACCGGTGAGGGATCACCCCTCCGGCAGGGTGCCGGAACAGGGTCCCGATTGGTTTTTAGTGGCTACAGAGGCTTGCGGTGGCGGAACTCCCGATCTATGGTACTCCTGGATGTTTTGGGGGTATATGGGTATATATGGGAGGAAGAAGTAGGTCAGTGGAGCTGCGAGGGGCCCACGAGGGTGGGGGCGGGCCTAGGGGGCAGGCGTGACTCCCTGCCTCGTGGCCTCCTCGCTTCTTTCTTGACGTCCACTCCAAGTCCTCTGGATCACGTTTGTTCCAAAAATGACTCTCCCGAAGGTTTCATTCCGTTTGGACTCCGTTTGATATTCCTTTTCTGCGAAACACTGAAATAGGCAAAAAACAGGAATTTGGACTAGGCCTCCGGTTAATAGGTTAGTCCCAAAAATAATATAAAAGTGTATAATAAAGCCCATTAAGCATCCAAAATAGATAATATAATAGCATGGAACAATAAAAAATTATAGATACTTTGGAGAAGAATCAATCAAGTACACATCAGCCGTGATCTTGAGATTGACACGGTCAAGCACATGCATCAGAAACATGAGGTATTAACTCCTGCTCTCATATTTGATATATTCCTTTACGCCCCAAGTCTACTGAATATGATAGAATAAAATATACTGTAGACTTGTTAGATAGTATTTTACCTATGCATCTGAGTCAGAACCTATAGGCCCCAAGGGCCGGCTTAAACTATTAAGTTAAGCTGGTCCTTCAGTTAATAATGATCAACCTTGCATCTGTAGTCCCCAAGGCCGGTCGAATCTATCAGAATAAACCGGGACTTATCACTTGATAAAAAATCTCATATAGTCATCCTTGCAAACCAGGTAAACTTTGATAAATGATGAAGCGGGGTCATATGTCATTGCATCATAAAACAAGCTTTGCATCCATTAGCCCCCAAGTGCCAAGTGATGTTGCTTGCAAAGGGCTTGGGACTTGTCAATATATATAACTCCATAAAGAAGCTTTCTGCCTTTCAAGACTGCCCCTGGGTACCAACTTTAATCTGTGTTTTTCAACATCTCTAAATTCATACTGACTTTCTGAATTCTCTTGTAGTGGAAAGCAAAGCCTAGCAAAAAGGCCAAAGTGAACAAGCCCACAGAAGACCCCAAGCCTCATGAACCGGAAAAGCAAGCACCAATTTCTGAGGCCTCCGTGCATCAACCGGATGATCTTGCTGATGACCCACCACCAGAAAATCGTGGTACCTCTGCTGATCCTATGGTTGCTGAACCGCCAAGCCCAACTAAGCCTCCAAAACCAAACACTAAGGAAGTTGTGGTCACTGGCACTGGTTTCCAAGAACTGGGGAACCTTGTTGCGCTGGCTAAACATTCTGCCAAGGAAGAACTAATCGAGAGGCGCAAGGTCAAATTTGACATGGCCAATTACTCGCATCTGAACATTAGTGAAATCCTCTGCGGCTATCTTAATCAATGATGTCTACTACGCAACCTTCTTTTTGTAGACGTTGTTCGGCTTCCAACTGCAGAGGTTTGTAGGATAGTAGAAAATTTCCCTCAAGTGGATGGCCTAAGGTTTATCAATCCGTGGGAGGCATAGGATGAAAGTGGTCTCTCTCAAACAACCCTGCAACCAAATAACAAAGAGTCTCTTGTGTCCCCAACACACCCAATACAATGGTAAATTGTATAGGTGCACTAGTTCGACGAAGATATGGTGATACAAGTGCAATATGGATGGTAGATATGGGTATTTGTAATCTGAAAATATAAAAACAGCAAGGTAGCAAGCGATAAAAGTGAGCGTAAACTGTATTGCAATGCTAGGAAACAAGGCCTAGGTTTCATACTTTCACTAGTGCAAGTTCTCTCAACAATAATAACATAATTGGATCATATAACTATCCCTCAACATGCAACAAAGAGTCACTCAAAAGTCACTAATAGCGGAGAACAAACGAAGAGATTATTGTAGGGTACGAAACCACCTCAAAGTTATCCTTTCTGATCGATCTTTTCAAGAGTCCATAGTAAAATAACACGAAGCTATTCTTTCCGTTCGATCTATCATAGAGTTCGTACTAGAATAACACCTTAAGACACAAATCAACCAAAACCCTAATGTCACCAAGATACTCCAATGTCACCTCAAGTATCCGTGGGCATGATTATACGATATGCATCACACAATCTCAGATTCATCTATTCAACCAACACAAAGTACTTCAAAGAGTGCCCCAAAGTTTCTACAGAGAAGTCAAGATGAAAACGTGTGCCAACCCCTATGCATAAGTTCACAAGGTCACTGAACCCGCAAGTTGATCACCAAAACGTACATCAAGTAGATCACGTGAATATCCCATTGTCACCATAGATAAGGACATGCAAGACATACATCAAGTGTTCTCAAATCCTTAAAGACTCAATCCGATAAGATAACTTCAAAGGGAAAACTCAATCCATTACAAGAGAGTAGAGGGGGACAAACATCATAAGATCCAGCTATAATAGCAAAGCTCGCGATACGTCAAGATCGTGCCAAATCAAGAACACGAGAGAGAGAGAGAGAGAGAGAGAGAGAGAGATCAAACACATAGCTACTGGTACATACCCTTAGCCCCGAGGGTGAACTACTCCCTCCTCGTCATGGAGAGCGCCGGGATGATGAAGATGGAGACCGGTGAGGGATCACCCCTCCGGCAGGGTGCCGGAATAGGGTCCCGATTGGTTTTTAGTGGCTATAGAGGCTTGCGGTGGCGGAACTCCCGATCTATGGTACTCCTGGATGTTTTCGGGGTATATGGGTATATATGGGAGGAAGAAGTAGGTCAGTGGAGCTGCGAGGGGCCCACGAGGGTGGGGGCGGGCCTAGGGGGCAGGCGTGACTCCCTGCCTCGTGGCCTCCTCGCTTCTTTCTTGATGTCCACTCCAAGTCCTCTGGATCACGTTTGTTCCAAAAATGACTCTCCCGAAGGTTTCATTCCGTTTGGACTCCGTTTGATATTCCTTTTCTGCGAAACACTGAAATAGGCAAAAAACAGGAATTTGGACTAGGCCTCCGGTTAATAGGTTAGTCCCAAAAATAATATAAAAGTGTATAATAAAGCCCATTAAACATCCAAAATAGATAATATAATAGCATGGAACAATCAAAAATTATAGATACTTTGGAGAAGTATCAATCAAGTACACATCAGCCGTGATCTTGAGATTGACATGGTCAAGCACATGCATCAGAAACATGAGGTATTAACTCCTGCTCTCATATTTGATATATTCCTTTACGCCCCAAGTCTACTGAATATGATAGAATAAAATATACTGTAGACTTGTTAGATAGTATTTTACCTATGCATCTGAGTCAAAACCTATAGGCCCCAAGGGCCGGCTTAAACTATTAAGTTAAGCTGGTCCTTCAGTTAATAATGATCAACCTTGCATCTGTAGTCCCCAAGGCCAGTCGAATCTATCAGAATAAACCGGGACTTATCACTTGATAAAAAATCTCATATAGTCATCCTTGCAAACCAGGTAAACTTTGATAAATGATGAAGCGGGGTCATATGTCATTGCATCATAAAACAAGCTTTGCATCCATTAGCCCCCAAGTGCCAAGTGATGTTGCTTGCAAAGGGCTTGGGACTTGTCAATATATATAACTCCATAAAGAAGCTTTCTGCACCCAATAGCCCCCAAGTGCCAAGTGCTATTGCTTGCAAAGGGCTTGGGACTTATCAATATATATTGTTTCATAACTGTTCATATTTGTTTGGACTTTTTCTTTTAGGAAGCACCCAGTCAATCTCAATCTCAGCTGACTGACTTGAAAACCCGGCTTGAAACACAAGAAGCTAAGACCTGAAAGGCTGACTCCAAGTTCAAGTTTAGCTTGGATGAAAATGAAAAGCTCAAAACTGAATTTAACACTAAGAAAGCCGCCTGGGCTGAAGAGAGGGCTGCCCTGATCCAAAGGGCTGAGAAAGCTGAGGCCTCATTGGAGGAGGTCACAATTGAACTCATCGGCTTAAAGCATCATATCAACCAGATGACCTTTGCTATTTTCAGTAAGATCTGTTTATATCATAATGACTTTTCACTCTTCATGTTATAAACCGCAAGTGACTTAATCATAATACGCCATGCCGGTCCCAGAAGCAGCAATCTTGGGAAGGAGATGCTAACAAAGCTCAAGGCGGTTTATACACTAGTAGAACAACTATACACCGGAGCTCAACGCACAATAGCCGCCATCTCCCCAAGTAAACAAATACTATCTCTTCTCAGCAATGTGTTAAGAAGCCTTTCTGTCTTGCCAGCCTGAATTGAAGAAAACAAGCGATCGTCTGCTAGAGCCGGTGCCATTACAGATTTAAGCCGGGCGAAGGCATGGCAATCAGAATTTGACCTGCCGGTCGAGCTAGCCACTGGCTGCCCCAGTTTAAAAGAGGACGAGTCTCCTTTTGATAAGAAAGATTTTGCTGCCTGTGTGAAGGAGATGCATCCTTTAGCGAGCCTGCTTGCTGGAGAAACAGATCTGTCTAAGTATCAAGCGGCTTATACCACAGATAACCAAAAAATGCTCATGCCGGCTTACAAGGCTGCAGATCTTATCCCTCCAATCCGTAAGCATACTTTTGCCCCGGAAATCGATCCGTCTGAGCTTATTGATGACGACGCTGAATTTCAAGCCTTGACTGGTATCAATTGGTCATCGCCTGACTTCCAGACGGTGGAGGGAGAAGACGAACCGGCGCGGGATGACTCGGAAGCTTAAAGCCGCCAAGACCAGTAGAACTGAGTTGTTGGACGGTTCTTTACTTGCACCATCAGGAACTACTTGAAAAAACACTCCATTTGGGCTCACAGAGCCATATAATAGGCTAGTTAAATACTAATCTGTCGTGCCATCGTGCATGTTTTGTTTGCATAACATTGTTGATCCATTATGGAAAGATCTGCCACTTATGCTTTATAATATCATCCATTATGCAGGTTAGGTTTATCATTTTTTCTTGCATAGAAACATATAACAAGTGCCCTGGCGGTTTACCCCAGGACAGGTCACGATACCCCATATAAAAACCACTGAGGACTAAATAGTCCATAATCAGGGCCGGTTTGTCAAAACCTCATATAACAAAATAAATATCATACCTGTGATATTTGTTCATACTGCTGGCTTACAACGCCGCATGCACCAAGGGGCAATTTCCCAAAACTTTGAGCACAACGCTCTAAGCATATAATCATTATACCCTGGCGATTTAAAGTCCACAACTAGGCCGGGTTAATAACACTCCAGATAAAGATATACATGAACCATAAGGCAACATGGCCCTCATTGGTTTTTCAACCATGTATTGACATGTTACAAGAGACAAAACTCCAAAATGTTCAAATCAAAGATAAATCAAAAACAAGGCTTCCATAGGCCACCAAGCCTCAAACTCAAGTGCTTTCATGGGCCGCACAGCCGATGAGTTAAACCTTCATTCAAACCCTGTAAGCCGGACCTCACATGACCAATTGCCGTTTTAACGTTGACAAGTTCAGGGTCTTTATAAGATTGACTGTCAAGAGTACGGCGAGTCATTCCAAGATTACCTGGGCGGAGTGGCAGACTTACAAAGGTAGGATAACCCAGATTTTTTGGTGAATACACCAGGCGTCCAAGCCTATTACAAGGGTCATCAAAGCTCTGTTCATGAACAAAAAGGCCCCAAGTATGTTTTAATCATGGCGTACAAGCCGGATCAAGAGGGTAGTCATAGCTATGATCAATGAGGAGGAAGCCCCCAAGTGATCGTATGAAGTGACAATAAAGACTCATATTCCCATAAATGAAATGACAGAGGCCCTGAATTATCAGGGATGCCGGGTTTATTATATTCATGATAATATATACATTGACAAAGTATGTACATCACAAGAGCCGGTGGCTCAGGTGTAATAAGGCCAATGATGAGAAATATTCCATGGTAGGCGGGTCTCCACCTCCGACGTGCGTGAGTCCTTGTGATCTCGAACATCGATAAGCCAGTATGACCCGTTGTTCAGATTCTTGCTGACCATGAAGGGCCCTTCCCAGGGTGGCCTGGATGAGCCGGAGCACCAAATCGCCTTCTTGAAAGGTCCTGGTTTTAACCCAACGGCTGTGATAACGATGCAGATCTGGATGGTAAATCGCCGAACGAGACGCCGCAAGGACACGCTCCTCATCTAACAGGTCAATCGCATCCTGACGTGCTTTCTCATTATCACCTTCTGTAACGCCCCGGGTCCGATGCGCCAGGTGTCTGCCAATTATTCGTCGGTGTTGCCATGTCATTTGTTTGCGTGTCGCATTTTGTCATGTCATCATGTGCATCTCATTTTGCATACGTGTTCGTTTCATGCATCCGAGCTTTTTCCCCGTTGTCCGTTTTGCAATCCGACCCTCCTATGTCATCCGGCGTCCCCTTCTTGTCTCTTTTCGTGAGCGGGTGTTAATCATTCTCGGAATGGACCGAGGTTTGCCAAGCGGCCTTGGTACACCACCAACAGACCGCGTGTCAAGTTTCGTGCCATTTGGAGTTCGTTTGATACTCCAACGGTTAACCAGGTAGCCGCAAAGGCCTCTTTTGTGTGCAGCCCAACACCCCTCCAAAGTATCCCAATAACCCATCCAAACCCCCTCCATGCTCTCGGTCGTTCGATCATGATCATGTGGGCGAAAACCGCTCCCCATTTGGACACTCCTAGCTCCCTCTACCTATAAATATGTGCCCCTCCCGGATTTTTCGCGCAGACCAAACCCTAGCCATCTTCATCCTCGCGCCGTCGGACACGTCCGCCCGTGCCGGACATGTCCGCCGGACACCTCACTCCGGCCAATCGCGGCCCGCCACGTCATTGCCGCCGCCGTCCCGTCCAACCCCGGGCCTCCACGTCGCCACCCAGCCTCCTCGCGATCATGCCCGCCGAGCCCATCGCGGGCCCACGTGAAGCTCGCCGCGCCGCCGCCGCTGGCTTCGCCGCGCCGCCGCCATCCGTCTCCCGCTTACCCCGCCGCTGCGACTCGCCCGGCCACCGGAGGGCTGCGCCGCCTGTCCCTCCCGCCGGTGACCAGGACCCGTGCCCTGCCTCTCTTGCTTGCCGTTGCCGCTGGAGCCGCCCGTGCCGCAACTCCGAAGCGCCGCCCCACGCCAAGCCACTCGCCGCCGGCCGCTTTCTCCGCCGCCGCCGGAGCTCCGCCGTCACCTCGCGTCCCCGCCGCCGTCCCAAGTCGTGGGCTCCACCGGCACCCGAGCTCGCCGCTCTCCCGCGCCCTGGACGTCCTCGCCTCGTCCCTGCCCAGATCTGGCGAGGCGCCGCCGGATCCGTCGTCTCCGACCACCGCGCGCTCGCCGGAGGTCGTCGTCGCCGGCGTCGACTTCAATCACCAGATCTACACCGCCCCGTACCCCGATCCAAATGGCACGCCTTCCCGCTGAACCGTTCCGTCCCCGTATCCCGAGATCTAGATTCCCGCGAGGTCTAATTCTTCCAAGTCCCTAGTTTTTGCATATTCTGGTGCTATCTTTGACCTGCTGTAACTTCATGTGTGCTGCTCTGTTTTGTGCGTGTAATATATCAAAATGTTCATCATGAGATACTCTTCATTTCATTCCATTGTGACATGCTTGTTTGAGTTCATCTTGATGCGCAAATAATCGTTGCAAGAGTGCTATATGATGTTAACCTGCTGAAACTGTTATAACTTGTTGTTTTGTCTTTTTCATTGCATTTTGTGTGTGCATCTCATGAGCTTGATGTCTACATGTGTTTTGTACTACATCATGCCATATTTACAGTGGCGCAATCCATGTATTTTCGTCAGTATTGTAGTGAGTGCATCAAGCTTGTTAAGTAGGGTACTTGCTGTTACTGTTTTGCTAGTCTGAATCTGCTATATCACGATGCTATGTAAACCTGCTTCTACAAGTCATTCCATGCATAATCTGGAGATGTTCACTAAGGATGTTTTGTTATACATGTCATGCTCTATCCATTCATGCCCCTGGTTGCATTTTTAGCCTGCCTTAACTTGTTGTTATCTCGCTCCAAACTTGCTAAATAATGTTGTTGTCAGCCTGATTAACATTAAGTTCAGTTTTGCCATGTGCTTTGCTAGTGATCCAAGCATGCTATGAACTTGATCTTGCCATGTTTAGCTTAACAAACATGTATGCTTACTGTTGGTTACCTTGTCATGCCATGTATTGCTCTGTGGTACAGGCTCACCAACATGCCTACTTATTGTTGTACCTGCCATGTATGAATCTGTCATATCACTTGCTATGTTTACATGGGTGCCATCATATTTTCTGTGCCCTTTTGGCTCATGATCAGTAAGGGACTTATGTTATATGCAATTAGTAGATTCATGCCATGCCTTTGTTTGCCATGATAAGTTTCTGTAACATGTCGTTTGATAGCTCTAAACATTGCAACCTGATGTTATTTCTGTCATGTCTGGAACTGTTATTATTTGCAATCTTGCCATGTCCTTTTGAGCATGTTATAATGTTTTCTGGAGATAGCTCAGTGTTCATGTTTTGTAATTCTTTACCTGTACTTCATGCCCATGCCTTTTGTTCTTATGTTGAGTTGCTGTAGCATATTGTTTGGATGCTTGCAAGTTGCCTAGTTGCTGTTTTGGACAGCTTGTCCTTTAAACTTGTATAGTGTATGTGTTGAACCGTTGCTCCGTTATGAGTGTGCTCTATATGAAACTTGCTTGATTTTGAATGAAGTTTCATATTATCATGTTGCATACATGTTTGAGAGTGTTTGCTTGATGTTTGTATGCATTTAGCATCAATGCCATGTTTAACTTGTTTTGCTGATATCTTCTAGGCTGTAGCTCCGAACTAAATGAACTTTATATGTAACTTGACTAAAATTTCGTGTAGAGCATCTTGGTGCATTTTAACTTGCTGTTTAACAACTTCAACTTAATGTTTGTTCAGTTCTGGACCATTTTCTAAATTTGCATATGAGGACTTACCGGAATTGTTATATGTTGTTTCCGGCCTCATTTAAACTTGCCTTGATGTGTTGCTCTTGTTTGCATCATCTCTTGCCATGAGTAGCTTCATGTAGCTTTGTCATGCATCATGCTTGGTTGTGCATCATGTCTTGTCTATGTGTGGTGTGTTTACCATGTTGTGTGCTTCTTCTCGATAGTTCCCATTTTGTTGCGACCGTGAGGATTCGTTCGTCTACGCTTGGTTTGGCTTCATCCGTTCGTCTTATTCATGGACTCGTTCTTCTTCCTAGCGGGATTTCAGGCAAGATGACCGCTACCCTGGATCTCACTACTATCATTGCTATGCTAGTTTCTTCGTTCTATCGCTTTGCTGCGCTACCTATCTTTTGCTCTTCAAGCCTCCCAAATTGCCATGTCAGCCTCTAACCTTTTCACCCTTCCTAGCAAACCGTTGCTTGGCTATGTTACCGCTTTTGCTCAGCCCCTCTTATAGCGTTGCTAGTTGCAGGTGAAGTTGAAGATTGCTCCATGGTGGACAGGATTATGTTGGGATATCACAATATCTCTTATTTTATTAATGCATCTATATACTTGGTAAAGGGTGGAAGGCTCGGCCTTATGCCTGGTGTTTTGTTCCACTCTTGCCGCCCTAGTTTTCGTCATATCGGTATTTTGTTCTCGGATTTTGCGTCCCTAACGCGGTTGGGTGATTTATGGGACCCCCTTGACAGTTCGCTTTGAATAAAACTCCTCCAGCAAGGCCCAACCTTGGTTTTACCATTTGCCTCACCACCACCTACTTTTCCCTTGGGAGTCACTCTCTCGAGGGTCATCTTTATTTTAGCCCCCCGGGCTAATGCTTGGCTAAGTGTTGGTCCAAACTAGAGCACCGTGCGGGACCATCCCTTGGCAACTTGGGTTACGTCGGTACATGTACGCTTCGCTTATCCGACGTGTCCTGAGAACGAGATACGTGCGACTCCTATCGGGATTATCGACACATCGGGCGGCTTTGCTGGCCTTGTTTTACCATTGTCGAAATGTCTTGTAAACCGGGATTCCGAGACTGATCGGGTCTTCCTGGGAGAAGGAATATCGTTCGTTGATCGCAAGAGCTTATTATGGGCTAAGTTGGGACACCCCTGCAGGGTTTAATCTTTCGAGAGCCGTGCCCGCGGTTATGTGGCAGATGGGAATTTGTTAATATCCGGTTGTAGATAACTTGACACCAGATCCAAATTAAAACACATCAACCGCGTGTGTAACCGTGATGGTCTCTTTTCGGCGGAGTCCGGGAAGTGAACACGGTTTTTGGGTTATGTTTGACGTAAGTAGGAGTTCAGGATCACTTCTTGATCATTGCTAGCTTCACGACCGTTCCTTTTGCTCTCTTCTCGCTCTTATTTGCGTATGTTAGGCATCATATCATGCTTAGTCGCTGCTGCAACCTCACCACTTATCCATTCCTTACCCATTAAGCTTTGCTAGTCTTGATACCCATGGTAATGGGATTGCTGAGTCCTCGTGGCTCATAGATTACTACAACAACAGTTGCAGGTACAGGTTATGCGATGATCATGACACGAGAGCGATGTTTGGTTGTTTTGGAGTTCTTCTTCTGCTTCTTCTTTGATCAGGGGATAGGTTCCAGGTCGGCAGCCTGGGCTAGCAGGGTGGATGTCGTTTGAGTTTATGTTTGTGTTTCATCCGTAGTCGGGTGATGCTCTTGTGTATGATGATGTTGTATTCGTGTGGCATTGTATGCCTTTTTGTATGTGTCCCCAACTATTATGTAATGTTGATGTAATGATATCCACCTTGCAAAAGCGTCTCCAATATTCGCTTCTATCCTTAGTGGGACCTTCGAGTTCCTTTAGGATAGGGTCGCATATTGGGCGTGACAAGTTGGTATCAGAGCCTCGACCGACCATAGGAGCCCCCTTGATTGATCGTGTAGTTTGGCCGTTGTTGAGTCTAGAAAAAACTAATTTCTGAGTCTAGTTATATCGGAGAGTAGGAATTCTTTTTACTCCTCAGCCCCTTTGTTGATCTGGTGAGGAATCTTGAAATAGGTGTTTTGAATTACTCCTCTTACCTTCAAACTTTCTTTAGAATCACGCAGTTGGTTTTTTCGATTGTTGGTTCTCAGCTCTTTTCATCCGGTGCATTTCTCGTCAAGTTGATTCGAGCCTCTTCATCTTTGCCAAGTTCAATCCTCAGTTGTTTTCTTTTCCCACCCGCCCACCCTTTTCCTTCTTGGAGCCAGAGTCCGTAATCGATTATCCTTCCTACTCGTGTGAAGTCTTTGCTTTCTTTCCTCAATGATTTCAACCGGTGTTTTCTCTTCAAGATATTCGTCGGTTTCCCCTTCCAAGTTGCCTTTGTTTTCCCGCCCTCCCACCCTTTTTCTTCCCGGAGCCTGATTCTCTTTCGATCATCAATTTTCATTCGTGCGGAACCTCTTCAGTCTTTTGTAAATTATCTCAACCAGTGAATTCTCGTCTCGTTTGACATTCATCATCTCTTTTTCTTCTCCAGTGGACTCAATTCAAGTTTTTCTGGTAGATCATATTCTTTTCCTTGGATCAAGTGTCTCCTTGCTCGTTTGCCTCTCGCCATTCAGTCAATCCGGAGTTCGGAAGACATCTCAGGAGATTCGTCTATGTTCCAATTAATTCGAGGGTGTCACCTCATTCAAATATTTCATTTGTTCCGGTGCATCATCTATATGTTCAACATCCCTTTCCAACGGTGTTTTCTTTTAGTGGGCCCTAACCCACAGGTCTTTTCTCAGGATCTTACCTGACTCTTCTAATTTCCCGGAGCTATTCTCAAATTCTTTTTGGAGTTTGATGTAAGAATGAATCAGCCAGATGCCATCTCCAAGATCGCTTTCAAATTCTTTTCATTGTTGGTTCAACTTTTCCTCTTTTCATTCTCCCGGAGTATCTCAACAAATTTTGGTGGTGTTTCTCGTCGTAACTTGAAGATCGAAGAAGAGTTCCTCTTAAATCTTGTTCGTTCTCTCAAAGTTTCGTGGTTCTAGCTTCATGTTATCCTCTCGAATTATTCCATTTGTCAGATATTCTTTTCTTAACCATCCAGAGTATGTCAGAAGTTGTTTTTCCATTTCTTTTCACCGGAGGCCATCATTCCAGAAGAATTCTTTGACTTCACATTTCAGCTACCGTTATCTAATTATCCCGTGCTTCGTTCAAGTGTTCTTTAATCAGCTCATGATCTCTTTATTCTTTTGCATCTAAATCACCTCTAGCATATTGGTTCTTCTAATTCTTCCCGGTGATTCATTCTCTTTCATCAGTCATTTTCGAATTCTTACGGTGGTTCGTTCAAGATTCTTTTTCCTTGATTATCATTTTAATCCATTCATTCTTTCCAATCCTACCGATGGTTCATGAAGACATTCTCAAGTTTGCTATATGTCACTTCTCAATCCTTTTCAAGAAGAATAAGTAGTATGCAAAATCCATCGTTTGTCATCAATTTAATTTTATGAAGGATAAGCATATAATACATCTTATTCTTATTTCCTCAAAGTGATTAACCCCTTCTAAGGGAGTCCTGGACTAGGGGGTGTCTGGACAGCCGGACTATCATCGTCCGCTGGGCTCCAAGACTACGAAAATACAAGATTGAAGACTCTGTCCCGTGTCCGGATGGGACTTTCCTTGGCGTGGAAGGCAAGCTTGGCGATACGGATGTGTAGATCTCCTACCCTTGTAACCGACTCTGTGTAACCCTAGCCTTCTCCGGTGTCTATATAAACTGGAGGGCTTTAGTCCGTAGGACACAACATACATTACAACAATCATACCATAGGCTAGCTTTAGGGTTTTAGCCTCCTTGATCTCGTGGTAGATCCACTCTTGTACTACCCATATCATCAATATTAATCAAGCAGGACATAGGGTTTTACCTCCATCGAGAGGGCCCGAACCTGGGTAAAACATCGTGTCCCGTGTCTCTGTTACCATCCGCCTAGACGCACAGTTCGGGACCCCCTACCGAGATCCGCGGTTTTGACACCGACATTGGTGCTTTCATTGAGAGTTCTTACGTGTCGCCACCGATAGGCTCGATGGCATCTTCAACCAACAACGCTGTCCAGGGTGAGACTTTTCTCCCCGGACAGATCTTCGTATTCGGCGGCTTTGCACTATGGGCTAATTCGCTTGGCCATCTGGAGCAGATCGAAAGCTACGCCTGCCGTCAGTCGATTCGAAGCCTAAACTTCACGGCCGACGTCCGCGGAGACTTGATCTTCGGCGGGCTCGAGCCACAGCCAAGCGCGCCGCACTGTTACGATGGGC
This sequence comes from Aegilops speltoides, assembly GCA_021437245.1. Taxonomy (NCBI): domain Eukaryota; kingdom Viridiplantae; phylum Streptophyta; class Magnoliopsida; order Poales; family Poaceae; genus Aegilops; species Aegilops speltoides. The sequence continues at coordinate 360,416,086 of CM038144.1, forward strand.
ATGATCTAGCTCTGCTGCTGAACAGTGCCTTGGTGGCCGCACACGAGTCCGCTTTGGCTCTTAGCTCGGAGCCGATCGCCCAGATCGAGGACCAGCGGTTGGACGCCACCTCGGGGGCTTCAACTTCCACGGCGATGGAGCCGAACACTAGCCTTGTCCCTCGCGAAATTCGTGATTCCGAGGTGCCGGACTCCTTGCGGACTCCGGACCTCCAGCGCCCGCTAATCGAATCTGATTGGGCGCGGTTATGGAATTCACCGCCACGGACATCTTCCAACACTCGCCCTTTGGCGACATCCTAAATTCGCTAAAGCATCTCTCGCTATCCGGAGAGTCTGGCGGATTATGGCGAGATGGTTGGGATACGGACGACGAAGAAATTGAGCCCACGCACCACCCACTTTGCAGCCACCGTCGGCGATCTAACCGACATGCTAGACTATGACTCAAGACATCGACGCTATGGACGGCGATGCCGGAGAGCGAACAGAACCAGCGCCTATAGGGCTTTGGAAGACCACCTCGTCATACGACATATACATGGTGGACACCCCAAAAGACGGGACGGCGAAGAAGCGTGAGGCAGATTCTTCAAAGAAGCAGCCCAAGCGCCCGGCGTCGATGGCGCCGCTCTAAATCCCGCCACAAAGAAGAATGGAGATTCCGCATAGGAGATAATAATACCCCGAGAGTGCCGAAGATAATCCCTCCAAAGAAGACTCGGTAGCAGGAGGATGCAGAAGCAAGCCCTCATGAGAGAGCGGCCGACGAAGAAGTCGAGGATTATAACTATATGCCTCCCTCCGAAGACGAGGCAAGCCTCAACGACGACGAATTCGTCGTGCCCGAGGATCCCGTCAAACAAGAGCGTTTCAAATGCAGGCTTATCGCCACGGCAAATAGCCTAAAGAAAAAGCAGCAGCAGCTTCAAGCTGATCAGGACCTGCTGGCCGATCAGGTCCTCGCGGCCGAAGAGTATAAACTCGAACGCCACTCCAAAAGCTACCCAAGACGCAAGTTGCTCCCCCGACTAGAGGAGGAAGCGTACATACCCTCATCACCAGCGCATGATACGGCAGACCGACCACCACCTGGTCGCGACAGAGAGGCATCCAGGCCCTCAACCAAGACCGTACCCCGGCATCGCTCCAAAAGTACGAAGTCAAAAGGGAACGCGCCGGACTTGCAAGACGTATTGGAGGACAAAGCAAGGCAATCCAGATCCATCTACGGATCACGAGGGCGCCCCACGACCCGCGACGAATACCGTCGCTCCGGATACAATAACCCCGGCCGGGCCGAACACAGCAGACAACGCTCTCTCGAGCTGCATCGTGATATTGCTCAATACAGAGGCGCCACACACTCGCTATGCTTCACTGATGAAGTAATGGATCATCAAATCCCTGAAGGGTTTAAACCCATAAACATCGAATCCTACGATGGCACAACAAACCCCGCGGTTTGGATCAAAGATTATCTTCTTCACATCCATATGGCCCGCGGTGACGATCTCCATGCCATCAAGTATCTCCCACTCAAGCTTAAAGGACCAGCTCGGCATTGGCTCAACAGCTTGCCCGCAGAGTCAATTGGGTGTTGGGAAGACCTAGAAGCCGCATTCCTCGACAACTTCCAGGGCACCTATGTGCGGCCACCAGATGCCGATGACCTCAGCCACATAATTCAGCAGCCAGACGAATCGGCCAGACAATTCCGGACACGGTTCTTGACAAAGAAAAACCAAATCGTCGACTGTCCGGATGCAGAGGCCCTTGCAGCCTTCAAACATAACATCCGCAACGAGTGGCTAGCCCGGCACCTGGGACAGGAAAAGCCGAAATCCATGGCAGCCCTCACATCATTAATGACCCGCTTTTGCGCGGGAGAGGATAGCTGGCTAGCTCGCAGCAATAACCTCAATAAAAATTCTGGCAGTCCGGATACTAAGGACCACAACGGCAGGTCACGTCGAAGCAAAAATAAACGCCACATTAACAGCGACGATAAGGAGGATACGACAGTCAACGCCGGATTCCGAGGCTCTAAACCCGGTCAGCGGAAGAAGCCATTCAAAAGAAACCACTCCGGGTCCGTCCAATTTGGACCGAATACTCGACCGCTTATGCCAGATACACGGCACCCCTGAAAAGCCAGCTAATCACACCAACAGAGATTGCTGGGTGTTCAAGCAGGCAGGCAAGTTAATTGCCGAAAACAATGACAAGGGGCTAAACAGCGACGACGAGGAAGAGACCCGACCGCCGAACAATAGAGGACAGAAGGGTTTCCCCCCCACAAGTGGGGAGGGTGAACATGATTTACGCAACCCATATACCCAAGAGGGAGCGGAAGCGTGCACTAAGGGACGTCTATGTGATGGAGCCAGTCGCCCCGAAGTTCAATCCATGGTCCTCTTGTCCGATCACTTTCGATCGAAGAGACCATCCGACCAGCCTACGCCATGGCGGATTTGCCGCATTCGTTTTAGACCCAATCGTCGATGGATTTCACCTCACGAGAGTCCTGATGGACGGCGGCGAGAGCTGAACCTGCTTTATCGGGATACGGTCGCGCAAGATGGGCATAGACCCCTCAAGGATTAAACCTACAAAAACAACCTTTAAAGGTGGCATACCAGGTGTGGAAGCCAATTGTACAGGCTCAGTCACACTAGAAGTGGTCTTCGGATCCCCGGACAATTTCCGGAGCGAGGAGTTAATCTTCGACATAGTCCCGTTCTGCAGCGGCTATCACGCTCTGCTCGGACGAACCGCGTTTGCAAAGTTCAACGCGGTGCCGCATTATGCATACCTCAAGCTCAAGATGCCAGGCCCTCGTGGAGTCATCACGGTCAACGGAAACACGGAACGCTCCCTCCGAACAGAGGAACATACAACGGCTCTCACGGCAGAAGTATAGAGCAGCCTTTTAAGGCAATTTTCGAGTCCGGCCGTTAAACGGCTGGATATAGCAAAACGCGCCCGAAGCAATACCAACCAAGACCACAGCACGATCGAGCATCGCAGAGTAATGCGGCCCTAACCCCGCCTCGCATGATTGCAAGAACAACCTCCGCGTACATCATTACGCTTTGGAGATACCATGGGCGTGGGGAAGGCACGACCACAATGGACCCAGAGTGCGGCTCGACCACACTAGGGGCTCGCAAGTGTGCCACTCTTTTTTATTATTATTTTTCTTCTTTATATACACAGGACTCCATTAACCAGAGGCCCTGTCCGGCGGTGAACCTGCCGAACTCACGATGCAACAGCCAGGGAAAAAAGAAGGCCGCGATGAACACTCAGGTGGTCTTAATTACGAGCATTAAATTCGATTATATACACAAAGTCCGCAGCTCATCCCTGGAGGGGGACATGTTTAATTAGTCCAAATCCCTTGCTTATCAAGACTATTTGTATCATCCGCACTCATAGCAGACTTCCTTTAATAAATAATGCAGCACTTTTCGACTGCAATTACATTAATTTATATATATATATATGTTCATTACATGACATCTTGCACCCGTATATTTTGGTACGGCCTAATACACCAGGGGCTTATGTTCCCCACATTATGGTGTGATAAGTCCGAACACTTTCATAAGTGCGGCACCCGAACTTATAGCATTATATGAATCGGCTCAATCATGTCTTGGGTCAATAGTTGGGTTTGCCCGGCCCCACGTTTTGGTGCCTTACGCCCGTTCGTCGGCTAAGGTGGCACGGGAGAACCACCGCGATTGCGCCCGGTTGAGCCGGGCGAGCGCCTGGAGAAAGCTAAACTGACCGGCATGATAAGGCGAGAGACCGGTCGCTGTTTGAGAGGACTTTTCGGGTACTTAAAGACTCACGCCGCTTCGAGCGAAGTTCCGGATAATGTCCGATGAAGGCGTGGATAGCGCCTCGGATTCGGTCTTCCGAATACCAGGGGCTTCGCCGAAATTTAAAATTATAGAATTCTATGGCTAAGTGAGAGTGTTCAAGCATTATAAGTCCGGTTGCCTTGTTCGTTGTGTTGAGCGCCTCCCTAGATGGACCCAAAAATGGGAACAAGAGTGCTCAAATTTATCCCGAACACCCCAAACTTTCATGCTCGGGGCTGAAGCCAACGACTTGCCATCTCTCAGATTTTATAAACGGCCGCACAAAAGGTAATATTTTAAATTATACAAGCGTTGCTTAAAGCGCACAGGATAATACATAGCGGGTTTACTCAAAAATTACATCTCTGGGGCACTCATCCGCAATATCGCGGGCTCCCTTCAGACAGTTTTATAATACATTTTCGGCGACGATACTCCTTGCCGGTGGCGGGTCGGAGAAGCTTCTCCGCCTCCAGCCTGCCCAGTGCACCTTTGTGCGGGCAAGGGCCCGACGAGCACCTTCAATACTGGCGAGCGCTTGATGACCTCCACCCGTGGGCATGCATCCACCCGCCGACGAGGCCGAAGTAGCTCCTGTGCATGGCCTGTCCAGCCACAACGGACTATAAGGCCCTTCATGGCCTCCTCGGCTACCTTAGGAGTTCGACCACTGCTTCACTGGTCGCTTGGGGCACTGGATGGCCGGCCTCAGATCGAGACCGAAGACCTTCTCCGCCGAGCTCCCTCCTCGCCACGGTAGAATGCTGGCGGCATTGGACACACTACACGGCAGATCTGCAAATGCCCTCGAGAGCTCGAATGCGGTAAGTGTCGTAGTTTACATTAACATGCTTGCTTTGCATGAAAAATGCCTTACCCGCCGCTATCTTCTTTAAATCTTCAACCTCCTGAAGGGCCTTACGGGCCTCGGCCTTGGCGGACTTGGCACTTTCGAGAGCCGAAGCAAGCTCGGACTCTCGAGTCTTGGAGTCACGCTCCAAGCTCTCATGCTTCTCCATGAGAGCCCGGAGCTCTTGCCGTACTTCCGCCACCTGTGCCTCCTGCTTTTCTTGCTCTGCCCGTTCCACGGCCGCACTGCGTTTGGCCGCGGACACAGCTTCCTTCAGGGCTGCCACCTCGTTCGTGGCCCCTACAATACCCATATTATCCTTGTTAATTTCATTGCAACCAAAATCCTTTTCTGTAAGGTAACTATTCAAAGTGGTGTTACTCACCTTCTTTGTCCTTGAGCTGCTTCTTGGCATGGCCGAGCTCTTGCTCGGACCGCTCGAGATCCTGCTTTAACGCACCGACCTCCACAGTCAGTGCGGCAGAGGTCAGGAGCGCAGCCTGCAAACCCATATTGACATATTTAAAGCAACCCTGCGTATATCTTCTTAGATCCTCATCCGCTTTTCTTTCCGAACACGAAATGAGCATCGGGCTCTTGTCTATGCGGTATTACATTACATAATTATAACTTCTTACCTCAAAGCCTATTAGTAGGCTGCTGCAGGCTTCGGTCAGCCCGCTCTTGGCGAGCTGAACCTTCTGAATCACCGCACTCATGATAGTGCGGTGTTCTTCCTCGATGGAAGCGCCTTTGAGCGCCTCCAACAAGTTGTCCAGCGCCTCCGGTTGGACGGAGGCTGCCGGCGTCACGGTATTGCCCTTCTTTCGAAGGGGCCGCCTGCCGGACTCCGGAACCATTGCAGGTTCCGCCGTAGAGTCCGGCGCAAAGTCCGGGAGGCTGCCTTGCGGCGCCTACGGAGCCTCCTCCTGATGGGTCCCTCTCTGGGATCCCACCTCGGCGTCTTCATCAGCACGGGGGGTGGAGGCAGTCGGAAGTGAATCCACATCCGACGGGGCCAATGACCCGCTCGATGAAGCGGGGAGATCATCATCGGCCGGACTGCGGACAGTATGCGGCATTAGTAGGACACTATGTGACACTTAAAGAAATTTCATATTATTTCGATCCAGATATTTACGATCTCGCGGAGGCCTAGCCTCGAAGGCCCTCCTCTCCGCCAATGTTGGTGTTGGCGGAGCTGTCCGGGAATAGTTCTCCCCTCTTGACCCTTCGCCTCCCCTATCGGGAAGCCTTCCTCTTCCTCTCTCCCTCCTCCGGAGAGAGTCTTCTTCCTCCTCCTCATCGGGAGGAGTCGCCTCGTCGTCGGACGCCTGACACGGAACTCTTTTGAGTCCCGTGGCCGCCTTTCTTGGCCTTCTTCTCGGCACCACGTGCGTTGCGGAACCAGCAGCCCCGCTAGACAGGCGCTCACTGGTCTTCTAGCATGGGAGCCGGACAGATGAGCTGCTCGGCCTTCTCCATCCATTCCTGCCAAAGGAAAAGAAAGATTGAGACCCTCCTAGAATCAATCTATTTACCACAAGTGTCCCGTAAAGGGGTTGAATCACTTACCTCGTCAGCTGGATGCTGCGAGCAAAATCCTCGATCTTCCGTCGCAGATGCAGGGGCTTCGGCGCCCTTAAACAGCACCCTCCAGCGCCTTTCAGACGTCAGGTGAAGAGCCCGCTTAGCGCTGGTGCTGTTCGGATTGAACTCCCACAGATTGAATGCCCGTCTTGGCATGGGAGAATCCGACGGATGAGCATGACTTGGACCACGCCAACGAGCCCGAGCCATCGCTCACCAGCTCGGATACAGGCTCGAGTCCGTCGGCTCGCCGGATTGCCCCACAACAAGCCCTTCTCTTTCCGGAGGTGAGCTGCGTGGGGATGCCAGATCTAAACTCGGGGCCACCGCCCACGAGGTTCGCTGGCTCGGTGATGTAGAACCACCCCGATTGCCACCCCTTGACAGAGTCCACGAAGGCCCTTCGAGCCAAAGGACGTTGGGAAACTTGCCCAACATGGCGCCTCCAAGATTCCGCTTATGTGCCCTTCACAACCTTCGCTTGACGTTGAAGGTCTTGAGCCACAGGCGAAGTGGGGCGGATGCAGAGGAAGGCCTCGCACACGCACGATAAACACCGAGATGTTGAGGATGAAGTTCGGCGCCAGATCGTGGAAATCCAGGCCGTAGTAAAACATGAGCCCCCGGACAAAAGGGTGAAGAGGAAAGCCCAGTCCGCGAAGGAAGTGGGGGAGGAAAACAACCCTCTCGTGGGGCCCGGGGGTGGGGATGAGCTGCCGCTCGCCGGGCAGCCGATGCGCGATGTCGCCGAAAAGGTATCCGGTGCCGCGCAGCTTGGTGATGTGCTCCTCCTTAACGGTGGAGGCCAACCATTTGCCTCCCGCTCCGGACATGGTCGGAGAAGGTCGAGGCGAGATGCGCGAGCTTGAGCGTTGGAGCTTGAGTGCGCGGAGATGGATAAGCAAAGGAGGAAGAAGGCGTAGGTGAGAAGGTAAATCCTTATCCCTTATATATAGGCGACGGAGACTATGCGCCCCCACCAGCCCGGTAAAACTCGCTTATCTCCCAAGCGCCACCATCAATGGCGCGTTGGGTTACCCACGTCCGTATTGATGAGAATCCTGAATAAGGGAATACGATCTACGCTTGACAGACGTGTGCCTGAAACCGCCGCTAAACGTCTTTGAGGTGGTATAATAAAAAGATTCAAATAAAGGCTTGGTAGTGGTGTGATGTCATGCCGCATAATACGTCGCAGATTGGACTTGTGTACATTTTATCTCTCTACGGTGGAATGTGGAATTTATTTTGCGAGCCGGACACTATCCTGGTGTTCATGATCTTCTCTGGATTATTCAAGGAGGAACCCGCCTTGCAATGCCGAACATTATGCGCTACTGGACTTATCGTCATTGAAGCCTGGTTCAGGGCTACCGAGGAGTCCTAGACTAGGGGTGTCCGGACAGCGGACTATCATCGTCCACGGACTCCAAGACTACGAAGATACAAGATTGAAGAGTCCGTCCCTGTCCGGATGGGACTTTCCTTGGCGTGGAAGGCAAGCTTGGCGACACGGATATGTAGATCTCCTACCCTTGTAACCGACTGTAACCCTAGCCTTCTCCGGTGTCTATATAAACCGGAGGGCTTTAGTCCGTGAGGACACAACATACATTACAACAATCATACCATAGGCTAGCTTTAGGGTTTTAGCCTCCTTGATCTCGTGGTAGATCCACTCTTGTACTACCCATATCATCAATATTAATCAAGCAGGACGTAGGGTTTTACCTCCATCGAGAGGGCCCGAACCTGGGTAAAACATTGTGTCCCTTGTCTCCTGTTACCATCCGCCTAGACGCACAGTTTGGGACCCCCTACCCGAGATCCGCCGGTTTTGACACCGACACCTTCCTTCGGAGTTTGTTCTTGATGAATAAATTCTAGTTCCAAGTGTTTTCTTTTTTTTCTTTCTTTTCCGGAGTTCAAATTTCCTCGGCCATTTCGTCGGAACCTCCATCTAAGTCACCGCAAGCTTTAATCTTATTCTTTCATCCTTCATTTTATCTCGTCATCCTTTTGTTACCGGAGTTCTTCACAGTGGCTTGTCATGATTTAATTCATTCCTCAAGTGTTCATCAAGATTCTTATCGAAGGAGCTCAAGTATCTTTCCTTCTTGCCTTCGAAGTGCAATTAAATCTCCGTATTCTTTTGAAGTGGGGTTTTGCATTTCTTCGTTCTTCTAAGCTATCCAATCATTTCCGTTTGTGGCCGGTTATCACCTTATGATCTTGAGATGTTACCTATAAGTCCACAACAAGCTTATTCTTTTTGTTGTTAATTTTCTCAACAACTCCGTTCAATCCTTTCTTCTGAGGTTGCTTTCTATTTCATTCATGGCACAAGTTGTCATTTTCTTCTCCGTTCTTTTCATTCAACTTTTTCAATTCTTTCCGGAGGTTTTGTGTCATGTCTTCATCAAGTATCATTCCATCCTCTCAAGATCGTGTCCTATTCCTCCATGTTTCAGCCGGAGTGCTGCCTAAATCCTTTCAGTCTTATTCATTTCTTATCTCGTTCTAACCGGAGTGGTTTCATAGCCTATCTGATTCCGTGAGCTTTCGATTCCCGTCATTCTAGTCGTTCCTCTCTTCTTCTCGAGTGCTCCCGATTCTTTGCTTCTTCTCTTGAGTTCTTGTTTCACCTCATCCCTTTTCCCTTCCGTCTCGGTCCTAAGATCTCGGGACGAGATCTCTTATTAGTGGAGGAGTGTTGTAACTCCACGGGTCCGATGCGCCAGGTCTCTGCCAGTTATTCGTCGGCATTGCCATGTCATTTGTTTGCGTGTTGCATTTTGTCATGTCATCATGTGCATCTCATTTTGCATACGTGTTCGTTTCATGCATCCGAGCTTTTTCCCCGTTGTCCGTTTTGCAATCCGACCCTCCTATGTCATCCGGCGTCCCATTCTTGTCTCTTTTCGTGAGTAGGTGTTAATCATTCTCGGAATGGACCGAGGTTTGCCAAGCGGCCTTGGTACACCACCGGCAGACCGCCTGTCAAGTTTCATGCCATTTGGAGTTCGTTTGATACTCCAACGGTTAACCGGGTAGCCGCAAAGGCCTCTTTTGTGTGCAGCCCAACACCCCTCCAAAGTGGCCCAATAACCCATCCAAACCGCCACCATGCTCTCGGTCGTTCGATCACGATCGTGTGGGCGAAAACCGCTCCCCATTTGGACACTCCTAGCTCCCTCTACCTATAAATATGTGCCCCTCCCGGATTTTTCGCGCAGACCAAACCCTAGCCATCTTCATCCTCGCGCCGCCGGACACGTCCGCCCGTGTCGGACATGTCTGCCGGACACCTCACTCCGGCCAATCGCGGCCCGCCATGTCATCGCCGCCGCCGTCCCGTCCAACCTCGGGCCTCCATGTCGTCACCCAACCTCCCCTGGCGCGCTGCCCGCCGAGCCCATCGCGGGCCGCGCTGGCCCGACCACGCCCGCTGCTGCCTGGCTGGCTTCGCTGCGCGCCGCCGCCATCCGTCTCCCCGCTCCAGCCTGCCGCGCTGTGACTCGCCGCCAGCCACCGGAGGCTGCGCCGCCTATCCCTCCCGCGGTGACCAGGGCCCGTGCCCTCGCCACGGGGCCGTCGCCCATGGAGCCGCCCTGTTGCCATTTCTCGAGCGCCGCCCGCGCCAAGCCACTCACCGCCGGCCGCCTTCTCCGCCGCCCGCGGACTCCGCCGTCACCTCGCGTCCCGCGCTGCCGTCCCAAGCCGTGGGCTCCACCGGCGCCCGAAGCTCGCCACTCTCTGCGCTGTGGCTGCCCTCCCTCGTCTCGCTAAGATCCGGCGAGGCATCGCTGATCCGCTGTCTCCGACCACTGCAAGGCTTCGCGGAGCTCGTCGTCGCCGGCGTCAACTTCAATCACCAGATCTGCACCGCCCCGTACCCCGATCCAAATGGCACGCCTTCCCGCTGTAACGCTCCGTCCCCGTATCCTGAGATCCAGATTCCCGCGAGGTCTAATTCTTCCAAGTCCCTAGTTTTTGCATATTCTGGTGCTATCTTTGACCTCCTGTAACTTCATGTGTGCTGCTTCGTTTTATGTGTGTAATATATCAAAATGTTCATTATGAGATGCTCTTCATTTCATTCCATAGTGCCATGCTCGTTTGAGTTCATCTTGATTCCCAAATAATTGTTGGAAGAGTGCTATATGATGTTAACCTGCTGAAACTGTTATAACTTTCTGTTTTGTCTTTTTCATTGCATTTTGTGTGTGCATCCTATGAGCTTGATGTCTACATGTGTTTTGTACTACATCATGCCATATTTGCAGTGGTGTAATCCATGTATTTTTGTGAGTCTTGTAGTGAGTACATCAAGCTTGTTAAGTAGGGTACTTGCTGTTACTGTTTTGCTAGTCTGAATCTGCTATATCATGATGCTATGTAAACCTGCTTCTACAAGTCATTCCATGCATAATCTGGAGATGTTCACTAAGGATGTTTTGTTATAAATGTCATGGTCTATCCATTCATGCCACTGATTGCATTTTTAGCCTGCGTTAACTTGTTGGTATCTTTCTCCAAACTTGCTAAATAATGTTGCTGTCAGCCTGATTAACACTAAGTTCCGTTTTGCCATGTGCTTGGGTAGTGATCCAAGCATGCTATGAACTTGATCTTACCATTTTTAGCTTCATAAACATGGCTTATTACTGTTGATCACCTTGTAATGCCATGTATTGCTCTGTGGTGAGTGGTATAGTCTCACCAACATGCCTACTTATTGTTGTTCCTGCCATGTATGAATCTGTCATATCACTTGCTATGTTTACATGGGTGCCATCATATTTTCTGTGCCCTTTTGGCTCATGGTCAGTAAGGGACTTGTGTTATATGCAATTAGTAGATTTATGCCATGCCTTTGTTTTCCATGATAAGTTTCTGTAACATGTCGTTTGATAGCTCTAAACATTGCAACCTGATGTTATTTCTGTCAAGTTTGAAACTGTTATTATTTGCAATCTTGCCATGTCCTTTTGAGCATGTTATACTGTTTTATGGAGATAGCTCAGTGTTCATGTTTTGTAATGCTTTACCTGTACTTCATGCCCATGTCTTTTGTGCTTATGTTGAGGTGCTGTAGCATACTGTTTGGATGCTTGCAAGTTGTCTAGTTGCTGTTTTGGACAGCTTGTCCTTTAAACTTGTATAGTGTATGTGTTGAACCGTTGCTCCGTTATGAGTGTGCTCTATATGAAACTTGCTTGATTTTGCATGAAGTTTCATATTATCATGTTGTATACATGTTTGAGAGTGTTTGCTTGATGTTTGTATGCATTTAGCATCAATGCCATGTTTAACTTGTTTTGCTCATATCTTCTAGGCCGTAGTTCTGAACTAAATGAACTTTATATGTAACTTGACCAGAATTTCGTGTAGAGCATCTGTAACACCCCGGATGTATCTTTCCATATTTGTAACTCCATCTCTTGCCATTTTCGGATATGTGCTATGATATTCCCTCCGTGGTTGGGTTTTGTTTTCATTTTGCATTTTGTTCATGTCATGCAACTCATATCATGTCATCATGTGCATCTCATTTGCATACGTGTTCGTCTCATGATTCCGAGCATATTCCCCGTTGTCCGATTTGCAATCCGACACTCCTATGTTCCCCGGCGTCCCCTCTTGTTCTTTTTCCGTGTGCGGGTGTTGAACATTCTCGGAATGGACCGAGCCTTGCCAAGTGGCCTGGTTTAGCACCGTAGACCACTGTCAAGTTTCGGGTCATTTGGAGTTCGTTTGGTACTCCAACGGTTAACCGCACTCTCGCAAAGGCCTCTTTTGAGTTGCAGCCCAACACCCCTCCAAAACAGCCCAATAACCCATCTAACTCCCCTCCATGTCCTCGGTCGTTCGATCACGATCGTGTGGGCGAAAACTACACCCCATTTGGACTCTCCTAGCTCCCTCTATGCCTATTTAAAGACCCCTCCCCCGAATTCCGGTTGAAACCCTAAAAATCCCAGATCCGCCGTGCCGGACACGTCCGCGTCGCGCCGGACACGTCCGCGCCCGCCCGGCGAATCCGGGCTCGCCACGCGCGCCATACCGCATGCGCCGAGCTGAGCGCCATGTTCACATTCATGGGCTCCTCTCGCCGCCCACCCGCCGCCGCCGCCGCTGCCGCACACGCCGCCGCACACACACGCCACCGCACATTGCACGCTTGCCACACACACACACACACACACATACACACACACACACGCCGCGCATTGCTTGCCGCCCGCCGCCGCCGGACGCCTTGGCGACCTCCTCCTCCGTCGACCACCCCGCCGGACCCCGCCGTCGTCCTCTCCCGCGCCGGCGACCAGCTCCGGCGAGAACCCGATCCAGATCCGATCTGGGATCGTCAGGTTGACTTTCCCCGTACCCCAAAAAATCCACTAAGTCCTTATCTGTCATTAATTTCGGGCATTTTTCAACGCATCACATCTCCGCTACCGTGGCTCCGTTTTGGGCGTATAATATGTCAAAATGTTCGCCTCGAAGAGTTCATCACTTCATTCCATTGCATCATTTGCATTTGAGCTCACCTTGATGCCCGAAATGCTGTTGGAAGATAGCTTCAGATCGTTAGTTTCAGAATCTTATCAGTTCGAGCTCTTTTGTCATTTTTGCCATGAATTATGTGTGCACCCTATGAATTTGAGTCCTACATGTGAGTTGAACATTGCCATGCCATCTTTCCAGGGGTGTTTTCCATGTATTTTTGTGAGCTATGTGTTGACTAGAACAAGCATGCAAAGTAGGGATGATGTTGTTACTGATTTCAGGGACTTAGTGTTTTCACTAAGTCTTGTCCTGCTGTTAATTTTATGCCATATGTTCATGTTGTTGCAGAGAGATCTATGCCCTTTTTGAGCATGATCAGTAAGGGTGTTTTGAGCATATGGATGTTCTCTATCCATCCATGCCTTTGTTGGCATTTATGGAGTAGTCTAGCATGTCATTTTCGTGCTCTACTTTTGCTTGAAATTGTTTCCTGGCAGACTGTTTGCATTAGATTCAATTTTCACGAGGTCGTTGTAGTTGATCCGTGCATGCTATGATGTTGTTCTTGCCATGTATAGCTCCTATGCCATGTCTTCTTGATGGGTGTATGCTTAGTTTATCATGAGGTGCTCTGTAGTGAGTGCATCGAGCTCACGAACATGCCATGTTGAATCTGTTTTTGCCATGTCCTGATATTTCACTAAGTCTGAAATCTGTTATAAAACTTGCAATGTTTACATGGGTGCCATCATTTCTTAAGGTCCTTTTTGGCTTATGGTCAGTAAGGGACTATTGAAATATGCTTTGAGTAGAATCATGTCATGCCTTGCTTTGCTATTATAAGTTCCTGTAGCATGTTGTTTGCTTGCTCTAAACATGCCTTCTGATGTTAATTCCTGCCATGTTAGTATTTTCACCAAGTCTGTGAACCTGATATTTTGAGCACTTTCTCCATGCTTGTTTGAACATGTTATGATGTGATTTAGCCGTAGCTCAGTGTTCCTCTTTTGTTAAGCATCTCCTGTAGTTCGTTGCCATATGCTTTGTTTTTATGTTGGGGTGCTGTAGCATAGTTTCGTGTTGCGTGCTAAGTAGCATCGGGCTGTTAAACGCAGATTTGCGTCATTCTTGTTTTGCTTGTCATTTGCAAACCGTGCATCCGATTCCGTGATCTTTATATCGATTTCAACGAAATCACTCCATCTTTCCAGCGGCATACTTGGTTTGCCAAGTTGATGCCCAGTTCATCATTTTCCTTCCGAGCATACATATGCATAGCATGTCACATCTCGCATAGCATGTCATGTATTGCATCATATTGCTTGTGCATATGTTCCTTGTTTGATTGTGGTTCCGTTGCTTGTGTTCTTGCTTTGGGTAGAGCCGGGAGACGAGTACGTGAACGAGGAGCCTGTTGAGAACGCCTACGAGGATCCAGCCTTCGACAACTCGAGAACCTTACGAGTGCAAGATGACCATACCTTCGATATCACTTCTATCTTTGCTTGCTAGATGCTCGCTCTTTTGCTATGCCTATGCTGCGATACCTACCACTTGCTATATCATGCCACCCATATTGCCATGTCAACCTCTAACCATCCATGTCCTAGCAAACCGTTGATTGGCTATGTTACCGCTTTGCTCGGCCCTCTTATAGCGTTGCTAGTTGCGGTGAAGATGAAGTTTGTTCCTTGTTGGAACACGGAAATTTTGGGATATCACAATATCTATTGTTTTAATTAATGCATCTATATACTTGGTAAAGGGTGGAAGGCTTGGCCTTATGCCCGGTGTTTTGTTCCACTCTTGCCACCCTAGTTTCCGTCATACCGGTGTTATGTTCCTTGATTTTATGCGTTCCTTACGCGGTCGGGTGATTTATGGGACCCCTAGACAGTTCGCTTTGAATAAAACTCCTCCAGCAAGGCCCAACCTTGGTTTTACCATTTGCCACCTATACCCCTTTTTCCTTGGGTTTCGCGAGCCCGAGGGTCATCTTTATTTTAAACCCCCGGCCAATGCTCCTCCGAGTGTTGGTCCAAACTAGAGCCCTTTGCGGCGCCCCTCAAGGAAACTTGAGGTCTGGTTTTAGTTGTACGGATTGCTCATCCGTTGTGCCACGAGAACGAGATATGTGCAGCTCCTATCGGGATTTGTCGGCACGGTCGGGTGGTCTTGCTGGTTTAGTTTTACCATTGTCGAAATGTCTTGATGTACCGGATACCGAGTCGATCGGTGTGTCTTGGGTGAAGGTTTATTCCTTCGTTGACCGTGAGAGCTTGTTATGGGCTTGTTGGGACACCCTGCAGGTATTATCTTTCAAAGCCGTGCCCGCATGTTATGAGGCAGATGGGAATTTGTTAATGTCCGGTTGTAGAAAACCGAAGTTGACCTTAATTAAAATACATCAACCGTGTATGTAACCGTGATGGTCTCTTCTCGTGAGTCCGGAAGTGAACACGTGTTGGAGTTATGCTTGACGTAAGTAGTCGGGATCACTTCTTGATCGCTAATAGTTTTACTGACCGCGCCTTTGCTTCTCTTCTCGCTCTCTTTTGCGATGTAGCCACCATATATGCTAGTCGCTTGCAGCAGCTCCTCCTTTTGACTCCAGCCTTCCCTTGCTTAAATAGTCTTGATCTCGCGGGTGTGAGATTGTTGAGTCCCTATGGCTCACAGATTCTACCAAAACAGATGCGGTACGGTGATGCCGGCGCTGATGGCGAGCCCGAGCTGAAGTGGGAATATGATGAGGCCCTTGGTCGATACTATGTTTCCTTTCCGGACGATTAGTAGTGGAGCCCGGTTAGCGATCGGGATTTGTGTTGCATGTGGGGTTTTCTTCTTTTATTTTGGTTCCGTAGTCGGACCTTGATTGTATCTGGATGATGTATGTTTAATTATGTATTGTGTGAAGTGGCGACTGTAAGCCAACTATGTATCTTTTCCCTTATGTATTACATGGATTGTGCGAAGATTACCTCACTTGCGACATTGCTTTCTATGCAGTTATGCCTCTAAGTCGTGCTTCGACACGTGGGAGATATAGCCGCATCGAGGGCGTTATAAGTTGGTAATCAGAGCCATCCCCGACCTTAGGAGCCCCACTGCTTGATCGTTTTTAGTGGCGAGTTGTGTCTAGAAAAATGTTTTGAGTCATTTAGGATTATATATATCGGAGAGTTTAGGAATTCTTTTTACTCCCGGTCCTTCGACCTTACGGTGAGGTATCCCGACGTAGAGTTTTGACTCTTCTCTTCTCAAATTTCACTAAATTTTTTTAGGATCACGCTGGTATCTTAGAATCGTTCGATGGTTTTATGATGACAACATTGTCTTGGTTGCCTCGACATTTAGGGGTTGTGGCGGTGTCCCGGGAGTTGAGCTCCGAGGTGTTGTCGTCATAATTTTATCGTTGCATTCTCGAATACCCGAGTTTAGCACGCCGACATCGAAAATCTCTTTTATGCAGTTGTTGGTGAGATAACCCGCTAACCCAAGATCTTGTGGTGAGTACGGAGTATTGCCATGACTCAGATAACGGATGCTTTTCAAGGTTGAGGTACACGATTTCGAAGGTTTCTTGGTTATGTGTTGAAGGATGGATACAAATGGATGTAGGGATTGTTAGCTTGGGTGAGATATATATTGCTCCCTGTATCCCCAACACTGATTGCATAACCGGAAAGTTTCGGAGTTTATAGGTGGGATTCAAGTAGCTCTAGCATTTCTTCCGCAGATATTTGGTTTGTGATTGGGTAATCCTTACCACTTATTTGTTCCATTCATACCTTGTTTTTATTTTTATTCATCAATCTCTTATCAAGTGGCTTCTCACCTTAATGGACGTGATGTTTACTTTGGAATTCATTCGCTCATCCTGTTCAATGTTTATTGTGAAGACTATATGTTGCAATTTCTATCCGCTGATTCAACTTGTCTATCTGTCTATCAAGATGCTAACGGATGTCACCCTCTTCAGGATGGCTCCACCAACGCGTCAGAATCCGGAACGCAGTGATGGGAGTCAGGCGAACCCTCCACCTCCACCTCCGCCTCCGGAGGCATGGCAAACTTTGATGGCAACCACTAACGCCAACGCCATTGTTGATCCAGGTGATGCAAGAGCGTAACCAAGGTCAAGGCAACCAAGGGAATCAAGGTCAAGGGCAGTTCTATCATCACCACGATTTCCTACACTCAACCAGTTCCTTGCCAACCAGCCAAAGTCTTTCGCCATCGTGCGAGGCCACAGACGCCGACGATTGGCTCGTGGATATCAACAAGCATTTTGAATGCAGCAATGTCGACCGAGGACTACGTCAAGTTCGCGTCTTTTCAGCTCAAGGATCGAGCGCTGATTGGTTCCAACAATACAAGGATTCTAGAGGTGGTCGAGTGATTACTTGGACTGGTTTACGCGGGACTTTAAAGCTCACCACATTCCTTCCAAAGTGTTGTTGAGAGCAAGCGTGAGGAGTTTCGCAATCTCAAGCAAGGAAGCATGTCGATGTACTGAATACAACATACTGATTTGTAAACTTGCTCGTTTTGCTAAACAAGACGTTCCTGATGAGAAAAGTATGATCTATCAGTTCAGAGGTGGCCTTCGAGAGGATCTGCAGTTATCTCTTGTTCTTTCTGAGCCTACTCAGTTTGATCAATTCTATAATATGGCACTCAAGCTAGAAGGTGCTCAGCTCAAGTGTGAGGCTTCAAAGAAGAGAATCAGGATGCGATTCAGTCTTCTTCTTCCTCTCAAGTGGCACAAAGCAGCAAAGTTCTACCTTCCTCCTCCTCCGTTCCGTCGGCCTTATCGCAGAAGAACTCGGTGGTCGTGGATCTTCCCACCCACCCAACCCAAGCTACTGAACAAGTCTCACCTCAAGCTCCAAGGTCAAATGCTCCTTATCACCGTCCGCTCTCAGAGGTGACTGCAACAAGTGCCAGCAGAAGGTCACTATGCGAACAAATGCCATAACCAAAGGCGCCTTCCTCCTCCTCCCCTATGAGGTCTTCAAGCAATGCAAAGTGGTCAAGCATAATCCCAAGCATGCAAAGGTGAATATGATGAATGCAGCTCAAGCAGAGGATTCTTGAGATGTGATAATGGGTAATCTTCGATTAATGATATTCTGCAAAAGTCTTATTTGATCTTTGGTGCATCGCATTCTTTCATTTCAAGACCTTTTGTGGCTATGCATGATTTGGTTACTCAAGTATTGCCGAGTCCTTACTCTATTGTTTCCCGGCTCGCAAATGACTTCTCGAGCATTGGTTCGGGATGTCTCTATCAAGATGGGCGACTATAGATTTTGTCTTCTCCAATTGTTCTTGGTGACTCGGATATTGATCTAATTCTCGGGATGGGTGGCTTTCTAAACACAAGGCTCACTTGATTGTCTTTGCCAGCAGATTCAATTGACACACCCTTCCGAGGATGTTATCATCTATGCCGCTCGTGATGAAACCATTCGGTTGTTTTCTCTCAATGAGAAGGGCGAGTTGAATGCTATCTCTCGATTCGATCGCTTGTGAGTACCAAGATGTCTTTCCGTAAGAGCTTCGGGTATGCCTCCTCATCGCCGGTCGAATTAGTTATCGATCTTGAGCACCGCATCGAACCCGCTTTGCAAACGTCCTTACAAGCTTGGACCCAAGGAGCTGAAAGAATTGAAGAAGCAGCTCGATGAACAAGAGCGTCTGGGTTTGATCGGACGAGTTCATCTCCATGGGGATGTGGAGTTCTTTTGTCCGTAAGAAGGATGGCACGGACCGACTTTGTGTTGATTACCGTCCATTGAACAAGAAGACAATCAAGAACAAGTATCCACTTCCCAACATCAATGAGCTATTCGAGCAACTCAAAGGTGCTAAAGTATTCTCCAAGCTTGACCTCCGTATGGGTTATCATCAGATTCAGATTCGTGAACAAGATATTCCCAAGACAAGCATTCGAACAAGCTTTGGTTCTTATGAATATCTTGTCATGTCTTTCGCCTTGTCAATGCTCCTCCAACTTTCTCTCGCATGATGAACTTTATCTTCAACCCCTACACAAATGATTTCGTCTTGGTGTATCTCAATGATATTTTGGTCTTCTCCAAGAACAAGCAGGATCATGCCAAACATTTACGATTGGTGCTCGACAAGCTCAGAGAGCATCAATTCTATGCGAAGTTTTCCAAATGTGAGTTCTGGCTTGATGAAGTTCTTTATCTTGGTCATATCATCTCCGCCAAGGAATTGCTGTTAATCCCGAGAAGGTGTCTTCAATTGTGAATTGGGAACCTCCTCGAATGTCAAGCGACTCCATGATTTTCTCGGTCTTGCAAGCTATTGTCGAAGATTCGTTGAGAATTTCTCCAAGATTGCAAAGCCTCTTTCCAACCTCCTCCGAAGCATGTCAAGTATGTCCGGGCCTTTGAGTGTGATGTCGCTTTCAATACCCTCAAAGAGAAGCTAGTTACAGCTCTGTGCCTTGACTCCTCCGATGAATCCAAGCCATTCAAGTTTTCGTGATGCTTCCTTGCAAGGTCTCGGTCTTGTGTTAATGCAAGAGAAGAAAGTTGTGGCCTATACCTCTCGTCGATTGAAGCTCAACGAAAAGAACTACCCCACTCACGATCTTGAGTTGGCGGCAGTTGTCCATGCATTGATAACATGGAGACATCTCTTGTTGGGAAGGAAAGTGGACATATTCACCGATCACAAGAGTCTCAAATATATCTTCACTCAACCAAACCTCAACCTCAGACAAACTCGATGGGTCGAAATGATTCAAGAGTACAATCCAAGTATTGAATATACTCCTGGCAAGGCGAATGTGATTGCAGATGCCTTAAGCAGAAAGGCTTATTGCAACAGTCTAATTCTCAAGCCCTTCCAACCGGATCTTTGTGAAGCTTTCCGCAAGCTGAATCTTCAAGTTGTTCCTCAAGGATTTCTTGCCAACCTTATAGTCTCTCCTACTTTGGAAGATCAAATTCGTGAGGCTCAACTTCTGGATACCATGGTGAAGAAGGTGAAACGTGGTATTGACAAGGGCATTTCCAAATACAAGTGCTATCGCTTGGATGACAAAGACACTCTTTTCTTCGAGGATCGTATTGTGGTTCCTAAAGGCGATCTGAGAAAAGTCATCATGAATGAGGCACACAATTCCTCCTATCCATTCATCCCGAAGTACGAAGATGTACCATGACCTCAAGCGATCGTATTGGTGGACTCGAATGAAGCGAGAAATTGCTCAATTCGTGAATGAATGTGATGTCTGCAGAAGGGTGAAAGCAGAACACCAAAGACCAGCTGGTCTCCTCCAACCTCTTGCTATTCCGGAGTGGAAGTTTGATCATATCGAGATGGACTTCGTGACTGGTTTTCCTAAGTCCAAGCGTGGAAATGATGCTATCTTCGTTGTCATTGACAAGCTTACTAAAGTGGCTCATTTTCTTCTGTCAAAGAATCTATCACAGCAGCTCGGTGGCAGAGCTATACACATCCGAATTGTCTCCTTGCACGGTATTCGCAATTGATCTCTTGAGACCGTGGAAGCATCTTCACTTCTAAGTTCGGGATTCTTTCGGAAGGCCATGGGCACCAAGATTCGTTTCAAAGACAACTTTCCATCCTCAAACTAGTGGCCAAGTCGAGCGAGTCAATCAAATCCTTGAAGATATGCTCGTGGCTTGT
Organism: Aegilops speltoides; assembly: GCA_021437245.1. NCBI lineage: Eukaryota > Viridiplantae > Streptophyta > Magnoliopsida > Poales > Poaceae > Aegilops > Aegilops speltoides. Next base: position 360,436,602 of record CM038144.1, read on the forward strand.
GTCATTTCTTTTGGCATGAAGTGGGAAGAGTGTCTTCCATATGCCGAGTTCTCTTACAACAACAACTTCCAAGCGAGTTGGGCAAGGCCCCATTGAAATTCTATATGGCGAAAGTGTCGCACTCCTCTCAATTGGTCCGAGACATGTGAACGCCAACTTCTTGGCAACGACTTGATCACGAAGTCAAGAAATGTGCAAAGTCATTCGTGAGAATCTTAAAGCCGCATAATCGCGCGGAAGGGCTATTATGATGACAAGCACCGTGATGTGGCTTTTGAAATCGGAGACCATGTCTACCTCGCGTCTCTCAATGAAAGGTACTCGTCACTTCGGTATCAAAGGGAAGCTTGCCCCTAGATACGTGGGTCCTTTCAAGATCATTGGCAAAAGAGGCGATCTCGCCTATCAACTTGAGCTTCCATCCAACTTTGCAAACGTGCACGATGTGTTTCACGTGTCACAGCTCCGCAAGTGCTTCAAGATTCCTGAGCGCACTATCAACTTTGAAGAAATTGACCTCCAAGAAGATCTCTCTTATCATGAGCACCCCGTTGCTATTCTTGAAGAAACCAAGCGCAAGACTCGCAACAAGTCAATCAAATTCCTAAAAGTGAAGTGGTCACACCATTCCGACCGAGAAGCCACCTGGGAGCGCGAGGATCACCTCCGTTCCGAATATCCAGAGTTCTTTCAGTCCTAGATCTCGGGACGAGATCCTCTTGTAGTGGTGGAGTGTTGTAACACCCCGGATGTATCTTTCCATATTTGTAACTCCAACTCTTGCCATTTTCGGATATGTGCTATGATATTCCCTCCGTGGTTGGGTTTTGTTTTCATTTTGCATTTTGTTCATGTCATGCAACTCATATCATGTCATCATGTGCATCTCATTTGCATACGTGTTCGTCTCATGATTCCGAGCATATTCCCCGTTGTCCGATTTGCAATCCGACACTCCTATGTTCCCCGGCGTCCCCTCTTGTTCTTTTTCCGTGTGCGGGTGTTGAACATTCTCGGAATGGACCGAGCCTTGCCAAGTGGCCCTGGTTTAGCACCGTAGACCACTGTCAAGTTTCGGGTCATTTGGAGTTCGCTTGGTACTCCAACGGTTAACCGCACTCTCGCAAAGGCCTCTTTTGAGTTGCAGCCCAACACCCTCCAAAACAGCCCAATAACCCATCTAACTCCCTCCATGTCCTCGGTCGTTCGATCACGATCGTGGGCGAAAACTACACCCCATTTGGACTCTCCTAGCTCCTCTATGCCTATTTAAAGACCCTCCCCGAATTCGGTTGAAACCCTAAAATCCCAGATCCGCAGGTGCGGACACGTCCATGTCCAAGGCCGGACACGTCCGCGCCCGCCCGGCGAATCCGGGCTCGCCACACGTGGCGCCGCCCGCGCCGCCGCGCGAGCCCGCCCTTGGCCAGCGTTGTATGAGCCCGCCTCCCCTCGCCGCCCCGCCCGCCCGCCACACGCATTGCCGCACAGCCCGCCGCCGCCGCCACACACGCTGCCGCACACACGCCGCGCATTGCCCGCTATTGCCACAGCTGCGTCGCCCCGCCGGACGCCGCGGCGACGGCCTCCTCCGTCGACCACCCCGCGGACCCGCCGTCGTTCTCTCCAGCGCCCGGCGACCAGCTCGGCGAGAACCCGATCCAGATCCGATCTGGGATCGTCAGGTTGACTTTCCCCGTACCCCGAAAAACCACTAAGTCCTTATCTGTCATAAATTTCGGGCATTTTTCAACGCATCACATCTCCGCAACAGTGGCTCCGTTTTGGGCGTATAATATGTCAAAATGTTCGTCTCGAAGAGTACATCATTACACTCCATTGCATCATTTGCATTTGAGCTCATCTTGATGCCCGAAATACTGTTGGAAGATAGCTTCAGATCGTTAGTTTCAGAATCTTATCAGTTCGAGCTCTTTTGTCATTTTTGCCATGAATTATGTGTGCACCCTATGAATTTGAGTCCTACATGTGAGTTGAACATTGCCATGCCATCTTTCCAGGGGTGTTTTCCATGTATTTTTGTGAGCTATGTGTTGACTAGAACAAGCATGCAAAGTAGGGATGATGTTGTTACTGATTTCAGGGACTTAGTGTTTTCACTAAGTCTTGTCCTGCTGTTAATTTTATGCCATATGTTCATGTTGTTGCAGAGAGATCTATGCCCTTTTTGAGCATGATAAGTAAGGGTGTTTTGAGCATATGGATGTTCTCTATCCATCCATGCCTTTGTTGGCATTTATGGAGTAGTCTAGCATGTCATTTTCGTGCTCTACTTTTGCTTGAAATTGTTTCCTGGCAGACTGTTTGCATTAGATTCAATTTTCACGAGGTCGTTGTAGTTGATCCGTGCATGCTATGATGTTGTTCTTGCCATGTATAGCTCCTATGCCATGTCTTCTTGATGGGTGTATGCTTAGTTTATCATGAGGTGCTCTGTAGTGAGTGCATCGAGCTCACGAACATGCCATGTTGAATCTGTTTTTGCCATGTCCTGATATTTCACTAAGTCTGAAATCTGTTATAAAACTTGCAATGTTTACATGGGTGCCATCATTTCTTAAGTTCCTTTTTGGCTTATGGTCAGTAAGGGACTATTGAAATATGCTTTGAGTAGAATCATGTCATGCCTTGCTTTGCTATTATAAGTTCCTGTAGCATGTTGTTTGCTTGCTCTAAACATGCCTTCCTGATGTTAATTCCTGCCATGTTAGTATTTTCACTAAGTCTGTGAACCTGATATTTTGAGCACTTTCTCCATGCTTGTTTGAACATGTTATGATGTGATTTAGCCGTAGCTCAGTGTTCCTCTTTTGTTAAGCATATCCTGTAGTTCGTTGCCATATGCTTTGTTTTTATGTTGGGGTGCTGTAGCATAGTTTCGTGTTGCGTGCTAAGTAGCATCGGGCTGTTAAACGCAGATTTGCGTCATTCTTGTTTTGCTTGTCATTTGCAAACCGTGCATCCGATTCCGGTGATCTTTATATCGATTTCAACCGAAATCACTCCATCTATCCAGCGGCATACTTGGTTTGCCAAGTTGATGCCCGGTTCATCATTTTCCTTCCGGAGCATACATATGCATAGCATGTCACATCTCGCATAGCATGTCATGTATTGCATCATATTGCTTGTGCATATGTTCCTTGTTTGATTGTGGTTCCGTTGCTTGTGTTCTTGCTTTGGGTAGAGCCGGGAGACGAGTACGTGAACGAGGAGCCTGTTGAGAACGCCTACGAGGATCCAGCCTTCGACAACTCTGAGAACCTTACAAGCAAGATGACCATACCTTCGATATCACTTCTATCTTTGCTTGCTAGATGCTCGCTCTTTTGCTATGCCTATGCTGCGATACCTACCACTTGCTATATCATGCCACCCATATTGCCATGTCAACCTCTAACCATCCATGTCCTAGCAAACCGTTGATTGGCTATGTTACCGCTTTGCTCAGCCCCTCTTATAGCGTTGCTAGTTGCAGGTGAAGATGAAGTTTGTTCCTTGTTGGAACACGGAAATTTTGGGATATCACAATATCTATTGTTTTAATTAATGCATCTATATACTTGGTAAAGGGTGGAAGGCTTGGCCTTATGCCCGGTGTTTTGTTCCACTCTTGCCACCCTAGTTTCCGTCATACCGGTGTTATGTTCCTTGATTTTGCGTTCCTTACGCGGTCGGGTGATTTATGGGACCCCCTAGACAGTTCGCTTTGAATAAAGCTCCTCCAGCAAGGCCCAACCTTGGTTTTACCATTTGCCACCTATACCCCTTTTTCCCTTGGGTTTTCGCGAGCCCGAGGGTCATCTTTATTTTAAACCCCCCGGGCCAATGCTCCCTCGAGTGTTGGTCCAAACTAGAACCCTTTGCGGCGCCCCTCAAGGAAACTTGAGGTCTGGTTTTAGTTATACGGATTGCTCATCCGTTGTGCCACGAGAACGAGATATGTGCAGCTCCTATCGGGATTTGTCGGCACGGTCGGGTGGTCTTGCTGGTTTAGTTTTACCATTGTCGAAATGTCTTGATGTCTGGGATACCGAGTCGATCGGTGTGTCTTGGGTGAAGGTTTATTCCTTCGTTGACCGTGAGAGCTTGTTATGGGCTAAGTTGGGACACCCTGCAGGTATTATCTTTCAAAGCCGTGCCCATGTTATGAGGCAGATGGGAATTTGTTAATGTCGGTTGTAGAAAACCGAAGTTGACCTTAATTAAAATACATCAACGTGTATGTAACCGTGATGGTCTCTTCTCGGCGGAGTCCGGAAGTGAACACGATGTTGGAGTTATGCTTGGCGTAAGTAGTCGGGATCACTTCTTGATCGCTAATAGTTTCTGACCGCGCCTTGCTTCTCTTCTCGCTCTCTTTTGCGATGTAGCCACCATATATGCTAGTCGCTTGCAGCAGCTCCTCCTTTTTGACTCCAGCCTTCCCTTAAGCTTAAATAGTCTTGATCTCGCGGGTGTGAGATTGCTGAGTCCCTATGGCTCACAGATTCTACCAAAACAGATGCGGTACGGTGATGCAGTGCCGATGGCGAACCGAGCTGAAGTGGGAATACGATGAGGCCCTTGGTCGATACTATGTTTCCTTTCCGGACGATTAGTAGTGGAGCCCAGTTGGGGCGATCGGGGATTTGTGTTGCATGTGGGGTTTTCTTCTTTTATTTTGGTTCCGTAGTCGGACCTTGATTGTATCTGGATGATGTATGTTTAATTATGTATTGTGTGAAGTGGCGACTGTAAGCCAACTATGTATCTTTTCCCTTATGTATTACATGGATTGTGCGAAGATTACCTCACTTGCGACATTGCTTTCTATGCGGTTATGCCTCTAAGTCGTGCTTCGACACGTGGGAGATATAGCCGCATCGAGGGCGTTATAGCATCTTGGTGCATTTTAACTTGCTATTTAACAACTTCAACTTAATGTTTGTTCAGTTCTGGACCATTTTCTAAATTTGCATATGAGGACTTACCGGAATTGTTATATGTTGTTTCCGGCCTCATTTAAACTTGCCTTGATGTGTTGCTCTTGTTTGCATCATCTCTTGCCATGAGTAGCTTCATGTAGCTTTGTCATGCATCATGCTTGGTTGTGCATCATGTCTTGTCTATGTGTGGTGTGTTTACCATGTTGTGTGCTTCTTTTCGATAGTTCCCATTTCGTTGCGATCGTGAGGATTCATTTGTCTACGCTTGGTTTGGCTTCATACGTTCGTCTTATTCATGGACTCGTTCTTCTTCCTAGCGGGATTTCAGGCAAGATGACCACTACCCTGGATCTCACTACTATCATTGCTATGCTAGTTGCTTCGTTCTATCGCTTTGCTGCGCTACCTATCTTTTGCTCTTCAAGCCTCCCAAATTGCCATGTCAGCCTCTAACCTTTTCACCCTTCCTAGCAAACCGTTGCTTGGCTATGTTACCGCTTTTGCTCAGCCCCTCTTATAGCGTTGCTAGTTGCAGGTGAAGTTGAAGATTGCTCCATGGTGGACAGGATTATGTTGGGATATCACAATATCTCTTATTTTATTAATGCATCTATATACTTGGTAAAGGGTGGAAGGCTCGGCCTTATGCCTGGTGTTTTGTTCCACTCTTGCCGCCCTAGTTTTCGTCATATCGGTATTATGTTCCCGGATTTTGCGTCCCTAACGCGGTTGGGTGATTTATGGGACCCCCTTGACAGTTCGCTATGAATAAAACTCCTCCAGCAAGGCCCAACCTTGGTTTTACCATTTGCCTCACCACCACCTACTTTTCCCTTGGGAGTCGCTCTCTCGAGGGTCATCTTTATTTTAGCCCCCCGGGCTAATGCTTGTCTAAGTGTTGGTCCAAACTAGAACACCGTGCGGGACCATCACTTGGCAACTTGGGTTACGTCGATACCTATATGCTTCGCTTATCCGGTGTGTCCTGAGAACGAGATACGTGCGACTCCTATCGGGATTGTCGACACATCGGGCGGCTTTGCTGGTCTTGTTTTACCATTGTCGAAATGTCTTGTAAACCGGGATTCTAAGACTGATCGGGTCTTCCTGGGAGAAGGAATATCCTTCGTTGATCGCGAGAGCTTATCATGGGCTAATTTGGGACACCCCTGCTGTAGGATCGGAAGTATGTCTAGAGGGGGGGTGATTAGACTACTTGACAACTTAAAAGTTTAGCCTTTTGATTAGGGCAAGTTTTTAGCAAGTTCACAATGATGACCAAGTCAAGTATCACCCTACACATGCAATTCTAGAGTTATGGCAGCGGAAAGTAAATTGCACATGTAGTAAATAAGAGGTGGAGAAGAGCAAACGCAATTTGGAGACACGGAGATTTTTCTCGTGGTTCCGATAGGTGGTGCTATCGTCAATCCACGTTGATGGAGACTTCAACCCACGGAGGGTAACGGCTGCGAGAGTCCACGGAGGGCTCCACCCACAAAGGGTCCACGAAGAAGCAACCTTGTCTATGCCATCATGGCCTCGTCCACGGAGGACTAGCCTTACTCGGGGTAGATCTTCACGAAGTAGGCGATCTCCTTGCCCTTACAAACTTCTTGGTTCAACTCCACATCTTGTGAAGGCTCCCAAGCGACACCTAACCAATCTAGGAGGCACCACCCTCCAAAAGGTAATAGATGGTGTTGGTGATGATGAACTCCTTGCTCTTGTGCTTCAAATGATAATCTCCCCAACACTCAACTCTCCTCACTGATTTGGCTGTGGTGGAAGAAAGGATTGAGTGGAAAGCAACTTGGGAAGGCTAGAAATCAAGTTTCATATGGTGGGAGTGGAGCAACTTGATCTCAACACAAGGGTAGGTAGTTTTCTTCTCGTAAATGTAAGGTAGGAGTGGTAGTTCTTTCTGATGGCTCTCTCCACGAATGAAGAGGAGGTGGAGGGGTATTTATAGCCTCCACACAAAATCCAACCGTTACACACATTTGACCAATCTCGGTCAGACCGAAGTTGACAACTCGGTGAGACCGAAAGTTCAAATCTTGTGAACGTTGGGATTTTCGTGGGACCGAAAATACAATCTCGGTTAGTCCGATTCTTCCAAAGTCTAGGGTTTGCCAATCTCGGTGGGACCGACTTTCTCATCTCGGTGACACCGATTTGAGTACAGAAGGTTACAGAAGCTTGGCAACACCAATTTCGGTATGACCGAGTTTGGAATCGGAAAATCCGAAATTCTTAGGGTTTGGGTATATGGTGAGGTGGTTCATCTCGGTGTGGTGAGTTTATGGAATCGGTGGGACCGAGATTACTTATGAGTTTATGTTGGAATGAAAGATTGCTGATAGTTTGAGAGATAAATCACTAAGCACTTTGAGCAACCAGATCATCATCATAACCTCATCCCCTTTTAATAGTATTGGCTTTCCTATGGACTCAATGTGATCTTGGATCACTAAACCAAAAATGGAGTCTTGAGCTTTTGCCAATGTTTTCCTTAGCATTTTGAGGGGTCCACATCATCAGTCATTGCCATACCCATATCACTGAACTTTCTGAAATATTCTCAAGAAATAATTAGTTCAATGATATATATGTTGTTATTAATTACCAAAACCACCCGGGGATTAGTTGCACTTTCAATCTCCCCCTTTTTGGTAATTGATGACAACATATAGATCAAAGCTTCGACAAATGATATAATCAATGAATAACATCGTCGCTTTGAGAAGTATGTGATAAGCAAGAGCTCCCCCTAAATTTGTGCATTATTAAAGATTTGCGTTTGAATGCAAATGCACAATCGATTAGGATCATGGGTCACTCTTCCATGTCACATACATCTTGGTGGAGCGCACAAAATGATAAGAATGAATAACATGCACCCAATCACCAAGACATGAGTAAGTGATCATACAAGATATGAATAGAATATGATAAGCATTAAGCACACATTAAGCATAGTATGATCAAGCACTCATCAAAGATAGAGCAAACGTAGTATCAAACACACGAAATGTCTCAAAGAACTCAAAAGTATCTCAAGGAAAACCGCAAACGAAAGAGCAAAAGCGAGCACTCTCTCTCTCGAAGTCCTATGATCTATACAATTTCTCCCCCTTTGGCAACAAGTTACCAAAAAGTTCGAAAGGTATAGAGCTAATCGTCACTAGGGACTCTGCTGGCGGCTCCTGTCTGCGTCGATGGAGTGGAGATAGCTGCATCTGCGAAAGCTTCTGCTGAAGTCTGTGGAGCTGGAGGAGTGGATACTGGAGCTGGTATGGAACCGATGGAGCTGTGGGAGGTCTTGATGTAGTAGCCCAGGGTCATCCTTTGGAATAGCGCTGATCCGGGCTTTGTGGGCCTGCAGCAGGCTGCTCATAGTCATCCTGGACTAGATCACCTTCCATCTCCTTCATGAGCTCTGCCTTCTCCCTCTTCGCTTCCTCAATGTCTGCCTCAAGCTTGTTGACGGTGACCTGCACTTGAGTCAGCTTGACATCCAGAGCATGGAACTTATCTTCAACTATCCTCTCAAGACTCTCCACGAGGCGCACTATGCTTGGCAAGGCGTAGTTCAATTCTCGAGTGGCTTCAAGAAGTTGTTCTCCAACGCTCTTGGGCTTTTTCTTGCTTCCTTCTCAGCTTTAGCTTGTTTGGCAGCTTCAGACTTAGCGTGTCCTTCAACAGATGTGGGAGCATCCTCGGTCATCACAACTTCATTATCTTCATGTTCAGGCTGCGGTGGCAAGTGGGGTCTATCCAACGGTAGGTGTCCGTGCCAAACTTGGCATTAATGAGCATCTGAATATGCGGAGCAAACCCACACGACCTCTTACAGTCTGCGTCTTTGTCCTCTTGATAGTCTCTACTATCGTGTCCATCACCTTAAAAGGTGTCTTCTGATCCAGAATGTGCAGCATGTTGATAGAGTAGCCTCTTATCATGCGATGGTCTCCTGACTTGGGCATCAAAGTATGCCTCAGAATGGTGTTAGTGGTTGGGAGACCTGCCTGAAGATGATAAACTGATCCAAGCTTCCATATCTCAACATCCTTGTCAGGTACCTCATTGTACATGTTCTTCATAGACTCGTGATTCTTCTTTGGAATGCCATAGACATCTACATCATCGTCCCTTGATACTGGTGCATTCAGCAACGCTCTCCATTCTTCAACAGTTGAATGGAATCTCTGGCCTTCTATCATCCATACAATTCTGCCATCTGGATAGAAGTGTGCGGTGGCATAGAACTGCATGATCATCTCATCATTCCAAGCAGTCAATTTCTGACCAACAAACTCAGCAACTCCACATGCGGTGAAGCTCCCATGCACATGTGGGAAGTAGTCTCTGTGCTCTTCACTGTCGATGTAATCCCAGTCAACGTATCTGGTGTCAGCAACAATTGGTTTCTTGTTGAAAGCACATTTGCTCCCTAGGTGGTTTTGGTAATTAATGACAACATACTTTGTGGTTGGACTAATGCTTTCATCAAGTATGTTTTAGGAAAGTCAATCACTTTGGCATGGCAAAAGGACTGAAGAGGTGAACCCCTAGGATGCTAAGGAAAGGATTGGCAAAAGCTCAAGACTCCATTTTTGGTTTAGTGATCCAAGATCACATTGAGTCCATAGGAAAGCCAATACTATTAAAAGGGGATGAGGTTATGATGATGATCTGGTTGCTCAAAGTGCTTAGTGATTTATCTCTCAAACTATCAGCAATCTTTCATTCCAACATAAACCCATAAGTAATCTCGGTCCCACCGATTCCATAAACTCAGCCACACCGAGATGAACCACCTCAGCCATATACCCAAACCCTAAGAATTTCGGATTTTCCGATTCCAAACTCGGTCATACCGAAATTGGTGTTGCCAAGCTTCTGTAACCTTCTGTACTCAAATCGGTGTCACCGAGATGAGAAAGTCGGTCCCACCAAGATTGGCAAACCCTAGACTTTGGAAGAATCGGACTAACCGAGATTGTATTTTCGGTCCCACCGAAAATCCCAACGTTCACAAGATTTGAACTTTCGGTCTCACCGAGTTGTCAACTTCGGTCTGACCGAGATTGGTCAAATGTGTGTAACAGTTGGATTTTGTGTGGAGGCTATAAATACCCCTCCACCTCCTCTTCATTCGTGGAGAGAGCCATCAGAAAGAACTACCACTCCTACCTTACATTTCTGAGAAGAAAACTACCTACCCTTGTGTTGAGATCAAGTTGCTCCACTCCCACCATATGAAACTTGATTTCTAGCCTTCCCAAGTTGCTTTCCACTCAATCCCTTCCTCCACCACAGCCAAATCAGTGAGGAGAGTTGAGTGTTGGGAGATTATCATTTGAAGCACAAGAGCAAGGAGTTCATCATCACCAACACCATCTATTACCTTTTGGAGGGTGGTGCCTCCTAGATTGGTTAGGTGTCGCTTGGGAGCCTCCGTCAAGATGTGGAGTTGAACCAAGAAGTTTGTAAGGGCAAGGAGATCGCCTACTTCGTGAAGATCTACCCCGAGTAAGGCTAGTCCTCCGTGGACGTAGGCCATGATGGCATAGACAAGGTTGCTTCTTCGTGGACCCTTTGTGGGTGGAGCCCTCCGTGGACTCTCGCAGCCGTTACCCTCCGTGGGTTGAAGTCTCCATCAACGTGGATTGACGATAGCACCACCTATCGGAACCACGAGAAAAATCTCCGTGTCTCCAAATTGCGTTTGCTCTTCCAAATCTCTCCCTTACTATATGTGCAATTTACTTTCCGCTGCCCCATACTCTAGAATTGCATGTGTAGTATGTTGCTCGACTTGTATGCATGATGCTTGACTTGATCTTTATTGTGAACTTGCTAAAAACTTGTGTTAATCAAAGGCATAAACTTTTATCTTGTCGAGTTGTCTAATCACCCCCCTCTAGACACTCTTACCTTCAACGATCCTACACTTGTCCATGAGCACTGTCTCATAGAAATCTTGTTGCTCTCTGGTGTGGAACCTTGAGTCAACAGCTGTTCTTCTCCTGGTGGCATATGGATCAACTTGCCTCCATAGCCTGAGACCTTTGTCCTTCCTTTCCTTCATATTTTCAGCTCGAGGATGAGCATCATTATGAACTGGCAATTTACATGCGAGCTTGACAAAACATGTGCCTCTTCATCGATTCAGCGGTGGCACATTGTCCTTCTTCTTCTCTGAAGCGGTATGTTTCTCACAGTTTTCTTTGGCTTGGCAACAGGTTTGGCTTGGGCTGCCTTTCTTTGGAGCTGATGGCTTAGATTTTGTGGGTGCTCCTGCTACGATGGCATCTCCCATCAACTTCGCTTCGAGGAGGTTGGGGTGCTTCCTCATCGAGTCATCATCAGCTTCTTCATGAACTAGCCTCTTCCTCTTGGAAGTTTTCTTGATCTTCTTTGGAGGTTTCTTCTTCCATGCTCAGCTTCTTTGCAGCTGTGGATTTCTTCTCTTTTTGGTGCCTTTCTTTGCTTGTTGCCCTTGATAGCCCTTGGCAACCACTTTCCTCTTAGGCTTGGAAGTTATCTCCTCATCTGCAACAAAGTCAGAGTCTTCCTCATCAGAATTCCTCTTCTTCCTGGCCCTGGTGGCAGCTGGAGGCAATCCACTTGGAGTGCTCCTCTCTCCATCATCTGAAAAACTGCTTGCTTGGGACTTGTAACTGCCTCTGGAATCTCAACTGGTGATTCAGACCTGTTCTGGCTGTCACTTGCATCAGACATGACTGACAACCTGTGAAAAGAATAGGTATAGGCAGAATAGAAGAGTTATCACAAACTGCAGAGGATTTTGCAAAAAGAATGAGTTCAAACATTAGTTTTAGGTTTTCACAGAATGCATTTCGGTCTGACCGAGTCTAAAATTCGGTGAATCCGAAGTGCCTAAACAGACCATACACACCACTTTCGGTTGGACCGAAATGGGTTTCGGTCTAGCCGAGAGCACTAGGGTTTCACTAAATCCTCACTTCGGTCTTACCGATTTGCACAACTCGGTTTAACCGAAAAGTGCGAGTCAATGGCCAGAGGCCAAATCGGTCGATCCGAGAATGTAGAATCGGTCACACCGAGATGTGTTCGGCGGAAACCTAACCTAAAATTTTCACTCGAATTTTGTTCTATGATCTAATCACTGGATAGGAAGATTTCAATCTTGGCAAGAAGCTAGGCAAAGCCTATCGTGCATAGAATCGAGGTTGAAGCACGAGAGGATGAAACTCACCCAATCTGGTGGAGTTTCACACGGCGGCAACGGCGCGATGAGATTGTCCGTTTGGCGAAGGAGACCAGCGGTGAGGGCGCCTGAGCGACGGCGGAGACGATCCGGAGACCACGGCGACGGCAATAAGGGTTTGAGGGCGAGGCGTTTTGAAGAAGTAATCAGCGCTGTCCTCGGGTATATATACCCCCGGTGTCGGTGGGACCGATTTGGAAAACTTCGGTGGGACCGAGATGGTTAGCTGCGTGCGATTACTCACTTCGATCACGCCGAAATTGTAACTTCGGTTTCACCGAGGTGAAAACCTAGATCAATCCAAGTAATTTGGTCCGTCCGATTTGAGTATATTGGTTTGACCGAAAGTACTTAGAAGGTTTTGGAATTTAAGCTTTTGACGGATCGGTGGCTCCGAGTGCTCCTCACTCGGTGCGTCCAAAAAGTCTTGTTCAAAGTTTGTGATATAAGCATGAATAGAGTTTGAGACAAGAAAGCATAGATAGCTAGGGGAGGAACTTAGGCATTCTTGTCCATCCATTTGGTCAAAAAGAAAAATCCAAAAGACCAAAGCAACAAATGGATGTCCTCGAATGGATAAAATCATGCATCCAACATGCTCACACAATAAGATAGCAAATAAAATATGTGTCAAACATGCACAAACAAAACACTAGCTACTAGCACACAATTTGGCGATGACTAGGTCATCTATATATGAGTATATTGACTTAGGAGTCAAATGAGAACATTTGATCATAGGTCATACTCATCGTTTAAGCACAAGTGGGGTTACCACTTTTCCATAAAGCATTAATGTGTTCACATCATTTGAAGATGCTTTAGCTCATTTCTTTAGAGCAAAGCTCCCCCTTGATGTGAGAACCCCTTTTAAAGGGTCAAACTAACCTTGGGTTGTCGTTGAAGACTTCATGTAGATGTTGAAGATGTGGATGCTCAATGTTGATGAAGATCATCAAGAGTTGGGAGCAATCCTTTGGATTCGGGCACTTTCAATACCTACATGGGTTAGTCCCACAAGGAACAAACAAGGATATCCATGGACATAGATTGAAGTACACAATAGATGATGTCCATGAAAGCAATGATTACCTTGTCCCTTGACTTACCAACATGAGGGTTTGTGACTCCATGAACTAGTGCAAGATGTGGAAGTTGATTGCACAAGTTCTTTGCCAAAATGAATGTGAGTGAAGTATATTGGCGGAGTCACCCTCAAGAACTCTCTAGTTCTTCTTCTTCGGGATCCACATCATTTTGATGGGAATCCTTGGGGTAGTAGTTGAGCTTGTCGAAGTAGAACTTGACGTTGCCTTGGGAACCCACTTGACCATGGCCTTGGGTGCTTCAATGAATGCATCAATCTCCTCTTGAAGCTTGTCCTTGCCTTTTAGCTTGTGGTCTTGTGGTGGAAGGTCATCTTGAGCTTGTTCCTTATTGGAAGAAGTAGGATCATACTTCTCCTCTTGAGAAACAAACTTTGGAGTGGGATATTGACCTTCTTCCCATTCAACACCCTCGGCGTTGAACCTTCGCTCAAAACCAATTCCTTGATTCTTCCGGTGTCTTCCTTGTTTGCGAACAATTTTCTCAAAGCTCTTGCTTAGGCAAGACTCTTGTAGACACCTTTCTCTATAATCCCTTTCAATAGACTATTTTCTTGCTCAAGTGAAACTTGGCTTGAAACATTGTTAGTGGAATCAAGAGAATTACTAGAAGTAACAACATTTGATTTAGCATGATTATTGTTACTACTAGATGAAGAATTTTCTTATGCTTGTCATGCTTAGTTTTAATAGGTGGCAAGAAATTAGACAAGAGAAGTCGTTTGGCAAGATATGAAGAACTCTTCTTTGAAGATCGTCATTGATAGCTTTTAGAAACTCATGTTCTTGCTCTAGATTGAGCTTCTCGAGCGTAGCTTCTCATGAGATCTTAGGAGCTCTCTATGATCTTATTGAGTTGTTTCATGAGCTAACTTAAGAGTGTTTAGTTCTTTAGTTAGACGCTCAATCTCCTTCATAGCATTGTCATTCGACTCTTCTCGACTATAAAGACTACTAGCATGTTCATCATTACTAAGCTCACTAGATTTGTCATGTAAAAGCTCATCTTCACCAAGCAAGTCATCCTCATCACTATCAAAGTCAATAAACTCAGGGTGTGATACCTTGGGGCCTTTTGCCATGAAGCATCTTCCAATTCCCTCATTTGGTGAATCAAATATGTCATAGGAGTTGGAGTTGGAGGACACTAGAGCAAGACCGGCAACACCTTCATCTTGACTGTATTCGGAGTTGGAGTGATAGCTTCTTTCGGAGTGATTGTCGGAGTCGGAGCCGGAAATCCATTCACCAACATGAGCTTGATGTTTTCTTCTTGTGTAGCTCCTTGATGACTTGTCTTTCCTTTCCGAATCCTTGCTTCTCCGAGAGGATCTTCGTTCATAACGATCATCTCTACTCCTTCTCTCTTTCGAGGCGACTCTTCTCTTGAGCTTCTTCTTCTTGGAGATTCTTCTCTTCTCTTGTGGGAGTCGAACACTCATTTGAGTAGTGTCGGGTCTTCCACAATTATAGCAGTTTCGATCACGACTAGAAGATCTCTTTTCATCATATGATCTAGACTTTGAGCTTCTTTCCTTGCTTCTACTCTTGTAGAATTTGTTGAAGTTCTTCACCATTAGGCTTATCTCTTCATTGGAAACTAGCTTGTCACTTGAGGTTGTGGGAGCTTCAAGCTGCAGCTTTGTAAGCACCACTTGACTTGTTGTGAAGCTCTTCCTTATCTTTAAGTGTCATCTCATGAGCAACAATTCTTCCAATGACTTGGTAGGCTTGAGATCTTTGTAGTTTGGCATCATTTGGATCAAAGTGCACACGGTGTCATACTTTCCATCCAAAGCTCGAGAATCTTCTTGATGATGAATCGGTCGGTCATTTCTTCGCTTCCTAAGCCTGCCATCTCATTGGTGATGAGAGCAAGCCTAGAGTACATTTCAGCGACTCCTTCACCTTCCTTCATCTTGAACTTGTCAAGTGACCTTGAAGAACATCTAGCTTTGATTCCTTCACGGACTCGGTACCTTCGTGCATTTCGACCAAAGTATCCCAAATCTCTTTTGCATTCTCAAGGCGGCTGATCTTGTTGAACTCCTCGGGACACAAAGCATTGAAGAGAATGTCACAAGCTTGAGCATTGTTACGTAACATCCGCAACTCATCCGCAGTAAGCCGCGATCCGGAACTTTTCCTTCCTCGAAGAACTCACCTTGCAAGCCAACACAAATAATGCCCCATGCGGCAGGTTATGTCCAAGAATATGCATTTTCATTTTATGCTTCCAACTAGCAAAGTTTGAACCATCAAAGTAAGGACCTCTACGGAAATTACCCTCACTAGACGCCATACTCTCCTAGGTTGTGAAACCAAGCTTATGGAATCCAATGCAATGAAAACCAATCCAATGGAGACCAAAGCTCTGATACCACTTGTAGGATCGGAAGTATGTCTAGAGGGGGGGTGATTAGACTACTTGACAACTTAAAAGTTTAGCCTTTTGATTAGGGAAAGTTTTTAGCAAGTTCACAATGATGACCAAGTCAAGTATCACCCTACACATGCAATTCTAGAGTTATGGCAGCGGAAAGTAAATTGCACATGTAGTAAATAAGAGGTGGAGAAGAGCAAACGCAATTTGGAGACACAGAGATTTTTCTCGTGGTTCCGATAGGTGGTGCTATCGTCAATCCACGTTGATGGAGACTTCAACCCACGGAGGGTAACGGCTGCGAGAGTCCACGGAGGGCTCCACCCACAAAGGGTCCACGAAGAAGCAACCTTGTCTATGCCATCATGGCCTACGTCCACGGAGGACTAGCCTTACTCGGGGTAGATCTTCACGAAGTAGGCGATCTCCTTGCCCTTACAAACTTCTTGGTTCAACTCCACATCTTGACGAAGGCTCCCAAGCGACACCTAACCAATCTAGGAGGCACCACCCTCCAAAAGGTAATAGATGGTGTTGGTGATGATGAACTCCTTGCTCTTGTGCTTCAAATGATAATCTCCCCAACACTCAACTCTCCTCACTGATTTGGCTGTGGTGGAAGAAAGGATTGAGTGGAAAGCAACTTGGGAAGGCTAGAAATCAAGTTTCATATGGTGGGAGTGGAGCAACTTGATCTCAACACAAGGGTAGGTAGTTTTCTTCTCGAAATGTAAGGTAGGAGTGGTAGTTCTTTCGATGGCTCTCTCCACGAATGAAGAGGAGGTGGAGGGTATTTATAGCCTCCACACAAAATCCAACCGTTACACACATTTGACCAATCTCGGTCGGACCGAAGTTGACAACTCGGTGAGACCGAAAGTTCAAATCTTGTGAGCGTTGGGATTTTCAGTGGGACCGAAAATACAATCTCGGTTAGTCCGATTCTTCCAAAGTCTAGGGTTTGCCAATCTCGGTGGGACCGACTTTCTCATCTCGGTGACACCGATTTGAGTACGTAGGTTCTGAAGCTTGGCAACACCAATTTCGGTATGACCGAGTTTGGAATCGGAAAATCCGAAATTCTTAGGGTTTGGGTATATGGCTGAGGTGGTTCATCTCGGTGTGGTGAGTTTATGGATTGGTGGGACCGAGATTACTTATGAGTTTATGTTGGAATGAAAGATTGCTGATAGTTTGAGAGATAAATCACTAAGCACTTTGAGCAACCAGATCATCATCATAACCTCATCCCTTTTAATAGTATTGGCTTTCCTATGGACTCAATGTGATCTTGGATCACTAAACCAAAAATGGAGTCTTGAGCTTTTGCCAATGTTTTCCTTAGCATTTTGAGGGGTCCACATCATCGGTCATTGCCATACCCATATCCTTGAACTTTCGAAATATTCTCAAGAAAAAATTAGTTCAATGATATATATGTTGTTATTAATTACCAAAACCACCCGGGGATTAGTTGCACTTTCAATCTCCCCCTTTTGGTAATTGATGACAACATATAGATCAAAGCTTCGACAAATGATATAATCAATGAATAACATAAATCGCTTTGAGAAGTATGTGATAAGCAAGAGCTCCCCCTAAATTTGTGCATTATTTAAGATTTGCGTTTGAATGCAAATGCACAATCGATTAGGATCATGGGTCACTCTTCCATGTCACATACATCTTGGTGGAGCGCACAAAATGATAAGAATGAATAACATGCACCCAATCACCAAGACATGAGTAAGTGATCATACAAGATATGAATAGAATATGATAAGCATTAAGCACACATTAAGCATAGTATTATCAAGCACTCATCAAAGATAGAGCAAACGTAGTATCAAGCACACGAAATGTCTCAAAGAACTCAAAAGTATCTCAAGGAAAACCGCAAACGAAAGAGCAAAAACGAGCACTCTCTCTCTCTCGAAGTCCTATGATCTATACAATTTCTCCCCCTTTGGCAACAAGTTACCAAAAAGTTCAAAAGGTATAGAGCTAATCGTCACTAGGGACTCTGCTGGCGGCTCCTGTCTGCGTCGATGGAGTGGAGATAGCTGCATCTGCAAAGCTCTGCTGAAGTCTGTGGAGCTGGAGGAGTGGATCTTTGGGCTGGTCTTTGAACCGATGGAGCTATGGGAGGTGCTTGATGTAGTAGCCACAGGGGTGCATCCTTTGGAATAGCAAATGATCTGGGCTTTGTGGGCACTGCAGCAGGCTGCTCATAGTCATCTGGACTAGATCACCTTCCATCTCCTTCATGAGCTCTGCCTTCTCCTCTTCGCTTCCTCGATGTCGCCTCAAGCTTGTTGGCGGTGACTGCACTTGATCGACTTGACATCCGAGCATGGAACTTATCTTCAACTATCCTCTCAAGACTCTCCCGAGGCGCACTATCTTTGGCAGCGTAGTTCAATTCTCTGAGTGGCTTCAAGAAGTTGTTCTCCAACGCTCTTGGGCTTTCTTCTGCTTCCTTCTCAGCTTTAGCTTGTTTGGCAGCTTCAGACTTAGCGTGTCCTTCAACAGATGTGGGAGCATCCTCAGTCATCACAACTTCATTATCTTCATGTTCAGGCTGCAGTGGCAAGTGGGGTCTATCCAACAGGTAGGTGTCCGTGCCAAACTTGGCATTAATGAGCTTGTTTTGGAGTTCTTCTTCTGCTTCTTCTTCGATCAGGGGATAGGTTCCAGGTCGGCAGCCTGGGCTAGCAGGGTGGATGTCGTTTGAGTTTCTGTTTGTGTTTCATCCGTAGTCGGATGATGCTCTTGTGTGTGATGATGTTGTATTCGTGTGGCATTGTATGCCTTTTTGTTTGTATCCCCAACTATTATGTAATGTTGATGTAATGATATCCACCTTGCAAAAGCGTCACCAATATGCGCTTCTATCCTTAGTGGGACCTTCGAGTTCCTTTAGGATAGGGTCACATATTGGGCATGACAGCTTCAACATAAGCCGCCACACGATGTGAATCGTGACGTATGTCACTGGGGAGAACCGCCTCAGCTCCGTAAACCATGAAGAAAGGCGTGTAACCCGTAGATCTGTTGGGGGTGGTATTGATACTCCAAAGCACTGAGGGCAACTCCTCCACCCAACAACCCGGTGTTCTCTGCAAAGGAACCATAAGCCGGGGCTTGATACCTCTCAAGATTTCTTGATTATCTTATTCAGCTTGGCCATTAGACTGGGGGTGAGCCACTGATGACACATCAAGCCGGCTCTTGTTAACATAATTCTTTCATTGCACCTTTAGACAGATTAGTACCATTATCAGTGATGATACTATGAGGATACCCAAAATGAAAGATCACTTTTTTATGAATTGAACCGCTGTGGCTGCATCACATTTCCTGACCGGCTCAGCCTCAACCCACTTTGTAGACTTGTCAACCACCACCAAGAGGTGGGTCTTTTTATCCTTGGACCTTTTGAAAGGCCCAACCATATCCAACCCCCAGACTGCAAACGGCCAAGTAACTGGAATCATACTCAATTCTTGAGCCGGCACATGAGCTCGTCTTGAAAATTTTGGACAACCATCACATTTACTGACCAGATCTTCTGCATCAACATGAGCCGTCAGCCAATAAAACCCTTGAAGAAAGGCCTTAGCAACGAGAGACTTAGAGCCGGCATGATGACCACAATCTCCTTCATGAATCTCCCTTAAAATTTCACGGCCCTCCTCAAGAGTAACGCATCGTTGAAACACCCCTGTAACACTGCATCTGTGAAGCTCACCATTGACAATAGTCATTGACTTAGACCTCCGGGTTATCTGCCTGACCAAAGTTTCATCCGCAGGTAACTCGCCCTGGGTCATGTAAGCGAAATATGGAACAGTCCAATCAGGGATAACATGAAGAGCCGCCACCAATTGTGCCTCTGGGTTAGGAACTGCCAAGTCCTCCTCCGTAGGCAACTTCACTGATGGGTTATGCAAAATATCAAGGAAAATATTAGGGGGGCGGCTTACGCTGAGACCCCAGCCGGCTTAACGCATCAGCTGCTTCATTTTTCCTTTGATCAACATGCTCCACTTGATATCCCTTGAAGTAACCAGCAATAGTATCAACCTCTCGACGATAAGCCGCCATGAGTGGATCCTTTGAATCCCAAGTCCCTGACACTTGCCGAGCCACCAAATCTGAGTTGCCAAAACATCTTACCAGGCCTAGATTCATCTCTTTAGCCATCCGAAGACCATGGAGTAAGGCTTCATATTCAGCTGCATTGTTAGTACAAGGGAACATCAACCGTAAAACATAACAAAATTTATCACCTCATGGGGAAGTCAATATAACTCCAGCCCCCGAGCCTTGCAACTGCCTGGATCCATCAAAATGAATAGTCCAATATGTATTATCCGGCTTATCCTCAGGCGTTTGCAACTCCGTCCAATCATTGATGAAGTCCACAAGTGCTTGAGATTCTATAGCCGTCCGAGGCACATATTTTAAACCATGGGGTCCAAGCTCAATGGCCCACTTAGCTACCCAACCTGTGGCTTCTCTATTTTGAATAATATCCCCCAAAGGAGCAGAGCTAACCACAGTGATGGGATGACCAACAAAATATTGTTTCAATTTGCGACTAGCCATGAACACACCATAAACCAGCTTCTGTCAATGTGGGTATCTCTGCTTAGACTCAGTGAGCACCTCACTAACATAATAAACCGGCCTTTGAACCGGATACTCCTTGGCTGACTCCTTCCTTTCAACCACAACTGCCACACTAACAGCCATGTTGTTTGCAGCCACATATAACAGCAAGGGCTCCTTCTCAATGGGAGCTGCAAGAACCGGCGGCTCAGCCAGTTGCTTCTTAAGTGCCTCAAACGCCTCATTAGCGGCATCACTCCAGGCAAAGTTATCTGTCTTTTTCATCATCTGATACAAAGGGATAGCCTTCTCTCCCAGGCGAAAACTGGCTCAAAGCTGCGATACGGCCTGCCAAACGTTGGACGTCATTGATACACACCAGCTTAGCCAAAGAGGTGATAGTCTTGGTCTTCTCCAAGTTAGCTTCAATGCCTCTCTCAGACACCAAGAAACCCAATAACTTGCCTGCTGGTACGCCAAAAACATACTTGGCCGGGTTAAGCATCATCTTGTAGACCCAGGGATTGTCAAAGGTTTCATTCAGATCCTCAATCAATGTCTCCTTCTTCCTGGATTTCACAACGATATCATCCACATAAGCATGAACATTGCGCCCAAGTGTGGTTCCATTTGTGATCCATGAGTGATCACCGTCTGGTTACAAGGTAACCCATTGAACCGAGCATGGTTCCATTTGTGATCCATGAGTGATCACCGTTTGGTTACAAGGTAACCCGTTGAACCGAGCATGGTTCCGTTTGTGATCCGTGAGTGATCACCGTTTGGTTACAAGGTAACCCGTTGAATCGAGCATGGTTCCGTTTGTGATCCGTGAATGATCACCGTTCGGTTGCGAGGCAACCCGTTGGTAAGAGAGTCCAAGGGACTCGGTGCACAAGTTTGGTTGCACTGCATGAGTAGTAAGTTGTTATTTGCATTTAAAGAACCATGGTAGACAAGAGATGGTTGCATAAAGTTAACATGTTATGTCTGCATTGGATACGACTGGTAGTTTATTTTTAGCATAGTTTCATGATGCCATGCCATGTTTGGATTGAAATGCTAGATTATGCCATGTTTAGATATCTCATGTTATGATCAAGATGCTATGCTATGCCATCTTTTGCCGTTGCCATGTTAGAAGTAAGTTTGATATGCCATGCTATTGCCATGCTAGTAGATGTTGTGATGTTGTTCATGCTTATTTTGATCCATGTCTCTAGTTAATATCATGCCATGCTTAGTTTCTGCTATGAGATAGATTGTTGTAGATGCTTGGTTCTTGCTTTGTCATCTGTTCATTTGGATGCTATGTATTTGGTTGTCTTGCAAGTACATTCAATGTACTGACCTGGCGTGTCATGCCAGTTTTGTAGGTCGTGCCCAAGTTGTTCGCTTGTTCCGTCATGCTAGGCCGTAATCTTGCCAGTCCTGTGAGTTGTGGAGCCCAGCCAGAGTGATATGCTGCCAAACCAAGACTTCCGCCGCCATTTAAATAGACTTCCGCTGCATTCAAATAGCCATAGGGCTATGCTAGATAATTGTATTCATCAATGATGTAATCGTATACACATGTATTTGATGAATATTCTTGTACCTGGAATGTTGTATCATGGACCTATCGTGCGTCAGGTGTTATCCTGGGCTGACGTGCGAAGGCCCCCTGCTCCATGCAGATCGGGGTGCCACATATCCCTAGAGAGGACCATCGCTAGACAAAGGTCGAGAATAACATGGCTACAAGAAGGGGATGTTAACACGCAACTGTTTCACTTGGTGGCGAATAGGAGGCGTATGAAGAACTACATACCTTCTTTGACCATGGAGGGGCGCACTATCACCGATCAGAAAGGCAAGGAGGAAGCATTTTACAATGCTTACAATAATTTGTTGGGCAAGGATGTGGCTCAAGAGTTCACTCTCGATTTGGAGGGCCTTGGAGTTGCTCACATCGACCTATCAGAGCAGGACCGTGTGTTTACCGAGGAGGAGGTTTGGGCGGTTATCAAGGATCTACCCTCGGACAAGGCACCGGGGTCGGACAGGGTCCATTGACCTATTTTTCCAGAAAGCTTGGGAGGTTATAAAGGCGGATCTCATAGCTGCAAAACATAAGCTTTTCCTTTGAAATGGTAGGGGATTTGGGAGATTAAACCAAGCCTTGATCACACTACTGCCGAAGTCTTCGGAAGCATGGCCTGTCTTCGACTTCCGACCTATATGCCTTGTGCACAGCGTGCCCAAGATTGCATGTAAGCTGCTTACCGCAAGACTCAGACCACACATGGGAGAGCTCGTCCAAGTGAACCAGTCTGCCTTCATCAAGGGGTGATGCTTACATGATAACTTCCTTCTGGTGAGGCAAATGGCACGTTCGATGCATAGAAGGAAAGCAAAAGGAGTGTTGCTCAAACTTGACATAACTAAAGCTTTTGACTCCCTGGCGTGGCGTTTCCTGTTCGAAGTTTTACGAGCCAAAGGTTTCTCGGAGCGGTGGATATCATGGTTCGCAACCCTACTTACTACTGCAAGCTCAAGATTGATCGTGAATGGTTGTGCAGGTGACAAGTTCATTGATACGTCTCCAACGTATCTATAATTTTTGATTGTTCCATGCTATTATATTACCCCTTTTGGATGTTTATGGGCTTTATTTTACACATTTATATCATTTTTGGGACTAACCTACTAACCGGAGGCCCAGCCCATATTGCTGTTTTTTGCCTATTTCAGTATTTCGAAGAAAAGGAATATCAAACGGAGTACAAACGGAATGAAACCTTCGGAAGCATGATTTTTGGAATGAACATGATCCGGAGAGCTTGGAGTGCAAGTCAAGAAGCTCCCGAGGGCCCCACAAGATAGGGGGCCGCGCCCCCCTGTAGGGCGCGCCCCCTGTCTCGTGGGCCCCTCGGGTAGCCACCGACGTACTTCTTCCTCCTATATATACCTATGTACCCCAAAAACATCCAGGAGCACCACGAAACACAATTTCCACCGCCGTAACCTTCTGTATCCGCGAGATCCCATCTTGGAGCCTTCGCCGGCACTCTGCCGGTGGGGGAATCAACCACGAAGGGCCTCTACAGCAACAAACTTGCCCCTCTGATGAGTTGTGAGTAGTTTACCACAGACCTACGGGTCCATAGTTATTAGCTAGATGGCTTCTTCTCTCTTTTTGGATCTCAATACAATGTTCTCCCCCTCTCTTGTGGAGATCTATTCGATGTAAACTCTTTTTACGGTGTGTTTGTCGAGATCCGATGAATTGTGGGTTTATGATCAAGTTTATCTATGAATAATATTTGAATCTTCTCTGAATTCTTTTATGTATGATTGAGTTATCTTTGCAAGTCTCTTCGAATTATCAGTTTGGTTTGGCCTACTAGATTGGTCTTTCTTGCCATGGGAGAAGTGCTTAGCTTTGGGTTCAATCTGCGGTGTTCTTACCAAAGGATGTAAAGGGTTGCAAGACACGTATTGTATTGTTGCCATCGAGGATAACAAGATGGGGTTTATATCATATTGCATGTGTTTATCCCTCTACATCATGTCATCTTGCTTAATGCATTACTCTGTTCTTATGAACTTAATACTCTAGATGCAGGCAGGAGTTGGTCCATGTGTGGAGTAATAGTAGTAGATGCAGGCAGGAGTCGGTCTACTTGTTATGGACGTGATGCCTATATACATGATCATGCCTAGATAATCTCATAACTATGCGCTTTTCTATCAATTGCTCGATAGTAATTTGTTCACCCACCGTAATACTTATGCTATCTTGAGAGAAGCCACTAGTGAAACCTATAGCCCCGGGTCTATCTTTTATCATCTAAGCTTTCAATCTACTTTTATTTGCATCTTTACCTTTCCAACCTATATTATAAAATACCAAAAATATATTTATCTTATCATACTATCTCTATCAGATCTCACTTTCGTAAGTGGCCGTGAATTGATTGACAACCCCTTTATTGTGTTGGTTGCGAGTTCTTTGTTTGTTTGTGTAGGTGTGTGGGACTTTTGAGGAGCCTCCTACTGGATTGATACCTTGGTTCTCAAAACTGAGGGAAATACTTACGCTACACTTTGCTGCATCACCCTCTCCTCTTTGAGGAAAACCAACGCAAGCTCAAGATGTAGCAAGAAGGATTTCTGGCGCCGTTGCCGGGAAGGTCTTCGCTCAAGTCAAGACATACCAAGTACCCATCACAAACCCATCTCCCTCGCATTTACATTTTCTGCCATTTGCCTCTCGTTTTCCTCTCCCCCACTTCACCCTTGCCGTTTTATTTGCCCTCTCTTTCCCAATCTCCTCCTCTCTTTTCGCTTGCCTTCTTTTGTGTGCTTGTTTGCTTGTTTGACCTTATGGCTGCGCCTAAGGGTCCTGACCACCTTCTCAGAAGGATGGATGAGATTGAATCAAATATTAGAAGCTTTATGAATTTGCAATTTGAGAATAATAAATTCTTTAGAAAAGAGCTTAAGGAACAAAAAAGTTTTTTGGGGTTTATGAACAAAGAGCTTGATGATATGAATAAAGAATTCCATGGTGTTAACGCTCAAATTACCCGGCTTGAAAATGCTATAGCCAAAATTTCTGACAAGCAAGCCACCTTAGTCAATAAGATGGCCGCTAAACCAGAAAAATTACATGAAAATAATGATGAGGATCTTAAAGTTATTGGTGCGTCTCCGATTAGATCTATGTTTTGCGATATGAATTTTGATGATTATGGGAGTGATGATGAATCAACTTTGCCTAGAAGGCGTCCCAAAAATTCAGAGTCTTTAGATCTTGATGTTAAATTTGGTAAAAGAGAGATTGGAGAATCCTCAATTTCTATTAATATTGAACCTACTATCTCGGATTTCAAGGAATTTGATTATGATAATTGCTCTTTAAAAGGTTGTATTTCCTTGTTGCAATCCGTTCTTAATTCTCCTCATGCTTATAGTCAAAATAAAGCTTTTACCAAACATATTGTTGATGCCTTGATGCAATCTTATGATGAAAAACTTTGGAAGTTTCTATACCTAGAAAGCTTAATGATGAGTGGTAACCTACTATAAAGATTAGAATTAAAGATTATGAGTGTTTTGCTTTGTGTGATTTGGGTGCTAGTGTTTCCACGATTCCGAAAACTTTATGTGATATTCTAGGTTTCCATGATCTTGATGATTGCTCTTTAAATTTGCACCTTGCGGATTCCACCATTAAAAAGCCTATGGGAAGGATCAATGATGTTCTTATTGTTCCAAATAGAAATTTGGTGCCCGTAGATTTTTATCGTTCTTGATATAGATTGCAATCTTTCTTGCCCTATTATTCTTGGTAGACCTTTCCTTAGAACGATTGGTGCGATTATTGATATGAAGGAAGGGAATATTAGATTTAAATTCCCCTTAAAGAAAGGCATGGAGCACTTTCCAAGAAATAAAGTCAAATTACCTTATGAATCTATAATGCGTCCTATAGATGAATTTAGTGCCAAAGATGGCACTCATTAGATCTATCTTTGCTTTTATGCCTAGCTAGGGGCGTTAAACTATAGCGCTAGTTGGGAGGCAACCCAATTTTCTTTATGTTTTTTGTTTTTGCTCCTGTTTAGTAATAAATCTTGCATCTACCTTCTGTTTAGATGTGTTTTTATCTTTTAATTAGTGTTTGTGCCAAGTAGAACCTATAGGATAACCTACGATGATAGTTGATTTGATTCTACTGAAAAACAGAAACTTTGCATGCACTAATATAATTTTGTTAAATCACAGGAACGTGATTTTGCATTGATTCTTTTTTATTCTGTTCAATAAACAAATTTTCCAGGACTTCCTATTTTGGTAGGATTTTTAGAGTTTCAGAAGTTTGCGTTAGTTACAGATTGCTACAGACTATTTTGTTTTTGACAGATTCTGTTTTTCGTGTGTTGTTTGCTTATTTCAATGCATCTATGGCTAGTAATTCAGTCTATGAACTATAAAGAAGTTGGAATACAGTAGGTTTAACACCAAAATAAATAAAGAATGAGTTTATTGCAGTACCTTATGTGGTGGTTTTGTTTTCTTTCACTAACGGAGCTTATAAGATTTCCTGTTGAGTTTTGTGTTGTGAAGTTTTTCAAGTTTTGGGTAAAGCTTTTATGGACTATGGAATAAGGAGTGGCAAGAGCCTAAGCTTGGGGATGCTTATTGCAACCCAATATATTCAAGAATAGCCAAAAGCCTAAGCTTGGGGATGCCCCGGGAAGGCATCCCCTCTTTCGTCTTCGTTCATTGGTAACTTTACTTGGAGCTATATTTTTATTCGCCACATGATATGTGTTTTTCTTGGAGCGTCATGTATTATATTAGTCTTTGCCTTTTAGTTTACCACCATCATCCTTGCTGTAAACACCTTTTGGGAGAAGCCTATTTGATTAGAATTTGCTAGAATACTCTATGTGCTTCACTTATATCTTTTGAGCTTGATAGTTTTTGCTCTAGTGCTTCACTTATATCTTTTAGAGCTCGGTGGTGTATTAATTTTGAAGAAATTGCTAGTCTCTCATGCTTCACTTATATTATTTTGAGAGTCTTTTAGAACAGCATGGTATTTGCTATGATCATGAAGTTGGTCCTAGAATGATGAGCATCCAAGTTGGGTATAATAAAAACTATCATAGAAAGTGAACTGGATGCTATGATCAATTTGATGCTTGATAATTGTTTTGAGATATGGAGGTAGTGATATTAAAGTCATGCTAGTTGGGTGATTATGAATTGAAAGAATGCTTGTGTTGAAGTTTGTGATTCCCGTAGCATGCGCGTATGGTGAACCACTTTGTGATGAAGTTGGAGCACAATTTTATTTATTGATTGTCTTCCTTATGAGTGGCGGTCGGGGACGAGCGATGGTCTTTTCCTACCAATCTATCCCCCAAGGAGCATGCGCGTAGTACTTTGGTTTTTGATGACTTCTAAATTTTTGCAGCAAGTATATGAGTTCTTTTTGATTAATGTTGAGTCCATGGATTATACGCACTCTTTCACCCTTCCACCATTGCTAGCCTCTCTTGTACCGCGCAACTTTTGCCGGTACCATACACCCACCATTTACCTTCCTCAAAACAGCCACCATACCTACCTATTATGGCATTTCCATAGCCATTCCGAGATATATTGCCATGCAACTTTCCACCGTTCCGTTCATATGACACGCATTACTTTTGTCATATTGCTTTTTGCATGATCATGTAGTTGACATTGTATTTGTGGCAAGGCCACTTTCATAATTTTCATACATGTCGCTCTTGATTCATTGCATATCCCTATTACACCACGGAGGCATTCATATAGAGTCATATCTTGTTCTAGCTTCGAGTTGTAAATCCATAAAAGTGTGATGATCTTCATTATTAGAGCATTGTCCTAGTGAGAAAAGGATGATGAAGACTATGATTTCCCCACAAGTCGGGATGAGACTTCGGACTTTACAAAAAGAAAAAAAAAGAAAAGAGAAAAAAAAGAGAAAGGCCAAAAAGAAAAAAAGAAAGAGAAGGAAAAAAGAAAAAAAGAAAATGAGAGAAAAAGAGAGAAGGGACAATGCTACTATCTCTTTTTCCACACTTGTGCTTCAAAATAGCACCATGATCTTCATGTTAGAGAGTCTCATATGTTGTCACTTTCATATACTAGTGGGAATTTTTCATTATAGAACTTGGCTTGTATATTCCAATGATGGGCTTCCTCAAAGTGCCCTAGGTCTTCGTGAGCAAGCAAGTTGGATGCACCCCACTTAGTTTCCTTTGTTGAGCTTTCATATATTTATAGCTCTAGTGCATCCGTTGCATGGCAATCCCTACTCACTCACATTGATATCTATTAATGGGCATCTCCATAGCCCGTTGATACGCCTACTTGATGTGAGACTATCTTCTCCTTTTTGTCTTCTCGACAACCACCATTCTATTCCACATATAGTGCTATGTCCATGGCTGACGCTCATGTATTGCGTGAAAGTTGAAAAAGTTTGAGATTATTAAAGTATGAAACAATTGCTTGGCTTGTCATCGGGGTTGTGCTTGATTAAATACTTTGTGTGATGAAGATAGAGCATAGCCAGACTATATGATTTTGTAGGGATAACTTTCTTTAGCCATGTTGTTTTGAGAAGACATGATTACTTTGATTAGTATGCTTGAAGTATTACTATTTCTTATGTCAATATGAACTTTTATTTTGTATTCATTTGGATCTGAACATTCATGCCACAATAAAGAAAATTACATAATAAATTACGCTAGGTAGCATTCCACATCAAAAATTCTCTTTTTATCATTTACCTACTCGAGGACGAGCAGGAATTAAGCTTGGGGATGCTTGATACGTCTCCAACGTATCTATAATTTTTATTGTTCCATGCTATTATATTACCCCTTTTGGATGTTTATGGGCTTTATTTTACACATTTATATCATTTTTGGGACTAACCTACTAACCGGAGGCCCAGCCCATATTGCTGTTTTTTTTGCCTATTTCGGTATTTCGAAGAAAAGGAATATCAAACGGAGTCCAAACGGAATGAAACCTTCGGGAGTGTGATTTTTGGAATGAACATGATCCAGAGAGCTTGGAGTGCAAGTCAAGAAGCTCCCGAGGGCCCCACGAGATAGGAGGCCGCCCCCCTTGTAGGGCACGCCCCCTATATCGTGGGCCCCTCGGGCGGCCACCGACGTACTTCTTCCTCCTATATATACCTACGTACCCCGAAAACATCCAGGAGCACCACGAAACACAATTTCCACCGCTGTAACCTTCTGTATCCGCGAGATCCCATCTTGGAGCCTTCGCCGGCACTCTGCCGGAGGGGGAATCAACCACGGAGGGCCTCTACATCAACATCCTTGCCCCTCCGATGAGTTGTGAGTAGTTTACCACAGACCTACGGGTCCATAGTTATTAGCTAGATGGCTTCTTCTCTCTTTTTGGATCTCAATACAATGTTCTCCCCCTCTCTTGTGGAGATCTATTCGATGTAAACTCTTTTTACGGTGTGTTTGTTGAGATCCGATGAATTGTGGGTTTATGATCAAGTTTATCTATGAATAATATTTGAATCTTCTCTGAATTCTTTTATGTATGATTGAGTTATCTTTGCAAGTCTCTTCGAATTATCAGTTTGGTTTGGCCTACTAGATTGGTCTTTCTTGCCATGGGAGAAGTGCTTAGCTTTGGGTTCAATCTGGCGGTGTTCTTACCCAGTGACGGAAAGGGTTGCAAGACACGTATTGTATTGTTACCATTGAGGATAACAAGATGGGGTTTATATCATATTGCATGTGTTTATCCCTCTACATCATGTCATCTTGCTTAATGCGTTACTCTGTTCTTATGAACTTAATACTCTAGATGCAGGCAGGAGTCGGTCGATGTGTGGAGTAATAGTACTAGATGCAGGCAGGAGTCGGTATACTTGTTATGGACGTGATGCCTATATACATGATCAGGCCTAGATAATCTCATAACTATGCGCTTTTCTATCAATTGCTCGACAGTAATTTGTTCACCCACCGTAATACTTATGCTATCTTGAGAGAAGCCTCTAGTGAAACATATGGCCCCCGGGTCTATCTCTTATCATATTTGCTTTCAATCTACCTTTATTTGCATCTTTACTTTTTGCATCTATCTTATAAAATACCAAAAATATATTTATCTTATCATACTATCTTTATTAGATCTCACTTTCGCAAGTGGCCGTGAAGGGATTGACAACCCCTTTATTGCGTTGGTTGCGAGTTCTCAGTTTGTTTGTGTAGGTGCGTGGGACTTTTGAGGAGCCTCCTACTGGATTGATACCTTGGTTCTCAAAACTGAGGGAAATACTTACGCTACACTTTGTTGCATCACCCTCTCCTCTTCGAGGAAAACCAATGCAAGCTCAAGACGTTGCATTCATGCACGCCAAAGGTCTAAGGCAAGGGGACTCGATCTCGCCTTTGCTTTTCGTTATTGCCATGGATGTCCTTACGAAAATCATCATCAATGCACATGAGGCTAGAGTGATGAGTACTATCAATGGATGTAGCCCAGTTCAGCGTCTGTCCTTGTACGCGGACGATGTGGTTCTTTTAATCAAACCTATATGGCCAGATCTCCTGTTTGTTAAGGAAACACTCACCATCTTCGGAGTGGCATCTGAGCTTAAAGTGAATTTTGCCAAATATGCGGCAATCTTGATCCGCACGGAGGCTGAGGATGAGGAGATTGTTAAGTCGGCACTGCCCTGGAAGATTTCCACTTTCCCGTGCAAATATCTAGGACTCCAGTTAAGCATAATACAACTCAAAAGAGCAGAGTGGCCGCCGGTGGTAGATGCTGCCCTACACATATTGCCGGGATGGCAAAGGGGCTTGGTGACTAGACCTGGTAGGCTGATCCTTGTCAACCAGGTCATGAGATCGCGGGCCACTCATCACCTCATGATTGCAGAGGTGCCAAAATGTGCACTTGAAAGAGTGGACAGAGGTTGTCGGGCATTTTTTTGGGCCGGGACAAAGGAAGTGAATGGTGGCAAATGTGTGGTATCTTGGGCAAGAGTATGTAGGCCAAAGCACATGGGAGGACTTGGTGCCATTGACCTTTTTAAGCATGGCATTGCTCTAAGATTAAGATGGGAATGGCTTCGACGCATGAATGCTTCCAGGCCTTGGGAAGGGCTCAGCTTGACTACGGACAAAAAGGTTGACCAAGATTTTGGGAGCCTGGTAAAATGGAAGGTTGGAGCGGGAGACGAAATTATGTTTTGGAAAGATCGGTGGCTACATGGTGGAACCATCACGGATATTGCCCCTCTAGTCATGGAGATAGTACGTATGCAGGTAGCCAACAGGAGGCTGGTGCGAGATGCTATGTGCATGCATGCTTGAATGAACGACGTGGTGGGTAACTTATGCACAAAGGGTTTAGCCCAGTTCATCAGCCCTTGGGAGATCATATCTAAGGTGCAACTGGACGCTCGGACTGAGGACAGCCCCATTTGGGCATGGAATGTGTCTGGAACATACACAACATCATCAGCCTATAAGATGCTCTGTGAGGGAGGAGTTAGATTCCACTCCTTCGGAGACATTTGGAAGTGTTGGGAACCTCTTGCGTGTAAAATTTTCATGTGGATGGCAGTGCAATATCGACTATGGACATCGGATAGAAGGAGTAGACATGGCCTGCAAGATCAAATGTCAAAATGCTACTTATGTGACCAGGAGGAGGACACGGTCGACCACATATTGCTGCAGTGTGTGTTCTCGAGGCAAGTGTGGTTCAATTGCATTACTAGGATGGGTTTGAGGATGGAGCTTTGCCCAACCAATGATTCTAGGTTGGTGCAATGGTGGTCGGAAGGCAGAAAATGAATACATAAGCAATCTTAGAAAGGATTTGACACATTCGTAATGTTTATCTGCTGGACTATTTGGAAG
Organism: Aegilops speltoides; assembly: GCA_021437245.1. Taxonomy (NCBI): domain Eukaryota; kingdom Viridiplantae; phylum Streptophyta; class Magnoliopsida; order Poales; family Poaceae; genus Aegilops; species Aegilops speltoides. Next base: position 360,468,374 of record CM038144.1, read on the forward strand.
CAGAGGAATGCAAGGGTGTTCAGATCGAGCCAGATCAAGAACGAGAGGGATACGGTGGACATGATCTTCGACGATCTGAGGACTTGGGCCATAGCCGGAGCGTTTGGAGGACAATGTATATCAGAGTAGAGTAGCGTGAGAGTGGAGTGGAGGCTTGGTTAGGGTTGGCTTGTGGCCCTTAACCAACAAAATTGTAACCTCTTGTACATATTTTTCTCCCTTCTATAAAGCTAAGGTACGCCTTTGGCGTACCCTCAAAAAAAAAAGATATACCAACGAGCGAACAATGAGGTCGCTCCCCTTCCCCTTGTCCCACATTGTATCCAGTCACTCAACCACATTAGGAATGTATGGGAGGAAGAGAGGAGGTGTGGTGAGTGCGGCTCATGAGCAGCGCGCCAATGTGGTCGAGCGGAAAGCGGTCTAAGCCCACCGACTAGAGATAATGTCGTGGCGGAGGCCAAGCGCCACCGCCGCGGGCGTCGTGGACGCCTTTCCTCCTCAAGATCTTCATGCTACGTTGATCATCACGCCTCCGCCGCGCTCCGGTACGCCTACCTCTCCAAGCTATTTGTCGACCGACTCGAGGTGTCGTCACGCCACCTGCCCACATGCGTCAACGTGGCCGGCAGTGGGGCTGCCTCTCTACGCGTGGTGATCGCACGCCTACTACATGTGATAGGCGTTGGGATTTCCCCAAAGAGGAAGAGTGACGTAGTATAGTAATATAATGTATTTCTCTCAGTTAAGAACCAAGATTTATCGACCCAATAGGAGATTCACGCAAATAAAGGTCGATTGTACCTGCAGACACACAAACAAATACTTGCACCCAACATAGGCAAGAGGGTTATTAATCCCGTTATACTTGTTAATTGCAAGGATTAATTTTAATAGTGGTAGATATATAAATTGCAAAACTGAATAAAAGTAAATAAATTGCAGCAAGGTTTTAGGATTTTCACAATATGAGGTGAATGGACTCAGGGGCTATAGATTTCACTAGAGGCATCTCTTTCAAGAACATAGCAACGGTGGGTACACAAATTACTGTTGGGCAATTGATAAAAAAGCGCATAGTTATGATGTTAGTCATGGCAAGATCAGTACATAGGCATTCCGTCCTTGACAAGTAGACCATTAAACTTACTGACACCTACTACTATTACTCCACTTCGAGAGTGCTTCTATGCTTGCCTCTATAGGTATTAAGTTAATGACAAATAGAGTAATGATTTAAGCATGATGACATAATGTAGATAAAATAAGACCAGGAAATATGATCGAACCCCGATTTTACCCTTAGTAGTAATAATGCAAATACGTGCCTCGTTACTCCTCCTGTCATAAAGTGAGGACACCGCAAGATTGAACCTACCACAAAGCATCTCTCCCACTGAAAATAAATCAATCTAGCTGGCCAAACTAAACAAATAGATCAGACATAAATAAAAAGCTATAACAATCACACATAATAAACTTCATAAATAACTCAATTACTTTCAATGAACAATCTGATCATAAACCCATAATTCATCGAATCCCAACAAATGCACCACAAAAGATTATATCGAATCGATCTCCGAAGAAACATTGTATTGAAGATAAAAAAGAGAGAGAGTCATCTAGCTACTGCTAAGGACCCGTAGGTCCAGTGGGGAACTACTCACGCATCATCGGAGAGAAAAACTACTTCTATGGACCCGTAGGTCCTGTGAGGAACTACTCACGCATCATCGGAGAGGCAACAAGGTTGATGCAGTGGTCCTCCATGACTAATTCCCCCTCTGGCAGAGTACTAAAGAAAGCCTCTAGAAGGGATTGTGGAAGAATAGAGACTTGCAGCAGCGGAACAATTGTTTCGGGTCTCGCCCTGGGTTTTTTGAAATATTTGGGATTTATAGCACTGGAATTAGATCAGACGGAGCCATGAGGGGCCCACCAGGGGGCATGGCCCTACCCCCTAGGCGCGCTGTGCTGCCTTGTCGTCTCCTCGTCTGTCGTCTGGACTCCCTCCCCTGAAGCTTCTAGGGTCCCTCCTGGTCCAAAAAAAACCATCAAAAAGTTTCGTCAAGTTTGGACTTTGTTTGGTAGGATTTTTTGTAAAACCAAAGACATGCAGAAAACAACAGCTGACACTGGGCTCGGGGTTAATAGGTTAGTTCCCAAAAATGATATAAAATGCATATAAAGCATACAAGATTGATAATATAATATCATGGAACAATTAAAAATTATAGATACATCGGACAAGTATCACAACGCAACGAGTACCAGTGTGTCGCGCCCGCAGACACCGACGAGGGACGCCGCCGAGGTGGTCCGCCGTTGTTTCCCCTCTGCCACCACCAGCCATTCCCCTGGCATCAGAGGAGGTCGAGGAATTTTCCTCAAGTTTGAACTCGACCATTATGACATGCACACACACAAGGCCTCTACCGGCATTGGCTCCCTCCCATACAGGTAATACCTCACTTCCCCCCTTCAAATTGCCATGATTGTCCTAGGGAGAGGCACACCATATTTTGGGTGAAATTATGCAGATCATTGTGTAGGTCGTGCATTGTAGACCTCTAGCAATTTTTCCTCTATCCATGTTCATAAACGATGGAAATTTCATGCGATTGCCATGGCAAATTTTTATGTAAACATGAATTTCGCATCACGGCTTAATAGTATGTTGACTTTTGTAAAAATAAATTGACTAGTTTGATTGATGATGCTTTTCATACTTGTTTATGGTGTCCTGGACTTCCTGGACTAGGGGGTTATCACCAGGTGGTTCGGGTCGAGGACCCCCATGATAATTTACCAGTGGGCCACATTCGTCGGGCCCAGAAGTACCAAGCTAGGATATCTCCAAAGGCTTGGCGCCTACTGCAGGACTAAGAGGTCATTTGTGTCGCGATTCCCTTAGATGCAACCGACCTATGTGTAAACCCTATACACCCCCAGTACCAACATAAACCGGGGGTAGGGCTCATAGACGATGACTCATATGCACACAGATCTCGTCGTAGATCAACATGTAATATGTACTCCGTCGCAATCAATACAATCAAATGGGGCATAGGGTATTATCTCTTTGAGAGGGCCCAAACCAGGGTGAAATCTTGTGTCTCTGTTACCATGGCACCAAGGATGCTTGTTCGCCCCCTCCTACCAGAGATCTATTGGATTTGACTCCAACACTGGTGGCGCATGCAAGTCCCTTTGAGTGGTCGCAGTGGTTCGATGGCACTCCGAATCAGCGACCGGGTTGGATAAACATGACTTTCCTATAGGGACAACTCTTTTTCTTCAGAAGTATGAGCCTCTTCACTGATTCGGATAGCTGCCTCGAACAGATCAAAATTACGCCCCTGGACGGATCATCAGATTCTGGAACCTAAAATATGACATGGATCCCGTGAAGAACTTACCTTTTTGAGCTGGGTGTCAGACCAGGTCGAAGATCATGACAGAGCACTCATTTAGACCATGGGGCCAATCATGGCTCAGGGTGATGGTGAAGCTGATGTCTCGAATCCGACCTTGAGCCTGGATCCGACCTTGAGCCCATATCCAAGCACCATGCCAGACGACCATACGGTCAGTCTGGTTGCAAGATGAGAAACTAAGCCCATGCCAGATCGGGTCTTAGGGAAATTCCCATTGGTCCTAACTCTTGACCCGACCATGGATGGAAACGAGAAAACACTTCTAAATGAGATGTTATAGATCGAATTTAGAAACTCGTGATCTCAGATGATCAAGCCTCGGTTTATGATGAGATCTAGGAAACACCAAGGAAGGTCGAAATTTGCGACCCACCCACCATCCACCTAGTCACCAACATCGAAGATTTAACCAACATTCTCACAAAGTGCTTCTAAGGAGACAACCGACATGGATGACGATGTGAGAGAGTCTTTGGACAATGAACCACCAGCTGTTACACGCACAGGACGATGGACCGCAACCTCCACATATGACGTCTACATGGTAGACACCCCCAAGAGAGGAGGAGGAGGAGATAGACCCAGTCATGGGGATGGAGGCCCTCACAACAGTGGGGATGGAAACACCAACAATGGTGGTGGCGACAAAAGCAATGACAACAGGAAGGAGGCAACAACGATGATGGGTAGGATTACAACCCCAATGATGACATGGAAATAATCCTCGGCGCCAACGATAAGGATGCCCTGAACCAATCTCTGGACAATCTCAACTATGACGCATTGTGTTAAGGCTGTCAGTGCTACTTGTGATAACATTGGGCTTTCCCTGAAGAGGGAGGGTGATGTAGTGTAGTAGCAAAAGTACTTCCCTTAGTTAAGAACCAAGATTTATCGAACCAAGAGACGCCACACAAACAAGATAAACGGTCTCTGCACACACGCGCACACACACACACACACACACACACACTACAAAAAAAATTCTTCTGTGATGATACGTGTTTGCCACAGTAGGTCACATTTTCTGTCATGCATGTATATCTGTGACGATTTTATGACAGAATCAAGATAGTCATACATGTGCTCTCGTAGAAGTGTTCCATGACAATACTAAAATTATCATCACGGAAGTGTCCACTTCCATGATGATAAATGGCCCGTCATGGTAGTGTTTTGTCAAGGGTAACCGACATGTGGCATCCACCGTAACAGGTCGCCTTTAAGCTATCGAGTTCGGGTTTGGATCCGATAACCCGTTAAAAGCCCGAACCAATGGCGATTTTCCACGTGTAAAATTCTCATTCGCTAGAGGATCCACGTGTCAGCTCGGTGTTGCGACAGGTGTCATTCCTCCAATGGGAGAGATGCGCCTATGATACGTTGACACATGGCATGACACAACAGTTGCCCATTTAAGCTAAATGGGCCAGCCCAGCCAAAGGCCCACAAGATTTTGTCAGACACTAGTGGGCCTGCCCGTAAACAGGCTACCACAATTTGGGCCAAATTACGGCCCATGTCAGATCCAACCCCTTAGATGTCTTCCATGTTTTGGGCCAAATGATGGCCCATACCAGATCCGGCATGTTAACAGTCTGCCCTGTTTTGGGCCAAATGACGGCCCATATCAGATCCGGCCCGTTAACTGCCTGACATATTTTGGGCCAAATTACGACCCATATAAGATCTGGCCCGTTATAGGCACTTTGCTTTTGGGCCCATTGGGGGCCCGGTTTGAATTACGGCCTCTCAAAGGCCCATGTAATAGTTCGGCCCGATATTACTTTCGGTCTGTTAGTGGCCCTTGGTACATATGGGTAGTTGTTGGCCCGGTTTCACTTTTGGCCATTTAATGGATCATGTTGCATGTGGGCCTACTTCTGTTCTGAAGTGACTTTCGGCCTCTTAACTGCTCGTAGTCTTCGTGGATACATTTTAGCCAAACCTGACTATTGTCCTGGTAAAGGTCCGTGATATAACTGAGCCAAATTATGGCCCGCTTTGCATTTAGCCTGCTTACAACCCATCATGTTATTGGGCCAACTGTGGCCCGACAAATATTTTGTCATGTTAACGGTTTGTCTTGTGGTTCGGCCAATCATGGGTCGACATCACAATTCAGGCCCAGTCTAGTTTTTAGACTGTTAAAAGCCCATTTTGTTTTCTGGCCCAACTTAGGCAACTGGTTTACTCGGCCTGTTATAGGCACGAAACTAATAGTTGGTGAATTTACGTCTAGTCCTGTGATAACCCACAAGTATAGGGGATTGCAACAGTTTTTGAGTGTTGAGTATTCAACCCAAAATTATTGATTCAACACAAGGGAAGCCAAGGAATATTTGTAAGTATTAGCAGTTCAGTTGTCAATTCAACCACACCTAGAGATTAAATATCTGCAGCAAAGTGATCAGTAGCATGGTAGTATGATAGTTTGATAATAGTGGTAACGATAGCAACATCAATAGTAACAGTAATAGTAGTAGCAATTATTTTGTAGCAGTTGTAACTGTAGCAATAGAAATAGTAACGCGGCAAGAACAATATCTGAAAAGCTCGTAGGCATTGGATCGATGATAACGTTGGATAATATTCATCATATAACAGTCATAACCTAGGGCTACACTAAACTAGCTCCCGTTCATTGATGTAATGTAGGCATGTATTCCGTAAATAGCGATATGTGCTTATGGAAAAGAACTTGCAAGACATCTTTTGTCCTACCTTCCCGTGGCAACGGGGTCCATAAGGAAACTAAGGGATATTAAGGCCCCCTTTAATAGAGAACCGGAACATAGCATTAACTCATAGTGAATACATGAACTCCTCAAACTACGGTCATCACCGGAAAGGATCCCAATTGTTGTCACCTTGGGGTATGCGGATCATAACACGTAATAGGTGCATATAACTTGCAAGGTCAAATCTAGAACATAGATATAATGGTGAAAACATAAACGGTTCAGATCTGAAATCATGGCACTCGGGCCCTAGTGACAAGCATTAAGCATAACAAAGTCATAGCAACATCAAACTTAGAACATAGTAGATACTAGGGATCGAGCCCTAACAAAACTAACTCGATTACAAGATGAATCTCATCCAACCCATCACCGTCCAGCAAACCTACGAAGGAATTACTCACTCCCGGTGGTGAGCATCATGAAATCAGTGATGGAGGGTGGTTGATGACGACGAAGACGGAAGATCCCCCTCTTCGGAGCCCCGAACGGACTCCAGATCTGGCCTCCCGATGAAGAACAGGAAGTGGTGGCAGCTCCATATCGTGAAACATGATGAAACTTCCTCTCCTATTTTTTTTATAGCGTTGAAATTAGGGTCAGCGGAGCGTCGTGGGCCGCACTACCCACCAGGGCGCGCCAGAGGGGGGTGGCGCGCCCTGGTGCCTAGTGGGTCTTGGTTCCATTAATTTTTATATATTCCAAAATAATTCTCCAAAAAGCTCCGTCAAATTCCGAGAACTTTCATTTCTGCACAAAAAACAACACCATGGTAGTTTTGCTGAAAACAACGTCAGTCCGGGTTCATTTCATTCAAATCATGAAAATTAGAGTCCAAAACAAGAGTAAAATAATTAGGAAAAGTATATATAGTGGAGATGTATCAAGTCCCCCAAGCTTAACCCATTGCTTGTCCTCAAGCAATTCAGTTGACAAACTAAAAGTGTTAAAGAAAAACTTTTATGAACTCTTTTGTTCTTGTGTCCATATATATGCTTAAATAACACCCAGGTTTTTGATGACCCACAAGAGTAGGGGATCTATTGTAGTCCTTTCGATAAGTAAGAGTGTCAAACCCAACGAGGAGCAGAAGGAAATGACAAGCGATTTTCAGTAAGGTATTCTCTGCAAGCACTGAAATTATCGGTAACAGGTAGTTTTGTGATAAGGTAATTTCTAACGGGTAACAAGTAACAAGAGTAAATAAAGTGCAGCAAGGTGGCCCAATCCTTTTTGTAGCAAACGACAAGCCTGGACAAGTTCTCATATAGAGAAAAGCGCTCCCGAGGACACATGGGAATTATCGTCAAGCTAGTTTTCATCACGCACATATGATTCTCGTTCGTTACTTTGATAATTTGATATGTGGGTGGACCGGTGCTTGGGTACTGCCCTTTCTTGGACAAGCATCCCACTTATGATTAACCCCTATTGCAAGCATCCACAACTACAAAAGAAGTATTAAGGTAAACCTAACCATAGCATGAAACATATGGATCCAAATCAGCCCCTTACGAAGCAACGCATAAACTAGGGTTTAAGCTTCTGTCACTCTAGCAACCCATCATCTACTTATTACTTCCCAATGCCTTCCTCTAGGCCCCAAAAATGGTGAAGTGTCATGTAGTCAACGTTCACATAAGACCACTAGAGGAAAGACAACATACATCTCATCAAAATATCGAACGAATATCAAATTCACATGACTACTTATAGCAAGACTTCTCCCATGTCCTCAGGAACAAACGTAACTACTCACAAATCATATTCATGTTCATAATCAAAGGGGTATTAATATGCATATAGGATCTGAACATATGATCTTCCACCAAATAAACCAACTAGCATCAACTACAAGGAGAGGTCAACACTACTAGTGACCCACAGGTACCAATCTGAGGTTTTGGGACAAAGATTGAATACAAGAGATGAACTAGGGTTTGAGAGGAGATGGTGCTGGTGAAGATGTTGATGGAGATTGACCCCTCCCGATGAGAGGATCGTTGGTGATGACGAAGGTGATGATTTCCCCCCAGAGGGATGTTTCCCCTGTAGAACAGCTCCGACGGAGCCCTAGATTGGTTCTGCCAAGGTTCCGCCTCATGGCGGCGGTGTTTCTTCCCGAAAGCTTGCTTATGATTTTTTTTCCAGGGTAAAAGACTTCATATAGAAGAAGATGGCCACCGGAGGACTTCCAGGGGGTCCACGAGGCCTGGGGGCGCGCCTAAGGGGGTAGGGCGCGCCCCCACCCTCGTGGCTAGGGTGTGGGCCCCCTCTGATACTTTCTTTGCTCAGTATCTTTTATTAATTCCAAAAATAACTTTCATGGAGTTTTAGGACTTTTGGTGTTGTGCATAATAGGTCCCTAATATTTGCTCCTTTTCCAGCCCAGAATTCGAGCTGCCGGCGTTCCCCCTCTTCATGTAAACCTTGTAAAATAAGAGAAAATAGGCATAAGTATTGTGACATAACGTGTAATAACAGCCCATAATGTAATAAATATCGATATAAAAGCATGATTCAAAATGGACGTATCAACTCCCCCAAGCTTAGACCTGGCTTGTCCTCAAGCGGAAGCCCAAATCGAAAAATATGTCCACATGTTTAAAGATAGAGGTGTCGATAAAATAAAATACGGACATGAGGGCATCATGATCATTCTTATAATAGCAACATATATATATATATATATATATATATATATATATATTCATAGATTTCTTATGCTATAGTAACAATCTATTCACAATGTCAAGTATGAATCAGAAACTTCATTGAAAACTAACAAACTATAATCTCGGTCATTGAAGCAATTGCAATTTATCATAACATCAGAAAGAGTCAATATAAGAGCTTTTCAGCAAGTCCACATACTCAACTATCATTTAGTCTTTCACAATTTCTAACACTCACGCAATACTTATGGGTATGGAGTTTTAATCGGACACAGAGAAAGATAGGGGCTTATAGTGTTGCCTCCCAACCTTTTACCTCAAGGGTAATGTCAACAATAATAGTTCATGCTAACTTACACCAATTGGATATATATATATCAGGATCTTTCCAACACAAGGTGCTTGCCAAAGGATAAAATATAAAAAGGAAAGGTGAAGATCACCATGAATCTTGCATAATATATTAGACAAGAATAAAAGATAGGCTCTTCGCAGAGGGAAGCAGAGGTTGTCATGTGCTTTTGTGGTTGGATGGACGAAATCTTAATGCAAAAGAATGTCACTTTATATTGCCACTTGTGATATGGACCTTTATTATGCAGTCCGTCGCTTTTATTGCTTCCATATCACAAGATCGTATAAAGCTTATTTTCTCCACACTAATAAGTCATACATATTTAGAGAGCAATTTTTATTGCATGCAACATGACAACTTACTTGAAGGATCTTACTCAATCCATAGGTAGGTATGGTGGACTCTCATGGCAAAACTGGGTTTGAGGATATTCGGAAGCACAAGTAGTATCTCTACTTGGTGCAAAGAATTTGGCTAGCATTAGGGGGAAAGGCAAGCTCAACATGTTAGATGATCCATGACAATATACTTTAATTCGGATATAAGAAAACATAACCCATTACGTTGTCTTCCTTGTCCAACATCAACTCTTTAGCATGTCATATTTTAATGAGTGCTCACAATCATAAAAGATGTCAAAGATAGTATATTTATATGCGAAAACCTCTCTTTCTTTATTACTTCCTATTAATTGCAATGATGACCAAAACTATGTTTGCCAACTCTCAACAACTTTTATTCATCATACTCTTTATGTGAAGTCATTACTCTCCATAAGATCAATATGATCTCTTTTATTTCTTTTTATTCTTTCTTTTTCTTTTATTCCTTCAAGATCATAGCAAGATAATCAAGCCCTTGACTCAACACTAATCTTTATTATATATAGCTCATAGACTTGATTACATAGAAGGATCATAAGGCAAAACTTCAAAACTAAATCATACCAAAACTTTATTCTACTAGATCAAGATATTACTAAAAGGATCAAACTAAGAAAAATGTAAAGATAGGAGTGTGATGGTGATACGATACCGGGGCACCTCCCCCAAGCTTGGCAGTTGCTAAGGGGAGTGCCCATAGCCATGTGATTATGTCTCTTTCTTTGGAGGTGGTGATGATGGAGTTGTTGATGATGTAGGCTTGTCGTCCATCTTCCAAGGCATATGCTCACCATCATAGAAGAATGATCGAGTCTCTGGGATCATCAAATCTGCAGCCAAACTCATCCTCTTGAATCTATATTCATACTCACAGTTTTGGTCCTGCAAGTCATAGATCCGGGCTTGGAGGTGCTCGATTTTCTCATGAAGCTTGAAGATGTTTTCCCCAATGTTCCTGGCATCCAGCTTGTGGTTGTTGGTGAACTCCGCGATCATCATCTGGTTGGCGTTGAGTCCACGTTCCACCATCCCTTGGCACTTGAAAACCTGTTGTTCCATTGCTTCGAGTCTTGTCTCCATGCTTCCTGTCCTCCTTGGTCCCTCAACATCACGGATGTGCAGCACCCCCTCACGCATGTCAATGGTTTGAGGGTGTTGCAGCACCTCCGCGAGGTAGGCGTTGATGACCTTCTTGAAAAACTTTTCCTTGGGGGCGCTTGAAGACGTCATGGTGATTTAGATCTGTCATAAAAACAGCTCGAAACAAAGACAAAGGATATTTGCGTGATACGGTGGTCAAAACCTTCGGGAGATTATATAATAAATTTTACCGACCAAAAGAAGTATCATGCAAGAAAACGGAGTCCGGAGAGCACACGAGGTGCCCACGAGGCAGGGGGTGCACCCAGGGGGGTAGGGCGCACCCTCCACCCTCGTGGATGCCTCGTGTCCTTCCCGCACTACTTATTATTTTTCTATTTTCTTAAATATTCCAAAACGGAGAAAAACTGCTATTAGAACTCTTTTGGAGTCGGTTTACTTACCGTACCACATATCTATTCCTTTTCAGAGTCTGAAACATTCTGGAAAGTGTCCCTTATGTATTCCTCCGGGGTCATGGTTTCAATAACATTAGTTTCCACATTTATTGGATTACCTGAGATATAATATTTAATTCTTTGACCATGCACCACCTTCGGATTTGTGCCTTCGAGGTTGTTGATTTTTATGGCACCCGAATGATAGACCTCCTCGATAACGTAAGGACCTCCCCATTTAGAGAAGAGTTTTCCTATAAAAAAATCTTAAACGAGAGTTGAAAAGCAACACATAATCACCTACATTAAACTCACGCTTTTGTATCCTTTTGTCATGCCATCTTTTAACTTTTTCTTTAAACAGTTTGGCATTCTCATACGCTTGGGTTCTCCATTCATCAAGTGAGCTAATGTCAAATAACCTCTTCTCAGCGACAAGTTTGAAATCATAATTGAGCTCTTTAATGGCCCAATATGCCTTATGTTCTAGTTCGAGAGGTAAGTGGCATGCTTTTCCATAAACCATTTTATATGGAGACATACCCATAGGATTTTTATATGCAGTTCTATAAGCCCATAATGCATCATCAAGTTTCTTGGACCAATTCTTTCTAGATCTATTAACAGTCTTTTGCAAAATCAATTTAAGCTCTCTGTTACTCAGTTCTACTTGGCCACTAGACTGTGGATGATACGGAGATGCAATTCTATGATTAACATCATACCTAGCAAGCATTTTACGAAAAGCACCATGAATAAAATGTGAACCACCATTAGTCATTAGGTATCTAGGGACTCCAAACCTCAGAAAAATAACTTCTTTAAGCATCTAAATAGAGGTGTTATGATCAGCACTACTAGTTGTAATAGCTTCTACCCACTTAGTAACATAATCAACAGCAACTAAAATATGTGTATACCCATTAGAGGAAGGAAATGGTCCCATATAATTAAAGCCCCAAACATCAGATGGTTCGATAACAAGTGAATAATTCATAGGAATTTCTTGACGTCTACTATATTACCAATTCTTTGGCATTCATCGCAAGACAAGACAAACTTACGGACATCCTTGAAGAGAGTAGGCCAATAAAAACCGGATTGCAATACCTTATGCGCAGTTCTATGTCCAGCATGGTGTCCTCCATAAGCCTCGGAGTGACACTTGTGTAGGATTTGCTCCTGTTCATGCTCAGGTATACAACGTCTAATAACACCATCTACTCCTTCTTTATAAAGGTGCGGGTCATCCCAGAAGTAATGTCTTAAATCATAGAAAAACTTTTTCTTTTGCTGGTATGTGAAACTAGGTGGTATAAATTTAGCAACAATGTAATTAGCATAATTAGCATACCATGGAGCAGTATGAGAAGAATTTATGATAGCTAATTGTTCGTCAGGAAAGCTATCATCAATAGGTAGTGGGTCATCAAGAACATTCTCTAACCTAGACAAGTTGTCTGCAACGGGGTTCTCAGCTCACTTTCTATCAATAATATGCAAATCAAATTCTTGTAGCAAGAGAACCCATCTAACAAGTCTAGGTTTAGCATATTTCTTTTCCATAAGATATTTAATAACAACATGATTAGTGTGAACAGTTACTTTAGAATCAACAATATAAGGCATGAACTTATCACAAGCAAATACAACTGCTAAAAATTCTTTTTCAGTAGTAGCATAATTTCTCTCGGCACTGTCTAGAGTTTTACTAGCATATTGTATAACATTTAATTTCTTATCAACTCTTTGTCCTAGAACAACACCTACGGCATAATCACTAGCATCACACATAATTTCAAAAGGTAAATTCCAATCAGGTGGCTGAACAATAAGTGCAGAAATCAAAGTTTTCTTAAGTATTTCAAATGCTTCTACACAATCATCATCGAAGGCAAAAGGAATATATTTTTGTAAGAGATTAGTCAGAGGCCTAGAAATTTTAGAGAAGTCCTTAATGAACCTCCTATAAAAAACGGCATGACCATGAAAACTTCTTATACCTTTAATGTCCTTGGGACATGGCATCTTTTCAATAGCATCAACTTTAGCTTTATCAACCTCAATACCTCTTTTAGAAATTTTATGCCCCAACACAATGCCTTCATTAACCATAAAGTGGCACTTCTCCCAATTCAAAACAAGACTAGTATCTTCGCATCTCTGCAAAACTCGATCAAGGTTGCTCTAGCAATCATCAAAAGAAGATCCATAAACGGAGAAATCATCCATGAAAACCTAAACAATCTTTTCACAAAAGTCAGAGAATATAGCCATCATGCATCTTTGAAAGGTAGTAGGTGCATTGCATAAACCAAAAGGCATACGTCTATAAGCAAAAGTACCGAAAGGGCAAGTAAAAGTGGTCTTTTCTTGATCCTCTTTTGACACAGGTATTTGAGAGAAACCAGAGTAACCATCTAGAAAGCAAAAAATGTGTATGTTAGATAATCTTTCTAGCATTTGATCAATAAAAGGCAGACGGTAATGATCCTTTTTAGTAGCTTTATTTAATTTGTGGAAATCAATTACCATCCTATAACCTGTAACAATTCTTTGCGGGATCAATTCATCTTTATCATTAGGATTTAGGAACGATAGTAATACCTCCCTTCTTAGGGACACAATGGACATGACTTACCCATTGACTATCAGCAACGGGATAAATTATACCTGCCTCCAGGAGCTTTAGTATTTCTTTTCTTACCACTTCTTTCATCTTAGGATTTAACCGTCGTTGGTGATCAACAACCGGTTTGGCATCTTTCTCCAGTTTTATTTTGTGTTGGCATAGAGTGGGACTAATGCCCTTAAGATCATCAAGAGTATATCCAATAGCAGCACGGTGCTTCTTCAGAGTTTTCAATAATTTCTCCTCTTCTTGCTCTGAAAGGTTAGAACTAATAATAACATGATATATCTTCTTTTCAACAATATAAGCATATTTAAGAGTATCAGGTAGTGGTTTAAGCTCAAACATGGGATCACCCTTGGGTGGAGGAGGATCCCCTAGGATTTCAACAGGCAAGTTGTGTTTCAAAATAGGTCCCTGTTTAAAGAATACTTCATTTATCTCCCTTCTTTCATTCATAAACATACCATTTTCATGGTCTAGCAAATATTGTTCTAAGGGATCATTAGGAGGCACGACAATAGAAGCAGGACCAATAATGTCATCCTTACTAGGCAATTCTTTATCATGGGGTTGTCTACAAAATTTAGCAAAATTAAACTCATGGGACATATCCCCTAAACCAATCGTAACAATATCCTTTTCACAATCTATCTTAGCATTAATAGTATTCAAGAAGGGTCTACCAAATATGATGGGACAAAAGCTATCTTGTGGGGAACCAAGAACACGAAAATCAGCAGGATATTTAACTTTCCCACACAAGAATCAAACATCTCTAACAATCTCAACTGGTGAAATAGTATCTCTACTGGCAAGCTTAATTGTAACATCAATTTATTCTATCTCAGCAGGTGCAATATCATGCATAATTTCTTTATATAAGGAAAGAGGTATTGCACTTGCACTAGCACCCATATCACATAAGCCATGATAACAATTATCTCCTATTTTAACAGAAATAATAGGCATGCCTACAACAGGTCTATGTTTATTTTTAGTATCGGGTCTAGCAATTCTAGCAGCTTCATCACAGAAGTAAATAACATGCCCATCAATATTATCAGCCAAGAGATCTTTAACCATAGCAATACTAGGTTCAACTTTAATTTGCTCAGGTGGTGTAGGTGTTCTAGTATTACTCTTATGAACCATAGTTGAAGCTTTAGCATGATCCTTTATCCTAACAGGGAAAGGTGGTTTCTCAATATAGGTAGTAGGAACAATAGGATCATTATAAGTGATAGTCTTTTCTTCAACTTTAATAGGGCAACTACTTTTACTTCACTGGGTGGATTATATTTAAACCACTTCTCCGTAGGAAGGTCAACATGAGTAGCAAATGATTCACAAAAAGAAGCTACTATCTCAGAGTCAAGTCCATATTTAGTGCTAAATTCATGAAAAGCATCGGTATCCATAAAAGATTTAACACAATCAAACTTAGGTGTCATACCTGACTCCTTACCTTCGTCAAGATCCCAATCTTCAGAGTTGTGTTTAATTCTTTCCAATAAATCCCATCTAAATTCAATAGTCTTCATCATAAAAGAACCAGTACAAGAAGTATCGAGCATGGAGCGATTGTTGAGAGAAAGTCGAGCATAAAAATTTTGAATTATCATTTCTCTTGAGAGCTCATGATTGGGGCATGAATATAACATTGACTTAAGCCTCCCCCAAGCTTGAGCGATGCTTTCACCTTCGCGAGGCCAAAAATTATATATATAATTATGATCACGATGAACAAGATGCATAGGATAAAACTTCTGATGAAATTCCAATTTCAATCGGTTGTAGTTCCATGATCCCATATCATCACATAGCCTAAGCCATGTCAATGCCTCTCCCTTCAAAGATAAAGGTAAGACCTTCTTCTTGATAACATCGTCGGGCATACCTGCAAGCTTAAATAATCCACAAACTTCATCCACATAGATTAGGTGTAAATCGGGATGCAATGTTCCATCTCTTGTAAAGGGATTAGCTAGCAGTTTCTCTATCATACCCGAAGGAATTTCAAAGTAAACATTTTCAGTAGGTTGAGGAGCAACTATTTTCTCTACTGGTCGGGGTGAAGATACCCCGAACAAGCCCCTCAAAGGATTATGTTCCATAGTAACAAATGACAGTAAATTTCAGCACACTATATACATTTTTCCTTACCAAGTTCCACTCACCAAAGGCGCTTCACTCCCCGGCAACGGCACCAGAAAAGAGTCTTGATGACCCACAAGTGTAGGGGATCTATGGTAGTCCTTTTGATAAGTAAGAGTGTCGAACTCAACGAGGAGCAAAAGGAAATGACAAGCGGTTTTCAGTAAGGTATTCTCTGCAAGCACTGAAATTATCGGTAACAGATAGTTTTGTGATAAGGTAATTTCTAACGGGTAACAAGTAACAAGAGTAAATAAAGTGCAGCAAGGTGGCCCAATCCTTTTTGTAGCAAAGGACAAGCATGGACGAGTTCTTATATAGAGAAAAGTGCTCCCGAGGACACATGGGAATTATCGCGAAGCTAGTTTTCATCACGCTCATATGATTTGTGTTCGTTACTTTGATAATTTGATATGTGGGTGGACCGGTGATTGGGTACTGCCCTTTCTTGGACAAGCATCCACTTATGGTTAACCCCTATTGCAAGCATCCGCAACTACAAAAGAAGTATTAAGGTAAACCTAACCATAACATGAAACATATGGATCCAAATCAGCCCCTTACGAAGCAACGATAAACTAGGGTTTAAGCTTCATCCTTTGTAGCAACCCATCATCTACTTATTACTTCCCAATGCCTTCCTCTAGGCCCAAACAATGGTGAAGTGTCATGTAGTCTACGTTCACATAACACCACTAGAGGAAAGACAACATACATCGCATCAAAATATCGAACGAATACCAAATTCACATGACTACTTATAGCAAGACTTCTCCCATGTCCTTAGGAACAAACTTAACAACTCACAAATCATATTCATGTTCATAATCAGAGGGGTATTAATATGCATATAGGATCTGAACATATGATCTTCCACCGAATAAACCAACTAGCATCAACTACAAGGAATAATCAACACTACTAGTGACCCACAGGTACCAATCTGAGGTTTTGGGACAAAGATTGAATATGAGAGATGAACTAGGGTTTGAGATGAGATGGTGTTGGTGAATATGTTGATGGAGATTGACTCCCTCCCGGTGAGAGGATCGTTGGTGATGACGATGGTGATGATTTCCCCCTCCCCAAGGGATGTTTCTCCGGTAGAACAGCTCCGCCGGAGCCCTAGATTGGTTCAGCCAAGGTTCCGCCTCGTGGCGGCAGTGTTTCTTCCCGAAAGCTTGCTTATGATTTTTTCCAGGGTAAAAGACTTCATATAGAAGAAGATGGCCACCTGAGGACTATCAGGGGGCTCACAAGGCAGGGGGCGCGCCCAGGGGGTAGGGCACGCCCCCACCCTCGTGGCCAGGGTGTGGGTCCCCTATGGTACTTTCTTTGCTCAGTATTTTTTATTAATTCCAAAATTAACTTTCTGGAGTTTCAGGACTTTTCGAGTTGTGCAGAATAGGTCTCTAATATTTGCTCCTTTTCCAGCCCAGAATTCCAGCTGCTGGCAATCCCCCTCTTCATGTAAACCTTGTAAAATAAGAGAGAATAGGCATAAGTATTGTGTCATAACGTGTAATAACAACCCATAATGCAATGAATATCGATATAAAAGCATGATGCAAAATGGATGTATTAGTTTTCAACAAAGATCATAACTAACCATGCGAAGATAACTCTTAGAAATTATATTCACTCATATCAATAGCATAATCAACCAGCAAGCAATATTAAAATATTTCAAATGCCAACACTTTGTCAAAACAATCATGACATAATACGACAATAGTGGTATCTTGCTAGCCCTTTCTGAGACCGCAAAACATAAATCAGAGCACCTCCAAAGTTCTAGCAACGACTAAACATTGTAATTCAAGGTAGAAGAGATCGAGTCATGATGCACACAACATTAACTATACATAATGCATGAGGATGACAATAGTGCTCTCAGGATAGGTGCTTATTTGAGAAGGTGATGACTCAACAATAAAAGTAATAAAACATAAAAGTAGATAGGCCCTTCGCAGAGGGAAACAGGGATTTGTAGAGGTGCCAGAGCTCAAAGCTTAAATCAGAGATAAAATATAATTTTGGGAAGTATACCTTTCCTGTCAATGTTACGACCAAGAGTTTTCAATATCTTCCATGCTAAACATATCAGCGGCGGTTCCCAAGCGGTAAAAGTAAAGTTTACTCCCCCTCCACCAACAAACACAAGCCATGGCTAGCCGAATCCACGAGTGCCTTCCAAACCAACAACAGTCCCGGCGGAGTTTTGTTTAATTATTTGCATTTTTTGATCATGGGACTGGGTATCCCAATTACTAGCCCCTCTCGTGCAAGGACTAGTGAATAAACACTAATCATGAGAATAATCCGCTTAGCATGGAAGATATTGACCACCCCATGTCGCTCCATGAGCGGCACAGGCACACAAAACAGATGTTCATTTGAATTTTTAGAGGTGGCGCATGCAAATTTACTTGGAACGACAGAGTAATACCGCATGTATGTAGATATAGTGGACTCATCTGGAATAACTATGGTTTAAGGATTTTGATGCACATGCAGTATTCCCGCTTAGTATAGGCGAAGTCTAGAAAATAGGTTGAGAAGCAACCAGCTAGAGAGCAAAAACGGTCATGAACATGCATCATGAATAATTAGCATTGCATACTAGCATGAGTAGGATATAAACACCATGAACATAAATACTCCCTTCGTCCTGAAATAAGTGTCTTAACCTTAGTACAACTTTGTACTAGAGTTAGTACAAAGTTGAGACACTTATTTTGTGACGAAGGGAGTATCATGGAGGCTATGTTGGTTTTGAATCAAGTACATGCATGAACATGTGCCAAGTCAAGCCACTTGAAACATTTAGAGGAGGATACCATATCATCATACTACATCACAATCATTTTAGTGCATGTTGACACTCAAGATAGATCATTACCCACTCCTAGCTACGTAAGCATGGCATGGTCAACTATAATCTCTAATTGTCATTGCAAACATGTTTAATCATAATATGCTAAATCATGGATATTGAGTTAAACATATTTACAAAAACAAAAACAAGTTGAGTTCATACCCGCTTTTCTTGCCACAATCACTTCATCAAATATCGTCATTATTGTCTTTCACTTGCACGACCGAATGATATGAAAATAATACTAGTGCAAGAGTATCGTGGACTAAGATGGAATCTGCAACATTTTATTCAAAGGAGAAGACAATAATATGGGCTCTTTGTCAGATCAACAATAATGCATTTGAGAGCCACTCAACATTTTCATCGTGGTCTTCTCCTTAGTACGACTCAACAAAACAAAAGAAAAGAATTTCAGAGAAACACATTGAAATATTTTTTGGAGTTTTTGATTTCTTTTCTTGAAGAAGGCAAATTAAAGAAGGAAAAACAAGAACGAAAAAAACTATTTACACGAGAAAGCTCCCAACAAGAAAAAGAAGAAATGGGATCTTTTGGGGTTTTCTTTTAATACTACAACTAAATTAAACTAAACACCGAAAAGAAATGAAAAATATTTTTGGATTTTATCAAAGTTTTCAAACGCACAAGAATAAAACGGAAAATAAAGCTAACATGGATTATACAATGAAAAAGTATGGACACTGACAACTAGAGTGAAGTGTGTGAACAAGAATGTAATGTCGGTGGAAATACATACTCCCCCAAGCTTAGGATTTTGGCCTAGCTTGGTAATCACCACCCATAGCCTAGATAATTGATAGCTCATGGAGGCTCTCGGTGCAGCCTCCTTAGCCTGGGGGCAACCTCTATTGCCGTGTTGCACTTGCGCGTCTCTCACTCATTGATGTAATATCTTCCTTTACTTTGATAATCAAAGAGAAAAGGTGCAAGAAAAATAACAGGTATTATAGGCTTTTATAGACATCAAGTTATAATTATAATTAGTGGCTCTAGACTTAATGAACTTATGCGCTGCATGGACCCAAAGTCTAGGAACTAGGTAGGTAAAATAGAATCATTGGGCCAAGGTGACACATCCAGCTTCCTAGCTATACGAGAGGCGTAAATCCCTAAAATAAAAGTGACCACTATCAGCATTGCATTGCAACCTCCATGTAACGATTGCTCCAAGATTATAACATTTAATCCCAGTTAGAGCGGTGTGTATGAGGCTCAAATCTGGGGCACAAAGGGTACCGCAATCTTGTTTGCCCATGATGCATTTGCCATTAAAGAGTGTGAAGTAACAGATTGATGGAAATTTTATACTTTTTATTCTAGCTTGTGTCACTCCTCTATCCTCTACACAACAGAGACTAGTTAGAATTATCTCATACTTAGATTTTGGTGGTTCGTCCAGCGAGCCCCAATATGGAATTTTGCACGCAACACAGAATTCTAACAGAGGCATGGTGAAAGCACTATCATAAAGGCTAAAAGTGCAACTAATCCCCGGGTGGTTTTGGTAATCCATAACAACATATAGCTCATTGAACTAATATCCTTTCAAGTTAAATATTTTAGAAAGTTCAATGTTTTACATGGCATGGACTAGAGATGTGGACCCCCTCAAAATGCTAAGGACAAAGATTGGCAAAAGCTGAAGACTCTTCATTTCTATTTTAGTGATCCAGGATCACATTGAGTCCATAGGAAAGCCAATACTATTAAAAGGGGATGAGGTGTTGCTTAATGGTCTACTTACTCAAAGAGCTTAGTGATATTGCTCCAAAAACCCTCAACCACTTAATCATTTCCACATATATCCAAAACTCCAAGTCAAACTCGGCCCCACCGAAATGACCTATCCGGCGACACCGAGTTCAGTTGACATAGCCATTGCCAGAAACCCTAGGCAATTCAGTCACACCGATACAGATCTCGGTCTCACCGAGATGGACCTGCAAACTCTCTGTTGCCTGTTGTAATTATTTCGGTCTCACCGAAATGTGCAACCGGTCCCACCAAGTTTGCTTGACCAACTCTCTATTTGCTCTTTGCTGAAATCGGTCTCACCGAGTTCAAGCAATCGGCCTCACTAAGATGAGGTTTTGCCCTAGCCCTAGCACATCAGTCTCACTGAGTTGTTCCAGTCAGTCCCACTGAAATTCCTAACATTCACAGTTTGAACTGAATCAGTCTCACCAAGTTCTTCTATTCGGTCCAACCAAGTTGGGTCAAATGTGTGTAATGGTTGGATTTTGTGTGGAGGCTATATATACCCCTCCACCCCCTTCTCCATTTGAGAGAGAGCCATCAGAACATGCCTACACTTCCACTACTCATTTTCTAAGAGAGAACCACCTACTCATGTGTTGAGACCAAGACATTCCAATCCAACCACTAGAATCTTGATCTCTAGCCTTCCCCGAGTTGCTTTCCACTCAAATCATCTTTCCACCATAGCCAAATCTATGAGAGGGAGTTGAGTGTTGGGGAGACTATCATTTGAAGCACAATAACAAGGAGTTCACACCATATATTACCTTTTGGAGAGTGGTGTCTCCTAGATTGGTTAGGTGTTGCTTGGGAGCCTCCGACAAGATTGTGGAGTTGAACCAAGAAGTTTGTAAGGGCAAGGAGATCGCCTACTTCGTGAAGATCTACCCAAGTGAGGCAAGTCCTTCTTGGCTGATGGCCATGGTGGGATAGACAAGGTTGCTTCATCGTGGGCCCTTCGTGGGTGGAGCCCTCCATGGACTCGCGCAACTGTTACCCTTCGTGGGTTGAAGTCTCCATCAACGTGGACTTACGATAGCACCACCTATCGAAACCACACCAAAAATCCCCGTGTCTACGTTGCGTTTGCCTTCTCCAAACCCTTCCCTTTACCTTCATATGCAATGTTTTACTTTCTGCTGCTACACTCTTAGAATTGCATGTGTAGGTTGATTGCTTGACTTTACTACTCCCTCCGTTCCTAAATATTTGTCCTTCTAAACATTTCAACAAGTGACTACATACGGAGCAAAATGAGTGAATCTACACTCTAAAATATGTCTATATACATCCGTATGTGGTAACCATTTGAAATATCTAAAAATACAAATATTTAGGAATGGAGGGAGTAGTTGGTAAAATCTACCAACACTTAAAATTGGGAAAAATATCAGATTTTTATTTGGTCAAGTAGTCTAATCACCCCCCCCCCTCTCGATCCGACAAAGGCTAAATGAAACTCTAGAATCATGAGAATGATATTTTTTTGGTGAACGTCTAGGTGAGGTTGAGTTGTCGAATGCACTTATCTGCGATGAAGGGAGCAAGCTCGGCGTTGTGAACATACTACTCAAATTTCTCCTTAATACCCGCTCCTACCATCACTACAAAAAAATACACTTCCGTGATGATACGTGTTTGTCACAGTAGGTCACGTTTTCTGTCATGCATGTACATCCATGACGATTTTATGACAGAATCAAGATAGTCATACTGTCTTTGTCAGAGAAGTGTTCCATGACATTACCAAAATTATCATCACGGAAGTGTCCACTTCCATGACGATAAATCACGCGTCATAGAAGTGCTTTCGTCAAGGGTGACCGACACATGGCATCCACCGTAACGGAACGTCGTTAGGCTATCGGGTCCGGATTTGGATCCGATAACCCGTTAACAGCCAGGACCAATGGGAAATTTCCACGTGTAAAATTCTGATTGGCTGGAGGGAACACTTGCCAGCTCGTCAGTGGGCCAGATGTCGCCCGTCCAATGGAGGAGACATGCCTATGATACGTCGACACATGGCTGGGCCCAACAGAGGCCCATATAGGTTAAAAAGGCCGACCCAGTCAAAGGCCCATAGTACTTACTCAGGTGCTAGTGGACCAGCCTAATAGCGACCTGCTTAATAAAGGCCCATTTACGGTCCAAAGCCAGATCTGGCCCGTTAATTGTTCGCCGAATATTTGGGCCCATTTACGGCCCGAAGCCAGATCTAGCCCATTAATTGTTCGCCGAATATTTGGGCCCAATTACAGCCCAGTGACTTTCGGCCTGTTAGAGGCCCGATGTATACATGGGCCCATTTCAGCCCAGTGTGACTTTCGGCTTGGGAATGGCCCGTGCTGCTCATGGGCCATATATGGTCCAACGGGACATCGGGCCCACTAACGACCCGTGATAAAGGTGGCAACAGTTAAGCCCAACATGACTTTGGACTTGTTAAAGGCCTATCTCATAATTTGGCCCATTGATGCATGTACTAAGCTTTCGGCCTCTTAAAGGCACATGATATCAGTGGGCCAACTAAGGCCCGAGATATGTTTCGGCCTGGTAACGGCCCATGATATAACTAGGCCCAAAAAGGCCCAGTCTATATTTCAGCCTACTGAAGGCCCGTCGACGACTAGTGAAAATTGAGGCCCAACATGCATTTCGGCCTGCTAAAGGCCCATGGTTTCATCTGGGCCGTAACAGGCCAGTACAATATTCAGCTTGTTAATGGCCCAATGCTACCTGGGCCAAACTAATTGTTGGGTCCACAAAAGGCCCAACTAAAATATAGGCCGGTGTAAGTTGTGGGCCTGGCGCAAAGTGTGAAGGCCCTAATCATTCGGGCCCAAGAAAGATGCAGGCCGGCCTAACTGTGGCCCGCTGAAAACCAGGCCCGTTAGAGGCAAATGTTTCGGCCCGGTCGACTACATCTAATTTTTTTTCAGATAGCAAATGATGGCAGTAACTAGTAGGAATTAAGAACAAACCTACTCTATACAATAAAGAATTTATGGCATAGTAACTAAGAATAAACCTACACTATACAATAAAGGATTTATGGTATATTACATCCGTTGGGCATTGAAGTTCGCCACTAGTGATCCTAAAGCGCAACGAAGAAGCAGATTACAAAAACTGGGCACCATTGCAGCATAACAAAATAATACTGAACCGAGACCACTTCCAAGACAGTTCAAGAAAGGTTAGCCTTGCGGGGGAACTGCTGTGCAAGCTGTTGAGAAAGGCTGTGAGATCGGCCTAGCATGTCGGTCATAGCTTCCAGGTGTAGCTGTTTAGCGATGAGGTTCTCATTGGTGTTCTCCGCTATCTTTCTTAGAGATAGGACTTCAAGTCAAAGTTGAGTTGCAGAATGCCTTTCTACTAGAACTTGGGACTCAAGAAATCGAACTGATTCAGACAACAAATTCTGTGAGCTAGTCTGATTGCTAGTCTCAAGTAACTTGAACACTGCATCAAGACAAGACTTTGGGGTTGTCTCGCTATCTTCAAGATGTTTTTCCTTCTTTGCTGCAATATATGTTGGGTTTGTCTCACAACCTTCAGCAGACTTGTGCATGCCATTAGGCATATCACCCTGAAACAAAGCAGAGAGATGACAGGTTTTGCACATGTATAAACAAAGATGATAAATGTGCTGTCAATTCCATCCAATTTCAATTAGAAAATAAAGAGTAAGTTCAAAATATCAATAGCATAATTTGGCATTGTTCATAATGCAGGGAGCTTCACCACACTACTGGATTACCATGTCAACATAACAAGCATAGATGAAGGGCAAAGAAAATCATTGTATCTATTTTGGTTAATGTGCATGGCATGTTGTTCATATCATCAGCCGCATCAGTAAGATAAAACATGAGATGACAAGGTGCAAACGTGGGCTACTTTGCCACACACTGGATTATAGATCCACAAAAACAAGCATACATATAGGGAGTATTGAGTAATGTGCATGGCATGGATAAGGAATTTGGTTTTATAACTAAAACTTAGAACTTACGGTTTTTGCGAACATGCATCTTGGTAAAAACAGCAAACTAAACAGCAGTAAACGATAGGGAGTATGAGCAAATTAAACAGCAGTTGAGGATAAAGGCTTTAGAAGGACTGACTTATATTAACCGTTAACACCGGCTTTATAATGCCCTTCTCCATGTAAAGGGAAGGATAACTCAAGAATTTCAGCACATAATCTTCTTCATAGGCATTGCCTATACTCTACATTTTGTAGAGAGTAATTATAGATATGATAATACTGGAAGGGATAGAGGATAATGAAGATAAGATGCAGATTGATGCTACATAATCAACCACCAATCCCTGGAAGAACAAGCATTACAGGACAAAATGTACCGACAAGAGCAATGGGCTACACTTCTGCACTGGCATTGTCTATGAATTCTACTTGTTGGTAAGATTAAATATAGATATGATCTTTTTAGTAAATGGTGGGCAAGGGAGATAAGATGCAGAATGCTACACAATGAACCAATCCCTCTTCCCATAATACAGGAGTGTTTTCAACACTGGTGTACTGTACAAATTGTTCTTATATTATGGGACGGAGGGAGTAGCTATTAATGTAAGTACAGTGATAGACGTTCAGTCCTTACAAGAGGACTGCAGAGCTAAACCTCTTCAAAAGCATTGGGTTGATTCTAAATTTATGTATGAGTCCATACGGATCTTATAATGTCCACCAGATGGACGATAACGAGGGTAACATGTGCAGTGATGCTACATAATCAAACATCTGTGAAATTAAGTATGGTCATACAGGGCAAGAGGTACTCACAAGAGCAATGCAGTGTGCAGTATAGTTGCGAGATTCTATGGTCCCTTGAGAATGAATGTTCTTATGCTAACAGTTTTCGTACAAGTGAGACGTTAAGGCAAGTGAGACAGTACCTTACACTGCATCCGAGACCAATGTGTAACAAGATTATTCCAGTCACCGTCGGATAAATATAGCACCGGAGACTTTACAGAAATTTCGTTTAGAGGCTTGCCATCGAAGTGCGCTTGCCTTAGGTAGGAATGATACTTCATCAACGAGTGCTTGAAAAGCGCAACCAACCCTTGCTCGTCTTCACAATCCACTTTGGTCCTCGCCTATTTAAAAGAA
The DNA here is from genome assembly GCA_021437245.1 of Aegilops speltoides. Lineage (NCBI taxonomy): Eukaryota > Viridiplantae > Streptophyta > Magnoliopsida > Poales > Poaceae > Aegilops > Aegilops speltoides. The sequence goes on from CM038144.1 coordinate 360,494,098, forward strand.
TGAAATCTTGTGTCTTTTGTCAGCAGAAACATATGCAGTAATGACCATGAATAACATTAGTACATTACTTACGCGTAAGTTGCGGAGGAAGACTGGAAATTGTTTTGTGTCCGCGGTATAACCTTTCCATGAAGGAAAGATATGCACAAAGTTCCTAACAACAGTATAAGCATCGTCTTCTAAACTAGGAAGAAATGGAACATGGGTCCTATTTGCTGCAATTGGGGCTCTCTCTGGTTCGAAAAGGGATTTGGCAACTGGATTTTGTGTACTCTTTGCTGGAATGGGGGTTTTGCGTTGTAGAGCTGGTGCTATGTCAACTGGCATAATCATACTGTTTGCTGCAGTTGGGGTCTGCTGAGTTGGGACATCAGAAATGACCAGTGTAGTAGGGCTAGAGTCTGCTAGAGTTGGGGTGTTTTGTGGGTCAGGTGATATTGCAACTACACCTAATGGGCTATTTGATTTATCAGGTGCCACTACCTTTTCCAAATACTTTGCTTATGCTCCTCCACGATCAGCAATCGCCCTCTTCCTTTTGAACGTCTGATACACAAGAACAACATTTGAATGGATAAATATGGTATGACGATAGATGTAATATGTACTGAAAATGGATAGGCAGGGCATATACACATACACGATGTGTAAACTAAGCTAATGGCAGTTCAACAAAGTAGAAGCAATGCAAAGCATCAGTTGCAAGATATGTGTAGCCAATATAACCTTGGAAAGTTAGAGCAAGCACCTTGGATGGGTGAATAAGATAGGGCATCTTCCTCTGACTCCTCCACTAGGGAGCTACATTGACTTAGGTCTCCCTCTAGCTCAGAATCACTGTTAGGATCATATTCCGAGCATGAATATTGATGGTGGAGAGTGTTTGCATTGCATTGCATCTAGACTTGATTTCAATCCCTTAATGCCAAGTTTGACAGCCATGGCATTGTTCTGCTTTATTCTTTTCATGCGCGCAAGCTCATAAGCATTATGATGTTGTTCAGAATCTGAGATTCATGAAAACATAAAAAGTAGTCAGATTATCTATGGAATGCATTGCGGATTCAACACGAAGAGTGTCTCCCTATAAACCCCTGCATACACAAAGTTCACCCCCCAACCGTGCTGACCAGACCACACGCAGAAATACAAACCCCTTATGTCTCTATAACAGGTAGACACACATTTCAAAACTGAAGTAGGAACATTAGAATCATATGAAATTCGTATTTGAACAAATAAACTAAGGAATTATGAGTGGCATAATGTTTAGCTTCAAGGGTGGAGTGTTGGTAGTGCGACACAAAGCAAGTAGGCAGATTGTATTCCATGTAAAAGATCGAAGCCTATGTAAAATTTGGAAATGACACTTTCTTTATATACAATGCGGTGTTTGTTGCCCACACATGATGGAAGAGGTCACATAGAGAAATACTATTCACTCATATCTACGGTTCCAGTATTTAGAAACAGGGTGGTCCACGCTAAAAGAATATTGACAACAAATATGACAAGGCGAGCATAGATGTAGTGAATCAATCATTTACTTGTGAGCTTACTAGGACAAGTATGCAGAATTGTATTTGCAGTAAGAGACCGTCCAAAATCTGAATCAAGAAGTTTGTCTAGCACTTATTGTTTGCAACTAATCGACGTGAATAATTGGATATTATATCGAATGCATAAGAAAAACAAGTAAAATTGTCAACAAACCTGGCTTGCAGTAGTAATCTGGGTCAATGTCACTACGACCAACAATCCAAAATGACTAGTGTCTGTTCCGAGGGCCGAAATTTTGAAAACCCTGTGAACTTTACAGGTACTAAAGATTACCGAAATACATCTGAACCATTAAGTGCAGGTAGCATTGAGCACACAACAAACCCTAATGACAGTCCTGCCTAATGAGTAATGAATCATTTAGAAAATGGGTGATGAGAAGTGGTTGCTGAGTGTTGAGGACATATCTCAGGATAAATCAGGTTGGTTTAGTGGGTGCTGCACGCCTGAGCCCTGAACGGAATGGGAAGGTAGGCACGTGCTACGTCTTGAGCTTGCGTTGGTTTTCCTTGAAGAGGAAAGGGTGATGCAGCAATAGTAGCATAAGTATTTCCCTCAGTTTTTGAGAATCAAGGTATCAATCCAGTAGGAGGCTCCTCAAAAGTCCCACAAACCTACACAAACAAACAAAGAACTCGCTACCAACGCAATAAAGGGGTTGTCAATCAATTCACGGCCACTTACGAAAGTGAGATCTGATAGAGATAGTATGATAAGATAAATATATTTTTGGTATTTTATAATATAGGTTGAAAAGGTAAAGATGCAAATAAAAGTAGATTCAAAGCTTAGATGATAAAAGATAGACCCGGGGGCTATAGGTTTCACTAGTGGCTTCTCTCAAGATAGCATAAGTATTACGGTGGGTGATGTTCGCACACGAACACAACACCGTGTACCTCCAACACCGAGGGTGATGCACCGCAGCTCACGTCGAAGGAGACCCGTCCGAAAGCGCGGTACGTAGGACAATCCGGCGGGCGCTTTTGTAGACCCAAAACCCCACACGCCCGGGAGGGACCCCGTCAGGGCGCGCGGCGGCTATGGGCTGCCCTAGGTCGGCCTGACCGCCCCTAGGGCCTCGAGGTTCGCCGCCATGCAATGAAGAAGAATGAACAAAGAAGGAGGAATAAGAAGAACAAGGGAGAAGGAAAAGTTAAGGTAAAAAGTGTAGATAAATTTGTTCGATTGGGTAAAAAGTGTAGATAAATTTGTTCGATTGTGTGTTGTTTTTCAATCGGCCGTCACCTCTTATCTATATAAGAGGCGGATGGACTTCCCGTACAAGAAAAGGACTTGCCTAGCCGTCCAAATCACCAAAACCTAATAAAACACGGACTATTCACGACCCCCGGCCCGGATGTCCGGCTCAAGGCCCGGATGATCCGGCCTAGCACAGTTTTCTGACAGCAGCTTACTGTTTTGGCTCTAGAATCCACATACGACCACGGATTTGGACGTTTTTTATATTGAAATCAACCGTCTTGACGAGACGCACAACTTTCATGTTGAACACTTTTCGATCTGAGACCATATTGAGGGGGTTTCGGGCCATTTTCTAAAGTCTGCAGCAGAAAAACTTGTCCGGACGTGCGGACGATTGCCCGGGTTGTCCGGCCTTTACCCGAATCATCCGGGTCCGGGAGTTGACCCAGATTATCCGGCTTCAGCGCCAACCTTCTGGAATCTTAGTGCTTCAATTACCCGGATGATCCGGACCCCGGCCCGGATGATCCGGCCAACATTGTTGTAGCACACGGTTTTGCCTATAACTTTTGCATACGACCTCGGATGGGGACGATCTTTATATCAAAATCATCCGTTTCAACGAGGCAAAGAACTTTGTAGTTATAACTTTTTCCATCAGAGGCAATCTTAATTAGGTTCCGTGCCATTCTCTAATCTGATGTCAACACGAGTATCTCCGAAATTGGCATATCTTTTGCACTTGAGCTCTGTTTTGATCCATCTTCACATTTACTTTGATTATCTTGAAGAGAGCCATCAAATGGTGACTTTCAATAATAAGTTTGAATTAATCTTGACATAGCTTCAAGCTACTCTTTTTAACTGTGCCACTTTTGAGCGTCAACAAGTGAAAAATTACTGTCGAGCAATTGATAGAAAAGCGAATAATTATGAGATTATCTAGGTATGATCATGTATATAGGCATCACGTCTGCGACAAGTAGGCCGACTCATGCCTGCACCTACTACTATTACTCCACACATCGACCGCTATCCAGCATGCATCTAGAGTATTAAGTTCATAAGAACAGAATAACGCATTAAGAAAGATGACATGATGTAGAGGGATAAACTCAAGCAATATGATATAAACCCCATCTTTTTATCCTCGATGGCAACAATACAATATGTGCCTTGCAACCCTCTCTGTCACTGGGTAAGAACACCGCAAGATTGAACCCAAAGCTAAGCACTTCTCCCATGGCAAGAAAGATCAATCGAATAGGCCAAACCAAACTGATAATTCGAAGAGACTCGCAAAGATAACTCAATCATACATAAAAGAATTCAGAGGAGATTAAAATATTTCTCATAGATAAACTTGATCATAAACCCACAATTCATCAAATCTCGACAAACACACCGCAAAAAGAGTTACATCGAATAGATCTCCACAAGAGAGGGGGAGAACATGGTATTGAGATCCAAAAAGAGAGAAGAAGCCATCCAGCTAATAACTATGGACCCGAAGGTCAGTGGTAAACTACTCACAACTCATCGGAGGGGCTATGGTGTTGATGTAGAAGCCTTCCGTGGTCGATTCCCCCTCCGGCGGAGTGCCGGCGAAGGCTCCAAGATGGGATCTCGCCGATACAGAAGGTTACGGCGGTGGAAATTGTTTTTCGTTGGCTCCCTGGATGTTTTCTGGGTACGTGGGTATATATAGGATGAAGAAGTACGTCGGTGGCCACCCGAGGGGCCCAAGAGACAGGGGGCGCGCCCTGTAGGGGTGGGCGTGCCCACCTATCTCTTGGCCGCCTTGATCGCTTCTTGACTTGCACTCCAAGTCCTCTGGATCACGTTCGTTCCAAAAATCATGCTCCCGAAGGTTTCATTCCGTTTGGACTCTGTTTGATATTCCTTTTCTTTGAAATACTGAAATAGGCAAAAAACAGCAATACGGGCTGGGCCTCCGGTTAGTAGGTTAGTCCCAAAAATTATATAAATGTGTAAAATAAAGCTCATAAACATCCAAAAGGGGTAATATAATAGCATGGAACAATAAAAAATTATAGATACGTTGGAGACGTATCAAGCATCCCCAAGCTTAATTCTTGCTCGTCCTCGAGTAGGCAAATGATAAAAACAGAATTTTTGATGTGGAATGCTACCTAGCATAATCCTCAATGTAATTTTCTTTATTGTGGCATGAATGTTCAGATCCAAATGATTCAAAATAAAAGTTCATATTGACATAAGAAATAGTAACACTTCAAGCATACTAATAAAAGCAATCATGTCTTCTCAAAATAATGTGGCTAAAGAAAGTTCATCCCTACAAAATCATATAGTTAGGCTATGCTTCATTTTCGTCACACAAAGATGTTCCCAAATTCTACACCCCCGTTGACAAGCCAAGCAATTGTTCGTACTTAAATTATCTCAAACTTTTTCAACTTTCACGCAATACATGAGCGTGAGCCATGGATATAGCACTATGGGTGTAATAGAATATGATGATGGGGATTGTGTGGAGAAGAAAAAAAAAGCAGAAAGTCTCACATTGACGAGGATAATCAACGTGCTATGGAGATGCCCATCAATTGATGTCAACATGAGGAGTAGGGATTGCCATGCAACGGATGCACTAGAGGTATAAATGAATGAAAGCTCAACAAAAGAAAACTAGTGGGTGTGCATCCAACTTGCTTGCTCACGAAGACCTAGGGCATTTGAGGAAGCCCATCGTAGGAATATACAAGCCAAGTTCTATAATGAAAAATTCCCACTAGTATATGAAAGTGACAACATATGAGACTCACTATATGAAGGACAAGGTGCTACTTTGAAGCACAAGTGAAAAAGAGATAGTAACATTTCCCCTTTTATTTTTTTTATTTTTTTTATTTTTTATTTTTCTTTTTTCTTTTTTTTCTTTGGGATTTTTTTTATTTTTGGCCTTTCTTTTCTTTTTTTCCTTTTTTTCTTTGGGACAATGCTCTAATAATGATGATCATCACACTTTTATGGATTACAACACATGAATTACAACTCAAAACTAGAACAAGATATGACTCTATATGAATGCCTCCGGCGGTGTACCGGGATGGTGCAATGAATCAAGAGTGACATGTATGAAAAATTATGCATTGTGACTTTGCCACAAATATGATGTCAACTACATGATCCTGCAATGGCAATATGACAAAAGTAATGTATGCCATGATGATAAACGGAACGGTGGAAAGTTGCATGGCAATATATCTCGGAATGGTGGCTGTTTTGAGGAAGATATAAGGAGGTTTATGTGTGATAGAGTGTATCGTATCACGGGGTTTGGATGCACCGGCGAAGTTTGCACCAACTCTCAAGGTGAGAAAGGGCAATGCACGGTACCGAAGAGGCTAGCAGTGATGGAAAGGTAAAAGTGCGTATAATCCATGGACTCAACATTAGTCAAAAGAACTCATATACTTATTGCAAAAATTTAGAAGTCATCAAAACCAAGCACTACGCGCATGCTCCTAGAGGATAGATTGGTAGGAAAATACCATCGCTCGTCCCCGACCGCCACTCATAAGGATCATAATCCAAGTACACTTCATGTTTCAAATTTGTTACACAACTTTAACCATACGTGCATGCTACGGGACTTGCTAAATTCAACACAAGCATTCTTTAAATTCATAATCACCCAACTAGCATGACTTTAATATCACTACCTCCATATCTCAAAACAATTATCAAGTATCAAATTGATCATAGCATCCAATTCACTTCCTATGATAGTTTTTATTATATCCAACTTGGATGCCTACCATTCTAGGGCCAATTTTATAACCATAGCAAATAGCATGCTGTTCTAAGAGACTCTCAAAATAATATAAGTGAAGCATGAGAGACTAGCAATTTCTACAAAATTAAGCCACCGCCGTGCTCTAAAAGATATAAGTAAAGCACTAGAGCAAAAACTATCTAGCTCAAAAGATATAAGTGAAGCACATAGAGTATTCTAACAAATTTCAATCAAGTGGGCATCTCCCAAAAGGTGTGCACAGCAAGGATGAATGTGGAAAACTAAAAAGCAAAGACTAATATAATACACGACGCTCCAAGCAAAACACATATCATGTGGCGAATAAAAATATAGCTCCAAGTAAAGTTACCAATGAACAAAGACGAAAGAGGGGATGCCTTCCTAGGGCATCCCCAAGCTTAGGATTTTGGCTATTCTTGAATAACTTGGGTGCCATGGGCATCCCCAAGCTTAGGCTCTTGCCACTCCTTATTCCATAGTCCATCAAATCTTTACCCAAAACTTGAAAACTTCACAACACAAAACTCAACAGGAAATCTCATATGCTCCGTTAGTGAAAGAAAACAAAACCACCACATAATGTACTGTAATGAACTCATTCTTTTTTTATTTTGGTGTCAAACCTACTGTATTCCAAGTTCTCTATGGTTCATACCACTTAATACTAGCCATAGATGCATCAAAATAAGCAAACAACACACGAAAAACAGAATATGTCAAAAACAGAACAGTCTGTAGAAATCTGTAACTAACGCAAATTTCTGGAACTTTAAAAATCCTACCAAAATAGTAAGTCCTGGGAAATTTATCTATTGATCAGCAACAAAAAGAATCAACGCAAAATTACGTTTATGTGATTTAAAAAAACTAATATCATGCGCGCAAAGTTTCTGTTTTTCAGCAGAATCAAATTAACTATCACCATAGGTTATCCTATAGGTTCTACTTGGCACAAACACTAATTAAAACATAAAAACACATCTAAACAGAAGGTAGATGCAAAATTTATTCCTAAACAGAAACAAAAACAAAAAACACAAATAAAATTGGGTTGCCTCCCAACTAGCGCTATCGTTTAACGCCCCTAGGTAGGAATAAAAGCGAAGATAGATCTAAGTAGTGCCATAATAATAAGATAGATCTTGAAAACTCATCTCATAGTCTCTATGTTCAGCAGCAAGTTTTCTTTGAGGCAAGCAAAAGAAATCAAAAGGGCTAAATTTAGCGGGACAAAAGTCCCCAAGATCAATCACAAGAGGAATGGGTTCCTCCTTTGGCCCTTCATAATGCACAACTAATTCATCACTATAAGCATTCTTTTGGCAAAATTTCGTGAGCCTATACTCAGGAGAGTATCCTAGCTCATTATTTCGAAGAGCAAAATCATTATTAAGTTTAGAAATTCTATCAACTAGGACATTTGTAGGAACCTTTTTTCTAAGGTTTTCATTGAAAGCAACATAGTCCGAAGATTGAAAACGCCTAATTTCCTCTTGATCAAAGAGGATCGCTTCTATGGGAGGACGACCGGTGTCCACCCTATAGTGCGCAAAGATTTCTTTGGCCTCTCTTATTATAAATATAAACTCATGAGCCAAAAAGATAGTAATAGCACGCTTAACAGAAGAATGCTCAATATTAGGAAATTCTAGGAAAATTCTTTGTATGCAAGGATGCATACAGGGGCGGCCCTGGGGGTATGGCGGAGGGGCGATGGCCTAGGGACCAGGCCGGTGGGGGGCCCATGATGCAGGATAAATACATAGTATAGCCAACAAAAAATAGGTAAAGAAAAAAAACTATACGAGAGAAAAGAAACAAGATGGGCTAGGCCCATCAGATAGCTAGGCAGCGATAGCGGCGCCACGGCAGCTGCATTTAAAGGCACGGCCGGAGATCTCATCGTTTTCGCTAATTGGCTTGTGCCTTCGTCGCTCGTCGGTTCGTTTTTGTGACTTCGTCCTCTCATCGGACGTCGGCCTGTCTCTCGGTGCCTCGGCCGCCGCTAGTTGTTGCCGTTGTACGCGTCTCACAGCAGTCCGATAGCCCGGCCATCCGACATCCGGCAAGGCGGTAATACTTATATGTATGTGAGCCGTGAGTGCACCACAATATGTATGCATCCATGTACCATGTTCCTGATCTATCCCCCAATTCAAAACCCAATTTCAGTAGTTTCTTTTATTCTTTATTCTTTAGTACGTTTTCAATGATTGATCCTAATTTTTTGTCATTTTGTGTACATGTCTAGGATTCCAATCATCTGATGTATAAATTTCTAATTCTTTGTATCCTCTTTTCATCATAATTTGAGGACATTAGCCTGCCATGTTACCTAAGAAGAAGCATTTGTGGGGTGCTGAAACAAGGAGAAAAATGAAAAAAAATGATCTGAAAATTTAACCACTGAAGAGGTCTTTCAATAAGTACTTTACATCTTCAAGCAATGTTGATGTCATTGGAGAACAAGGGCTAGAATCTAATCCCGAGCACATATATGGTCTTAGCCTCTTAGGACATAGGGGCCCATGTCGTCGAGTTCGCCTAGGGCCTCCCGAATCACAGGGCCGGCCCTGGATGCATATGCATAAATTGTCTTTCAAGTTCAACTACAAGCATAGCGATAGTATCCGCAAGACTACTAGTTCTATGAAGAATAGAACCACCCATGGAAGGTAAAGCACCGGCACAAGTAAAGAAATCTTGAATAATACCTTTTCCAATAATGTTACCACTACCGATTCGAAACTTTTTAGTATGCAAGATAGGGGGTTCTTCAGCTGGAGCCTCAGAATTTTCCATGTTACCATTATTGTCCATATTGACAATAATTTCCCCAATTTCAGACATAACGGCAAACAAAAGCAAGGAAGAAGCAAGCAAAAGAGAGAGGAGAAGATTGGGAAAGAGAGGGCAAATAAAACGACAAGGGTGAAGTGGGGGAGAGGAAAACGAGAGGCAAATGGCAAATAATGTAAATGTGAGGGAGATAAGTTTGTGATGGGTACTTGGTATGTCTTGACTTGAGCGAAGACCTACCCGGCAACGGCGCCAGAAATCCTTCTTGCTACGTCTTCAGCTTGCGTTGGTTTTCCTTGAAGAGGAAAAGGTGATGCATCAATAGTAGCGTAAGTATTTCCCTCAGTTTTTGAGAACCAAGGTATCAATCCAGTAGGAGGCTCCTCAAAATTCCCACGCACCTACACAAACAAACAAAGAACTTGCAACCAACGCAATAAAGGGGTTGTCAATCCCTTCACGGCCACTTGCGAGAGTGAGATCTGATAGAGATAGTATGATAAGATAAATATATTTTTGGTATTTTATAATATAGATTGGAAAAGTAAAGATGCAAATAAAAGAAGATTGAAAGCTTATATGATAAAAGATAGACCCGGGGGCCATAGGTTTCACTAGTGGCTTCTCTCAAGATAGCATAAGTATTACGGTGGGTGAACAAATTACTGTTGAGCAATTGATAGAAAAGTGAATAATTATGAGATTATCTAGGCATGATCATGTATATAGGCATCACGTCTGCGACAAGTAGACCGACTCCTGCCTGCATCTACTACTATTACTCCACACATCGACCGATATCCAGCATGCATCTAGAGTATTAAGTTCATAAGAACAGAGTAACGCATTAAGAAAGATGACATGATGTAGAGGGATAAACTCAAGCAATATGATATAAACCCCATCTTTTCATCCTCGATGGCAACAATACAATACGTGCCTTGCAACCCTTTCTGTCACTGGGTAAGGACACCGCAAGATTGAACCCAAAGCTAACCACTTCTCCCATGGCAAGAAAGATCAATCTAATAGGCCAAAACAAATTGATAATTTGAAGAGACTTGCAAAGATAACTCAATCATACATAAAAGAATTTAGAGGAGATTCAAATATTTCTCATAGATAAACTTGATCATAAACCCACAATTCATCGGATCTCAACAAACACACCACAAAAAGAGTTACATCGAATAGATCTCCACAAGAGAGGGGGGAGAACATGGTATTGAGATCCAAAAAGAGAGAAGAAGCCATCCAGCTAATAACTATGGACCCGAAGGTCTGTGGTAAACTACTCACAACTCATCGGAGGGGCTATGGTGTTGATGTAGAAGCCCTCTGTGGTCGATTCCCCCTCCCACAGAGCGCCGATGAAGGCTCCAAGATGAGATCTCGCGGATACAAAAGGTTACGGCAGTGGGAATTGTTTTTCGTTGGCTCCCTGGATGTTTTCGGGGTATGTGGGTATATATAGGAGGAAGAAGTACGTTGGTGGCCACCCGAGGGGCCCAGGAGACTGGGGGGCGCCGTGTAGGGGTGGGCGCGCCCTCCTATCTCCTGGCCTCCTCGATCGCTTCTTGACTTGCACTCCAAGTCCTCTGGATCACGTTCATTCCAAAAATCACGCTCCCAAAGGTTTCATTCCGTTTGGACTCTGTTGGACATTCCTTTTCTTCGAAATACTGAAATAGGCAAAAAAACAGCAATAAGGGCTGGGCCTCCGATTAGTAGGTTAGTCCCAAAAATGATATAAATGTGTAAAATAAGGCCCATAAACATCCAAAAGGGGTAATATAATAGCATGGAACAATCAAAAAGTATAGATACGTTGGAGACGTATCAGCACGGCGGCGCGCCCGGGCAGCGGTGACGCTGTTGGGCGAGTGGCTCCTGGCCTCCTGTTAGTCTGGCGTCTCCTCCTAGAGTCATGCCCTCCGGGAACGGCAAGTCGCTGGCGAGGCAGGCAGCTGGGGGCGAGTAGAGATCAGAAGCACGCAGCAGAATAGAGGGGAATCAGGGCCTGGGACGACCCAAAATCCCAGGGTGGGCATGCCCACCGTGGGCACCCTGTAGAGATACACACCTGAGCGGCGAACATGCATTTTCGAAACTAATTTAGGAACATTTAGCTGACCAATTAAACGACTTTGTTTTAATAATATCAGATTCGTATTTGAACAACTAAGCTTGTTTAGCTTGATGGGTGGAGCAGTGCTATTATAACACGAAGCACGTATTCTGATCGTATAGTGATCATAAAAGGGGGAAACTCTATGCATATTTTTTTAGCAAAAGAGGGTTTCCCCTCCGATTTCTATTAAAGAAACCACCACGGAACCAACATGATCAATTAAACCCTAAGCATGATCAATTAAACCGTATTATGACTGTGCCATGGCAGATTTGAAGTTGCAAACCGGAGAAATGATATTTAGCATCCATTGTTTGCTTCGAACTAAGAACTAAATTCTAAGAGCTGAAAAGAAAGTAGAGTAACCAAGTTAACATCTATTTTCTGGTTGAGATCAAGAAGTTGAGGAGAGATGAAGTACCACCTCTCTTGCGGCACCGTGTAGGCATCAGGGGTGCGATGGCTATCGGTGGCGTTGAATCAGATCTGCAACGGTAGATGGGTGCATCTAGGGATAAGTCCCATTGCGGTGGAAGAGAAGGTCGTGTGAGCGGCCCCGACAAAGAGGACGACGGCGCCGATGAAGCGAGAGGACGCGATGCAAGGCTCTTGGTCTGTCGCCGTGGATGAGAAACGTCCATATCTAGCAGTGGACGACACGGTCTTGGTAGGCGCTCCGGCATGGTGGAGGATGGTGGCGATGGATGTGGTGGAGGACGGCGGCGATGGATGGGGTGGAGGATGGCGGCGATGGATGGGGTGGCGGACGGAGGCTGGTGTAGGGATGGTGTTCTAGCGCGGACGGTGTATGAATGGGAAAACGGAGGGAGAGGTAGGAGGAACCATGTTTTTGGGATGCGCCTGTCTGAAATATGGGAAAGTTACAAACTTAGCCCCCGTTTAAAATTTGGACGTCTCGTCGGTTGGGGATACGATGGTAATCTCGCATCTTGCCAATATTTGCCCAGAGCGATTTCGGGTGAGGAGAGGGTGGTTGGCGCCCATGGTGTATGAAGGGGGCTGACAGGTAGGGCGGTTGTGTCACGTGTGAGTGAAATTACAAACCTGCCCATATAGAAAATATTTGCCTACATCGATTTCGGCCGAGTCGAGTTTATTTTGCCACCCACCGTGTATGAATGGGGAAATGGAGGGAGAAACAAAGGTCTTTCGGACAAGCTTGAATCAAATGTGTTTTCCCGCCCATGTTTGGCGCCCACCATGTCGGAATGGGCTCAGAGGCGGTCATGTCATGTCTAATTGAAGTTACTAACCTACCCCTATTTAGAGAAGTGGAAATCGGACCAATGGATTGTCCGTGTAATAGGTAGACAGTAATTTCCATCTCCCAAACACTTAGCTTCAGGCAGCCGACGTGGGAGTGTACATTTTGCCACTTTTTCGAATTTTGGGACAATAAGCATCCATGTTTACCCTGGCAACTAAATTCGAATCCATTTTGTATTCCTATACGAATCTTTATAAATCATTATATGTGTTTTTATATATCTTCAAAAGGACGACAAAGATGTATTCCGCTGTCATATATGAATATGGTTTACAAATGCCGATACTCAAATTCAGAAGCTAGAATCTAGTTTAAGGTGAATTCGAATATTTGGAACACTTCATGTCCAACTCAAATGTCACACGCAGCATAATGTGTACTCCCATTTAGATATGTACACAAGCGATGTATCAAGATTCAGATACCGAGTCAATCAACCAAGAATGTACATAACTAACAGACATATAAACACTTATAGTGTATATGGATCAATAATATCAACTAACATACATAAGCCAGACCGTTGTACTTTTTTTGCTACAACAACATCCTTTTTTTAGCCAAGCTACTACAGCATCATGGCCCTTTTCGATGCGTGCCACTTATGGCCCATCTATACTACTATTATTGCTGAATCCACATTCAGCTCGCTTGGCATATTTGAGGTCTGGCACAGCAATCAAAATGAAATGTCTCCGAGTCTTATCAATTAATACAGACTTGTGCTCAAATAAAATTACAAACCAAAAAACAAAAAACAATTATTACATGATCTCTAAAACAAATGGTTTGATTGATTACATGAACAAACAACACAAAGGTTATTCAACGATGGAAAGAACATTTCACCTATGATTTACCAAGTGGGAATTTAAATTCCTTTTTTCCTTCAGGACCTTAACAATGTGGTCAGTCTCAGCTTGCTTCGTTTTGAAATCTACCAAATATTTAATGGTTGTCTTGAGTACTGCTTGTGATTGTGTTGTTTGCTTCCTCAACATGTCGACTTCATCTCTAAGTGCAGAAGCAGAATCTCTTTCTACCACTGGTTTAGCCTCTAGAGCATCAGCAGTTGGCAATTCATAATGCACGATTGGGCCGGTGCCACTGTTGTGGGATGATACAACGTCCATGGGGACCTCGCTCTTTGATCTTGGGCTAACCTGTTTTGCCATTACAGTTCCGACTGGATTCAGAAAAGTTGAAGTTAGCAAAACATCTCAACTGGGAGTTATAACAACAAACCAGTTAAACAAACAAGGAATTAAAGTGTTTCAATTGGATGCTGAAAAGTAGTTATTAACATCATTGTAACCCGTTGTTGCAGCAGCAAAGTAGTTAAACAAACAAGTAGCTATTTAAGTTCGTGCAAACAGTAATTCTTAACGAGAAGTATCAAACACATAGATAGGCGCAATCTATAATGGGATTAACAGTTGTGGCATTATGTAATCAATAGCAAACTAAATTAAGCCAAGCAACATAATTGAACAATTTTGCAATAAGTGGCTAACTAAAATTCGAGAAGCGTGTAATCGAACTTATGCTAGTTCTTTGTACAGCACTCGCAACTTCTTTTTTCGCTACAAGGTTGGACGAAGGAGTCCATGGCATCAATTGCTTGGATACGCAGTCCCAATACTTCTTTATTCCCACACTGCATTGGTAAGTCGAATGGTTAATCTGGTAAGATGGTGCGTCCTTGATATGTTATATGAGGACGTGTAGTCAGACTAGTTGTAGCCACACACATCACACTGGCTTTTACTGTATATTTCATGCGATTACTTTTGGCATATCCAGATCTAAGCAATTTACAATAGGATGAAAAGACTGGCATCCTTCACATTATTGGCAAACTCAATTCATAGAAACAAGCAATTCAACCATTCTGTGGGTAAATCAAAAGCGCCACTGGAATATTTTTCACTACCCCAATCATACACGCAAAAAGGGGCGACGCCACCATAGGGGCTGGTATGGGCGGCCGCCTCGGGTGGCTGGAAAGTGTGCACCTAGTTTGAGTCGTCCAGGTTGGCCCAGGCTAGTTTTGTTCGTCCCAACGCACGAGCAGGCAATGTAAATACATGAAGAAAAATGTTTCAATTTGGATGGGCCAATAACATAAGTGCAAAGCAGGCCCTATAGAAGGCTCACGGCCCAAACGAGCGCCCCCCATATCGATCGACAGCAGGAAAAATCCCAATTCATTTGCTCCAGCCTCCAGTCTGGCTTGCTCCTAACCTAGCCGCCGCTGGAAAGACCGACACAACACTTCCTCGTGCCCTCGTTGGAGGGCGGTCACCGGGCTTCAAGCGAACGGAAGGACAAGAAGATGAAGATCCAACCCTGGGTGTAGCCTGCGTGGGAGGCAGCGGTGGCAGCACAGGCAGGGCATCGAGCTTGCACAAATGGACAGTCGCAGCTTGCAAGAGTAGCATGCGCCACGAGCAGGTACATCACATCCCTGATTATATCTACTTCAACTCTTTAATTTCTGGCCAATAGTTAAACCTGACGTGTTCTAAAACTGCTTGTATGTAGGGAATCTATGAGAAAATAAAACCAATTTCTACTTATTTCATAACTCCCCCAATCAATACTGAACTGACTAAATCTGATGTACCTAATCAAGTTTCCAGTGCAAACATACAAGCTCATGTTGTTCTTGAGCCTGAAGTGTCTAATGAACAGACTGCTAATGAAGGATTTGATGCAAACATTTTACATGCTCCTAGTGATGAACATATAGTGTCTAATGAGGGATCTAATGCAAGCATTTTGCAAGCTCCCATTGAAGGATTTAGTGTCTAATGATGATCTGCTATGTTGAGAGACACATAGAGATTTGCAGACATTGATGACAAGCAAATTATAGTGCATCTTCATGGCTTGAGGAAACATCGAGGCCATCTACCAGAAAGTCCCCGTATCATGACAACGTAGCATAAATACTTTTCTAATCTGTTGTTTGAAACTATTGGCATACTTGTGTAGGATAGATATATTGATATGCAGTTTGCGCACCGGTTATAGGTGCAATTACACTTTGATATTTTCAGCCAGAGAAAGAATAATTCAAGCAGGTACATACCATGTTTCTAGTCCTTGTACACCATGTTGCATTTTGTGTTTTTTGGTGCTTGCATCATTTAGTGTTTATAATCTGAACTACTTTAGATCATTAGCTGGTTTTCAAAGTGCATGTCGCTTTACATTTCTCAAGTTATGTTGATTTCCGGAGTGCAAGTGCCTTCGTATTTTTTAAGTTAAATGTTCGCCCCTGGTAACTTGAATTTGTGGATCCGCCACTGCACACAAATCATACACGGATGCCAGTACGAATTAAATGAATTGCAGGGACTTACGCTAGCTCGTTGTACAGGCTCACTGCAGCTCTGCTTGCGCTTGGTATGTTCCATGTACATGTCCATGTTACAACTTGCTTGGATGTGCAGGCCTTGTGCTCCTTGCATCCCCCTCTGCATTTTTGACACAGTGAAAGGTTGATCAAATAAGAGGAATCAACCTTGCTGTTGTACCGGAGGACGATACTTACAAGGTTATACTTGGTGTGCGTGATGTGTACCAGATCCCGTAAGCGCCGTCATGCTTCGCTAAAAATGGATTTGCTTGTTTGCATTTATATCTCCATGAGAAATAAGAGTTAAAGTCAGAGTTGCATAGGTGTGTAAGCTAAGAGAGCAGTGAAAGGATATCCAAACATCGTCGGAACAGTGCACAAGGGAGTGATGTGTGGATACCTAGTTCGGGCCTGCGTTTGGGCATGCTCGCCTGGCTAGAGTGCGGGACACTTCAGAAACATTGAGGGTGATGCGCTGGCGTTGGCTGGCCGTGCACGGATGCAAATCTTGAGTGGCAGTGGAGCGCTACGATGCGGTGGACGAGACCGCTGGTGAAGCCCCAACGGCCTAGGGGCGGAGGTGCGACGATGTGCTCGGTGAAGTAGCCCCGGTGAGCTGGGAGATGGCATCGGTGAAGCACACCAGATGCGGTGGAAGTCGGTGTCTGTGAGGCACGTCGGTTGCGGCGGACGACGTTGTCGGTGGACCACCCGGTGTGGTGGACAAGGGCGTAGATGAGGTAGCTCCGGTGCGGTGGTGAAGCGCGACCGTCGTCTTCGTCGTTGTTCGGCACAGAGGTGGGGAAAGAGATGAGACAAGGGGCGATTCAATCTTTGCTGGGCGCGGAAGGGGACGATGGAGAAGGGAGATTTTGCAGGGTTGGAATTAGGGCCGCCAGATATTTCAATCCGAAACATGGAAGCGCGAACTTATTTTGTCGTCGTCCTTTTTGGGGGGAGGGGGAGGGAGGGGGGGTGGGTGGCTGGGTGCTAAGCGTCCGTCCGACACACGCGACCACCACGGCACGACCCTGGTCAGCCTGGTGCGCCTACATTTGAGAATGCAAACGAATCTTCTTTCATTTGCAAACAAATCTTTATGTATTACGATGCCCGTGTTTTCCTTGTAATAATTAGTCATTCGAAACGAGATACTCCCTCCGTTCACTTTTGTAAGTCGTTTCAGACAACTTAAAATGAATTGTTTTGCACATTGTCTGAAATGCTTCAAGGTCTTATAAAAGTGAACAGAGGGAGTACTATAAATTAATTAATGAGGAGTTATTTGAAAAAAAATCGAAACGGTATCCACGCTAACGTGGATTAGAGTGTGTGCCACATAATTAGTTATTTGAATTAAAGTGTGTGTCACGTATCGATCTCCAATTCTAACGTGGATTTCGCATTTCACTGTATCCATGCTACTTTTTAAATACAAATTCATATGTATATGATGATCACCATGGTAGTGAGAAAACTTTTGGATGGATTCAAACACATGACCTACAAAATAGCACAACAAATTGAGTCAATGTCAACTTTTCGAATCCTAGTATGGCACGAATTCAAAATAATTACCCATATGCATGGTCCTCAGTTCAAATCTTACAATGTACACCGAATTGAAACATCGATATTAAGTCTCGTACTATCTACATTCAAATATTGTTTTTAGCCCCCCCCCCCCCGCACACACGCTACATACTTCCTGTATCGGTCAATCTTCCTCTCCTAACCACCTTAGGGAGCTATCGGTTTCCAACACACGTTATTCTTTCTCTCCATGTTTAGATCTCTAACTCTCTCAAGTACACAACCCCCTTTTTCCACTCTGTTACCAAATGTATTTACCTCACACACCCGCCATTGCACGCCATGCCGAGCTCTCTCTCTCTCCCTCTCCCTCTCACCATCTTGCGCTAAATACATGCATTGCCTATCTAGCCCCCAACCTCTCATGCGCACGCACGCTTGTTGTCTATCTAGGTCACTCCCTCGAGACTGTCTCACTCCTTATTCCACACGGCGGGCCACACTCGCTCAATCTCACTCTCTTTATCTGAGTCTCGTTTAACCTCGTTTTCTTTCACACATAAATGATATATCTCCCTGTTCGGGCCTCGATCGACACACTCTATATCTCTCATGCAGATTGTCTATCTAGGTCAGTCCATCCAAGCCGCCCCCACTCTTTCGACCTCATGGCGGGCCACGCTCGCTCAATCTCTCTCTCTCTCTCCCTCTCTCTTTGTATGTCTCAATTGACCTCGCTCTTTCTCAGACAAAAATGATATATCACCATGTTTGAGCCCAATTCGACCTATTCACATTGTATACTCTCTCACGCACATTGTCTATCTAGGTCACTCTCTCCAACCCGTCTCACTCTTTCGATCGCACGACGACCCTATGTGACCGATCGACCTTGCTTCCTCCACGCACAAAATATATCTACACGTCTGTGACTGGATCATCTCTCAAGCTCTATCTTACAGCCCTCACATTTCCCAAAAGCTCAATCGGACAATATCTCTCCAGAGCATATATATCTGTTCAATGAATGTCGGACCACACTCACTTTGTCGCTCTATCTATATGTCTCTCGATTGACCTCGCTTTCTCACGCCGTATCTTCCACACATTGAAGCTACCTCTCCATCCCTCGCAAAGCCGGAGCTATTTACATTACGAGGGGCACTCCAACCTTGGATTAATTTGTGTAGGCATTTATTCCGGTTGGTTTAGATTATATTTACATGGCATTCGGTCCACAACTACTCCAAACACCGTTGCAACCCCTGCAACTCCCCTAGTTGATTTCCCTCTAGCTCGGTCATCGCTCTTTCGCGTGTCCTTTCTCGCCTTCAACGTCACACCATGGTATTATTGCAAAAAACTCTGTTGTTCTCTTTAATTATTATAAATAAGCTACAAAACTACACACCGATAGTCCACTTGGAATGGAACAAATTTCGACCCACAAATTAAAGTGCTACAAACTACACACCGAGGGGCCCACATGTCATGAAACAAATTTGGACCCATATACAAATTAAAAAAATAAAGGACGAGGATCGAACATGCGACCAAGGCCTTCAAGCCACACGTCAATAGGCAACATACGTAGAACAACAATGTTTGTTGTACCCCCCCTTTGTTCACATAATGTTTTTATATTACCACAGCCTATTTAATGGATAACATGTAATATTATTTTTAGTACTATTTGTCTTCACTTACTGGTGGGTTCCATGTGTGCTCTCTCTCTCTCATCCCCTTCTGCGTTTAGACGCACTGACAAACACGAAGAACTCGCGGGCGAAGTTGCCGTTGACCATATCTGGACGCGTTCACAAGTTATGGCACCAGTTTCACGTACTAGCAGCACTAGATAGTGTGTACGTGCAATGCACGTTAATTTGGAAGTATATTAAGTGCATGCGGATATTAAGTAGGATATTATTTGTGTGTTATTATGTGATTAGCACTATTTTTGGCATGAAATTAACTGCACGCTAAACGTGTTGAGCGCTCGACATTGAAGCAGTCTAGGTCGTTGGATGACAAGGAATGCATGCGCTTGATGACCTTTTATATTTAATTTGATACGGCTCTAGCAGAACATTCAATCGATCAAACCATAGATTTCATTCAGTCTGACTCCGACTTTAAATTATACGACGATCGATCTAAAATAAACGGAAATGATAAACATTTGGATTTTAAACATGGCAATCCGAACGTTTTTCATGGAAAATTTAGATCACGCGGCGGCGGCAGGGGCGTCTTGCAGTGGGAAGCGGCTCCTCTGCCGTGTTGTGTGTGTCATCGGGCCACTAACCGATGGCGACGGCGGCGTCTTGCGCCATTGTTGGCGTACTCCTGGATGTTGGCCTAGCTTCAAGGAAGGCCAAAATGTTCTGGACTTCGAAGCGAGTCAACTGGCGGGAGGAGGCGACTGGCATTGGTGCAAGGAAGCGGTCGACGGCGGTCATCCATGCCGGTGAGGGGGGCACTAGCACCCGCGCGGGGACAGGCGTTGTCAACGGCACGGCGGAGACATTCGTGCACGGCACCAAAGGCGGCGCGCGCACGCGTCGGTCTGGCGGCGCGCGGCGCCGACAGTGCACGAGCACCAAGACGGGCGCGGCGCGCTGCTGCACGTGAAGGTGCATGCGCTGGCAAGTCCACGGGCGCGTGAAAGTCGGCGGGGACCTCGTGGAACCCCATGGCATCAAGCTCGGCGACAATGTGCGGCTCCTAGCCCATCAATGCCACGGGGATGGGCGCTAGCGTAGTCGGGGCGACGGGAGCCGGAACGGGAGCGGGGACAGGCGCAGCGTCTTCTCGCAAGGCCAGTTCAAGCTCGTCCCAAGGCACCTTATGTTCTTGAGACTCCGGCTGGGTGTCTTCCTCAGGAAACTAGAAGACTAAGGGCAGACCATCATGACGCGGCATGGCGTACGCTTAGGTCAGGCTGGTTGGAGGTAGACGATAGGAGAATCAGAGAGGAAGAGAGAAGATTGTAGCAATACCGGGTAGTGCGGGGTTGATTTTAAACTGCGTCGCCAGCGACATTAAAAGTGGGAGCAGTTGGGACGAAGGTGGGCGGCGGAGCCTGGTCATAGGGCTCGGCTCCCATTGAGCTCTGACATGGTCCGCCAAGACGCCTCCGTCACCGGGCGAGCGGTTCACTCAAGACGCCTCTGTTGACTCACACGCTTGTTTCTGGACGTATTTGCCGATGAGAAGCGGGACTCGTGGCGGCACGTAAACGCCCACGGTTTCAATAGTGAAAGCGTTCGCCTTAACGTGACAGGTCTTTGTTCCAAAATACCTTGGCTCTTTGTTTGTGCAACTTGTCATAAGCAGCTTGTCTCAAATTGAAGAAAAAAATTACGAAGTAATATTTGTGCCATATGACGTGACCATGCTCAGTTTCAAGAATTTATAGTCACTTTTGGATTTTCTGAAATTTGAGATCCAGGATTCGAAACAATATCATAACCTGCATCATGCAATAAATTTTCAAGCCATACATCTGTCCTGTTGTATTTCTTAAGAAAGGATTTGATCAAACATTTTGCTTAGTTAGACTTCAGACAAGTTATATATGCAGAGTAAAAGGATAATCCCTCCGTACCAGTGCATTGCCTAACATATTAACTCAAGTACTAGGCACGAACAAACGGGCTCAATTCTGTGCTCATCCTGGTGCAGTAGTAGTAGTACTAGGCAATGAAGTTTACGGGTGACCTTGGCGAGCGGCGACCGAGGGAATTGAACCATGCTCGGCACGGTAGGTAATGTTGTCTAGTTATTAAAGCATCCCTCCGTTGTTCATCGGTAGTCATTATGGACCGGGGACATGAGGGAAATTTCCTAGGGCTGGAGTTCTGGCCGCCGGATATTTCGACTCGAAACGCGGAGGCTCGACTGGTTGGGGTTGCGAATGTGCATACCAGGCACGCCACCAGAAGGACACGAGCCAGGTTTTTTTATTTTTTTTATTTTTTTAGGATCAACACGAGCCAAGGTCTGGCTGGTACGCCATTGGGTCCTACCATTCGAGAATACAAAAGGAACCTTTTAAATTGTTGAACGAATCTATGTGTATTACAATGCCTGTATTTTCCTTGCAAATACTAATCTCGATGTGGTAATTGATTTATGACGAGTTGTTGAATTAGAGTGAGTTTGTGATATAGTGATCTCAACATGGATTTCACATTTCATGGTATCCCTAGTAAGTTTTTCAATGCAAATTCAAATTTAAAAGATGAACAATATGGAGGTGAGAAAACTTTGTATGTATCAAGCATATGACCACACACACACAGAGAGAGAGAGAGACACACACACACACACACGTACGAACACAACAACAATCCAATAAGTATAGTGCATCTATTTTTCCAAACCATGCATGTATGACATGAATTCAAAAATACTCCTTGTGTTCCTAAATATTAGTCTTTTAGAGATTTCAACAAGTGACTACATACGGAGCAAAATTAGTGAATCTACACTCTAAAATATGTCTATATACATCTGTATGTGCCAGTCCATTTGAAATCTCTAAAAAAATATTTAGGAACGAAGGGAGTAAAATGTAAGACATGCATGGTCCTCAATTCAATATTTAAAATGAACATGAAACTGAAACATGAATATTAAGTCTAGTACTACAACACATGCAAATGTTGTGTTTAGGCGGTGCTATGATTGTCGGGGGTCAACCCCTCGACCTTAGATGAAATTGTGAAGCTCTGTTTAGGGTTGTTTAGATTATATTTGTCCCCACCCTCCCAAGCACCGATTGGTTGTGCACCCCCACCCCTCCTCCCCGGGAGAATATCATGTGCCCACATACCTTAGATGCTATATGCCGATACGAGTTGCTTGGAGCTTGTAGATCTGAGATATAGCAGCTCACATGATGTCTTAATATTTTACAGAAACCTTGATGAGTTTGAGAATTGCACACAATTTTTACAAAAACTACTCAGATGCCCTTGGATCCCATATCCAACGACCTCGGTCAGATCATCAGTAGCATCTAAGGTGAAGGACATCATATTCTCTGTATGTATGAATATCATGTGCTACCACACCTTAGATGCTTTGGTGATACAAGCTCTTTGAGCCGTTGGATTTGTGACCCAACACCTCCTCGGTGGTTCAATGGTTTTTATGAAAAGCCCCAAAGAGTTCGCCACCGCTTATAAGTACAAAGATCGCCAGATGCCATTGATCTCAGATCAAACGACCTCAAGCTCAGATCACCATAGCATCCAAGCTGCGAGAGCACCTTATGTTTTCTCGCACGGGAGAATATGAGATGCTCCCGCACCGTAGATTCTATGGTGATACGAGTTCATAGAGATCTAGCGGCCCACAGTAGGAGGTTTGAATGTTTTTGCAATATACAGCTGAGAGAGTTTGGGAATTGCACAGAAAGTACAAGTACTATGCATGTGCCATCTGATCACTGATCATACTACCTAGATGCTCATATCATCGTAGCGGGTAATTAAGCTACGGGGAGCACCTAATATGAGCAAGGGGGAGCCGTTGGATCCAAGATGCAGCGGCGCACACGAGGCATAAATGTTTTATTTGCAAATAAAACCTTTGGAGAGTTTGGAAATTGCGCATAATTACAAAGACTACTCCCAAGCCATTGGATCGCACTTCCAACGGTGTAAAAACTCGTATCACCATAGCATCTAAGCTGTGGGGTGGATGTGATATTCTATGTCGTTGTCATTTTTGTTTGTAAACTTGCAAAATACGTGTAACTTGTGCCGTTACTTGTCTCACCGCACAAAGTGTTTGTTCAAAAAAAACCATCCTACACTGAAATATCGAAACAACACACGGGGGTCCCACTTGTCATTAATCAAATTTGGACCTAAAACTAACAAATCTGAAAGACGAGATTCGAACTAGCAACCTGGACTACAAAGCGTAAGTCGATAGCCTAAAACAACAACGGTTGTTGGCTTTGTCCCATAACTTGATTTTATACAGTATTACGTTGAGTAGAGTAGAGGGAGTGCCTCGTCAACACGTGCATGACCGTTGACTCACTTACTGGTGGGTCCTAGTTCTGTGATCTCTCTCTTCTCTCCATCGTCTAACCTTTGCATGGGCACACATGAAGAGCGGCGCTAGCTTGCCGTGGTGTTATTACAACTAAAAAAATCTTGGACAATTGAAGAATCGCCTAGAACGAGAGATGTTGTGGCTGGTCGAGACGGAGCTAACCACACCTATCCTCCATGCCACGTTAGCATGATGAAGTTGTGTGGCTAGTGGGGTGTTTTCGACTGACTGGCTGGGACCCGAGGTCAAACCATAGGTACTACGTCTGATAGAGTATATTTTTACACGCACATTTTCCTCCGTGCCGAGACGTGGCACACCCTACCGCGCGGTTTCGGGGTCCTCCCGGGTGGTGCACGCATATATTCTTCCTAACGTGGGACACCCTACCGCGAGTTTTCTGGGTCCTCCTCGGTCGTAGCGCTGAAGCAAGTAAATGAGTCGTCAAATCACAAAAGACCACCTTTCCCGCCGAGTACATCAGTGAAGCACGGTGGCTAGCTAGTTGGCCTAGTTCGACCGATTAGCTAGGCCGCCGCCACATTTGTTTTTCACCCCTTTTTTATCTACTTGCCGGTAGGTAAATTTAAATATCCATCCCGACGTTGCTCTGGTGTTTGGGTGCGGCAGGATTTTTAGTTTTTTGATTGATGGGAGCAGGCGCGACAGGATTTATAATTTTTGATTCGACGGAGCGCGCGCAGCAATTAGTCATGATGACTCCCAGAAACCCATCGCCGCTAATGTGAGAAGTCGTTGACTGGTGTTTTACCATGGTGAAAACCAAAAGATCCCCCGCTCCTCGGCTGGCTCCCTCCGCCTTCTCGTAGATTGCATTGCCTTTCAGCCGTTTCGCCCCCTTTGCTTCCTCTGTCCATTGCTTCTACCTGGTGCCATGGAGGTGTAGCAGATCACAAAGTCCGAGGTGAGGCGCCTAACACAGGAGCTCCAGGCCAAGGATGTGGAGCTCAGGGACAAGGATGTGGATCTCCGTGAGCTCAAGGAGGAGAGGAGTGTCATGCTCCTCCATTATGTGTGGGAGTTCATGGAGCTTCAAAAGTGGCAGGCGTCCACCACAAATATGCTCGAGGCATCGGCGGCGTTGCTGTAGAAAGCGGGAGACACGATAGGCCGTCGGGAGAGACCGAGCGCGAAGGGCCGACAGACGAGGTCCAGATCGCCCACCACTTGGTGAACCAAGTTGCCACACACGTGTTGCAGCTGCACGATGCCTACCATCGTGCCAGCGCGACCATGCCGCCTGTCAGGCTAAACCCGTTCGACCACCCGGTCGACTTCAACGAGTTGCAGCTTCCTGACCTGGTCTCCTTCTTCACCTATATCTCCAAGGAGTTGAGCCGTCTCTGTGCGATGGTGGGGGCGGAGCTGGACAAGGAGGGATTGCAGGCTGCCATCGTTGTTGCCGGGCGAATCCTTTCAGGGCTCCATCACCGGAATCCATTCGTGCCATTAGATGCCATCTTTGACGAGCTGGCTCCTGTCGACCGAGAGCGGGCTCTGCAGGCGGTTGCACCCTGCATCACCAACATCGTGCACCTCGAGAAGCAGAGGGACTTCGGTGGTGTTTAGGCGCCCTCTACATGGGCACGTCCATGTCTCGGTGCAACATGACCGTTGGATCAAACTCAGACGGTGCAGATCAGTCACTGTAGCACAAAGCATGTGGGTGTGTTTGGTTGCATTCACATCTCAATATAGTTGTTTCCTCTTCGTGTATTTGTGTTAACTTACTAGTGTGGACTCATGCACCCTTCATGCGCTCTGCCAAACACCCAAAAGTGGGTCGAGAAGGGAACTTTTGCTCCCGTCCCGTGCACCCTTCATACACCCTGCCTAACACTATTCGTGCTTCATATGTTTCATGTTTCATGGAGTACTGTAGCACCTTACTCTCCGTGCTCTATAGACCTAGTTCTGTTAACATTGATCTCACCATTCTTTCTCAACCGGACAGTCAAAAAAGCGGTAGTATGTTACTACATTACTGTTCATATAGTTGACATGCGCACAACATCATTTGTTATCGTCATATCTTACTACACTAGCAACAAGATTATGTAGTACTGACGTATGAACCACTGCACATGCCTAGTAGTAGGAGCACTGTGTATGTTCAAGTGGCTGCCGTGTTTCGCACTCCTCGGTCGTAAGAGTGGAAACGCTTGCTGTAATCATTTTTTTCTTAAGAAAACTAGTGGACACGCTCTACCATGTGGATCCTCCTCCAGCCATGCACTAAATTACTCACTTTCGCCGACGTGTGGGACAACCATCATCAGGGTCCACCAGCCATGCACTAAATTAGTAGAGTGACGGTAGACTACCCCGATCGAAGCACCACCGTAATGCCCAATAAGCCATCAAATCACAAAACCTCCTCCTTTCCAGCAGTAAGTTGGATGGACGAAGCAACCATCATTTCACTCTTCTCTCTCAGCTTCTTCTCTTGAAGAAAACCCCCACTCGCTTCGCTTCTCCCTCATCTTGTTCCTCATTTCACTCTTCTCTCTCAGCTTCCTCTCTTGGATGGACGCTGGAGCACCGACCGATGTGATGTCTATGGCCCTGGCCAAAACCGTTGAGGCTCATGGTACGAAGAAGCGCAAGCACCCTGCCGAGACTACCGCAGACA
This sequence comes from Aegilops speltoides, assembly GCA_021437245.1. Taxonomy (NCBI): domain Eukaryota; kingdom Viridiplantae; phylum Streptophyta; class Magnoliopsida; order Poales; family Poaceae; genus Aegilops; species Aegilops speltoides. The sequence goes on from CM038144.1 coordinate 360,520,506, forward strand.
AGCTCAAAGCCATCGCCTTGTCCAAGCCCCCCTCTCCGAGATCCCTCATTAAGCAAGTCCAGGTAATATCTCTTCTTGACGATCTTTTTCTCGATCTTGATCGTGTTTTTTCATCTAACACGCAGTACTAGTACTAGTAGTACAACTTTCTGGGTGATCTTGTGTGCTAACTGACGGTTCTAAATTCCTCTTTTGACCAAAACATGCGAGAGGTTGACACTGATTTCTTATAGATTACTTTCAACTACTCCCTCTGTCCTAAATTTCTTGTCTTAGATTTGTCTAGATATGGATGTATCTAATACTAAAATGTGACTTGATACATCCGTATCTAGACAAATCTAAGAAAATAATTTTGGGACGGAGGGAGTACTTTATGAACATCAGTGCTACCTTTGAAGAGGGTATATTTGCCTCAGTAACTTGTGTTATGGATATTGCAAATAATCCCTCTGCTCTCATGCCTTTGAAGACATGTTCTAGTGTCTTTGTTCACTCATTTCTGTGCGTATATGTAGTCATATATGGAGTATAATATCGAAAATCATCTTATATTTCTGAATGGAGGTAGTAATAAAATATGGTTTGTGTTTGAATTAGAACCAGGTCCGCGGTGGAGATGAAGTTCTCAAAGTCATGCCATGTGAACTGGAAGACCTGAGGATGAGTTGTACTGCTAAACTATCCAGCTGTTGTGTCCTTGTCGCCATGTGTCCTGAACTAGTGTTATTGTTGTCAGGCGTGTTCTCGAGGTTATACTTGACCACAACAATTTCCTGGTTGTGCCTTCGATTACGAAGGGTGTGGTTCTTGTAAAGTTTCCCAACAAATCTGATGCGGCATGTCTTCATCATCATGTTTATGAGTGGAAAGACCACTCTGTTAGGTTCTCCAAGGTTGACGAGATGGTGATGGTGCATGTGGACATCTCTCACGAAGTCCATGGTCTAGTCAGTTATGCGGGGTTCATCCCATAGGTCGGTGGCAAGAAATAGTCTGCAGAGTTTAATTAGTGCAACTTTGCTTTTCTATAGTAAGTACTACTGTTCAGTACTTGATTTGTGTTTGTGTACCCTGTATTGTTTATTAGTACTGTTGCTTTTGGTGTGTGGTCAGTCCTGAGAACGGTCTATGTTAATGTCTGTCCACTCAATTCAGTCTTTATATTTTTGAAGTATCCAGATCATCTTTTTTGTGAGGACGGTTTATCAATTATGGTTACACTCCAATATCTGTATGCATTGCAGGGTTTATTGCACCCACCAGGATTTCCAGTCCCATGGATGTTCGGTCCATACAATTTGTCACGACCTTTGGACTATCCTGCTTGTGGGAGTAGGCGGGGCCCCTGCATGCCACCCGTAGTTGGACGATCAATCTTCTGTTTAGTATTTCAACATAGTGATTTCCTGGTAAGGATTCACTCGTGTCACATCAAGTAAATCTTATTGATTTACTGTCTAAATCTTATTGATTTAATGTCATGTTTTCTTTCTTTTCCTGCAATTTTATGATGCAGGTTTTGCCATGTGACATTCATCACAGAATAAACCGTTTGGTTTGCTCTACGATGGCTATTTTTGCAGGTTTCACTTCTTATGTCGTGTCAGTAATGAAGGCACTGTCCATCACTTATATTACTGGAAAAAATTGGATCAGTCTGTTGTCTGAGTACAAGCTGAATCCCTGTGATGGACTACAATTTGGTTTAACAAAAACGCCACAATTAGTCCTTCTCGCGTTTAAAAGAAATGAAGAAAAAAACTAGATCACGGTCACGGATCCTAGTCAAGTTAGAAAGCTGATCATAGCAGACCAGACAAGATCACCGTTTTCTCGCACATCGGTACCACCTTCAGCAACGAATCGAGCACCGGCAGTTGCTCTAGCATCGACAATGCAATAGCTCGACCGATCCGGTGAGGATTGGGCACCGACCGCGTCAGCGGATCAGGCTGATCTACCGGAGGATCGGGCTTCGACACCGGCACCTGCTCCGACATCGGCACTAGCTCTACAAGGAGCACCATCTCCGGCTGCAGCAGCGGCTTCGGCACCTGCACCAACACTTGTACTTGCATCTGCTTTGGCCCGTGCAGCGGCAACCGAACGAGCAGTTGCACGGACAACAGACTGGGCTGCAGTTCACACTTCATATACCAAAGTCCTTACAAAAACCAACATGTCCACCTTCTTGGTAAGCATTGGCCGCCCAAGTGCTTCATTCTTTTTTCTTTCCATGTTGTTTCACATGATTCACTGTGTTGATCTAACTGTTTGGGTATGCCTTCTTGTTTGCAAACAGAGAATTCCTAGAGCAACGAGGGAGTCGTTCAACAATCCGGCGATCATGCCAAGTTTCTCTTACCATGCGCAGCCTTGGTGTGAATGAACCCGCTCAATATACCGTAAGTACAAAGGATGGTCGCATGATGATTGATGCTAAAGGATGGTCAAGGTTCAAATCTAAATCATATCTTGTGGTAGGGGATGATGTCAAAATCGAACTTTCTCGACAAGGAGAGCTGGTCCGAATCAACTTTGAAATTCTTCAGTAGCAGCACGCAACTGCCGAACTGATCTATCCTCCGAGAGATTTTGATGTAATAATCTGGCATGGTGAAACAAGTGTCCTGTGTGTATAACTAGTACGACAGTATTATTTATCACACGGTATATCATTGATAGAATTGCAACTCTCATTGCTGGTTAGGAAGCGCTGCTCGATTTCATTCCAACAAATGCCATGCTTTATTCAATTTTGTGTATTCGCTTTTATGACAAGATCTAAAACCAGCGTCGCATCGATCGCTTGCAATATGAAAAGCGCTAAGGTAGAACACATGGGCCCCCAAACATACAGGGTGGGCCTGTGGCCCAAAGTCCAGAACCGTGAGCCTGTTTGAGTATTATATTCTCAGCTGAACCCCCATAATGCATGTGCATTGCACGTAACATCAAGATGCATTTGTATGAGTATTTTATCTTGTGAGAGAAAAGGATGAACGAGGGAAGGCCTTATTTGGAAATGTGGAGAGGTGTGTGGGTACCTTTTTGCAAAATTTCCATAGTTTCCTTCCTATCCGTCACATATAAATCAGACGGCCTATATTGCAAGATGGCAGGCACACCATCATTTCCAACTCGTCTATACTGTGTTAAAAACAACTCTATTTTTATTATTATATATGTTATATATATTCCCCTTGATTTTTATTATGTATAAAGTTGTGATATAAAAGATTTGTATATTTCTTTACAGAGGGGGTATCTCTCTGTCAAAAATACATTTATGTGTAACTAGTTACTCCTGTCTTTCTACTTCCTTTCGTTGATATGTGGGGCATCCGGGAATAGGGTCCATGTGCCATATGCACAAATTAGAGTGCACAACTGCACGGTAGACACACCCCAGTCGTAGCGCCGCAGTAATGCCCAATGAGCCGTCAAATCACAACCCCCCCCCTTTCCAGCTTTAGTAGTAAGCTGGACGGACAAAGCGGCAATATTTCACTGGCCTGAATGACTGAATCCCCTTCTCCCTCGTCTGCTTGTTTAGAGAAAACCCCCTCTTGCTGATTGCATAGGGTTTTCTCATGGAGAACCAGGTACGAATTCTTCATCCATCGATAAATCCAAGTCCCTTGGTCGCGGGTAATCCTAGGATGGCAGCCGCTACCGTTGATGCATTTTTCTTCCTACTGAATCTAGTGTGTTTCATTTGCAGCCCAAAGTGCGAGGACCCTACAGGTTCATGCACCCTCGGCAAGACGCCACACTTGTTCCTTCTCATCCTAACACAGGATTTTAAAACGCGCACAGTATGTTCCTAGAATCCTCTTTTCTATCTGGGAGGGTTGGGTTTTTTTGAACATGATGTCGACTAATTTGGAAATTTGGATTGCTATATTTGGATAAAAGGTACTACTAGTATGATGGTCAACACTGACGTGAAGGAGGAAGTTATTTCTAGATTTGGATAGGGAATACATTGTGTTCTCATATTATTTTTCCTGCAGTGCATTATTTGCTCTGCCAGAACACATGTACTCAAGATGCTCGGCCTTGCCATAACTGAATACACCAGTTTAATGGTCACAGTGAAGACAAGCCATGGATATAAGTTCCTAGTTGGGTTCATGAATCAAGAATATCGCTGCTTTTTTATGGTCGAACTTGGATAAACTTTCTCAAGTGTTACGGACTGAAAGTTGGCGCACGAATGTTGATGGAAATAGCAGAACCTGGTGTCATCTTCACTGCGATCTTCCACCCCGACGTCATTCCAGTTGTTCATCCATGTTAGTTTTGTATTTGGTTCTTGCTTGTTGCCTCGATTGCTTCTTAATCCACCTATTCTATCTAAGTAATCACAATTTAACTTTAGAAGTAGCAACGAATCTCTCACGAAGATGCTACTTCTAACTAATATTTTCTTATAATTGGTGGCACGTGTAGGTTTTTTCAGAGTTAAGCAGGTTGCTCATTTGTTATTCTGTAATAACTCGGCTGTTACTGATGGCACTGAAGTTGACTGAGACGACATCCACAAGTTCCTACACTTTATTGATCGTCTTGAGGTCCTTGTGGGGCATTTCAATGGTGGAAGGCCATGTAGGATATGTGTGCCACTGCTGCACTCGTTGAACAGGTCCAACTGTGTCGAGAAACTTATGGTGCGAGCTGTTTTCTGTTATATATGTTGTTCATAAACTATTGCTTATACACAATTTTACAGCTGTGATCTTCTTGAAACAGAAACTGCCTAGTTCTATTATTCCTATACAGATGCCTGACCATGGTCGGGTCAGACTTGCGCTTGGTCACAACATGATGTTTATGCGACGTACAACATTCCCCTTGGAGGTGAAAAGATACTTATTCTCAATGGGTGGTCTCAAATAATGAAGGCTCGTCCATCTTGGAGAATAGGACAGAAGATTATGTTCCTTCTTTTCCATGGCTCTAAAGCGAATATCCTGTTTATTGACCACATTGCGAGATGAAGCCGCTTTAAGAAGGTTGTGGATGCGCGGGGTGGCGCCTGGGCCTTGTCCGGGGACTTGGCGGCCTCACCCTTGGTTAACTGTAGGCAAAGTAGCACTATTCGAGGCGTGCTTCATACGGTTGAAACTGTATAAGTACTCATACTGCTTTCAGTTATGGTTGTTAAGTGCCCCTGCTGGTTTCAGTTATGGCTGTTAAGTACTCCAGCTGCTTTTATAGTCTGTCGTGTTTCTTCAGTCCTGTCTTCCTCCAGCCGCCAAAAGCTAACCAGTGCCGGCGGGTGTGGCACCCCAGCTCAGAGTGACCGATTTACCTTGCATTGCCAGCCCAGAGACCTTGTCTTCTAGCAACACACAACAACTTGGTACAGAAAAACAACCGCTTTATTCATGCTAGCGGAGCATAGTTTATATTACAACAGTTAGCGAGGCCAAGCGGCACACACGGTGCGGCTGAACAATATGTACATTATTTAGTGAACATAAAGGGGGCCTCGATCTTGACAACTACGCGGCAGCGGAACGACGTCGTAGCGGAACTCCATAGCACAGGGACACCGATGTGGACACGATCTAGACTCGGACAGCACTCCTTTCCAACGAGACCTTCTCGAAACGGCATGACATGCCGTGTCAAGACATTGAATGTACTTGCAAGCTCACAACAAGCATAAACAGAATGACAAACAATATCCTGATATTTAACCATTTAACAACAATGCACCAATATATCCAACATGTTATGAATATGCTCAAATGGTACTCGTCCCATGGACTGGCTTACCGAACGTGATCATTTCCAGACCACAAACGTGATGATCTCAAAAACAAACCCGTGATCCTTACGCCGATCACAACCCGACCAATACATGGCCCGTGATCCTTACGGCGATCACAACCCGACCAATACCTGGCCCGTGATACTTATGGCGATCACAACCCGACCAATACATGGCACGTGATCCTTACGGCGATCACAACCCGACCAATACCTGGCCCAACTCAACACGATGGCCTTACTGCCATCCTCAGTACAAACTTAGTGTGCAAATTTATTAAGTGTTGACCCATGGCGTACCCTACTTTCGATCATGTCCGTAATCGTGGACTCAGCTATCGATAGATTAAAACACTCTGCAGAGGATAGTACACTGTACCCACACTACGGAACCCATGGCCTCGCACTCCCATTCGGGTGGACCAACGACATTCCGACAAAACCATTTCATTGTCATGACTCTCTCCCGGCCACTCCGACGCAGTCCCCATCGGGCTAGTCCTGGGTGGCCCCATGTCTACCTCCAGACACCTCGACCACCGTCGTGGCCACGATCCACTCTGGGACCGGGTACCAAAACTTAACTTAACAACGGGCTCACAAGGTTATGCCTGCTTACTGGGCCAGGGTACAGCACGCCCATAACCTTCCCTAGATGGAGGCACCGACCAGAGGCACGACAATGAAACGCATTAAGGCCATCCCATACCGGCAAATGTGGTTGCACTGGGAAAGACTCATTTCAGCGGCACCATGACCCGGTCAACAACATATTCAAGTTGAGTTACTTATCAGGTTCAACTTAAAAGTGAAAATAACCGGTGTCATAATGCCGTGCTATGCATCACTTAACACATGCATCACATAACCATGCAAATAACTAAATCAACCACGCTCCCACGGAGCCATCATCAATGCAAGATACTTCTCTGGTTAAGATCAAACCTCACTTAAACCAGAATCATTTCTAGCAATCTCATCATTTTTTATCATGCAAGAATAATAATTAAACTAATTATTAAACTCCATGACCATATCATTTATTCGTTACTCATAACTAAGTTCTTCTTAGCTTATCACCAAGATTTACTTCAAACTTCCTGTAAATCAAGTATTTTAACATGACAAGCATCTAACAGAATATAATTATCATATAAATAATTTAAATGCATGAATAATCATAAGTTCAAGTAGGAAAATCACAAATATTGAAGTGGCACTATGAAAATGTTGTTGTGGCTTGCCTTAGTGCTGATGAGGTTCACAAATCCCCTGGTGATCCTCAAGACAAGCTTGCTCTTCTGAAAATAATCAAAACCACAAAAAGAAAACATCAAGAAACCTTCTGAAAATTACTAGAAAATCTAGACAGCAAGGAAAAATCCCATCTTTTGGGTGATGTTAGATTTTTGGACAAAGAACACAATGCAAAAAGAATCAAGCATTTGGACTTATAGATAAAAAGTTATAGCAGTTTGAAGTTTCCTGGATTTAAATAAAAAATAAACAAATTGGGGGGTGACGACGAAGGCGTAAACGTCCAGGGCGCCACCACTCATACCGCTTCGCGCGCGTAATGAGTGGCTGACTAGCGGGCCCCGCTAGTCAGGCCAGAGGGAGGGGACAGGGAAATAGAGGGAGGCGGTGCTTCGCCGGAGCACACGTCGGCGACGAGGCTTCTTGGGGTCAAACAAGAGGGGGGAATCGAAGGAGAAGAAGGTTGCTCACCTGCCCGTACCCATAGCATAGCTAGAGGTGACCGGATGGCGTCGGAATCGTCCTCTCCAGCGGAGGCAGAGGGCGTAGGTTGCCGGAGACGAACACGATGGTGGCTTGGGGCGGCTCCAGGGGCTCCAGCGGGGTGGAACGGCCTCACCGAAGAGTGGTGGAGGCCCTGGCAGGGTCGCCCTGGCCTGGGAGGGGTCGGAGCTGTGGGGATGATCCGGAGGGGATCGCCGGCGAGCTCGGGCTTCGGGACGGCAGCCCGAGGCCTGCCCGGCCGGGCTGCGGCTTCTACTGGCTCGAGGAGGGTGTGGGAGTAGTTGCGGGTGCTCCAAGAGGGTGGGGGTGGCGGCTTTTATAGGCGGGCGGCAAGGAGGGTTCGGGCTCCACCGGAGGACACCTGTCCACGGCGCCCGGTAACGAACGGTGCCAGAGAGAGAGGGGGAAGAGGACGGAGGTCATGCATGAACTGTTTGCGGGCGCGGACGAGCACAGGAGCGAGGGGGAAAGCGACGAGCCTGTCGCGCGCCAAGACTGCCATTGGCGGACTGCGTGCCGTGCTTGTCAAGCGGCGAAGCTTCGCAGAGGCGAGCGCCAGGGGGAGTTAAGGGGGTGGAGACAAGGATGGTGGCGAGGCATGGCATGCTTGGGCCGGCTGGGCAGCGAGCACGCGCTCAACAGAGTGTTGGGCGGCACGCAGAGCACGTGTTTTGCATGCCAGCACACTCGGACGAACGCAGTCACCGCGTGAACCATGATATCAAACCACCCTAAGCGCTAACCAAGATGTCTGGCCTGTAGTCCTTAGTAGATTGAAGTGTTACCCCGGTTTGGCTTGGATCCAGGTGCAGTAGGAATGGATTTGTACTGCTGGCAAGTTTTTGGACAGTAACTTTGGAGATTTACTGTGGTCAAACCACTGGGAGTTAAGGGCTGAGCTTTGGGGTTTTACTTACACTTACTAAGGTAAATAGGCACAGGAAAAACCAGCTACAATGGAGCTAGTAAAAAGGTAGCTGCTGTAGAAACTACCATTTCTGTCCAGAAATGGGTTTATTTGCTGTAGCCAAAATATTCCAAAGAGTGGTGAAATATTTTTGCTCAGAAAGGTGCCCTAGGTTCCAAAGAATAATTGGGATTTTTCTTAGGATTTTTGAGGCAAGAAAAATTAGGGTTGCTTTGGAGCACAAAGGGCTAACTAGGGTTTTGGAGGGCAAAATGAATATTTTTCATTTAAGAAAATATTCCAAGCAATATTTTGAGTTGATCCTGAGGTGAAATGATGGTTTTGAGGAGGAGAGGGAGCACTTGGGTGAAAATCAAGGGGTACCCAAGTGGTTAAGTCCAAATGAAATGATCCAAAAACTCCAAATTCAAAACCAACTCAACTGAAAACCAGGCAAAGAAAAGAGGGCAAAAACCAGGCTGTCACAAACCTCCCCCACTTAGAATGAACCTCGTCCTCGAGATTCGTTTGCTTGGGAAAACCATTTTGGATAACATGTCCTTAGAAATTCTTCTGATTCCCAAGTTGATTCTGACTCGGTATGATGCTTCCACTGGACTTTGTAAATCATTCGTGCTTTACTGCGAGTAACTCTTTCCATTTGATCCAAAATTTTCACTGGCCTCTCTTCATAGGTTAAGTCCTTTGCCAGCTCTATCTCTGTCAAATCGGTCTTTTTCTCGGGCGGTGATATGCACCGTCGCAATTGTGAAACGTGTAACACGTTGTGCACGTCTGACAACTCAGGGGGCAACTCCAACTTATATGCCACAACACCCACTCGTGTCATAACGGGAAATGGACCAATAAATCTGGGTGCCAATTTTCCACGGGTTTGAAATCTCTTGATACCTTTCATAGGCGTGACTCGAAGATAGACATGTTCTCCGGGTTCAAAGCTGATCTGTCGGTGTTTTGCATCGTAATAACTTTTTTGTCGCGATTTGGCCAATTGTAATTTGTCTCGGATCTCCTTGACTTGCTTTTCGGCTTCTAGCATGAGATCTGTTCCGAAAATATGGCTATCTCTGGTTTGAGACCAATTTAATGGAGTGCGGCACTTACAGCCATACAAAGCTTCATATGGTGACATCTTTAAACTGGTCTAGATGCTATTGTTATACGAAAACTCGGCGTACGGCAAGGAATCTTCCCATTTTGGACCTTGGGCCAAAGCACAGGCTCGGAGCATATCTTCGAGTATTTGATTTACCCGTTCTGTCTGTCCATCCATCTGAGGATGATAAGCGGAGGCGGGACCAAAAAGCAGAGGTGAACAGTGAACCTCGGTCAGAAGTGATGGTTTGGGGAACTCCATGTAGACTGACTATTCTGGATACATACAGTCGTGCAAGCTCATCTACTCGGTATGAGGTTCTGATTGGGAGGAAGTGGGCCACCTTGGTTAATGTATCCACTATGACCCAGATCGCATTATTGCCTCGTCGGGTCTTAGGTATTCCTGTGATGAAGTCCATACAGACATCATCCCATTTCCATTGTGACACTAGCAGCGGTTGGAGAAGTCTCGCTGGCTTCTGATGTTCTGCCTTTACTTTGTTGCATATGTCGCAACAGGCCACGAAATAAGCAATGTCTTTCTTCATTCCATCCCACCAGAATATTTGTCGAAGGTCTTCGTACATTTTTGTACCTCCAGGGTGAATTGAATACGAGGATTTGTGGGCTTTTGACGGGATTTTCTGCTTCAATTCTGCTTGATTAGGCACACAAATCCTTCCCCTGAATCGGAGGGTACCACATTGATCCTTCGAGAAATCAGAAAGCTTGACACGTTTCTGTAGATCGGCATCGCCTGGCTGGGCTTTGCGGATTTCTTCCTCAAGAGTAGGGGTAACTTTCAGAATATTGGCAAGGCCAGCCTCAACTATGACCAGGTTGAGCTGAGCAATCTCTTCTTTAAGTTCGGGAGGCAAAGATTCCAATATGGCATTTAAACTGACGGGCTTTCGACTGAGCGCATCGGCAACCACGTTGGCCTTACCCGGATGGTAATTTATTCCAAGGTCATAATCCTTGACCAACTCAAGCCATCTTTGTTGACGGAGATTTAAATCCGGCTGAGTAAATATATATTTGAGGCTTTTGTTATCGGTAAAATTTGGCACCTTTTTCCGATGAGGTAGTGTCTCCAAATTTTTAAAGCATGAACTACCACGGCCATTTCCAAATCATGAGTGGGGTAATTCCCTTCGTGGGGTCGTAGCTGCCATGAGGCATAAGCTACTACCTTGCCATCTTGCATAAGTACGCATCCCAGCCCTTGCCTGGAAGCGTCACAGTACACATCAAAGCTGCGGTAGATATCCGGAAGTGTTAGTACTGGCGCAGTTGTCAGGCGTTTCTTTAACTTAGTGAAACTTTTCTCACAGTCCGTAGTCCATTCAAACTTCTTATCCTTTTTTAGAAGCTCTGTCATGGGTTTAGCAATTTGGAAAACCCTTCAATGAAACGGCGGTAGTATCCGGCTAATCCAAGAAAACTCCGGATCTGAGATACGGTGGCGGGTGGCAACCAGTCGAGCACATCTTTTACCTTACTTGGGTCCACTGCTATACCCTCAGCGGATAGCACATGTCCAAGGAACCCAACTTGCTTGAGCCAAAACTCGCATTTACTGAATTTGGCATATAACTGATGCTCACGGAGTCGTTGTAATACTGCGCGGAGGTGTTCCTTATGCTCTTCTTCACTTCTTGAGTAAATGAGTATATCATCGATGAAGACGACCACGAATTTATCGAGGAAGTCCATGAATACTTTATTCATCATGTGCATGAAGAAGGCGGGGGCGTTGGTGAGGCCAAAAGACATGACTGTATATTCATAGAGACCGTAGCGAGTGGTAAATGTGGTCTTGGGAATATCCTCCTTTTTCATTTTGAGCTAATAATATCCAGTCCGTAAATCAATCTTGGAGAACACCTTGGCTCCACTGAGCTGATCAAACAAATCATCAATTCTTAGCAGAGGATATTTGTTTTTGATTGTGACATCATTCAACTGTCAGTAATCCACACACATACGGAGGCTGCCATCTTTCTTGTCCACGAAAATAGCAGGTGATCCCCATGGTGAGGAACTGGGGCGAATATACCCTTTTTGGAGCATTTCATCAAGCTGTTTCTTTAGCTCCACTAATTCGGATGACAACATACGATAATATTTCTTGTGTATTGGTGTGGTTCCGGGCACAAGATCTATTGCAAACTCAAGCTCTCGACCAGGTGGCATGCCTGGCAGTTCTTCTGGGAATACATCAGGAAACTCGCTGACCACCGAAATTAATTCCATTTCAGCTATTGCTGTAAAGACCATTTCCTTGGAGGGTATGCTCCTACAAGCAATAAATTTTGTAGTTTGCCCCTCTTGGCCGGTCAGGTTGACTTCTCGGGTCGCACAATTTATGCACACTTGGTACTAAGTCAGACAATTCATACCCAAGATAACATCCAACTTATCAGACTCAATAAGTATCAAAGAGGTTGGAAAACGGACTCCGTTGATATTGACTTCCAAATTTCAGCAGACTAGATTGCTTCTGATAAGAGATCCCGGGGTTTGTACCAGCATATTCTTGCCCAAAAGCGAACAAGGAAATTTGTTTTGGGCAACAAAACTCTGAGAAATAAAAGAGTGGGAAGCCCCAGAGTCAAATAAAATTATTGCGGGTATGCTATTAACAGGGAACATACCAATGACAACTTCGGGATTCTCTTGGGCTTCATCGGCGGAAATGTGATGAACGTATCCCGTGATGTCGTGCTGATTTGGGCATGCCTCCAGATAATGGACTTGTGGCTTGAATGTAGTACCGGTCCGATTGTTCTTGGGACACTGTTTGGCATAATGTCCGGTTTGTCCACAACTGTAACAAGAATTGTTGCGCAGATGATTCTCCAGAACTGGGTTGAGCACGTCATTCTTGACTTGGGTGGTGGCATTGTTAACATTTTGTTGCCAATTGGGCTTGTATGCTACCTGAGTTGGCTGCCAGGTACGAGCCTTCTGCATTGGCTGCATTTCTTTTCTTGGCTCAAACTTGTGTTTGTGATCGTTATGGGCAGGCTTATTATATGATACAATCTTGTGTTCCCTTTCAGCAATGAAAGCCTTGTTCACCAGGGTTTGGAAATCTGGGAAATCGAACACACTGAGAGCACAATGGAGTTGCGGGTTTAATCCACCAAGAAACCTGTCCATCTTTCTTTCCTCAGTGGCCACGTCATATTGGGAGTAACGTGACAGGTGATTGAATTTCTGCAAATATTCTCCCACAGACTGACTTCCTTGGAGGAGCGCGAGAAATTCACGCTGCTTAGTCTTCATAATTCCTGTAGGGATGTGATATTTCCGGAATCGCTCCTTCAAACTTGACCAGGTAATTTCTTCATCAGCAGTCCCCGTGGCTCTTTCATTTTCCCACCATATGGCAGCAGTGCCTTCAAGATAATGTGTTACAAATGGAACCTTATCCCCTTCATCAGTTCGAGCAACCTCAAGCTTCTTTTCCATAGTTCTCAGCCAATCATCTGCATCCAAGGGATCAATGGCTTGACTGAAACTGGGAGGCTTAGTCCTTTGAAAATCAGATAACTTGGAGTGATGGACGGGCTGATTTCCATTCTGTCCAACCATAGCTTGGATACTTCTGAATATTTCCATCAAATCATTATTTCGTCTTTCCTCGATCATACACATAATTTGCTCGGTGGAGGGCGGATTTGGCGGTGGAGGCGGTGGTGGAACGTACGGCTCGGGTGATTGTCCTGCTTGTCGTGCGGAATGCCAAACAGGAGAACCCTCGCGAACGTTGCTACTGCAGCCTCCCCGCGTCATCCTAATATGATTTTTTTCCCAAGTCAATGCAACCGAGATGAGAAGCATTCAAAATAAACTGGGGAGAAGCCAGCAACAAAAATCCGAGTAAAATCCAAAAGGCGAAGAAAACACAGCGAATAAAATAAAGTCCAACATAATTATACATAGACTCATACATGAAAGATAACAACATGCCAGGTCCAACTACCCTCATACATGAAACGAAACATCATGACTCGTACGACTACATCCATACTCCATCCTGACGACTACGAATACTCGGAAGCTCTACTGCTCCGCTGGTGCTGTGGGGTCCTCTCCTGAAGCGGACTCGGATCCTGAACTGACGGGGTTAACTGAGAACTCCGGGTTAAAAGTAACACGACAACTCTGCCTCGAGGGCTCTCCGTCTGGGGCAGGTGGAGGGTGAATCATCGGGGCTATAGGAGTGGCGAGGAGTGAAACCCACTTAGCAGGAGCACTAAGTGGACTCACAGTCGCGCTGCCCGAGCTACTCGGAGGAGTAATCGGGGAAACAGGGGATCTAGAACTGGCAGGAATATAGGGAGTAAATCCTACAAATGGTGGAGTAGTGGTTGAGCTAGCAGAGACTAATGTGGAGGCTAAAGCAGTACAGGAACGACTCAGCTCATGAGCCAGCTCGTAGATCAGAAGATAGCTAGCAGTGATGTAGCGAGAAAGGTGGCTAGCTACACTATCAGACTCCAGATCAATGACAGGGAAACGGACACGACCATTATCGTGGAGAGAAGGATAGTAATGGAAACCTGGGTGGTTCTGCATCCGGACCTCGTTGTAGCGGAGCTCAACAAGTACATCAAATGCAACAAACTAGACAGCCTGAGAAGCGGTAGAAGCGTAGCCGCTTCGAGAGGTACGAGTGTAAGAGCTAGAATCGGAACTGGTGCGCAGAGTAACCACGGCATGATACTCATACACTGAGTCAGCTAGGTGCTCCAGGTACACATGATAGACTGGATCATCACCATGAGGGTACAGCCGACGCCACACGTTACAAAGGAGATGTGGCGACATGTACGCATCACCGAATCGCACGGATACAAAGACCGAGCCATCTACACTCACAACCATTAGCAAGTTAGCATAAAAATAAAATCAGTGCATGCAATGCAACAACCAGCTGGAAATGTTACCGGCACTCAGCTACAACTCGTATCTAACATCCAGTTAACTCGGCTTAGTCTAGCATGGCCTACATCGGTAGCGGCTCGATACCAAGCGCCAGGAACCTCGCTCAGAGCGACCGGTTTACCTTGCATTGCCAGCCCAGAGACCTTGTCTTCTAGCAACACACAACAACTTGGTATAGAAAAACAACCGCTTTATTCATGCTAGCGGAGCATAGTTTATATTACAATAGTTAGCGAGGCCAAGCGGCACACACGATGCGGCTGAACAATATGTACATTATTTAGTGAACATAAAGGGGGCCTCGATCTTGACAACTACGAGGCAGCGGAACGATGTCGTAGCGGAACTCCATAGCACAGGGACACCGATGTGGACACGATCTAGACTCGGACAGCACTCCTTTCCAACGAGACCTTCCTGAAATCTGGCATGACACGCCAGGTCAGTACATTGAATGTACTTGCAAGCTCACAACAAGCATAAACATAATGACAAACAATATCCTGATATTTGACCATTTAACAACAATGCAACAATATATCCAACATGCTGTGAATATGCTCAAATGGTACTCGTCCCATGGACTGGCTTACCGAACGTGATCATTTCCAGACCATAAATGTGATGATCTCAAAAACAAACTCGTGATCCTTACGCCGATCACAACCCGACCAATACATGGCCCGTGATCCTTACGGCGATCACAACCCGACCAATACCTGGCCCGTGATACTTACGGCGATCACAACCCGACCAATACATGGCCCGTGATCCTTACGGCGATCACAACCCGACCAATACCTGGCCCAACTCAACACGATGGCCTTACTTCCATCCTTAGTACAAACTTAGTGTGCAAATTTATTAAGTGTTGACCCATGGTGTACCCTACTTTCGAGCGTGTCTGTAACTATGGACTCGGCTATCGATAGATTAAAACACTCTGCAGAGGTTAGTACACTGTACCCACACTACGGAACCCATGGCCTCGCACTCCCATTCGGGTGGGCCAACGGCATTCCGACGAAACCATTTCATTGTTATGACACTCTCCCGGCCACTCCGACTCAGTCCGCATCGAGCTAGTCCTGGGCGGCCCCGTGTCTACCTCCACACACCTCGACCACCGTTGTGGCCACGATCCACTCTGGGACCGGGTACCAAAACTTAACTTAACAACGGGCTCACAAGGTTATGCTCGCCATCGCCAGTGGTACAAAGACGCCCATAACCTTCCCTAGATGGAGGCACCAACCAGAGGCACGACAATGAAACGATTAAGGCCGCCCCATACCGAAAATGTGGTTGACCGAAAGACTTCGCTTCAAAGGGCACCATGACCCAGTCAACAACATATTCAAGTTGAGTTACTTATCAGGTTCAACTTAAAGTGAAAATAACCGGTGTCATAATGCCATGCTATGCATCACTTTACACATGCGTCACATAACCATGCAAATAACTAAATCAACCACGCTCCCACGGAGCCATCATCAACTCAAGACACTTCTCTGGTTAAGATCAAACATCACTTAAACCAGAATCATTTCTAGCAATCTCATCATTTTTCATCATGCAAGAATAATAATTAAACTAATTCTTAAACTCCACGACCATATCATTTATTCATTACTCATAAATAAGTTCTTCTTAGCTTATCACCAAGATTTACTTCAAACTTTCTGTAAATCAAGTATTTTAACATGACAAGCATCTAACAGAATATAATTATCTAATAAATAATTTAAATGCATGAATAATCATAAGTTCAAGTAGGAAAATCACAAATATTGAAGTGGCACTATGAAAAGTTGTCGTGGCTTGCCTTAGTGCTGATGAGGTTCACAAATCCCCTGGTGATCCTCAAGACAAGCTTGCTCTTCTGAAAATAATCAAAACCACAAAAAGAAAACATCAAGAAATCTTCTGAAAATTAACAAAAATCTAGACAGCAAGGAAACATCCCATCTTTTGGGTGTTGTTAGATTTTTGGACAAAGAACACAATGCAAAAAGAATCAATGCATTTGGACTTATAAATAAAATGTTATAGCAGTTTGAAGTTTCCTGGATTTAAATGAAAAAATAAACAAACGGGGGCGTCGAAGGCGTAAATGTCCAAGGCGCCACCACTCATACCGCTTCACGCGCGTAATGAGTGGCTGACTAGCGAGCCCCGCTAGTCAGGCCAGAGGGAGGGGAGAGGGAAACAGAGGGAGGCGGTGCTTCACCGGAGCACACGCCGGCGACGAGGCTTCTTGGGGTCAAACGAGAGGGGGGAATCGAAGGAGAAGAAGGTTGCGCACCTGTCCGTACCCGTAGCGTAGCTAGAGGTGACCGGACAACGTCGGAATCGTCCTCTCCAGCGGAGGTAGAGGGCGGAGGTTGCCGGAGACGAAGGCGATGGTGGCTTGCGGCGGCTCCAGGGGCTCCAGCGGGGTGGCACGGCCTCACCGAAGAGTGCTGGAATCCCTGGCAGGGTCGCCCTGGCCTGGGAGGTGTCGGAGCTGTGGGGACGATCCGGAGGGGATCGCCGGCGAGCTCGGGCTTCGGGACGGCAGCCCGCGGCCTGCCCGGCCGGGCTGCGGCTTCTACTGGCTTGAGGAGGGTGTGGGAGTAGTTGCGGGTGCTCCAAGAGGCTCAGGGTGGCGGCTTTTATAGGCGGGCGGCAAGGAGAGTTCGGGCTCCACTGGAGGACACCTGTCCACGGCGCCCGGCGACGAACGGCACCAGAGAGAGAGGGGGAAGACGACGGAGGTCAAGCAGGAACTGTTTGCAGGCGCGGACGAGCACAAGAGCGAGGGGGAAAGCGACGAGCACAGTGCGCCACGCACTATGCCGTTGGCCGGACCGTGCCTGTGCTCGCTGCGGCGAGCTCCGGTGTCGGCGAGCGCCAGGGGGAGTTAAGGGGTGCAGACGAGGATGGTGGCGAGGCGTGGCATGCTTGGGCCGGCTGGGCAGCGAGCAAGCACTCAACAGAGCGTTGGGCGGCATGCAGAGCGCGTGTTTTGCATGCTAGCACGCTTGGACGAACGCGGTCACCGTGTGAACCGTGACATCAGGCCACCCTAAGCACTAACCAAGATGTCTGGCGTGTAGTCCTTAGTAGATTGAACTGTTACCACGGTTTGGCTTGGATCCAGGTCAGTAGAAATGGATTTGTACTCCTGGCAAGTTTCTGGACAGTAACTTTGGAGATTTATTGTGGTCAAACCACTGGGAGTTAAGGGCTGAGCTTTGGGGTTTTACTTACACTTACTAAGGTAAATAGGCACAGGAAAAACCAGCTACAATGGAGCTAGTAAAAAGGTAGTTGTTGTAGAAACTACCATTTCTGTCCAGAAATGAGTTTATTTTCTATAGCCAAAATATTCCAAAGAGTGGTGAAATATTTTTGCTCAGAAAGGTGCCCTAGGGTCCAAAGAATAATTGGGATTTCTCTCAGGATTTTTGGGGCAAGAAAAATTAGGGTTGCTTTGGAGCACAAAGGGCTAACTAGGGTTTTGGAGGGCAAAATGAATATATTTCATTTAAGAAAAAATATTCCAAGCAATATTTTGAGATGATCCTGAGGTGAAATGATGGTTTTGATGAGGAGAGGGAGCACTTGGGTGAAAATCAAGGGGTACCCAAGTGGTTAAGTCCAAATGAAATGATTCAAAAACTCCAAATTCAAAACCAACTCAACTGAAAACTAGGCAAAGAAAAGAGGGCAAAAACCAGGCTGTCACAGCGGGGCCGCCTGCTTCCGCCTCCCACGGCTGGTTGCGCCTCAGCGCATGCATCGCCGCCTCACTGTCTCCTAAATCGTTAACACCGACGTCCGAGGCCTCGCCGTCGTCCTCCGCGCGCTTTGGTGCGCTCACCGCGGCGCCGCCCTCTCGCGTCGTCAACATGGTCAACAAACAACAGGAATTGGTAGAAGTACGTGGAGAGGATGACAGTAGGGGCCCACCATGTCAGTGTATGGAAAAATAAAATGCTTCCTCCTAGTGTTTTTCTGACATCTGGGACCCATGACATTGTGAGTGTATATAGTCAATAGACAAGAGAACAACACAAGATCGGCAGACACCTGGGACGTAGCTGCTCGAGCAGTATTTTTTTGTTATTGTTGAGACGGAGCAGGGTTTGAACTGGGTTGTGGCCCGTCTAGCCCAAGCTTAAATTTTATGTTCACCATGTGACCAGCCCGGCTATTTTTTTCTTTGTGAAAATGAGCCCAGTTTATTTTTCTGAAGAATACCCAATCCAGGCCTACTATTTTTCTACGCCCTGATGGGCTGCAACTCTTTCAAGACGCCTGCAAATCTTGAAAGTAATATGAAATGGGTTGTAAATATAAAAACAGATGACAAATTGGCAATTACTTTATAATTTCTGAATTTTTTCACATTTTCAGATTCCTATTTCACTCGGCATTAGCCTAATTTAAATATGTCTTCAAAGTACTTTAAATCTGGCTCGGCATTTCGGTATTAAAAGTAGTTTGGAACCCACAGAAATATGCGAAATTGGCCCTGGCCAACCAAAAAAAGGACTCCAATAAATTCCATAAGAAGTTGCAATGAGATATATATAAATTATTAAAAAAGAGGGAATGGTCTGACTTGTGGGCCTATTAAGTTGATGTGTATGCAAGATTTTTTTAGTTATTATATACGTCAACAAACGATTCTAGCTGACGTAACCATTGGATGTCAATCTAACGGCCGTCATGTTTCGTCAATCTCTGATCTTCTTGCTCCAGCCGCCAAATCCAGCACCGGCGGGACCGCCTGCTCCCGCCTCCCGTGGTCGGTTGTAAGCCGCCTTGCAGCCTCATCGCCTCTACTAGTCCTACCACCGGCAGTGCATCCTCTACTCACCCACACCCTCGTTATTCGCGGGCGACGGCAGCCTCACACCGCAATCGAACGGTGAACCTCGATCCTCTCCGCTGGCTTCCACCGCCGTCTCTTCCCGCTCTGCGTCATCCCTTCCTAGGCCTCGCTGCCGCCCACCGCCTGGTGCTCTCGACGCTGCATGGTCAATGTGGTCAATGACCGACTTCCATCGGAAGAGTATCAGACGTGGAGAGGTCGATACCGGGTCCATGGCGGCCGCAAGGAAGTGCCTCCTTATTACGTGCAAAATAATTATTCGCCCACCGACAAATAGGGACCCACCGGACGGGCCATCGATTTTCTTGAAAAAAAGTTTCAGGATCGCTGGGACCCACCGGACGGGCCACCATATTTCGCGAAAAAAAGTTCCCCCCGCTGTCAGCTCGGACCCACCGGAAGTGCCTCCTTATTACGCACAAAAAATGAATAGTCCCCTTGCTAGCTGGGACCCACCTTAGTGGGAGGCTGACTTGTGGGCCTACTAAGTTGATGGGGACAGAGGGCTTTGTCAACTTAGTCAATATGAACGATTTTAGCTCCAGTGACCGTACGATGCGCATCCAACGGCCGTAGTGCTTCTTCAACCTCTGGTCTTCTTGCTCCAGCCGCCCAAAGCAATACTGTCGTGTCAAGATGCTCCTCGCCTCCCGTGGCCGGTGTCTTGCCATGGAGGCCTCACCGCCCCTACTATTCCCATCACTGGCCAGCCTCGCGGCGGCGGCAACCTCATACCACAGCCAAACCGGTGAACCTCAGACTCCTCTCCGCTGGCTTCATTGTCGCGTTTTCCCGGCCACGCTGTCGCCCCTTCCTAGGCATCGCCGTCGTCCACCGCCTTGGTGCTCTCGGCGCGCCGTGGTCAACATGGTCAAGGAATGACTTCCATCGAAAGAGTACTATACTTGGAGAGGCTGACAACTGGGTCCACGGCGGCCGCAAGGAAGTGCCTCTTATTACGCGCAAAATAATTATTCCTCCACGTGACAGCAGGGACCCACCGGACGGGCCACCTTATTTCGCGAAAAAATGTTTTCCCCCTGACTGCTAGGACCCACCAACTACATCTTCGCACGCAAGGAAGTGCGTCCGGGCAAAAAGAAATGATTCGCCCCCCTGACTGCTGGGACCCACCATCAACATCTTCGCACGCAAGGAAGTGCGGCGATACCGAGACCCACCGGTCGAAGCGTACGTAGCGTTGTCATTCTGGTCACGAACGTGTACGTACATACTGGTCGATGTAGAGGCATGCACGTGCCATAGTAGAGGCGTGCATGTAGCATGTACACGTGCGTACAGTGGCCAGTGTGCAAGAAAGAAAATACGGCCACGTACGTACATACGGGCGGGGTCTCGAATGCCTACTCGCACATACGTACGGCCAGGGCTCATGTACATGGCTGGGTTGGAACGGTGAAACATCGTCATCGTCGTGTTCATGGGGAGCCAACCGGCTGGGTCAGTACGGAATGCGTCGTCGTGTTCATCGGGAGGGCTTGGACGGAACAGCCGATGGAAACGAGGCCTAGTGTACCGCACAACAGAGGAAACGGCCTTGTGTTTGACCGGCCACGTTCAAAACGGGATCCTGTTCATCGGGAGGGGTCTGGCATACCGCAAAACGGAGGAAACTGACTTGTGTTGGACCTCCTACGGTCAAAACGGGGTCCTGTTGATCGGGAGGGGTCTGGCGTACCGCAAAACGGAGGAAATGGACTTGTGTTGGAGCGCTATGGTCGAAATGGGGGTCCTGTTCATCGGGAGGGGTGTGGCGTACCGCAAAACGGGACTCCACGGGATACTGTTCATCTCCACCGTCGACCTCCTCCAGCCTTCATGGGCTACTGTTCATCCACCGTCGACCTCCTCTAGCCTCCACCTGTGACTATTCATCCACGGGCTCCTGTTCATCCAGCCTCCACCGCGTGCTACTCCACCGCCTACTGTTCAACCAGCCCTCTCCACGGGCTCCTGTTCACCCACCCCTCCACGGGCTACTATTCATCCAGCCCTCCACCGTCTACTGTTCATCCAGCCCTCCACGGGGTCGTCCTTTTCATCCAGCCCTCCATGGGGTCCTATTCATCCAACCCCAACCGGCTCGATCAATCAGGGTCCTGTTCATCTAGAGGCAACACCACGGGGTGCTGTTCATCCACCCCCACCGGGAACTATTCATACAACCCCCCAAAGAACGCCATCGCTCATCTAGAGGTAGCATCGATCGGCTTCAGTTAGCAGCAGTAGCGAAGGAATCGCCGATCGGGTTCAGTTAACAGCCATCAATCGATTGCTCGAGTTCAGTAATGCGTAGCCTGCGTGTAATCGCTCGGGTTCAGTTAGAGACCAACGCCTTGCACCCATGCGCGTGCGTCTACGAGAGAAACGCGCAAACCTCCGTGCATCACTCGGCCCCGACCACCCACCGTAACCGGGAACACCCCGATATTTTCCTCACCCTCGCTTCTACCATGGTTTTTTCCGTCATGGATGGCCCAAAGAATGTCATGCAGCTACATCTCTGGCCTGCCCAGGATGAAAAGCCCATTTTCTGTCATGATTTTCTGTCATAGAAGTAGGAGCCCACCACATCTATGATGATACCGGGTTTTGTCACAATTATCGTCATAGAAGTGTCATAAGTATGACAGAAAATTTTTTTGTTCGGCCCAAAATGTCACAGATGTGTCTTTTTTTGTAGTGCATGAACTCGTCACACGGCCATAAGCACGATTTGGCATCGACATCCTGCATCGAGCTTGCACTTGGCTCAACATAAGACCGTCGTATCAATCTCCCACTCGATGATGCCTCCGAGGACCTCCTCCTCGAAGAACTCCTCCCAAAGAGGTACATTTTTGTACGAACAAATTTTTGAAATTTTCGGGTCACAAAATGATGTCAACAAAACTTCACAAGATTGATAGCAACTACTCATATGGTTGTCTAGAGGCTATATCAAGCATTCAAACTACTTAGAACTCAAAGAATTCAACATGCAAGCTCATTTATAGCAACACCAAGAGTAGCCAATTACTCAAAAATACAAACCACTAGAACAAAAACTAATTGGAGCAATGGAGGAGTCACAGACCAACTAGCAATTCCCCAAAACAGTTTCGAGAACGGAGCTTCGAGCAAAGAGATTGAAATCTGCGGGTTTGTGAGCAAGAACGAGAGAGAGAGAGAGAGAGAGAGAGAGAGAGAGATTTTTTCTGGAGGTAGGTCTAGGATCAAAAGTCTGTCGAGAGGGGGGGTGCTTAGACTACTTGACCAAATAAAAATCTAACAGCTTCCCAATTTTTGTTGTGGGCAGATTTTAACACTTAGCACAAGTCAAGCAATCAACCTACACATGCAATTCTAAGAGCATATATAGCAGCGGAATGTAGAACATTGCATATGAAGGTAAAGGGAAGGGTTTGGAGAAGGCAAACGCAATGGAGACACGGAGATTTTTGGCATGGTTCCGAAAGGTAGTGCTATCGTACGTCAATGTTGATGGAGACTTCAACTCACGAAGGATAACGGCTGCGCAGGTTCATAGAGGGCTCCACCTACGAAGGGTCCACAAAGAAGCAACCTTGTCTATCCCACCATGGCCTTCGCCCACGAAGGACTTGCCTCACTTTGGTAGATCTTCATGAAGTAGGTTATCTCCTTGCCCTTACAAACTTCTTGGTTCAAATCCACATCATGACGGAGGCTCCCAAGCGACACCTAACCAATCTAGGAGACACCACTCTCCAAAAGGTAATAGATTGTGTGTTGATGATGAACTCCTTGCTCTTGTGCTTCAAATGATAGTCTCCCCAACACTCAACTCTCTCTCACAGATTAGGCTATGGTGAAAGAAGGATTTGAGTGGAAAGCAACTTGGGGAAGGCTAGAAATCAAGGTTCAAATTGTTGGAATGGAATCTCTTGATCTCAACACATGAGTAGGTGGTTCTCTCTCAGAAAATGAATGGTGGAAGTGTAGGCACGTTCTGATGGCTCTCCTCAATGAGGAAGAAGGGGTATATATAGCCTCCACACAAAATCCAACCATTACACGCTTTTGACTCATCTCGGTGGCACCGATTAGGAAACTCGGTGGCACCGATCTGTTCAAAAATATGAATGTTAGGAGTCTCACTAGGAGCGACTGGAACAACTCAGTGGGGCTGATGTGCTAGGACTTAGGGCAAGCAAACATCATCTCGGTGGCGTCGATCGCATCAACTTGGTGGGACCAAAGTGAAGCAATAAGCAACAGTGAATCTATCAAGCCAACTCGGTGAGACCGAAGTGAGTGCAACAGATCATAGAGCGCTGGCAAGGCCATCTCGGTGGGACCGAGTTCCATATCGGTGTGACAGAATCGTTAGGGTTTCTGGCAGTGGCTATGTCAAATGAGCTTGGTGGCTCCGGATAGAAAGAATCGGTGAGGCCGAATTGGAGTTTAGGGTTTTGACATATTTGGATGGAGAAAGTGGTTGAGGGTTCTGGAGCAATATCACTAAGCACTTTGAGCATGTAGACCATTAAGGAACACTTCATCCCCTATTAATAGTATTGGATTTCCTATGGACTCAATGTGATCTTGGATCACTAAAATAAAAATGAAGAGTCTTGAGCTTTTGTCAATCTTTGTCCTTAGCATTGTGAGGGGTCCACATCTCTATCTCATGCCGTGCCAATCATTGAACATCCTGAAATATTTACTTGAATGGATATTAGTTCAATGAGCTATATGTTGTTATGAATTACCAAAACCACCCAAGGATTAGTTGCACTTCCAATCTTCCTCTTTTTGTAATTGATGACAACATATAGATCAAAGCTTCGACAAATGATTAAATAAATGAAATACATCGTCGCTTTGAGAAGTATGTGATAAGCAAGAGCTCCCCCTAAATTTCTGCATTATTAATAAAATTCGTTTGAATGGAAATGCACAATCGATTAGGATCATGGGTCACTCTTCCATGTCACATACATGCTGGTGGAGCGCACAAAATGATATGAGTGAAATAACATGCACGCATCACCAAAGACATAGAGAATGATCATACATAAATAATTGTAGGGATAAGCATTAAGCAAAGTATGATCAACCACATGGGAACAAATGCAGTATCACACAAGCATCAACCAAACAAGTAGCACAGATCAAACAAACAAAGTAGCAAAAAATACTCAATAAAACCAAAGAGCAAAAAAGCGAGACACAGTCTCTCTCTCTCTCTCTCTCTCAGCCTATGATCTATACACTTTCTCCCCATTTGGCAACAAGTTACCAAAAAGCTCGAAAGGATATAGAGCTATACGTCTCTCTAGGCGCGATCGTTCGGAGCTCCCGAAGGGGTCTTCTGGCTTGTGGATCCGGTGTGCGTAGATGGCATGGAGAGAACTGCATCTGCAAGTTCCTTTGCTGCAGTCTACTGAACTAGTGGTGTAGACACTGGAGGTGGCACTGGGGCAGTAGTGGCAGGTGCAGAGTGAGTGGTCCTTGTGTCTTCAACTGGCATGGCTGAAGACCTGGTGATTCTGAAACCTCTCAGTAGTGGTGTGCTCATTTCCATCTTCAGCATAATCTCTAAGCTTCTCCACAATAGAGTGAATCTCGGTGACATTGACATCAAGATTGTACATCTTGTCCTCCACAATCTGTTCCAAGCTCTCCTGGTTCTCAACTAAGTTGGACAGACTTCGCTGATACGTCTCCAACGTATTTATAATTTTTTATTGTTCCATGCTGTTATATTATCATTATTGGATGTTTTTCAATCATTTTATAGCAACTTTATATCATTTTTTGGGACTAACCTATTGACATAGTGCCTAGTGCCAGTTGTTGTTTTTTGCTTGTTCTTTACTTCGCAGGAAATCAATACCAAACAAAGTCCAAATGCAGCAAACCTTTTTGGTGATTTTCTGGACCAGAAGACACAAGATGGGCCAAGAAAGTACCTGAGGGGGGCTCCAAGGGGAGCACAACCCACCAGGACGCGCCTGGGGGCCCGGGCGCGCCCAGGTGGGTTGTGCCCACCTCGGAAGCCTCCTGCACTGCCTCTTTCACTGGTACGTGTCGGTGCTATACAAACGGTTTTAACCCCTTTCCGCGACGGCATTTGGAACCGTCGCCAAGTGAGTGTGGGCGATAGGGGTGTCCTTCCCACATGACCCAGAAACCTATCGGGTATAGGGAGCCTTGATGCATACATTTGCCCCTATATAACCGTTTCCGATGTCTCGAATATCCGAAATGCTTCATCCTTGCTACTCGTTTGTGCTTGTGTTGCCATCGCAGTCGGAGTTTTGTGGTTTTACCTAAAACCAGGCAGATTCCAGGCACGTACCAAACTGGCTCTACGCTTACGATGCCTGGCACATCATGAATAGTTCATGATTATAAACCCTGTACAATAGGTAGACATTCACACACATTTAGTTTTCCCGCACCGTATGTGATAGTGTCTGACATCACACACGGTTTGCAAACAGCAACTGTGTGCATTGTTACACACATTTCCTCTTCGTGAACCGTGTCAGATTATGATGTATATAGCACACACTGTGCTTTATTAACCGTGTGCACCGTAGTGACCTGCACACCATAATTTCGCCCTAATTTAATTGCTGCTATTTAAAATTGTACCTAATTTAAACTTGAAAGTAGGCTATAGCTTTATTCATATCCATCAGGTTCAAACAACCAATGCATTATTAAATTCACAGGTACATATGCTTAGGAATTACATAAGCACCAAATAAAGAATGATGAACCAAGGTTCTATACTAGTACTATTACAGATGGTAAAAAAAGAGGCGACAGACATTCTAGTTGCTGAACATGGTGAAGCGGAATGGCCCTATTGTGCTCTCCTGGATGCAGAAGGCATGCACGACTCTAGTCCAACCCCTTGTGATGGCCAGCCGCCAATCATGTAGTTTGAGAGGTAATCTTGAGTAAACTCCTTCAAGATCCACTCCAAAGGAAAAAAGATTCAGACATTGTCATCTTACACAACTCATTACGGGCAGTAAAAAGAAGGCTACAGGGTTCTTACTTACCATCCTGTAGTTCATTGTTGTCTTGCATAAAGTGCAAATAAATAGTTTGATTGACATCTTTTGATCCATTTTAATAACAATCTTTATCAGTTTCCTCACTTGATGTTGGTTCATGAATATCTCATTGCGCCATACGTAGAAAGGGTCGAAGTGTGGATCTTTGGCAATGACATGTGCACCTAAAAGCACCAAGTTAATATTAGAAGCTAAACAACAATTATAAAATGATGTAGTACAACACTCCCTCCATCCCATTATATAAGATTTTATACATGTATATTTAGACATCATTAGAACATTAAGGTAACATGAACATTAAGGTAACACTCTTCCTTGTTGCTATGTAGCCTGGGATTGCATATTTAGTCATCCAGTACAATACATGATGCTATGTAGCCTTAGATATATTAAATATGGACCTAGTTAACCTACTGATAAATGAGTTACAGATATATTCAGTGAAATGTCCGATTCTACGATTAATCCCTTATCAGCCCCCAGGCTATATGGTACCAGCTACCGAGATCATGAACAGTGAGTACATATAAGCAATGCGATCAAACTAACCTCGATGGAAAACATCATTGTTCTCAATATTGTCCTGTATGAGTACATGTAAAGGCATGTTAAGCACAACAGGCTAAACATCAACCAAATATATCCATGGTAGACAACATAATCTACAAATGTAGCTTCAGGGTGCAAGCTTAAGCACGCTAGTTAAGCAAAACAAGAAGTGGAAAGGTGTGTTAACTGCATCAACCGTAACATTTATAAACAAGAAAATAGTCATTCAAACTGGTATTGTGCAGGTCTAAGGTACACTACTTATTGTTAAAAAGAAAAGGCATGTTAACTAAATATCCTTAACAGCAACCAAATATCGATTCATAGTGGTATTATTGAAACTGTTATTGATGAAATTGAATTGCATGGAAAATAGTTGCACATATAGAGCATCACATTGTGAAGAACTAAAATAAACAAGGCATAAGGCCATCTCTAGCCGATCCTTTAAAAGTTAAAGGACTAAAACCCTTAGTGGATATATATATACTCCAGCAATTTTTGGCCATTTCTAGTCGATCCCCTAAACTTAATGTTGTAAACTTCAATTTGATCAAGTTCAAAGAAGGTTCAACCGAAAGTAGCATGCATTCAAACATAAACATAGATAGTTTTGCATAACCGGACATAAAACATAAATTTATACTAAGCTAAACTACTTTCAGTCGAAGTAGAGGTCGAGCCAATCCTTCCTCGTCAGGTACGGTGTGCCATGAGCCGGGTCCGGGCCGGTGCCATCATCGGGGTCGTTGGGGAAGGCACTCCTCCACTCGTCGACGTCGATCTCCTCGTCCTTGCCGCTGATACATCTCCAACGTATTTATAATTTTTGATTGTTCCACGCTATTATAGTATCCATCTTGGATGTTTTATATGCATTTATATGCTATTTTATATGATTTTTGGGACTAACCTATTAACCTAGAGCCCAGTGCTAGTTTCTGTTTTTTCCTTTTTTTTAAAAGTTTTACAGAAAAGGAATACCAAATGGAGTCCAATGGACATGCCAATTTTTTTGTATTTTTTAAGGACCAGAAGAAGCCCCTGAAGCAAACGAGTTGGGCCAGAAGAGTCCCGAGCCATCCATGAGAGTGGAGGGCATGCCCTACCCCCCTGGGCGTGCCCCCCTACCTCGTGGATGACTCGGAGACCCCCCTGACGTGAAACCGACACCAAAAATTCCTATAAATACAGAAACCCCCAAAAAGAAACCTAGATCAGGAGTTCCGCCGCCACAAGCCTCTGTAGCCACCAAAAACCAATCGGAACCCTGTTTCGGCACCCTGCCAGAGGGGGGAATCATCACCGGTGACCATCTTCATCATCCCGGCACTCTCCATGACGAGGAGGGAGTAGTTCACCCTCGGGGCTGAGGGTATGTACCAGTAGCTATGTGTTTGATCTCTCTCTCTCTCTTTCTCTCTCTCTCTCTCTCTCGTGTTCTTGATATGGCACGATCTTGATGTACCACGAGCTTTGCTATTATAGTTGGATCTTATGATGTTTCTCTCCCTCTATCTCCTTGTGATGAATTGAGTTTTCCTTTGAAGTTGTCTTATCGGATTGAGTCTTTAAGGATTTGAGAACACTTGATGTATGTATTGCATGTGCTTATCTATGGTGACAATGGGATATTCACGTGATCTACTTGATGTATGTTTGGGTGATCAACTTGCGGGTTCTGTGACCTTGTGAACTTATGCATAGGGGTTGGCACACGTATTCGTCTTGACTCTCAGGTAGAAACTTTGGGGCACTCTTTGAAGTTCTTTCTGTTGGTTGAATAGATGAATATGAGATTTTGTGATGCATATCGTATAATCATACCCGCGGATACTTGTGGTGACATTGGAATATCTAGGTGACATTAGGGTTTTGGTTGATATGTGTCTTAAGGTGTTATTTTACTAGGAACTCTAGGGCTGTTTGTGACACTTATAGGAATAGCCCAACGGATTGATCGGAAAGAATAACTTTGAGGTGGTTTCGTACCCTACATAATCTCTTCATTTTTTCTCCGCTATTAGTGACTTTGGAGTGACTCTTTGTTGCACATTGAGGGATTGTTATATGATCTAATTATGTTATCCTTGTTGAGAGGACTTGCACTAGTGAAAGTATGAACCCTGGGCCTTGTTTTGAAGCATTGCAATACCGTTTGTGCTCACTCTTATGTTTAGTTACCTTGTTGTTTTTATATTTTCAGAGTACAAAAACCTATATCTACCATCCATATTGCACTTGTATCACCATCTCTTCGCCGAACTAGTGCACCTATACAATTTACCATTGTATTGGGTGTGTTTGGGACACAAGAGACTCTTTGTTATTTTGTTGCAGGGTTGTTTGAGAGAGACCATCTTCATCCTACGCCTCCCACGGATTGATAAACCTTAGGTCATCCACTTGAGGGAAATTTGCTACTGTCCTACAAACCTCTGCACTTGGAGGCCCAACAACGTCTACAAGAAGAAGGTTGTGTAGTAGACATCAAGCTCTTTTCTGGTGCCGTTGCCGGGGAGGTTAGTGCTTGAAGGTATATCTTTAGGTCTTGCAATCAAATCTTTTAGTTTCTTGTTTTATTACTAGTTTATTCTATAAAAGAAAACTACAAAAAATGGAATTGAGGTTGCCTCGTGCAGTATAGCCAGGAGCTCAAGGAGCATTTGCCAGCGGAGAAGCAAATCGCGGCCACACACGCGGATGGGGTTGTGATGGCTGCCATTCGTGCCGACCCCCAGATCTTGGAGGAGCACCTAGCCGTCGAGGCCACCGTCGACGCCTCGTGCGCCGACGCCGCGACACGGTTGGCTGCTTTAAACAACAGTTCATGGCATTTTCTCGAGGCCACCCTCGGTGCCTTCGACGAAGACTACGGGGTGTTTTATCAGCATGCACGTGCTTACCTCAACTCGAGAGCCAGAAGGTTGGTGCCAGGAGCGGCTCAGGCAACTCACCACTACGATGAGGGCACCCACGTTGCGGAGGCCTCGCCCTCTTCCTTGTCCAAGGAGCCAATCATCATCGATATCTCTGACAATGAGGAGTAGCTTGTCTTATTAGCTCACTATAAGGACCCATGTTCAGTTTGCTAGCTACTGCCTTTCCTTAACAAATTCTAGTGAATTGTGCTATCTACTTTCACCATGCAATCTGTTGCTCTAGTGTATATGTTCTATATATCGTGCAATGTGGTGTGATACGTCTCCAACGTATCTATAATTTATGAAGTATTCATGCTATTATATTATCCATCATAGATGTTTTATATGCATTTATATGCTATTTTATATGATTTTTGGGACTAACCTATTGACTTAGATCCCAGTGCCAGTTTCTGTTTTTTCCTTGTTTTTGAGTTTTATAGAAAAGGAATACCAAACGGAGTCCAATTGACATGCCAATTTTTGATGATTTTTTATGGACCAACAGAAGCCCTTGGAGTAAAAGAGTTGGGCCAGAAGAGTCCCGGGCTGTCCACGAGGGTGGGGGGGCGCGCCCACCCACCCCCCTGGGCGTGGGCCCCTCTCTCGTGGACGTTTTGGAGACCCCCCCCTAACGTGAGACCGACGCCCAAAATTCTATAAATATAGAAACCTCGAGAAAATAACCTAGATCAGAAGTTCCGCCGCCGTAAGCCTCTATAGCCACGAGAAATCAATCAAGGCCCTCTCTGGCACACTGCCGGAGGAGGCCACCATCACCGGACGCCATGGAGGAAGATCCCGGAGGGGCCATCATCGCCATGAAGGCCAAGGACCAGAGGGAGAACCTCTGCCCATCTAGGAGGGAGGCCATGGAGGAGGAAGCACAAGGGGGAGGACCTCTCCTCCTCTCTCGCGGTGGCACCAGAGTGCCATCGGGAGGGGAATCATCGCCGCGGTGATCGTCTTCATCAACATCACCATCATCATCACCATCCTCATCTCTTTTACGCGGTCCACTCTCCCGCACCCCGCTGTAATCCCTACTTGAACATGGTGCTTTATGCCACATTATAATCCAATGATGTGTTGCCATCCTATGATGTTTTGAGTAGATATCTTTTGTCTTTGGGTTGATTGATGATCTAGATTGGTACGAGTTGTATGTTTTATTTTGGTGATGTCTTATTGTGCCCTCCGTGTCACCCAAGCGTGAGGGATTCCCGCTGTAGGGTGTTGCAATACGTTCATCATTCTCTTATAGTGGGTTGCTTAAGTGACAGAAGCATAAACCCGAGTAAGGGTGTTGTGGCGTATGGGATAAATGGGACTTGATGCTTTAATGCTATGGTTGGGTTTTACCTTAATGATCTTTAGTAGTTGCGGATGCTTTCTAGAGTTCCAATCATAAGTGCATATGATCCAAGAAGAGAAAGTATGTTAGCTTATGCCTCTCCCTCATATGAAATTGCAATGACGACTACCGGTCTTGTTAACAATTGCATAGGATAATTCCGCACACCGATCCATCATTATTCCACACTCGCTATTTATAATATTTAGTAATATATTCTAACTTTATGATAACAGCACCTACTTTTATATTTTAGCTCTCTGATATCATGCAAAGTTATCCTCTTCATACCCACAACGTAGTTTTATTTCTTGTATCTAGTTGGAAGCAAACGTTCAGTGTACGTAGAGTCGTAATAGTGGAAGATAGTACTTGAGAAAATATTGATCTTACCTTTAGCTCCTTGTGGGTTAGACACTCCATACTTATCACTTCCACCTTTGGAAATTGCTATGATGATTCCCTGCACTTGGGGATTATCAAGCTCTTTTCTGGCGCCGTCGCCGGGGAGCAATAGCGTGAGGTTGATATTCTCGTGTGTGCTTGTTTGCTTTCTTCACTAAGTATATTTTGTTTTTCCTTTCTGTTTCTGTTTAGTTGTGGGTGAAACATACAAAAAAATTAAAGAACGAAAATACCAAAAAAAATACTTGCCTCTCATGCCTAAAAAAGTTTTTCAGAAAGAGAAGTGATTGGAAAGTTATGCATTGAAGAAGTGAGGGTCAACCTTGAGCACTTGTGTTCATGCTCACAGAAAAATGTAGAATTTTTCATGGAAGTTTCTCTGTAAATAATTATCCCCTTGTATATATCCATTGTATTATAAAAATAATGTGTCAAGCTTTGGTTTTAGGATGATTAGATTGCTTGTTTACTATATGCAGAACAGAAACAGAAACTTTGGCTGTAGCTTGTGATTTTACATTTTTTACTGGAAGGTCAAATGGGTCTGAAACTTTTTGCATATTACTTCTGTAATTTTTTTTAAAATTTTCATATTTATTTCATGATTTTTGGAGTTACAGAAGTTTACTAAACTTCCATATTACTACAGACTATCCTGTTTTTGACAAATTCTGTTTTTCGCGTGTTGTTTGCTTATTTTGATGAATCTATGGCTAGTATCGGGGGGGTATGAACCATAGAGAAGTTGGAATACAGTAGGTTTAACACCAATATAAATAAAGAATGAGTTCATTACAGTACCTTAAAGTGGTAGTTTGCTTTATTACACTAACGGATCTCACAAAGTTTTTGTTAAAGTTTTATGTGGATGAAGTGTTCGAAGATCGAGGAGCTATCAATATGAGAAGAATAAAGAGAGGCAAGAGTTCAAGCTTGGGGATGCCCAAGGCACCCCAAGTAAAAATTTCAAAGTATACTCAAGCATCTAAGCTTGGGGGTTCCCCGGTTGGCATCCCATCTTTCTTCTTCAACAAATATCGGTATAACTCAGTTTTTGTTTTGTTCACATGATTTGTGTCCTTTGTTTTTTTGTTTTTTTTCCTTTAAGAACCATGATAGTATGAGTTAGCCCTTCATTGATTTATGTAATACTTCATGTGCTTCACTTATATCTTTTAAGTATGATCTTATAGAATTGCTCTTTGTGCTTCACTTAAATCTTTTGAGTATGGTTTTTTAGAATGCTTCTTGTGCTTCATTTACATATTTTGAGCTTGGATATTGGTTAGTCTATATTAATTGTAGAATGCTCCATGAACTTCACTTATATATTTTGGAGTATGAATAATACTATCATCTAAAGTGGGTTTGGAAGAGTGTCAACTTTAGGAATTAGTGATCCCACTATTCCGAATGAGAAGAATTTTGCTTATGTGGAGAGTAGAAAATTTTCTATGCTTGTAAACCATGAAAAGAATGCTTTATGTGATGTTTATATTGTTGAATTCATTCATGATGCTACTGAAAATTATTATGAGGGAGTAATTTATGCTTGTAGAAGTTGTAATAATACCAAGTTTCCTCTCTATGTGCTTAAAGTTTTGAAGTTATACTTGTTTTGCCTTCCTATGCTAGTTGATTCTTGTTCCTATAAATTATGTGCTCACAAAATCCCTAGGCATAGGAAGTGGGTTAGATTTAAATGTGCTAGTCACATTCTTCATGATGCTCTCTCTATGTTTCAATTCTTTTCTTTTATGTGAGCATCATTGAAATCATCATGCCTAGCTAAAAAGCATTAAAGAAAAGCGCTTGTTGGGAGACAACCCAATATCTACCCTTGCTGTCTTTGTGTGTTTACATGATTAAGCTACTGTAGTAATCATGTTTTATAGCTTTTTTTCAATAAATTGCCAAGTAAGACCTTTGGGAAGACTTGGGTGAAAGTTAATGTGATCTTGCTGTAAAAAACAGAAACTTTGCGCTCACGGGATTAGCTGCCATTTTTTACATAAGAGCGCTTTTGAGTTTATTCTTTTTGCAGAAGATTAATATACAAATTCCTCACATACACTAATTTATTTCATAATTGTTGGAGTAGCAGAAGTATGGTTGTTGTTCAGATCATTACAGACTGTTCTGTTTCTGAAAGATTCTGTTTTCATTGCATAGTTTGCTTGTTTTCTAGTTTCTATTGCTTATATTTCTGTTGTAGAAATGATATAGTACAGTAGGCATTGTGTGAGAACAATTATGAACCTTGTCTTTGACAGTACCAAAGTGAATGTTTTACTCTTTATCATACTAACCTATCTCACGGAGTTCCGTTAAGTTCTGTGTGATTGAAGTTTTCAAGCTTTGGGTGAGATATTGATATGAGGAGAATAAGGAGAGGAAAGACCCTAAGCTTGGGGATTCCAAAGGCACCCCAAGGTAATATTCAAGCAAGACTCAAGCGCCTAAGCTTCGGGATGCCCCGGAAGGCATCCCCTCTTTCGTCTTCAAAAATATCGGTATACTTTACTCGGAGCTATATTTTTATTCGTCACATGATATGTGTTTTGCTTGGAGAGTATTTTCAGTTTTACTTGCTGTTTGAATAAAATCATTGGATCTGAAATCTTGAATGAAAAAGATTCCTCCCATGGCTAGTTAATTATTTGACTACTCAATGTTCTTCACTTATATCTTTTTGGAGTAGTTTGTCATTTACTCACGCGCTTCACGTATATCCTATGAGTAAATGGTGGAATGAATTGAATATCATAAATCTGAATTTATATATGTTTCATATGCTTATACCATGGGGAGTAATGACTTCACACAGAATAAGTATAGGTAGTAAACTTAATGAAATTTAGCAAACACAGAATTGGTCACTTGAACAATTCATGAAAGAATATTGAAGGAAGAGAGATTTCACATATAAATATACTATATTTGACATCTTTTATAATTGTGAGCACTCATTAAAATATGACATGCTAAAAGGTTGATGTTGGACAAGGAGGACAACTTAATGGGATATGTTTTCCTATATCCGAAACATTATATTGTCTTGGATCATCCAACATGTTGAGCTTGCCTTTCCCTCTCATGCTAGCCAAATTCTTTGCACCAAGTAGAAATACTACTTGTGCTTCCAAACATCCCTTAAACTAGTTTTGCCACGAGAGTCCACCATACCTACCTATGGATTGAGTAAGATCCATCAAGTAAGTTGTCATCGGTGCATGCAATAAAAATTGCTCTCTAAATATGTATGATCTATTAGTGCAAAGAAAATAAGTTTTATACGAACTTGTGATAGGGAAGAAATAAAAGCGACGGACTGCATAATAAAGGTCTCTATCACAAGAGGCATTATAAAGTGACGTTCTTTTGCATTAAGATTTTGTGCATCCAAC
The DNA here is from genome assembly GCA_021437245.1 of Aegilops speltoides. NCBI lineage: Eukaryota > Viridiplantae > Streptophyta > Magnoliopsida > Poales > Poaceae > Aegilops > Aegilops speltoides. The sequence goes on from CM038144.1 coordinate 360,555,633, forward strand.
CTTAGAATCGCATGACAACCTCTGCTTCCCTCTGCGGAGGGCCTATCTTTTACTTTTATCTTCTACCCTTATACAAGAGTCATGGTGATCATCACCTTTCCTTTTTACACTTTTTCCTTTGGCAAGCACTTTGTGTTGGAGCAATCCGGATATATATATCCACTTAGATGTAGGTTTCATAAAGTATTATTGTTGACATTACCCTTGAGGTAAAAGGTTGGGAGGCAAAACTATAAGCCCCTATCTTTCTCTGTGCCCGATTAAAACTTTGAACCCATAAATATCACATGAGTGTTAGCAATTGTGAAAGACTATATGATAGTTGAGTATGTGGGATTTGCTAAATCAAAGCTCTTACATAGACCCTTCCTGACAATAAGATGAATTGCAATTGTTTGATGACTAAGAGCATTGTTTGTTAGTTTTCAAGAAAGTTTATGATCTATACTTTAACATGTGAATAGCTTGTTACTTGATCATGAAAGTTTTATGAGATGAGCTACTGTTATGACATATAATGATGCTAGAAAAGGTGATTGAAATTATCATTGATCAAACTTGTGCACCTGCTATCATTCACACTTCATAAATTATTTCTTTTATCATTTACCTACTCGAGGACAAGCAGGAATTAAGCTTGGGAATGTTGATACGTCTCCAACGTATCTATAATTTATGAAGTATTCATGCTATTATATTATCCATCGTAGATGTTTTATATGCATTGATATGTTATTTTATATGATTTTTGGGACTAGCCTATTAACCTAGAGCCCAGTGCCAGTTTCTGTTTTTTTCCTTGTTTTTGCGTTTTACAAAACAGGAATACCAAACGGAGTCCAATGGACGTGCCAATTTTTGATGATTTTTATGGACCAAAAGAAGCCCCCTGGAGTAAAAGAGTTGGGCCAGAAGAGTCCCGGGCTGTCCATGAGGGTGGGGGGCGCGCCCACCCCCCCTGGGCATGGGCCCCTATCTCATGGACGATTCGGAGACCCCCCCTAACGTGAGACCGACGCCAAAAATTCCTATAAATATAGAAACCTCCAGAAAATAACCTAGATCGGAAGTTCCGCCGCCGCAAGCCTTTAGCCACGAGAAATCAATCTAGGCCCTCTCTGGCACCCTGCCGGAGGGGGCCATCATCACCGGAGGCCATGGAGGAGAATCCCGGAGGGGCCGTCATCGCCATGAAGGCCAAGGACCAGAGGGAGAACCTCTCCCCATCCAGGGGGGAGGCCATGGAGGAGGAAGCACAAGGGGGAGGACCTCTCCTCCTCTCTACCGGTGGCGCCGGAGTGCCATCGGGAGGGAAATCATCCCCGCGGTGATCGTCTTCATCAACATCACCATCATCATCACCATCCTCATCTCTTTTATGCGGTCCACTCTCCCGCACCCGCTGTAATCCCTACTTGAACATGGTGCTTTATGCCACATATTATGATCAAATGATGTGTTGCCATCCTATGATGTTTTGAGTAGATATCTTTTGTCTTTGGGTTGATTGATGATCTAGATTGGTACGAGTTGTATGTTTTATTTTGGTGCTTTCCTATGGTGCCCTCCATGTCGTGCAAGCATGAGGGATTCCCGTTGTAGGGTGTTTAAATACGTTCATGATTCTCTTATAGTGGGTTGCTTGAGTGACAGAAGCATAAACCCGAGTAAGGGGGTTGTGGCGTATGGGATAAGGGGGACTTGATGCTTTAATGCTATGGTTGGGTTTCACCTTAATCATCTTTAGTAGTTGCGGATGCTTGCTAGAGTTCCAATCATAAGTGCATATGATCCAAGAAGAGAAAGTATGTTAGCTTATGCCTCTCCCTCATATAAAATTGCAATGACGACTACCAGTCTTGTTAACAATTGCCTAGGATAATTCCGCACACCGATACATCATTGTTCCACACTCGCTATTTATAATATTTAGTAATATATTCTAACTTTATGATAACAGCACCTACTTTTATATTTTATCTCTCCGATATCATGCAAAGTTATCCTCTTCATACCCACAACGTTGTTTTATTTCTCGTATCTAGTTGGAAGCAAACGTTCGGTGTACGTAGAGTCGTATCAGTGGCAGATAGGAATTGAGAGAATATTGATCTTACCTTTAGCTCCTTGTGGGTTCGACACTCCATACTTATCACTTCCACCTTTGAAAATTGCTACGATGATTCCCTGCACTTGGGGATTATCATGGTGCTCACTTATTAATTGTTTGGTTAATTAGTTGTTGTGTTCAGTTAACTGTTTGGTTCAATTATGCAAATGTGATGTTCAATTCTTCAGGGTGCAATTTTGTATTGTCTTGTGAGAAATAAATCGAATTTTTCTTTACAAAATACATGAGAAACAAATCCAATTGGTATATTTCCAAGTTTTCAAGCATGTTTGGTTCGGTTAACTATTTGATATTCTAGTATGTTATGCATTGTGCAATGTGGTGCTCAGTTAACGTTTGGTTCATTTGTTGTGGTGTTTAGTTAACTGTTTGGTTCCGTTCTGCAATGTGATGTTCAATTGTTGTGGGTGCATTCTGTTATTGTATACCATGTGAGAAATAAATTGAATTTGGCTGTACTAAATACATGAAAAAAAATACAATTGCTATATTTCGAAGTTGTTAAGGATGCCTGGTTTGGTTCACTGTCTGATCTTCTATTAGGAGTATGTTATATTGTGCAATGTGGTGCTCAGTTAATGTTTGGTTCATTTGTTATGGTGTTTAGTTAACTACTTGGTTCAATTCTGCAATACAATGTCCAATTTTCGTGGGTAGAATTTCGTATTTTTGTGCATGCGAGGAATAATCGAATTTGGCTGCACTTAATACATGGGAAACATATACAATTGCTATATTTACTAGTTCTTAATCATGCTTGGTTTGGATAAATGGGTTTTCTATGTGGCTTGAATTAATCTGATGAATCTGCAATGTGCTTATTTTTCATCAACATATTTACTAATAGCATGCGAACCCTCACTTAACCTGATCACTAACTACCTTATATGTGTTGCAGGAAAATAATGGGAAGCACTGAGGTTTACAATCGAGGTTTGCAAATGCATGGTCCTTTGTCTAAGAGCACATTATTGTGCAATTGCAGGAACCATTCTAATACTTAGGTTTTAAACAATTTGGTATTGCACATGTATGTCCTGCTCTCAAAGGTTTTGACCCACTGTTCGACCCTTTTTGCATATGGGGAAATGAGTTGTCCATGAATATCAGTCAAGTCAAGAAAGTCAAAAAGATTGTTAGGATAAAGAAATTAGCGATAAAAAATAACAAGATCTTTGTCTGCACAATGAAGAAGACATCAGTTCACTACATGATGGTACTAACTATTATACCTTGTCTTTTTTATTCCTTTGTCCCATTTCCAATATAGAGAAGATATTTCTGCACATCCTTGTTTTCAGGCCTTTCCAAAGCAGTTCACTGATGATTACCTCTCAAACCACATGTATGGTCAGGAGGCAAGGAAGGTATTCATACAACACCCACGGTTCAATATTGAAGTGTTCCTGAAGAGGATGAAGGATGGACGGTCAATCATCCACAGGCACTGGCCTGAAGTTGCAAAGACCTTCAACATCAATGAAGGCTCAATATTTGCCTTCCGCTTTAGTAGTTTTCCACATGAGATGCATCTGTCTATGTACTGTCTATGATGGTAATTTCAAAAGGTTCTAGATGTTGCATGTGAAACTTGGTTCTGGTGCAGTTGTGTAATGGGGTAGCTGAGTGCTGAAGCTATATCATGTTGTACTCTGACATATTTCAATTATGAAATCTTTTTTCTTAATATGGGAATGAAATATATTATGTGTTTAATATGAATGTCAATTAGATTAATAAATGGATTATTAATAACAGGGCAATTAGCCTGCTAATGGCGAATTAGCCTACTAATTGGTTTTTGCTATTGCAAATGGTTATTGAAAAAATACCGTGGGCGATGACCTAAGGCAACACACACAATTTCTAGGAATAAACCGTGTCGGATCGATGAACAATTGCACACGACATTCTCTTCAGAACTGTTTGCGTTAGGCCACCTTGCGCAAACGTTTATCACATAAAAACTGTGTGTGATGGACATCATTTGCCACACAGTTTCTTCCTCGGTGTACCAGTGATCATAGCTTCCATCATCCTTTTCTCAAATGGGACAATGCTCTAATAATGATGATCATCACACTCTTGTTTACTTACAACTCAGGAATTACAACTCGATACTTAGAACAAAATATGACTCTATATGAATGCCTCTGGCGGTGTACCGGGATGTGCAATGATCTAGTGCAGCAAATGACATAAAAATGGACGAGCCATGTAAATATCATGCTAGCTACCTTACGATCATGTAAAGCAATATGACAATGATGGAGCGTGTCATAATAAAACGGAATGGTGGAAGTTGCATGGCAATATATCTCGGAATGGCTATGAAAATGCCATAATAGGTAGGTATGGTGGCTGTTTTGAGGAAGGTATAAGGTGGGTGTAAAGCACCGACGAAAGTTGCGCGGTACTAGAGAGGCTAGCAATGGTGGAAGGGTGAGAGTGCGTATAATCCATGGACTCAACATTATTCATAAAGAACTCACATACTTATTGCAAAAGTCTATTAGTCATTGAAACAAAGTACTACGTGCATGCTCCTAGGGGGATAGATTGGTAGGAAAAGACCATCGCTCGTCTCCGACCGCCAATCATAAGGAAGACAATCCATAAACAAATCATGCCCCGACTTCATCACATAATGGTTCACCATACGTGCATGCTACGGGAATCACAAACTTTAACACAGGTATTTCTACCAATCCACAATTACTCACTAGCATGACTCTAATATCACCATCTTTATATCTCAAAACAATCATAAGGAATGAAACTTCACATAGTATTCAATGCACTTTATATGAAAGTTTTTATTATATCCCTCTTGGATGCCCATCATATTAGGATTAAATTCATAACCAAATAAATTACCATGCTGTTTAGAAAGAATCTCAAAATAATATAAGTGAATCATGAGAGTTCAACAATTTCTATAAAATAAAGCCATCGTCGTGCTCTAAAAAGATATAAGTGAAGCACTATAGCAAAATTGCCTAGCTCAAAAGATATAAGTGAAGCACAAAGAGTATTCTAATAAATCACGATTCATACGTGTCCTTCTCAAAAGTTGTGTATAGTAAGGATGATTGTGGCAAACTAAAAATCAAAGACTCACATCATACAAGACGCTCCAAGCAAAATACATATCATGTGATGAATAAAAATATAGCCTCAAGTAAATTTACCGATAGACGAAGACGAAAGAGGGGATGCCATCCGGGGCATCCCCAATCTTAGGCTCTTGCTTGTCCTTGAATATTACCTTGGGATGCCTTGGTCATCCCCAAGCTTAGGCTCTTGCCACTCCTTATTCCATAGTCCATCAAATCTTTACCCCAAACTTGAAAACTTCACAACACAAAACTCAACAGAAAAACTCACGAGATCCGTTAGTATAAGAAAGTAAATCACCACTTTTGGTACTGTTGTGAACTCATTCTTTATTTATACTGGTGTAATATCTACTTTATTCCAACTTCTCCATGGTTCATACCCCCCGATACTACCCATAGATTCATCAAAATAAGCAAACAACACATAGAAAACAGAATCTATCAAAAATAGAACAGTCTGTAACAAATCTGTAAAATTCGAATACTTCTGTAACTCCAAAAATTCTGACAAATTAGGACAACAGAGGCAATTTGTATATAAATCTTTTGCAAAAAGAATCAGTATTTTGTCACGCTTCTATTAAAAATGAGATTTATTTTACTGGGCGCAAAAGTTTCTGTTTTTCAGCAAGATCAAATCAACTATCACCGTAAGCCATCCCAAAGGTCTTACTTGGATCAAACACTAATTAAAACATAAAACACATCTAACAATATGCTAGATGGTAAATTTATTGAAAAATGGAACCAAAAAAGCAAGAACAAAAATAAAATTGGGTTGCCTCCCAACAAGCACTATTGTTGAACGCCCTTAGCTAGGCATAAAAACATAGATCTAGATGTTGTCATCTTTGGTATGCAATCCATAAATAGCTCTCATAATAGATTCATATGTCAACTTAATTTTCTTTCTAGAAAAGTGTTCCATGCCCTTCCTTAACATAAATTAAAATCTAATGTTTCCTTCTTTCATATCAATAATTGCACCAATCGTTCTAAGGAAAGATCTACCAAGAATAATAGGACATGTAGGATTGCAATCTATATCAAGAACAATGAAATCTATGGGCACATAATTCCTATTTGCAACAATAAGAACATCATTAATTCTTCCCATAGGTTTCTTAATAGTGGAACCCGCAAGATGGATATTTAAAGAACAATCATCAAATTCACGGAAACCTAACACATCACATAAAGTTTTTGGAATCGTGGAAACGCTAGCATCCAAATCACACAAAGCATGTCACTCATAATCTTTAATCTTAATCTTAATAGTAGGTTCCCACTCATCATAAAGTTTTCTAGGAATAGAAACTTCCAATTCAAGCTTTTCTTCAAAAGATTTCATCATAGCATCAACGGTATGTTTAGTAAAAGCATTATTTTGATTATAAGCGTGAGGAGAATTCAACGTGGATTGCAACAAGGAAATACAATCTATCAAAGAACAATTATCATAATTAAAATCCTTGAAATCCAAAAGAGTGGGTTCATCGCTACTTAAAGTTTTGACCTCTCCAATCCCACTTTTATCAATTTTTGCATCAAGATCTAAAAACACCAAATTATTGGGACGCCTTTTAACTAAAGTTGACTCATCTCCAGTCCCATTTTTATCAACATTTATATTAGAAAACAAAGATTCAATAGGAGTCACATCAATCACTTTAAGATCTTCATCATTAATTTCACAAAAACTAGAAGAACACGCTTTTACAAACCAATCTCGCTTAGCACGCATCTTAGCAGTTCTTTCTTTGCACTAGTCAATGGAAATTCTCATAGCTTTCATAGATTCATTAATATCATACTTGGTTGGAATAGATCTAATTTTCAAAGAATCAATCTTAAGAGAAATTATATCCACGTTCCTAGCCAAAATCATCAATCTTAAACAGTTTTTCTTCAACCAAAGCATTGAAATTATTTTGCAAACTAATAAATTCTTTAATATTGTTCTCAAGATCAGAGGGAATCTTATTATAATTTCCATAAGAATTCTTGTAGGAATTACCATAATTATTGGAGGAATTACTAGACAATGGCCTAGAATTAAAATTACCTCTATACTCATTATTACCAAAATTGTTCCTACCAACAAAATTCACATCCATATATTAATTATTATTCTCAATCAAAGTAGACAAAGGCATATCATTAGGATCAATAGGAGCACTCATGCTAGCAAACAATTTCATAAGTTCATCCATCTTTCCACTCAAAACATTAATCTCTTTAATCGCATGCACTTTTTTATTAGTAGAAGATCTTTCAGTATGCCATTGAGAATAATTAACCATAATATCATCTAGTAGTTTAGTAGCTTCTCCTAAAGTAATTTTCATAAAAGTACCTCCCACAGCCGAATCTAAAAGATTTCTAGAAGCAAAATTCAAACTGGCATAAAATTTCGTATCATCAATTTCGTCCTCTCCCAAGATTGTGCAACATGTTCATGATCAAGTTGCTTAAAATTCATAATATTGTTCCTAAGGGAGATGATCTTAGCGGGAGGAAAATACTTGCAAATAAAAGCATCTTTACACTTATTCCACAATACTATTTTTAGGAAAAGGTGAAAACCAAGTTTTAGCACGATCTCGTAGTGAGAACGGAAATAGCTTCAGTTTAACAATATCATTATCCACATCTTTCTTATTTTGCATATCACACAACTCAATGAAATTATTTAGATGGGATGCGGCATCTTCACTAGGAAGGCCGAAAAATTGATCTTTCATAACAAGATTCAGCAAAGCGTCATTAATTTCATAAGATTCCGCAATAGTGGCGGGAGCAATCGGAGTACTAATAAAATCATTATTATTAGTATTGGAAAAGTCGCACAATTTGGTATTCTCTTGAGACATCGTGACAAAGCAAGCAATCTAACACACGAGCAAAAAAAAGCAAATGAAAAGACAAAAGGAAAAAGGGCGGATAAAATGGCAAATTTTTCCGAAAATCATTTTAGAAGTGGGGGAGAGGAAAACAAGAGGCAAATAACAAATAATGTAGTGCAAGAGATGAGAGTTTATGATGGGTACTTGGTAGGCTTGACGTAGATCTCTCTGGAAACAGCGGCAGAAATTCTTCCCACTACTTCTTGAGCTTGCGTTTTTCCTTGAAGAGGAAAGGGTGATGCAACACAGTAGAGATAAGTATTCCCTCAGTTAAGAACCAAGCTATCAATCCAGTAGGAGAAACACGCAAGTCCCCAATAGATGCACCTGCGCAAACAATCAAACACTTGCACCCAACACGATAAAGGGGTTGTCAATCCCTTCACGGTCACTTGCAAAGGTGAGATCTGATAGAGATAGATAAATCTAAATGAAGATATTTTTGGGTTTTTTTTTGGTTTATAGATCTGAAAATAATATTGCAAAATAGTAGATCGGAAACGAATATGATGAAAAATAGACCCGGGGCCATAGGTTTCACTAAAGGCTTCTCTCTTGAAGGCAAATAATACGGTGAGTGAACAAATTACTGTCGAGCAATTGATATAAAAGTGCAAAGTTATGACGATATCCAAGGCAATGATTATGCATATAAGCATCACGTCCGTGTCAAGTAGACCGACTCCTGCCTGCATCTACTACTATTACTACACACATCGATCGCTATCCAGCAAGCATGTAGAGTATTAAGTTCATAAAAAATGGAGTAACGCCTTATGTAAGATAACATGATGTAGAGGAATAAACTCAAGCAATATGATGAAAAGCCCATATTTTATCCTCGATGGCAACAATTCAATACGTGCACACTACCCCTACTTTGTCACTGGGTGAAATCATGCAAGATTGAACCCAAAGCTAAGCGCCTCTCCCATTGCAAGAAAAACCAATCTAACTGGCCAAACCAAACCTATAATTCGAAGAGAAATACAAAGATATCATCATGCATATGATAATTCAGAGAAGATACAAATAATATTCATAGATAAGTTGATCATAAATCCACAATTCATCGGATCACGACAAACACACCGCAAAAGAAGATTACATTAGATAGATCTCCAAGAATATTGAGGAGAACATGGTATTGAGAATCAAAGAGAGAGAAGAAGCCATCTAGATACTAGCTATGGACCCGTAGGTCTGAGGTAAACTACTCACGCTTCATCGGAAGGGCAATAGGGTTGATGTAGATGCCCTCCATGATCGAACCCCCCCTCCGGCAGGATGTCGAAAAAGGCCCCAAGATGGGATCTCACAGGAACAGAAGGTTGCGGCAGCGGAAAAGTATTTTGGTGGCTTACTCTGAGGGTTTTGGAATATATGTGAATATATAGGACAAAGAAGTAGGTCAGGGGACTCCTGAGGGGGCCACAAGGCAGGGGGCGCCCCCCCTAGGGCGCGCCCTCCACCCTTACTGTCGCCTCGTGGGTCTTCTGGCTTGGACTCCAAGTCCTCTTGGTGTCTTCTGGTCCAAGAAAAATCATCATAAAGTTTTATTCTGTTTGGTATTCTTTTTCTGCGAAACTCAAAAACAAGGAAAAAAACAGAAACTAGCACTAGGATTTAGATTAATAGGTTAGTCCCAAAAATAATATAAAATAGCATAATAACGCATATAAAACATCCAAAACAGATATTATAATAGCATGGAACAATCAAAAATTATAGATACATTGGAGACGTATCAAACGCGCAGAGAAGAAAAAGGGAGAGTGTGTATTTCATAGATCCTGCATTAGCAAATGGCACAACATTACATGGTAATGATGAACGGGAGTGGGCCATTAACACGGTAGCCCGTATCTTCGAAAACACGTCCCATGCAAAATCATTTCTCTGGCCATATCATGAACGGTAAGTCAAATAAACAACCACACATACACTGATTGTCTTTAAGATTTCGACATAATTCATAAGTACATGGCTTTCTTAATATGCAGCAATCACTGGATATTGGTATTCATTGTTCTAAACAAGAACATAGTTTACTATATGGATTCTCTCATAGAGTCAATAAGCGCTCAGGATCTGACGCATCTTCAGCAATTCATGGATAGGTATTCAATTCTATGATGTTGAAGTTCATTTGCATTCATATCTGGTTCAATAATTGATGTTGTGAAAATTCATCTTCATTTGCAGTGTGTTTGCATTGTGGAAAACTAAACCTGGGAACCCGTTCAAGAGGGAACTACCTCTGCAACACGAGATTGTTTCTTCGGTAACACACTGAAATTCATTATTTTCGAAAAATGTATCCAATAGTCTGTAAATACCTTTTCTTACGCTAGTCAAATGTTCAAGCTCTAAATAAACCTCTTTCTATTTCTGTCTAAGGAAAAACATCTAACACCGGTTAGGTGTTCCTAACAGGACAAATACATGACTAATTCTGTATAAAAAAATTCAGTGCCCTCATCAACAAGCAGGGATCAACCTTTGTGGATACTATGTTTGTAGACACATGATCTCCATCTGCAAATCTGCTGATAGTTGTGAAGATGCTCGCGAATTAGTACCAGTAAGTCTATCTTAATTAATATCTTCTACTCCACTCATATGGCACATTCTAATCTTAAAAATACTGCAACTCATCTTAGAACCGAGGACCCATGAACCGCTCCCCGCTGGTGAATTGTTGATGGCTCGAAGATTTATTAGAGTTTTCTTCCTGAATCACTACATCAATTGTTTTCTATCTAATGAGGTCTTCGTATTTTGTACACTATGATTAATTACGTAATGCATATATATGTCGACAAATCATTGAAATTTAGCTACCATTTGTTCCATTGCAATTGTTGCAAAATCTGATGAATGTTCTTCCCGTGGACACTATTAGTTCAATTGCATATTGTGGCGAATTTGCTTTTTGCATGCCGATTCAAACGGGATATTTTTGCCTTAACCTCGCAATTGCTCTGCACACGGTTCAACTAGATGAGTGTGTGCGATCCACATCGAAAAGCATACGTCAATTGTAGCGGAACCGTCGGTGATACACAACAGATTACAGACAATTTGCAGCACTACTACATATGCGTAGGGGCTCCGGAACTGTTTGTGATACCACATTATCGCACACGAGAGCTCAGAGTAAACCCTGCCCAATATAAAATACAATCTCAATCGTAAATTTTTCAGGAAACGTGTGTGATCCTAAGCGAAAAGCACACGTTACTCTTACCGCAACCACTGGTGATACACAACAAATCACAAACGGTCTGCAACACTTGTATGTGTGTGAAGGGGCTCTTGAACCGTTTGTGATAGAACATTATCGCACACGGTAATTGTTCGGAAACGTGTGCGATGGAGTCATGCATGGCAGACGAGTTCCGCAGAAAACTCGTGTGTGATGGGGCACATATCGCACACAATTCATATGTTGGCCCGTGTGCCTTAAGTAATGTTTCCCAAACAGTTCATTACGACACACCATTTGGTTTCACTGCATCATTAGAAACGTTTAATCACCGATCCCACACGTGTGATAGAATTTGCTTTGTGCTGCATCGCATACGATTACATTTGGCAAGGCGTTTGCATCATGGCTCCCTATCCCCGATGGTTTTGGGGTCGTGTGGGAAGAAACCCTGTATCGCACACACCCACTTGGCGACGGTTTAAAATGCCATCACGGAAAGGGGTTAAAAAACGTTTCTATAGCAGCTTGCTGTACCAATGATGGGTGCAGGGAGTTAGATTGGTGGAGCGGGGCGGTTACCCCAGGGTAGTGGAGAGCCAGCCTCCACGCTCCCTGCTATAAAAGGAGGGGTGCAAGGGCGGTGATGCTCATCCACCTTCTTTTCTTCCTTTTTTTCTGCTTCCATCATGGCGAGAGGAAGAGGGCGGTGATGCTCATCCACCTTCTTTTCTTCCTTTTCTTCTGCTTCCATCATGGCGAGAGGAAGAGGTCGGGCTCGTGCTTCGGTCACATCGACAAGAACTTCTCCTCAATACCACGCTTCAGATTCGGTCGCGGCCACGGAGGACGGTTCTAGTGCACGAGGCAGGGCCGTGAGGCGAGGTCATGGTCGACGCAGGGCCCGCGGTCAAGGTGGACGGAATGGTGCGCTTGTTGTCTCTCCTCCAACCGCTTTGTCCCCGGTAGTGGGGCATACGGGGGACACGATGCTCGAGTTCATCATCGAGCCGCGTGATCCTCCCCGCAGCCGCTTGCGGCTCCCTCGCCCCTTCACCAAGGTGATGGAGGTCGATCAACCGTGGTTGCGCGCGAGCGGCTCCTGCAACGGCACCACGTGGGTGGACGTGGAATTCCCCATGCCTCGCGTCATGCTCCTTAGGCGCGGGTGGAAAACCTTTGCCCGCACCCACTATCTTGTGTAGGGGCACGTCCTCTGCTTCAAGTTGGTGGAGTCTGACTCTCCATCAAGATCTTTGGGCGTTCAGATGCTCGTCTTGGGTGCTACGTATTTATCTGGTTGAATCTTTATGATTGGTAAACGTAATGAGAGGATAGTCCTCTAGAGTGTCAAAAAAGATTGTTTCTATTGCATGCTTAAATATTCTCCCGCGGATGCTATGGATGACGAGACTTACGCCCTTTGATCCAAAAGTCTAGAATTACATTACGGTCTGCTTGCTTCCAAGAACCCCATATGTCATGTGATATTCTTGGAACTGAAAATTTGTTTTCAGAAACAAACAAAGGTTAAAAGATATACGATATCTAACCAATTGATATTAGAATTAATTTAAGATAATTAATTAGTCGAGGGGGCCCATATGTCATAGGGACATCCAGTAAATAGTGGATATAATTGTTTGGTTAATCTGATTATCTAGTGCGGTCCGGGGTCAGTAGTTGTGGCCAAATTAATCACGATAGAACGCAGGTCCTACTGTTAGCGAGGTTAGCCAAGCAGATTAGTAGCTAATCTAATAGTTGATGACCGGCGCCCACCTGTGGGTGACCCAATGCAGTTTAAGGGGGTGTTTGTTTCCAGGGACTTTTTGGTGTAGGGACTAGAAAAAGTCCCTAGCAAACCAAACAGGGTGGGACTTTTTTGGGACTTTTTGCTAAAAGTCCTTAGAAGCACCTCCTTGAGAGTCTTTTTCAAAAAGTCCCAAGGACTAGAAAAAGTCCTAGGACTAGAGAAACAAACACCACCTAAACCGCAGCGACGCGCCGACAATGACGCAAGTACGCGACAGCATGCCTGGAGCTCATCGGGAACGCTCCAGAGGGCACGATTTTTGGTGTGGTTAGATGCATTCGAACGCACACAACAACGCGCGTTGAATAGTAGCACTGGTTCGACCAAAGCTGGTTGGAACTAGCAACGATGACGATGAGCAGCGGTGGCCGGGCTTTCGCATAGACGAAATCGAGGCCACATGTACCTATTCATTGAGCTAAACAATGCACGTGCATCCTGGGAACCCTAGGAGCACGACAGAGGTGATGGTTCAACACATGGTGGACAAGGGTGACGGTGGCGGCCTGGCCGGCGAGAACAGAGCTCGGCCGGAGTAAAGGATGACAACGATGGTGCTAGCTCGACAAATCGAGGGAGAGAGCAGAGGGAAAATGCCGAGTAGCTCATCATAGAGCTCAAGATGACTCGGTGAGTGGCTTAGGAGTAGCAGAGGCAGTGCATTCCATGGAGAGGCATCGACGACCGAAGGGGAAGAAGCGCTCGATCCCGGCGATGTAGTGTCACACCGGCAGCACCAGGAGCTGCTACAGTGGACGTGTGAATCGGTGGGCCCCGCTGCCTGCTGGCACGGACCCACTTGTAAGGCGTTTGGCCAAGTGTGGGCACGGCTATTTAGCCAACTGGTGCCATGGTGTGTGTGTGTGTGTGTGTTGAAACAGATTCTGAACTCTCCTCACCTACCCTGTATCTGCCTCCTCCCTTGGAAGGAACCTTCTCTCCTAAGTCTCGACTCATCCCCCTTTCCCCTCTCGATCCGATCCAGCGTAGATGAGTTCGTGACAGTTGGTAATCAGAGCTAGGTTGCTGCCCACCCAAATTTTTTTCGTTGCCCTCACATCCTCTCGATCTGCCGTAACACCCACCGCTGCGGGTGCGGTCTTGCTCCGGCGAGATCCGTGCAAAATCCCCAGCGGGGTTGGCCGGATTTGGAGCGAGGGCGACGGCGCCGCCCAGCAAACCCTCCGCCCAGACGCGTCACATCATCACAGCCATGTCGGAATCCATGGGAGAGCTCACAACCATGCTGCAGGCGCTCTTGAAGTGCTTTGACGAAACCACGCTGGCGAGCGACAAGCAGCGCGAGGCCCAGATCGCATTCAACACGCAGGTCTCCGCGGATCTGGCGAACATCCGCAAGCAGCTGGATCTTACACAAGCAGATGTCGATGAAGTTTGGCAGCAGCAGCGCAAGCTTCCACCTTCTCCGACCGCAGAGTGCCACCGACCGAACATCACCGACCACCATGACAACGACACCCAAGCCTCTGCGGTGACATCACTGGAGCACGTCCGTGGATTGCGCCCTACAGGCCCCGCCGTCCGCCTCGCCAACAACGGCCCACCGCTGCTCCCCACGCGGCACACTCTACCGTACGCAGGCGTGGGGCAGACGAACACATTCATGGCGGGCCGCGACACTGGGCACCGTGAGGAGTACACGGTCAAGCCGCCGAAGCACGACTTTCCGCACTTCAACGGCGACACGCCCAGCCTCTAGATCGACCGCTGCATCACCTACTTCGACCTCTACCGCATTCCTCCACACAGCTGGGTCACCACGGCGTCGCTCTACATCGACGGCCACGCCGCGTGCTAGTACCAGGCGTACCGACAGATGCATCGGTCGCCAACGTGGGAGGAGTTCACCGCAGCGATTATCACCGAATTTGCTCCAGATGAATTCGAGACAGAGATGCATAAACTGCTGCAGCTTCGTCAGACCGGCACCATCGCAGAGTATAGAACGGCGTTCGAGACCCACATGTATCATCTGCTCGCCCTTGACGTGTCGCTCAACCCCAAGCTATTCATCACACAATTTCTGCTGGGCTTGCGTGACAATCTGCGGGCTGCGGTTTGCCTTCAGGAGCCGTTGAGCATCACTCGCGCGGCTGTGCTGGCCCGGATCGTCGAAGAAGAGGCTGGCACGCAACATGCTCGGCCGCGGATCATTCCGGCCGGGCGACCACCACCGCCCTGCTACAGCCTCCTCCTCGAGCAGTGGGGGCGCCCCGACCAGGCGGCGCGGCCGCTCCCAACGACGACCTGACACGCGAGCGACAACTGCGAGAACATCGCCGCACCAACGGACTCTGTTTCAAATGCAGCGACCGCTACTCCCGTGAGCATCGATGCAAGCAGGCCACGCAGCTGCTGACGATTCAGGTCGGCGATTATGGGGAGGTGCTGAGCGACGACGCCGTGCACGCTCTCGACCTGCTCGACGCACCTGCGGATCAAGAACCGGAGCCGGAATGCTGCATGCTCTCCACCCATGCGATCGCCGGCACTGAGTCGCCGTGCAATATTCGCCTGCGCGCACTCATGGGCAACCAAGTCATGCTGCTTTTGGTGGACTCCGGGAGCACGCACATCTTCCTGTCCAAGGCGTTCGCCGACCGCGTGCACGCCACCACGGTTCCTGTACCCCCGGTGGAAGTCAGGGTGGCTAATGGCGAGCGCATGACTTGCAACAACATGGTGCAAGGGCTGAATTGGTGGATTCAGGGCCACACCTTCACCACCGACATGCGTCAACTGGAGCTGGGTGCTTACGACGGCGTGCTCGGCATGGACTCGCTCGAGCAGTCCAACCCCATGAGTTTCCACTGGCTCGACAAGACGCTCTCGTTCGAGTACCACGACGCCATGATCACCCTGCAAGGCGTTCGACCGAAGAAGCACGAGCAGGTGGAGGAGATCGAGCCCGAGCAGTTGCGCAAATGGCACGCCGGCAACGACATTTGGTACATGGCCGTGCTGGACCTGCCTCGTGCACCCGAGCCGTCTTCAAACAAAATCCCTCCAAGTGTGCAGAGTGTTCTGACGGATTTCGCCGACGTGTTCGCCGAACCCAAGGGCCTGCCTCCTCACCGTCGCTATGATCACGCGATCACCCTCGTCGACGACGCGCGCCCTGCAAACTCGCGTCCGTATCGCTACTCGCCACTCCAGAAGGACGAGATCGAACGCCAAGTTCAGGAGATGCTCCAGTCGGGCGTCATCGTGCATAGCATGAGCCCGTTCGCCGCGCCCGTGCTCCTCATCAAGAAGAAGGACGACACCTGGCGCTTTTGCGTCGACTATCGCCGGCTCAACGATGCCACGGTCAAGAACAAATTTCCCCTGCCCATCATCGACGAATTGCTCGACGAGCTGGCTGGTGCGGCCTTCTTCTCCAAGCTGGACCTCCACGCTGGTTACCACCAGATTCGCATGCGCACGGGCGACGAAGAGAAGACGACGTTCAAGACGCACCATGGCCATTTTCACTTCAAGGTCATGCCGTTCGGACTGACGGACGCTCCGGCAACATTCCAGTGCCTTATGAATCAAATCTTCGCCAAGTACGTGCGTAAATTTGTTATTATATTCCTGGATGACATTTTGATCTTCAGTGAAACTCTGGACGAGCACCTGGAACATCTTCGCCTCGTTCTCGCTCTGCTCCGGGAGCACCAACTATTCGCGAAGGAATCCAAATGCTCGTTCGCGAAAGATAACATCTCCTACCTGGGCCACATCATCTCCAAGCAAGGCGTAGCCATGGACCCAGAGAAGACACAAGCAATGGTGGCATGGCCGGTTCCTGCAACTGCCACTGAGCTCCGTGGCTTCCTCGGCCTCACCGGCTACTACCGCAAGTTCACTGCACACTACGGCATCATTGCCAAGCCACTGACAAGTCTGGTGACCAAGAAGGGCTTTGAGTGGACAGAAAAACCTCAGGTGGCATTCGATCTCCTCAAGCGCGCCGTGGTGACCGCGCCGGTGCTCGCGCTCCCATATTTCGCATGTCCGTTTGTGATCGAAACGGACGCTTGCGACACGGGCGTGGGCGCGGTGCTGGCACAGGAGGGGCACCCCATGGCGTTCCTCAGCAAAGCCCTGGGGGTGCGTAACCATCAGCTATCGGTGTACGAGAAGGAGTTCATCGCCGTCATGATGGCCGTCGAGAAATGGCGCACGTACCTGCAGAGGGGCCCCTTCACCATCATCACAGATCACAAAAGCCTCTGCAACTTGCAAGATCAGCAGCTCGTCACTGATTTGCAGCGCAAGGCCATGGCCAAGCTGGTGGGACTGCAATTTCAGTTCTGCTACAGGCGCGTCAGCGAAAACGGAGCTGCGGATGCTCTCTCTCGCGTGGGCGCGCCACTCAGCCTCGACGCACTCTCCATCTGTCAGCCCGCGTGGGTGCAGGAGGTGGCAAATTTTTATGCCACGGACGCCGATGTGTAGGATCGCCTAGCGCGCCTCGCGATCCACAGCCCCGACGACGATGGCTATGAACTCTACAAAGGGCTCATCCGCAAGCAGGAGCGCCTGTGGATCGGCAAGAACACGGCATTGCGCACAAAGATCATCAGTGCGCTGCACGACAGCACGCTCGGTGGCCACTCTGGTGCCACGGTCACCTACCAGCTCATCAAGAAGCTCTTCATCTGGGACGGACTGAAGACCGACGTCTCTGACTACGTCCGGCAATGCCCTGTTTGTCAACATGCCAAACACGAGCAGTCCCGGCCGGCTAGCGCGTTGGCACCCCTGCCCATGCTAACGGCCCCCTGGCGCGACCTCACCATGGATTTCGTTGAGGGATTACCATCTTCAGAGGGCTTCGACTCCATCATGGTGGTGGTGGACAGGCTGACCAAATCAGCACACTTCATCCCTCTTCGTCACCCATTCAAGGCTCCGCAGGTGGCCAAGGTTTTTTGGGACCAGATTGTCAAGCTGCACGACATCCCTAGCTCCATCGTCTCCGACCGCAATCGCGTCTTCACCAGCGCACTTTGGCGCGAGCTCTTCACCAGCGTAGGCACCAAGTTACTCTTCTCCACTGCCTACCACCCCCAAACGGATGGCGAGAGCGAACGCGTCAACTAGTGCATGGAGATGTACTTGCGTTGTGCAGTGTATGACGCTCCCCGGCAATGGCGCCGTTGGCTTCCGACAGCGGAGTTCTGGTACAACTCGTCGTTCCACTCGTCTATACAATGCACCCCCTTCAAAGCATTGTATGGCGTCGAGCCGAACCTGGGGGCCATGACACTTTGGGACGACAAGACGGTGCCCATGATTGATGGCGAGCCCTGGGATTGGGGACTTCACACGGCGCGTCTCCGGGAACAGATTCTCCGCGCCCAGCATCGCTTCAAGAAGCAGGCTGACCGGCATCGCTCCGAGCGCTCCTTCGAGGTGGGCGACGCCGTGCTCCTCAAACTCCAGCCATACGCGCAGTCATCGGTGGCGAACAGACCCTGCGCCAAGCTGGCTTACAAGTACTTTGGGCCGTTTGCGGTGCTCGACAAGATTGGCAAACTGGCGTACAAACTGGAGCTGCTGGCGGACAGTAAAATTCACCCTGTCTTTCACGTCTCCCAGCTCAAGCCATTCACCCCCAACTATACTCCAGTCTTCTCCGAGCTACCAAGTCCACCTGACCTTGCCGGCCGCAACGACGAACTAGTGGAGATATTGGAGCGTCGCATGGTCAAGCACGGTGCCAACGCTCTGGTGCAAGTCAAGGTGCGTTGGCGCAACGACACGGAGGCGATCACTTGGGAGGACTACGACACTCTTCGTCAGCGATTTCCTCACGCGCCGGCCTGGGAGGAGCCAACAACAGGAGATGAAGAACAACAAGGAGTTTCTGAAGATGGCGCTCGCTCTGAAGGAGAGGGGAATGTCACACCGGCAGCACCAGGAGCTACTACGGTGGACGTGTGAATCGGTGGGCCCCGCTGCCTGCTGGCACGGACCCACCTGTAAGGCGTTTGCCCAAGTGTGGGCACGGCTATTTAGCCAGCTGGTGCCATGGTGTGTGTGTGTGTGTTGAAACAGATTCTGAACTCTCCTCACCTACCCTGCATCTGCCTCCTCCCTTGGAAGGAACCTTCTCTCCCAAGTCTCGACTCATCTCCCTTTCCCCTCTCGATCCGATCCAGCGTAGATGAGTTCGTGACATGTAGAGGCGCCCAGGTCGAGCCCATCGGTGTAGTCGAAGTAGAGGAGGGAGGCGGAGCTCGTGGACACATTCTCATTGAGCGTGGGCGATGGTGGCCATGGCAATGGGCTCGACTATGGCGTCAGGGCTCGGTGTAGACGAAGGGGCGAGCGAGATAGAGGGGAAAACTGAGGGATAGGGTTTGTAGGGGGATCGGGGGTGGCCTCCTTATCCACCAGGGGGTCGCGGGATGGCCGACGCGTGGAGATCCAGGGCGTGGATGCGTGCGTGTACAGTGCGCCATGGATGAGCAGGAAGGAGAAGGGAGGGGAGTCGTGTTGGTCTGCACCGTGCACTTGCGGCCCAGTCCAACAGTGGGAGGTTTTCTTTTATTCTTTTCTTTTCCTGTTATATATTTTCTTCACTATTTTGCATTTTTATTTAATGCCAATGACTTTAGTTGAACTTAATATTTAGCACATAATTATTAGGCAACATTTTGAGTTAGCACAAACAGTTTCAATTTAGTTTGAAATGTTTAAGTATTTATTTAAATTGAAATGGCTCAATTTAATGATGTTGGTTGTGTCTAATAGATGGTAAGGGCATTTTTATAACCCATTTGATGTTGGTTAATTCATGACAATTACTTAGTGAATATTTGCAACCCAATAAACATTTTTTTACTATTTGAAGGAATAACAAATTGACTTGTAATTTGAATTTGAATTTGGTTTTTATCAAGGGGCAATTAAGCTTGCAAAACCTGATGACGTGTCACATTTAGCATGGGGTCAGTGTAGCTTAACTATCGGGGTGTTACATGATATTTCTTTAAAACTCCCGCCGCAACTCACAGGCATGTTGCTAGTTTATTTGGTGGAAAAGAAGAAAGAAACTCAGAGAGAGAGAGAGAGAGAGAGAGAGAGAGAGAACCAACGACGCCCAAAACAACTTCCAGCCCAACTACATTGACTCTCTTGTTCATCGTCTTCCTCTTGTACGCCAGCTCATCAAGCTAGCCACGTTGGCCATCTCATTGATTTGATGGCCAGAGAAGCCCCTGCCTCCTATAAAATGTACCCCGACCCTAGGGTTCCCTCCTCGACCCATTTCCTCCCTCTCCAACCCTCGCTGCCGCCATGTAAGGTCGCTCCAAGCCCACATCGTCACCATGGCCGAGAGCTAGGGAGCTCCATCGACCAAGTCTCTCCCTTCCTCTTCTTCGACCTCCGCAAGGCCGAGGAGGACGACGACCCTTGCCACCGTCTCGCTCATCCACACCTGCGTCCACACAGTCTGGGAACTTGTTGCTAGTGGTATCTCCCTATTTCTGACTTTATAGAGTTATTTTAGAACTACAAAGTTTTTTTCAAAAAAATAGAGTTGCTTTTTTAGAATATGTTCCTCCTAGTTTTTTTTAGAATTTTAGAGTTTTTTTTTAAATTATGAAGTTCCTTTTTAGGGGAAATTATAGATTTTTTAGGGTAGGGGAAATTATAGAATTATTTGACAGGTATATAGAGTTATTTTTTGGACAATTCATAGAGCTTTATTTAAGAGAAAGCATTCCTAGGACAATCAGCCAATAAGCTGGTCACTAGAAAGCTTGGTGTTTCCTCGAGCTAGCTTTCGGGGACCAACTAATCACCAAGTACTCTTTCGGGAGCCATGCAACAACCACTTTTGATGGGCTAAGAGCGTGCCACGTGAGCTCTCAGCCGCCGCCATCTGTCGCGCTCTGGATGCCCCCTCCATTTTTTTTGTTTTGTATGCGTTTTCTGCTTTTAGATGATTTTTTCGATGTTTTTGGCTTTTCGGTTTTACCCCCGTTTTCTTAGGTCTTGGAAAAAATCTACATGGAAAAACGTGTTTTTCTCTTTCATGAGAGACACAGATTTTCTTCTTGTGTAGGCATGAATTTGCTTTCGCGAGCCTGTCGACAGGGATTTGCTTCCGCGAGGGCATAGTAGTGCCTCTCGATAAAACCGAAAACGTGTGTTTCCTTTTGTGAGAGGCATAGATTTACTTCTCGTGGGAGGCACGATTTACTTCTGCGAGAGGCATAGCCATGCCTCTTAGAAAAGAAAAAAATTCCTTCTATGAGAGGCACCGATTTACTTCTCATGGTGGCACAAATTTTCTTCTGCGAGAGACACAATAGTGCCTCTCTGAAAAGAAAGAAAATAAATTAAGTTTTCTTTTTTTTTTCCCTTCCTCAAGAGGCATAGATTTACTTCTCCTGGAGGCACATATTTTCTTCCGCGAGAGGCACAGTTGTGCATCTTTGGAAAGGGGGAAATGTGCTTCCGGTTTGGTTTTTTGTCCATTTTTTCATGAAAAAAGTTCATCAAAATCTATCAACATAGAATCTAGTTTCAAAAATCTTAACGTGTGGATTCCAACTGTGAAAACGGTTCATGATTTGGACACACGATTTTAAAAATAAAACACTTTGAATAAATGAATTAAAAAAAGAAAAACTCTTAAGTTGCGACAAGTGATGTACAGTGCACCACTTGTCGTAACCTGGGGAGGTAGGAGTGACCTTTACAAAAAGTACTTTCTTTTTAGTAACTACAAATAGTACTTCTTAATTACAGTTGCTTCTAGTTTTTTTTGAGACAATATAGTTGCTTATAGTTTTTTCTTAGGCAATAGTTTTTTGTTTCAGCCAATTTTGAGCAACAGTTTTTTTTCATATTTGTTCTTGCTTGCAGCAGAGGGTCTGTCGTGCCTGTTAAAATCCAAGAGTGAGTCATCCAATCTGAGTGGTTTACAAGTGGCACCTACGACGCCCCGGGTAAGTCACTTGTTATTTGGTTGATGATGACTTCTTTGTTTTGTAAGGCAAGTAGTCTTTGGAGTCAAGAGGTGAACACAGGCATTGAGCGATTCTTGTGAAGCTTCGGGCCAATGGATTAACTTTGCGAAATCATCTATCTATTTCAGTAAGGGTGTTCCTGATAGCACTCGGGAAGTGATCAAAGATTCTCTCAATGTTCCAAATGAAACACTAAATGAGAAGTATTTGGGTATGCCATCTGACATAGGAAATTTAAAGAATGGGGCTTTCAAATATCTGAAGGACCATTTGTGGAGCAAAGTGCAGGGTTGGCTAGAGAATACTATGTCAACAGCGGGTAAAGAGGTGTTGGTAAAAGTAATGGCACAAGCTGTACCGGTCTTCTCCATGTCTTGCTTCAAGTTACAAAGGGGTTTGTGTGAACATCTTAATATGCTCATAAGGAATTTTTGGTGGGGTTCGAAAGAAGGCAAGAGAAAACCTCACTGGGTCTCCTGGAAATCTATGATAGAGCCAAAAGGTATGGAGGGACCAGGGTTTAAGGACTTCGAGCTCTTTAATTTATCTATGCTGGCGCGCCAAGCGTGGAGACTTCTTCAGAATCTTGAAACGCTCAGTGCACGTGTCCTGAAAAGCGTCTACTTCCCGGACATAGATATATTGCATGCATATCTGGGCGGTCACCCAAGTCAGGTATGGCGAGAAATAGTCGAAGGCTAAGACGTGCTAAAGCAAGGTATCATCCAACGCATAGGCAATGGTGAAACTACCAACATCTGGACAGATACCTGGATACCGAGGGACGAGATGTTGCGTCCGTACGGATGTCAGGTGGCCAACCCACCAACTCGGGTGGCTGAGCTGATTGACAACACCAGTGCCACATGGGATGCTCAACGCGTCAATGAGGTATTCATGTCTATGGATGCCAAGATCATCTTAAGTATTCCTTTATGCACACGCAACACTAATGATTTCTGGAGCTGGAACTTTGAAAGGAATGGCATTTTCTCGGTCAAGTCAGCATATCGTATGCTTGTGGAAACTAGACGGCGTCGGGAGGCATGGCTGGAAAATACAACAGGATCATCAACGACATCAACAGAAGAGAGATCGTGGAAAACCCTTATGGAGCACTAAGGTGTCGGGGAAAGTTAAAATGTTCCTGTGGCGATTATCACAGCAGTCCCTTCCAACAGAAGATGTTCGAGCTCATAGACATATGTCAGACAGTTCGGCTTGCGGGATGTGTGGAGCATTAGATTCATGGAGGCACTCTCTGCTAAACTGCACCTCGTCATGATGTGTGTGGGCGTTGGTTGATGATGACCTTGCCCAAGCTCTGGTTGCTACCACCGAACCAAAAGC
Source organism: Aegilops speltoides (assembly GCA_021437245.1). Taxonomy (NCBI): domain Eukaryota; kingdom Viridiplantae; phylum Streptophyta; class Magnoliopsida; order Poales; family Poaceae; genus Aegilops; species Aegilops speltoides. The sequence continues at coordinate 360,579,159 of CM038144.1, forward strand.
CAAGCAATGGCTATTTACGCTTATGGAATCCCTTTCACATGATCAGTTTGTATTGCTCGCGGTAACGCTGTGGGCTATATGGACGGCCCGTCGGAAGGCAATTCATGAAGGGATTTTTCAAACTCCACAGGCCACCACTGAATTTGTCAGGAGATTTATGGCGGAGCTCGAGAGGTGCTGGAACATAAGAATGAACCCATAGCGAGAGGCGCCCTCCCTGCTCAGGTTAGACCGCGAGCTCCACCTGCGGGTTGGTTTAAAATACATGTTGACGTCGGAGTCAGAACGGGGAGGGGAGGATCAGTCGCTGCGGTCTGTAGGGATCAACAAGGCAACTATCTGGGGAGTTCAGCGTTGGTTATTGCGGGAGTGGACGACCCAGCTATTCTGGAGACTATTGCATGCCGAGAAGCGCTTGCCCTAGCTGAAGACCTCTACCTGAATAATCTGATCATCGCCTCTGACGCTAAGCAAGTGGTTAATGATATCTCAGAATCACATATGGGCAGGAACGCTGCAATTATTCATGAGATTAGAAGTAGAGCTTCTTCTTTCGTTTGTAATTTATGTTTGAAGGACGTGCGGCTAATAGAGACGCACATAACCTTGCCAAATATTCATTCTCGTTAGATTCGGAGCGCCACACCTGGTTAGGCCAACCCCAGCCCCGACTTGTATCCCAATTTCTGTGGACTTTGATGAATAAATTGGCTTTACCCCTAAAAAAAAATTGAGCAACAGTTGCTTCTAGTGATTTAGCGGTCTATGCTATTGGGCCAAACAAGAGAAGAGGAGCCCGTGATTTAGCGGTCTATGCTATTCGGCCGAACAAGAGAAGAGCCCATCCTCGTCCTCCCATGCGGCCCTGCCCGTCCTCGTCCCGTCCTCTCTCTCTCTCCGCCTGCGCCGTGCACTTTCCAGAGGCAGCGGTCTGGACTCTGAAGCATCCTCTTTCTTCTTCCGGTCTTCTCCCTCTTACTGTATCCAACAGCACGAGATCTCAAGCATCGAATCATGAACGGAGGAGGTAGCGCCACGCCCTTCTCCCGCACCACCACCACCACCCTCAGCACCACTTCTTCTACCTTGGTATGCTCTTTATATTCTCTTGACCCATCTCTTTGCAAACAGCTGCCTGCGTTGTTGAATTGGTTTCTTGGGGCGACAGAGATCCCCAAAGAAGAAGTTCTTGTCGAACTTGAATTTCCGTATTTATTTTTTCAGATTTGCTAGGGCTCTCTCATCTAGTAGATGAGAATTAACAGTGTCATCTAGATTTCCGTATTTATTTTACGCGGAGATTCGAGCATTTTTTTTCTTTTATTTTTATGTTTGATTATTTTTTTTATAGTGATGTTAGTTAGATGAGACTTAGTTAATTGGCGAAGTATTTTTTTCTTCTAATTTTCCAGATAATTGCAATGATTAAAAATCTATTTTTCTTTTTCTTTTTTACTAGCAAGCAGGTGAGTCGGGACAAGGGGATAGGGAAGCTGCTATTCAAGCCGAGATGGCCAGGGTTAACAACCTGCCAGCCAATAGTTCCTACGCGATTCACCGCATTAAGGTGCTGAACAAACTTCGCCATCTTTTATCTATAAAGGTAAGATTTACGTAATTCTGTTTGTCGTGTGAGAAATTTGCAGTAGTTGTCACCAATTATGTTGCTGTATCTTCCTCCTTTTTTTTCTGAACTACTCCCTTGTCCCCAAATAGATGGCGTATAAACCGAGTCAAAAAATACTGCTTTCTAAGTTTGGCCAAGCATATGTAAAAAAGATATGAAGATAAAAAATACCAAATCAACATCAACACCATTAGATATATTTTTCAGAATGTGTTTATTCAGTTGTTAGTAGTTTCTTCTATGTATTTGGTCAAACTTAGAAATAGTTGACTTCTTAATTGAATTTATATGCCATCTATTTAGGGACGGAGGCAGGATATGCCTTTTTTTTCCGGGAGCTAGGATATGCCTTTGTCCTGCCAATTTCTATCATCTCAGCAGCCTAGTGCAAACTGCAACTTAGAGCATCGTGTATCCCAGTATACATGTTTGCACTTTGCAATGTTAATAGAAGAAGAAGCATTTATGTTTTTGTGTTTCATCACAAATGGGAGATGAGCAACATTGTTGTTGCATATTACTGAAAGTGTATCTTATCTTTATATGTTGCTAGTAATCTATGATAGCATAAGCATGTTTTAGCTATTACTTCATAACAACGAGTCCCAGGAATAAATACAATCTACACGTTGATGGTCATAGACATATGCAACTATACCGTACATTCGTTCCCAATCAATGTTCCCAATAATGTTTGTCAATACATACACCTATCGGTCTCTCCTACCCAATGATGTTCATCAAGACACATATATGCATGTTCCTCATACCCAATAACACTCATCAAGACATGCATCTATGCAACTACAAGTCTTCCATACCCAGTAATGCTTGTTAAAACACTATATGATTGTACTATGTTCCTTGGAAGGTATCAAAGTAAGATTCTGATGCTGGATACTTGGCCTCTTAAAAAATATGTAACGGACCCATCGGGTCTAACAGTGCAAATGACCAATAAAGCCATTACATTTCCTATTAACTACATGTCAACTTATGATGACCCTATGTAGAGACCGTGGTTTATTCTAATCTGTATAACTATAACCCTATTAAGCTTTCTTTTTTCTTTCTTTAGTGAGATGGGTACCAAAGTGTTACAGTATGTTGGGCCTCACGGTGTCGTGGATATATGCAGAGGATTTGCATATTTATTTTGTTTTCCTTTTTGTAAGAAATAAATTGACACAGTTCCAATGCGCTCACTCAAGTTTAGGCACCGGAAGCATTCCATTACCAAGTAATGAGAGGGCTATCTGTTGAGAATGAAAAGGGAGGGAACTTGCTTAGCAGGCGTACGAGAGCAAATCTTTTTTTGCTTACGGCTGTTGCTACCGGGTCTAAAGGAGATCGTGAATCAGTTCCATCAACTTCATTGATATGCATGATTTCCCCTTAGCTTCCTTAAAGAGGTAGAGGGATGGTCGCTATTTGAAGCAGGACAAAGGTTGTGGAGGAGCAACTCCACCTTGCTGCTACAATGTGTACAGCACAAGTGTTGAAGGAACAGCTTCAACGTGCTGTGCTAGATATCGCTCTAGAGGCGAATGTAGGATGATAGGGCAGCAAGAGTTCAATCCAGAACTCCTAGGGCACAAGATCTACTCCAAGATCTTAGATAAGAACAAGTTCTATTATAGGTAGGGGTACATAGTCTGGGTACAAAGTAGAGGTGAGGACCTCTATTTATAGGGCTTTGGGAAGCCTTCACATACTTCTACTTATAGCTGGAATACTCTAGAAACATTATTTAAGGTTCACCATTCTACTCATAGCTACTCCCTCCGTTCCACAATGTAGTGCCTATAGATTTTTGTAAAAGTCAAACTTTGCTGACTTTGACCAAGTGTGTAGAGAAAACTATTTACATCTACAATATCAAACATATACATTCTGAAAATATAACTCGCGATGTATCCAGTGATGTCCATTTGGTATTCTAGATGTACCTATTTTTTTCTATAGATATGGTCAAAGTTTGTAATGTTTGACTTTTGGAAAAATCTATAGGCACTACATTATGGAACGGAGGGAGTACTCACAACTAGAAGACTCTAGAAAACAGTAGGTAGGATAAAGAAAAGAAAAGAAATACTAGACCACAACAGAAGTATCTAGAAGTAGCCAAACAGATTTGACATATGATTATATTTTCATCTTCCTCATCTACTGTTCCTCATCACTATTCCAAAATTGAATAGTCCCATCCTAAATTGGAGCCTCTTTTTTATGCTTCTTTTGATTTAGCCTTTTGGATAGCTCATTCACTTCAAGGGCACCATGAGTGTGAGAGTAGCTGGACAGGAGCCCTTTACCTGGCTGATAAACCAAATTGTCTCTCAAAAGCAAATATTTTAGTAGGTAAACAGATATGTTGTGGTCTATATTTAGTTCGAGAATTTTCACATTGAGCCTTCTGTGGCGATGTGGCATCCATCCATCTGGGGGCTCTTAAATATACCTTTGTCTGGGGTTAGGACAATATAACTTACTGATGAAGTATTGTGGCAACATGATCAGATTGATCAATTGAGGTACCGATGTCCTAGACTCCTAGTACGCAGCACAAAAAATACTATAGTGCTAATTCATCAGATTCTAATAGTTTGACACTAGGAACATTGTCAATGACCTCATGTTATTGACGAGTTTTTGTGCTATTGACCATGATCAATTTTGAATTTTATTGCTTGCCTATTTTCTGCTGACAAGAAAAGATGGGACGTTTTGCTTGAGATTTTAACATTAACTGAGGGATTCTTTGGATCCTGTGTTTTGGCAAAAGCCAGTTTTGTTTAAGGTTTTAGGCTGTAGATGCGCTTTTGGAGAAAATGTTTAAGTCTCAAACTTGAAGCCAAATCCAGGAAGGAGAAGCGGCCTAGGTGTACGTTGTGGCACCCTGATTCAGCAAACCGGAGGCCTCGTGTTCCAGCCAGGGATCTATGTCTTCTGGAACACGGTATAACTTGATAGAGAATAAACCACGATATATTGAAGTACTACGAGTACAAAGTCTTAGGGTACCGTACAATACTCTTGCGAAGCAAGGTGGTACTACTTCAGCAACTATGCTCTTTACGTTATTCTTCGAACGACTCGTCCTGGGAGTACTAGTGGCGGAAGAGGTAAAACACAGCGGAAAGCGTGACGATGGCGGGACTCCAATCCAAAGGGACACTTCGGGACCTTTGTCATGTGGGGTATTGTGTACAGCGCTGGTCGTAGCGCCTAGGAGAGAAGACGGCCGTGCCCACGGTGGCGAGGCATGATCGGGGCAAGGACTCCTCGATCCCTCGTTGGTTCCTAGAGTCCAGAGTAGTTAGTTTCCTAGTTTGTTACGATCCACGTTGGTTCCTAGAGTCCGTGAGTAGTTAGTTTCCTAGTTTGTTAGAAGCCCATAAGGCCTTTATATATCACATGTCTGCACCCTTTGACGGAAGCAAGAAATCATTATCTCCTACCTCTTCCTCTACTCCTTATCTCTTCTCCTGCACCATTGTGCAGTTAGGCAAAAACCCTAGCGCTCCTATCAACCGAGACTACGAACTACGTAGTCGAGGTCCTTCTGTCTTGGGCACCGAGGTCCTTGACAACTTGGTATCGGGTTCCAGGCGATCCCCTTCCTCGTCCGCGCTCCATCCGCAGCCCGCCTCCACCCCTGCGCCAAGCACACCTCCATCGCCACCATCAGCCGCCGCCTCGGTCACTTCCGGCATGGCAGAACCAACCACCGCTGATCTGGCCAAGATGATTGAGGCCTTGACTGCAACGGTGGCGTCCCTGCAGACGTCCGTCGCCGCACTCCAGAAGGACAAGTCCGCCTCCTCGTCGAGCGCTGACGGAGCCCATGATGGGCAGCACCACAATGATCGACCGCCCCGGTTTCAGAAGATGGACTTCCCCAAGTTCGACGGCAAGTCTGATCCCCTCGCATTCATCAACAGATGCGAGTCCTTCCATCAACAACGGATCGTCGAGGCGAGAAAGTGTGGATGGCGTCATACAATCTCGAGGGTACCGCCTAAGCGTGGTATATGCGGTCTAGCGCGACGAGGGCACGCCCATCGCGCCGCTTCACCGAAGCTGCTCAATCTCCGCTTGGGCTACTCTGCGCGCTAACCATTGGCGAACTAATGGCGTGCAAGCGCACGACGTCCGTCGTCGACTTCCAGAGCGCTTTGAGCGCTTCCTTCCCGGCGAGCATCTTATCCGAGACACGAAGGTTCAGATCTTCACCGCGGGACTCCACCACCCTCGGCCTTGACGTGGAAATCCACAACCCGCGATCCCCGCCGTCGCCATGAGCCTCTTTGCAGAATTGAGCTGCGCGCGACGATGCAAGCCTTCGCCTCGCGCCGCCGGTGCGTTTTTCGCAGAAGGCATCTGCGGCGCCCGTACCACGCCTCGCCTCGCCTTCGCCCGGCCTCACAACAGACCTCAAGATGCCCCGATCTGCCGGAGGGCGCCAAATCAACGCTGTCACGGCGGAGATGGAAAACGCCGTCGCTGGGCCTATGCTTCAATTGTAATGAGAAGTTTGGCGAGGGCTACAACCGCGTGTGCCAAGATCTTTCTCCTCGACTGGCGCCGGACGACGACGACGACGACACGGCCTCGCCACCACGATGCCTCGCCGGCCGACCTCGATCTCGCTCCACGCAATCTCCGGCGCGCGCGAAGCGAGACCATGCAGATGTATATCACCCTCGAGGTGTCTCCTCGCCTCGATCGACCCCAGCTCCACCCACAACTTCATCGCGGCGAGGCGGCCGCTCGTGCCACCGCTGCGGCGTCACGGTGGCTAACGGCGAAGCGTTCGTGCTAGGGCGATCTACGCGCCGTGTCCTTCCAAGATCGACCAAGAGGCGTTTTCGAGGATTTCCTCGCTTTGCGCTCGCGGGCTACGGCGTCGTCTGGCACGCAGTGGCTTGCGACGCTTGACCGATCTGTGGGATTTCGCGCCTTCCATGACGTTACGGCGGGGGCTATCGGGTGTCTTTGGCGCGGCATTGCGGACCGGACGGACCAGCCACGAAATCATGCAATGGTCGCGACTTCCTCGACGCCATCATCACCGAAGTTCGACAAAGCATCTTTGCGAACCCTCCGACGTGTTACCCCCGCAGCCGCGACCACAGCATCACCTCGCCGCCGGTTCCGCCCGGTGGCCGTCCGTCCAGATCGCTACCCGCCGCGACAAGGACAAGCCGAGCGTCGATCGCCGCCATGTTTCGCCAGGCATCGTCCGAGCGAGTTGTTCCGCATTCTCATCGCCGGTACTGGTGGTCCGCAAGCCCGACGGGTCTTGGCGCTTATGCATCGACTACCGCGCCCTGAACGCCATCACCGTCAAGGATGCGTTTCCGATCCCGGTGGTGGACGAACTCCTCGACGAGCTCCGGCGCGCTCGTTTCTTCACCAAGCTCGACTTGCGCTTTGGCTACCACCAGGTGCGGATGCGTGCGGAGGACATCCCAAAGACCGCCTTCCGTACCCACGACGGCCTCTACGAGTTCATGGTGATGCCGTTCGGCCTCTGCAACGCGCCGGTGATGTTCCAGGCGCTCATGAACGATCTGCTGCGGCCGTACCTGCGCCTCGTCTTCTTTGACGACATCCTCATTTTCAGCGAGACGTGGGCAGACCATCTCCGACATGTGCGCACCGTCTTCACCATCCTGCACCAAAGACCGCTCTTCGTCAGCGATCCAAATGCGCGTCATTGTCGAGTCGATCTCCTACCTGGGTCACACCATCTCCGCTGCAGGAGTGGCCATGGATCCGGAAAAGGTGCAAGCCGTGGCCGAATGGCCGCAGCCACGCTCGGCGCGCGCGGTCCGGGGGTTCCTCGGCCTTGCGGGGTACTACCGCAAGTTTGTCAAGGAGTTTGGAGTGGTTGCCGCGCCACTGACGGCCCTCCTTCGCAAGGATGGTTTCTCCTGGTCGCTGGAGGCGGCAGCAGCTTTTACCGCCCTCAAGACGGCGGTCACCACGGCTCCCGTCCTCGCGTTGCCGGACTTCACGCGGCCGTTCATCGTCGAGTGTGATGCCTCTACATACGTCTTCGGGGCCGTCCTTCTTCAGGACCAGCACCCGGTGGCTTTCTTTAGCCGGCCGGCCGCGCCACATCACCTTTCCCTGGCAGCATATGAACGGGAACTCATCGGCCTGGTGCTCGCTATTCGTCATTGGAGACCATACCTGCAGGGCGCCAATTTGTGGTAAAACGGATCACTCTGGTCTCAAATTCCTACTTGACCGGCGTTTGGCAACCATTCCGCAAAGCATCATTGGGTCGGCAAACTCATCGGGTTCGACTTCACCGTGGAGTACAAGGCGGTAGTACAAACACGGTGGCGGACGCTTCTTTCTGCCGCGACACGGAGGAGACGCCGGTCATGGTGATATCGGGTCTCGCTCGACTTCATCGATCGCCTCCGGCAAACTCGTCGGCAACCGACCGGCGCTTGTCGCGCTGCGTGAGGATATCACGGCGGTACGTGGCGGCAGCAGCCGTGGTCGCTCTCCGACGGCCTCGCACTTTCAACGGCCGCTCTACATTCCGCCGTCGTCCCCGCTTACTCGGGAGCTCCTCGCGCGATGCACGACGGCGGGCACGGGCGCCTGCAGACCGTGCATCGTCTTCGCCGAGACTTCCACGCACCTAACCTTCGCAAGACGGTGCAAGAATACGTCCCGGCGTGCGGTATTTGCGAGGTACAAGTCCGAGCACTTGCACCTGCCGGTCTCTGCTGCCGCCGTGCGGTGCCGGGTGTGGATCGCGTCGGCATCGACTTCGTGGGCGCTTCCTCGCGTGGGCGGAAGTCCGTCATCCTCACCGTGGTGGATCGCTTCACAAGCATCGCGCCGTGGCGTTGGCCCACCCGCGTACGGCAGCGAGTCGGTGGCATGTGTTCTTCGCCGAGATCGCGCTCCATGGCGTCCGCGATCCATGGTTTCGGACCGCGACCCGTCTTCACCTCGGCGTTTTGGCGGGAGCTCATCGCCTCACCGGACGGCTGCACGCCAGCGTCGGCGTTTCATCCTCGGTCGGATGGCCAAACGGAGGCGCTAACAAGATCATTGTTATGTACTGCGTTGCCTCGCGAGATCGTCGCGGCGATGGCTACGGTGGCTTCCCGGGCGAGTACATCTACAACACCGCCTACCGACGGCGACCCAAGAAACTCCGTTCAAGCTCGTGTATGGCGCGACCCCCACTATTCGCTTTTCGAGCGAGCGACACGAGGTGGCGGCCGTGGCAAAAAGCATGGCGGGCGAGACGAGCTACTCGGCGATGCCCGCTATCGACTACAAAGAAAGCGCAGCGGTCACAAGTCCTAATCGACGAGCGCCATCGCGACGTCGAGCATGTAGTGGGCGATTGGGTGTGGCCGTCTTCGCCGGTATACGCATCTTCTCTCAACTTGCCAACCAGGCAAGCTCAAGCCACGCTTCTACGGGCCATACCGCATTTCGAGGTCGTCAACGGCGTCGCCACCGCCTTTGAGCTACCGGTGCGCTCGCGCCTCCATGATGTGTTCCACGTGGGCCTTCTCAAGAAGTTCTTCAAGACGCCTCAAGCGCACCGCGGGTTTGCCTCAATCCACAACGGTCTTCTTGTCCGGAACGAGCAGCGTGACTTCGTTCACGCCTCGACGCTGGCGTTCGCCCGACTCCTTGTCCTTTGGAAGGGCGAGGCTGCGTCATCGGCAACATGGGAGGATCTTGAGCAGTTCGTCGGCGCTACCCGCTTTTCAGCTCGAGGACGAGCTGCTTTCGTCGAGGAGAGATGTCATGTGGGCGCCACAGACAAAGCGTGGTCAGCGCCAGAGAGAAGCGGCGGCCGGCCACAACAAGTAGGCATGATCGGGGCAAGGACTCCCGATCCTCGTTGGTTCCTAGAGTCCAGGAGTAGTTAGTTTCCTAGTTTGTTCTGATCCTACGTTGGTTCCTAGAGTCCAGGAGTAGTTAGTTTCCTAGTTTGTTAGAAGCCCATAAGGCCTTTATATATCCTGTAATCTGCACCCTTTGACGGAAGCAAGAAATCATTATCTCCTACCTCTTCCTCTACTCCTAATCTCTTCTCCTGCACCATTGAGCAGTTAGGCAAAAACCCTAGCGCTCCTATCAACCGAGACTACGAACTACGTAGTCGAGGTCCTGCTGTCTTGGGCACCGAGGTCCTTGACAGACACGTCCTAGTTCGCACTCTTGGCATCTTTAGACTTGGCTTCTCCTGCATCTGGCATGATAAGTCAGGTGAGTACATTGAATGTACTCGCAAGTTCACACAAACAATCCAAAAGCAAGCAAGCAAGCAAGAACATGGCATTTAAACAAGAAACAGATTTAAGTCCTAAACAATAAAACAATAGGTTTAACTAGTGTGAGAACTTAGCCTGCCTGTTTAACGTCTCTTGGACCAACTCCTGGCATGATCCCCGATCATCCGGTTTACTTCAACTGACCACCTCGTGGTCGATCCAACTCTCTGCCATCTTCCTTTCTCATACCTTAACTTAGATTTAGTTTGTACATGGGGTTGATCAAATAGTGTGACTTAATACGAACTGTGTCCCATTACCGGGGACTTGGCTATTCGAATAGATTTTAAATACTTTGCAGAGGTCACCATGGACTAATAGTCCAAGATACCGCTTACAGCATGGCCCTCCTACCGTGCCACCGACCCCCCACAGGCTAGCCCTGGGTGGGAGAAACTGGTCCCTGCCACCCCGTGGCACAACTCATCCCATCCGGGATTCAATCAACTTTTCCTGTGCACATCTTACCAACCTAGGCTCTCGTCGCTGGACGACAATCCTGCGGCCAAGGGAATACTGCTCTTCCAACCATCCCTATTTGGCAACACGCATAAGAGTCATTAACTATAAACGAATTAGGGCCTTCCCACAAAGGCAAATGCGGTCGCATGGAAAAGGCCCGGTTCGGTGGCACTATGAGCCATGAAGGTTTAATTTAATGAACTTGATTCTATTACAATTTAAAAAGGGCAGCCCCACTTTGATTCTATTACAATTAACCCTTTAAAATTTTAGTTGAGCTAGAACAATTCATATTCATTTTAACGCTAAAGTCTTATCCGATTATGATCATTCTAAGTCTAACGTCATTCCCCCAAATATGATCATTCTACCATTGAAAGTCATTCCTTAAGGTGATCACTACTAAAGCTAAAGTCTTTCCCCAAGGTGATTACTTTGATACTAAAATCATTTCTCCAATTCTACCATTTTTATTATTACGGTTCACTTTGTTGAGTTACCGGTTCATCCACTGTCACTTCTTAGCTTACTCCTTAGTGAAAAACTACTGACCAACTAACTCCAAATACTTGCAACACTAGTGTGACCACAATTCTAGCACAGTGACCATTCACACAACAATTAAAGTAATTCAAATAATTAAAGAAAAAGCAATTTGGAAACCATGGCCTTGCAATGCCATCGAACAAATGGAGGTGGTGGATTGCCTTGCTCAAATGGAGTCTCAGTGAACTCCTGGTCTTCACCTCCTGAATTATTTCCTTCTGAAAATAATTTTAAAAGCAAAAATTAAATAAAGAAATAAGCCCAAACTTTCCGTCCAGAAATTCTAGACGAGTCAAATAAATCAACTCATTTGGACTTATGGTTTAAAAAGTTAGAGGGGGTCTATGTTTGGTCAACAGATTTAATAAAAATGATTTAAAACGGTTTAACTGAAAAAAAAACAGAAGCGGACACGTCGAAGGCGTATTTTGAGAATACGCCTCCACTTGCGTACCGCTTCGGGCGCGCATTGGGTCATTGACGGGCGGGGCCCGCCCGTCAGGTTTTTATTTCTAAAACGCGGGCAGTGGGGACGGCGGCTCATCGGCGGTGGTTCCCGGCGTGGAGGCCTCGGTGGCGTGCGCGGGTGCGTTGCATCGGCACGACGAAGGCGGTCACGCCCATACTCGTAGCTTCTTCTCGGGTTCTCGTATGGCGTCGCCCCCTTCTTCTCCGGCGGCAGTGGTCTTCGGGCGTCGGTGAACTCCCGCGATATGTCGAGGATTCGAGCGCCTAAGCTACAAGTCGGGGTCAGTGAGGGGTCAGTGAGGAGTGGGGAGGCTAGCAGTGGTGATGGCGTGGCTTGGGGTGGCCTAGGCACGGCAGGAGGCGACGCAGCAGGAGGCCTGCCCGGCCTTGCTGCCTGATTTGGTGAGGAGGGAGTGGGGCATAGTCGATAGGAGAGGCGGGCGTGGCGTTTTATAGCCACGACCGAGGCTAGTGTATAAGCTCGAGGAGCTGGCGCTGGGCTGGCCGTGCGCAGGGGGTGGGTAGGGGGCCGGGGAGCTTGAGCGAGCTCGTGCTGGGGGGGGGGGGTCGCATGGGCAGCGAAAAACGAGGACCACGGCGGTCACGGGCGGCGTGTCCTCTGGCGGGGGGGGTGTCCGTCACGTGGGCGGTTCTGGTGCTGTAGGGGAGGCCGCGCGAGGCAGGGCATGCCGGAGACGCGGAAGACGACGCGGGTGTCCGGTCAGTGGCGAGCTACCGTGCAGAGCATGCTCTCTGCATGCCAGTGCCATGGTCACCACGGTGCGGGGGGGCCTGGGTGCGTTTTGGTGGTTAGTAGCGTGTCTAGTAGTTTAGGGGTGGTGTGTGTGTAGTGTTCGTGGCTTGCAAGGAACTCCAGGTGCACTGGATGGACAGCAAGGTGGCCAAGTTCATTCTGGTAGGAAGGTGTTTGTGCTGTGCCAGGGGAGAATGGAGGGGGGCCTGGATCTGGTCTTTGGTGTGGTGTAGTTATATGCTAAGGTGAGTGTGTGTGCCAAGTTTCAAAAGGTTTGCAAAAAGTTATCGAGTACTTGTTGTGTAAACTTAAATTTGGGTCAGAAGAGTTTGAAAATGGTGTGCTCATTTGAAAAAGTTTCTGTTTGAGTTGGTGGAATTTCTGGTGTTAGTTGATCTTAAAGAAATTGGGTGAATTATTTGGAAATTTCCAGAGGGGCAGAAAAGGTAGTTGCTTCACAACCCAAGTGCCTTGAGAGTATATCTTCTTTTTGGAGAAAAGAAACACACTTTTAAAAGTTTGGAAAATGAGTTTGAGGTGAAATTGTTAGAGGGTTGGAGAGTTGGGCCCACTGGATACGTCCAAGAAGAATAGTTTGGTTTTTATTTTACCAAGTCCAAGAAGCAATTCCAAATAAGGTCCAAGGCAAAAATCCAAATGAAACCAATTTGATTTGAAAAAAAAAGGGCCAAAATTCACGTGGCTGTTAGCGTCTGATGCAAGGAATGTAGGCGACATGCCATGCAATGAGCTCAGGCATCGGGTAGCTAACTGTGCCAGGGAAGACATTAGCTAAGGTTGTCTAAGTTAGGGATAAGATTTCCTTAAAGCATCTCCTGAAGAGGATATCATCTGAGATCGGTTTAAAGAGCGTCTCCTTAAGAGATTGCACTGGAGTCATTGTTACTTTGTTAGGCAACGACTCTATTTGAATGATAGTTGTTTATGTTCTTATGCAAAGAAGAAGCCTTCCCAGAAAACACCATACTCAGAGCCACTTTGGTCTAGGAAAATAAGTTATTTATCATGGTATCTCAATTTTGATCACTTGAATTGCTAACAAATTTTCACTTAAACATTTGGATGGCCTTGCATTTTACCGTGCTCAGTTTTTGTACCTTTTCCATTGCAGAGGACCACATCTCAGGATGAGGAGCTTGAACTCCTTTTCTCAAGCCTTTCAATTTAAAATTTATCCTCAGTATCTACATGTACTAGGTAAGTTGCAGTTTGAGAATACAACATTTTCGTTGCATTTTTTGCGCCCTACTTCTTTTTGCTCTCTCTCTCTCTCTATATATATAACATAGGGATGCGGTTCTCTTTTTGGTATACTATAAGCTATTATTTTTCTAGATCCAAAAAAGTTGAATATTAACTTCTTCCACCTGCAGGTGATGTCACTGTTTCGGTGTATCTAACCATCAATTGCCCCCGCCTGTCCAGTGTAGCATATATTCCCAATGGTTATCAAGTTTGAAGGAATCACTTTTTATTCAAAGTGCTAGGGAACTTGATGAGTTGATAAACGATGTGTTCTCTTGAACGGAATTCCTAGCAGGGGTGAAATTTATCATGTGCATGTAATGTTTTTGACCCAAATTGGGGGCTGCCATAACTCTAGCCATATGGTGATGCATAGAATACCAGCTCAATAGTTATGTTATCAAGCATCACTGGTTTTGCTATTGTGACAGTAAAGGATGCATACCTGGACCCCTACAGAATATGATAATTTGGTCTCTATCGTGGAAGCATCAAGGACTCTGGGAAGCAGGGGAAAGTTCAGCTGCCTTATTTGATATTTTGAGTGGATACATTTTGGTAAACCTGGAATGCAGTATGTTTCTGACTAGTCTGGCACCAAAAAAGACTTCTATTATTGTGGCATATTGTCGTGTTAAGGTTTTTTTTTATTGTGGCAGACTGGCCTTATTATAAATAAACATGTGTTGGTACGAACTGTTTCTCAGAAAGTTGAAAAATCAAATAACACTATCAATTCCTGTATTGAAGACCAATCTTGCTTTACATTTGCAAGGGTTGGTTTGTTTGATATTTAATATTCTCATGATATCAGGTTTGAAAAAGATATCTACAAGATATTGATCCTACATGTTTAAGCCCGTAGTTGTAAACTAGTGGGCTTCCTAAACGGATCCTGTTTGAATTACAATGATGTTAGGTAGGTATGTGTATGTTTTTTCTTCTTTGTGGTACTTGTAGTAACTTAAGTTCTTAAATTAGGAGTTGGATATTGTCTCTTCTAAAAGCTGATGCTTTGGTATTCAGACTGAATTGCATTTGCGAGAGATGATGTGGTGGTTTTTGTTCGCATCCCGGTAATCCTTAAAACGGACATACTGTTTCTCCGTGGACTGATCCGAACTCTCCAACAGCAACCCCTAAAAATTTGGCCGGCCAATTTCATTTTGAAATGCATAGCAATATGAGCAAATTAAAGTCTAGTGTTCATAGAGACCGATCACAACAAATTGAGGAGGATGTTCATAGTTTTTGCATACGCCCGATCACAAAAGTTTCAGTCTATACAAAAGAACAACATTTTTGCCCTGGAGACCGGCTGTCCAAGTCTCCTCGCTCACTATGCCGCCGGCTCCCCTCACACCCGCCTCCTTCTCAGTTGCCTTTATCTTGGGTGCCAAGCGCTTCAACATCTTGACACGGATGGTGTGCACGATCATCGCCACATCATCACTCAACTCGTCCATCCTCATGGTCAATATCTTGGTATTCTTCGAAGCGGCAGCGAGCTCAACCCTCCTCTCTTCGAGCTTTGGTCTTCTTCTCTTGAAGGCTGATTTTCTTCTCGGTTGCTAGCATCGAGATGTTAAACCTCTCGACCTTCTTTTCCTCATTCACGTCGCCCCCATCTTCTTCGCCAAGATGCTCTCGAACCTCTCTGTCATCTTGGCCACTGTCCCTTCTCGCTTCTCCTTCTCCTCTTCCCACTTCTTTCCCCGAAACACCCTTCGGACCTTCTTTGGTGGCTCTTTTGTTTGGTCGGTTGGATTACCCGCTTCTTCCTCATTGTTGATGTCGGTGATCTTGATGTAGTTGGCAATGAATATTTGTTACTTGGGTTGCTCATTCAACTTCAACCAACAATGCATGAGGACGGAGTTCTTCTCCACCTTCAAGAACAAGTTGCACTCACGGGAGGGCTAGAAAAAAATACATCATCAAGAAGTTGCATATCTGGCTAAATGACCAACACATAAAGCATATCCAGCCAACAAGTTGCATATCCGGCCAAATGACCAACACCTATAACTACTTACTTGTTCGGTCATTTGTGCACCACTTACCCACCCATCGATTAGTTGTTTTAAATGGCCACAATAGTTGCTCACAGCCTCTTGGTTGATGTACCATAGATGGTTGAGCGACTTTGTTCCACGACCGCGGATGCAGTGGCGGAGTGTAGTGGGGACAATTCCGGGCCCTGGCCCCCCCACCTTCCAAGAGGAAAATTTACCAAATACACTTACTTATCTGCTAATTGCTCTACTAGTCGTCCAGCGTCTCTGATCATCCTAGCCTTTTCTATGCCATATACACTCATTTGGGCCCTCCTAATATTTGATTCACGCTCCGCCACTGCGCGGCTGAGTTAATTACGGTAGGGCTTGAAATTCTTGTGGTCATGGAACCAAGAATGAATGTTGGACCAAAATGTTTCTTTTTTTGCTTTGTGCCATGGATCGGATCGACGCTAGTGGCCAACCACACATCACACAACAATTCGTCCTCCCACATGTTGAAGCTTTCTACTCTACCCCTCTTCTTTGGATCGCATACATGTCTTGCTTCAGCTGCCCGGTTGCCCGACTGTGCGCTTGCCTCGTTGTACGTGCCCGATTGCGTGCCTGGTTGCAAGTACGTGCCAGGCTGCTGCCTGTACACCTTTAGCTTCGAGTCATCCACTTGTCCATCCTCGAAGCTGCCTCCACCTTTGTCTCCGTCGTGGATTACCTCCATCGTCTCCATGTCCGCGTCATCATACGTTGTCTCGCCCGATTGAGACATACCCGCGAACAGAGAGCGGGTACCAAGCTGATCCAAGCCCGGCATCGCACGACTAGACAAGTTGCGACGACACCGAGTCAAGGAAATGGAGCGGCGCGACATTGACATCGATGAAATATGACACGTACCCTACTGGGGAGGCCGGGGACTATTGTTGCTAGCCGAGCCGTTTGGTGGCATAGAAGTAGGGCAACCGATATTGCTCCGGCCAGGGTGACATATGCATGGACGACGCCGGCACCCCTCATCCCCGGCCCCACTCGACCCCTCCACCTCATCTGCCGCCCTTATTTTTGCCAGCGGACTCATAATTTACCATTTTTAGGTGGCGGACTTGCCGTTCGACGAGTTGATTTTCCGGGCGGCCACCTTCGATGCTTCACCTATGCCAAGTTTGGGTTTCTCGTACGGGTCCATGTGGCGATGGAAGGGAAAAGTGGGGGAATTGGGGTGGAGGGTGGTGGCGATCGAAGCGGAGAGGGTGGGGAAATGGGGGTTTTGGCACGAAAATAGTGTGGACCGCTCCAAATGCCCGGGCTTCGTCTCGGCTTTAGGTGGATCGGGGATATCACAGGCCAACGTGGCGGAGGTCGGAACCCCCTCCCCCCAAAGCCCCCTAATTTGCTTTCGGCTTGTGAAAAATGGACACGTCAACGCGGACAAGTACATGTTCGCATGGCTTGTAGCATCCGAACAACTCGGTCCATATGTTTGTGGGCATTTTGAGGGTCTTTATTGGAGATGCCCTTAGACTACCAAACCTCAATGTGTTGTGTGCATTGTGTGTGTGCGCGCGTGCAAATGTGTGTTGTGCGTGTGTGTGAGTGTAAGTGTGCTATTGTACGCCAAGCGTCTGTTTATTTAGTATGTATAATGCTTTATAATTTAATAGTGGACTGCAGTGTTCAGTACTCCTATTTCTCCACCCATTAGCTGAAGGAAATATGCCCTAGAGGCAATAATAAAGTTGTTATTTATATTTATTTATATCATGATAAATATTTATTATTCATGCTAGAATTGTATTAAACGGAAACTTAGTACATGTGTGAATACATAGACAAAGCAAAGTGTCCCTAGTATGCTTCTACTTGACTAGCTCGTTAATCGAAGATGGTTATGTTTCCTGACCATAGACATGTGTTGTCATTTGATGAATGGGATCACATCATTAGATAATGATGTGATGGACAAGACCCATCCATTAGCTTAGCATAATGATCGTTAAGTTTTATTGCTATTGCTTTCTTCATGACTTATACATGTTCCTCTGACTATGAGATTATGCAACTCCCGAATATCGGAGGAACACCTTGTGTGCTATCAAACGTCACAACGTAATGAGCGCACACTGGGAGAGGCATTACATCGTATCGTTCTATGGAGAAAGGATTGCATCGTCTTTCCAAGGCCACCGACACCGCGTCAGTCGGCTCCTCCTCCAAGTCCGCCACCGCGTCAGCAGTCGACTCCAGCTCCTCCAAATCAGCCACCGCCTCTGCAGACTCCTGCTCCTCCAAGTCCGCCAACGCGTGAGGCCACACCTCCTCCTCCAAGTCTGGCACCGCATGAGCCCACTCCTCCTCCACCAAGTCATCCGACACCGCGTCGGCCCAAGCCTCCTCCTCCAAGTCAGGCACCGCGTAAGCCGTCTCCGCCGCCTTAGTGGGCTCCGCCGCCTAAGCAACAGCGGAAGAGAGCCGCCGCAATTATTGCGACTAGCGGTACAAGTACAGGCAGAGGCAAGAGTCCAATATGGTCAAAGCCTCGCGCCTCTTCCGAAGAGGCCTTACGACATGAGCGAAGAGGAAAACGAAGCCGAATGCAGGAGACAATTGGACGCCCATTTTGGACCGAAAACGCCACCGCCGCCAAAGGAGAAAGTGCCTGAGCATGCTGATGTCTACTACGCAACCTTCTCCTTGTAGACGTTGTTGGGCCTCCAAGTGCAGAGGTTTGTAGGACAGTAGCAATTTTCCCTCAAGTGGATGACCTAAGGTTTATCAATCCATGGGAGGCGCAGGATGAAGATGGTCTCTCTCAAACAACCCTGCAACCAAATAACAAAGAGTCTCTTGTGTCCCCAACACACCCAATACAATGGTAAATTGTATAGGTGCACTAGTTCGGCGAAGAGATGGTGATACAAGTGCAATATGGATAGTAGATATGGGTATTTGTAATCTGAAAATATAAAAACAGCAAGGTAACTAATGATAAAAGTGAGCGTAAACGGTATTGCAATGGTAGGAAACAAGGCCTAAGGTTCATACTTTCACTAGTGCAAGTTCTCTCAATAATAATAACATAATTGGATCATATAACTATCCCTCAACATGCAGCAAAGAGTCACTCCAAATTCACTAATAGCGGAGAACAAGCGAAGAGGCTGTGGTAGGGTGCGAAACCACCTCAAAGTTATCCTTTACGATCGATCTATTCAAGAGTCCGTAGTAAAATAACATGAAGCTATTCTTTTAGTTCGATCTATCCTAGAGTTCGTACTAGAATAACACCTTAAGACACAAATCAACCAAAGCCCTAATGTCACCTAGATACTCCAATGTCACCTCAAGTATCCGTGGCATGATTATACAATATGCATCACACAATCTCAGATTCATCTATTCAACCAACACAAAGTGCTTCAAAGAGTGCCCCAAAGTTTCTACCAAAGAGTCAAGACGAAAACATGTGCCAACCCCTATGCATAGGTTCATGGGCGGAACCCGCAAGTTGATCACCAAAACATACATCAAGTGGATCACGTGATATCCCATTGTCACCACACATAAGCACGGCAAAACATACATCAAGTGTTCTCAAATCCTTAAAGACTCAATCCGACAAGATAACTTCAAGAGGAAAACTCAATTCATCACAAGAGAGTAGAGGGGGAGAAACATCATAAGATCCAACTATAATAGCAAAGCTCACGATACATCAAGATCGTGCCATAGAGAGAACACGAGAGAGAGAGAGATCAAACACATAGCTAATGGTACATGCCCTCAGCCCCGAGGGTGAACTACTCCCTCCTCATCATGGAGAGCACCGGGATGATGAAGATGGCCACCGGTGAGGGATCCCCCCCTCGTGTGAGTCTTTGGAGCGGGCTCTGAGAGGTTTTGGTGGCTCTGAGAGGCTTGCGGCGGAACTCCCAATCTATTGTGTTCTTCGATGTTTTTAGGGTATATGGGAATATATAGGCGAAAGAAGTCGGTCGGGGGAGCCTCGAGGGGCCCATGAGAGGGGCGCGCCCTCCTATCTCGTGGCTTCCTCTAAGCTTCCCTGACTTGCACTCCAAGTCCCCTGGATTGCTTCCGTTCCGAAAATAACTTTCCCGAAGGTTTCATTCTGTTTGGACTCCGTTTGATATTCCTTTTCTTCGAAACACTGAAATAGGCAAGAAAATAGCATTATGGGCTGGGCCTCCAGTTAATAGGTTAGTCCCAAAAATGATATAAAAGTGTAAAGTAAAGCCCATAAACATCCAAAACAGGTAATATAATAGCATGGAACATTAAAAAATTATAGATACGTTGGAGACGTATCACATGCCATTGAGCACTTTATTTGTATGGCTCAACCACTAGCTCCAAAGCCTGTTGACTCATACTTTGAGCGCGAAATCAGGAAGGCATATGAAGCACAACAAAAGAAGGAGTCGAGCTCGAGCTCCAGCCAAGTAGCTGCCAAGAAAAGCGGGAAAATTGTTCCCCAACTGGGAGAACAGGTGCCGCAATCGATCCCCCCACTCATTGTACCAACACACATGAGTAGTACCAGCGCGGACGATCATCTAGTAATAACCAACGATCATAGAAGGCAGGCTGCAGAGATCAGATGCACTGTAGAACAACTCCTAGGGCTCAAGCCCATGGATACATTTACAGAGCAGGAACTAAAACGGAAATATGCCTGCGGCGAACCTTCGGTCAAGCCTGAGGAGGTCAAGAACCTCTCAACGAGAATGTATGAATTGCATGAATGGTACATGAAAATTACTAAGACTACCAATCGAGAGTCCCTCATGGTGAAAGTCAAGGTAGATCATTACCACCATGAGAATGCTCTGTATGTTGAGTTTACAAAACTATTTCAGTTATTCAATCAAGACACACTCAACAAATCTATCGTCAGTTGCTATTGTCTGTAAGTGATTTCTTTCTGTAGTTTAAGTCTGAAGCTAGCTGTAGTGCTCATTGATCATTACCTTTAATTATCCTCACTATATTCTTTTCTATGGTATTATGCAGAATGAAGATCTATGAAATGAAAAAAGCTGGACGGTATGGCATTGGGTTCATTGACTCAAATACCGATAATCAAGAGACATTGTCATAGCCATTCTATCGAGATAATACAAAGAATAGCTTCCTAGAGTTCTTGAAGCGCCTAAATACCAATCAAGATATACTACTTCCTTACCACTTTGGGTGAGTCACACTGTCTTGTACTACAAATTCTGTTTTTGCTTACTAGCTAGATGTTAATTAATAAGTGTATAGGTTTTACGGTAGTTGATGAGTGTTATGCACATGCCCGCTTAATTTTTATACATGCAAACGTGTGCGCATGCAGTTTCCACTGGATCTTGTTAATCATTTGAGTTGAAGATGCTGAAGTTGAAGTTCATGACTCGCTACCTAAACCAGCCGAGCAGTACGAAATCATGAAGGGGATAGTCGACAGGTAATTTCAATCACTATCGAACTATATGTTGACCTCTTTAGTTCGTCATTTCCTGATATCAACTAATTAATAACTCCTTTATTCATTTTTTTTGCCGGCGGGCAGGGCTTGGAAAAAGTTCAGGAAAGAGGTTTCAGGCGAATGGAAAGAAAAGTTGTATTGGTATTGACCCAAGGTATTATTAATTAAGTAGTACTAGCTAGCTATCATCTCTTTAATTCTAGTTTCAATACCATTAGTTATCATGCTTGATTAATTATTATCTGATTGAATTCTATTCTCGTAAAGTGCATGAAGCAGTTGTCGGGTAATGATTTATGTGCATACTATGTTTGCAAGAACATTCGCATGATGGCGTCCGAAAGGAACAGGGATGATAGACAACAATGGGTACATTTTCTAGAGCACTATTCACAATTTTTACATCATTATTTTTAATCTAATATATATACACACAACTAATACATGCATATTTGGTCTCCTTCTTTAAAGTTCAAGGACGTGCGGGAGAAGCACCTACCAGCGGATTGCATACGAGCAATTCAAGAAGAAATAGCGGGATTTTTGCTCGACCGGGTCATAGATCCCAAAGGAGAATTCCATTACCCGCTACCACCGCAGTAATGCCTCCATGTAAGAGAAATTGTATATACCAAATTGTATACATATATATACATGTGTATTGATACGTCTCCAACGTATCTATAATTTTTGATTGTTCCATGCTATTATATTACCTGTTTTGGATGTTTAATGGGCTTTACTAAGCACTTTTATATTATTTTTGGGACTAACCTATTAACCGGAGGCCCGGCCCAAATTGTTTTTTTTGCCTATTTCAGTGTTTTGCAGAAAAGGAATATCAAACGGAGTCCAAACGGAATGAAACCTTCGGGAGAGCTATTTTTGGAACAAACGCAATCCAGGAGACTTGGAGTAGATGTCGGGGAAGCAACGAGGTGGCCACGAGGGTCCAGGGTACACCCTACCCCCTGGGCGCGCCCCACCCTCGTGGGCCCCTTGTGGCTCACCTGACCGACTTCTTTCGCCTATATATACCCATATACCCTGAAAACATCCAGGAGCACAATAGATCGGGAGTTCTGCCGCCGCAAGCCCCTGTAGCCACCAAAAACCTCTCGGGAGCCCGTTCCGGCACCCTGACAGAGGGGGGATCCCTCACCGGTGGCCATCTTCATCATCCTGGCGCTCTCCATGACAAGGAGGGAGTAGTTCACCCTCGGGGCTGAGGGTATGTACCAGTAGCTATGTGTTTGATCTCTCTCTCTCTCTCATGTTCTTGATATGGCACGTTCTTGATGTATCGCGAGCTATGCTATTATAGTTGGATCTTATGATGTTTCTCCCCCTCTACTCTCTTGTAATGGATTGAGTTTTCCCTTTGAAGCTATCTTATCGGATTGAGTCTTTAAGGATTTGAGAACACTTGATGTATGTCTTGCATGTGCTTATCTATGGTGACAATGGGATATCACGTGATCTACTTGATGTATGTTTTGGTGATCAACTTGCGGGTTCAGTGACCTTGTGAACTTATGCATAGGGGTTGGCACACGTTTTGTCTTGACTCTTTGGTAGAAACTTTGGGGCACTCTTTGAAGCACTTTGTGTTGGTTGAATAGATGAATCTGAGATTGTGTGATGCATATTGTATAATCATGCCACGGATACTTGAGGTGACATTGGAGTATCTAGGTGACATTAGGGCTTTGGTTGATTTGTGTCTTAAGGTGTTATTCTAGTACGAACTCTAGGATAGATCGAACGAAAAGAATAGCTTCATGTTATTTTACTACGGACTCTTGAATAGATCGATCAGAAAGGATAACTTTGAGGTGGTTTCGTACCCTACCACAGTCTCTTCGTTTGTTCTCCGCTATTAGTGAATTTGGAGTGACTCTTTGCTGCATGTTGAGGGATAGTTATATGATCCAATTATGTTATTATTATTGAGAGAACTTGCACTAGTGAAAGTATGAACCCTAGGCCTTGTTTCCTACCATTGCAATACCGTTTACGCTCACTTTTATCATTAGTTACCTTGCTGTTTTTATATTTTCAGATTACAAATACCCATATCTACTATCCATATTACACTTGTATCACCATCTCTTTGCCGAACTAGTGCACCTATACAATTTACCATTGTATTGGGTGTGTTGGGGACAGGAGACTCTTTGTTATTTGGTTGCAGGGTTGTTTGAGAGAGACCATCTTCATCCTGCGCCTCCCACGGATTGACAAACCTTAGGTCATCCACTTGAGGGAAAATTGCTACTGTCCTACAAACCTTTGCACTTGGAGGCCCAACAACGTCTACAAGAAGAAGGTTGCGTAGTAGACATCAAGCTCTTTTCTGGCGCCGTTGCCTGGGAGGTGAGTGCTTGAAGGTATATCTTTAGATATTGCAATGGAATCTTTTACTTTCTTGTTTTATTACTAGTTTAGTCTATAAAAGAAAATTACAAAAAAATGGAATTGAGTTTGCCTCATACGCTTCATCTTTTTAATATCTTTCGTGAAAATGCTGGAAAGGAAAATTGTGCTCAAGTGCTAGAAGAAGAATGCATTAGAATGTTTGGCACTAAATCTTTGTATGATGAGCATGATTGCAATGTTGTTAGCATGAATTCTTTGAATACCCATGATGCTAATGATATGCAAAGCTACAAGCTTGGGGAAGCTATGTTTGATAAAGATGATATTTTTTGTCCCCCAAGTTTTGATGAGCAAATTTATTATGATGAAAGCATGCCTCCTATTTATGATGATTATTGTGTTGACACGTATGCTATAAAGAATAAAGATAACCATGAAACTTGTCATCTTGATTTTAATTTTCAATTGGATTATGCTTCACATGATAGTTATTTTTTTGAGTTTGCTCCCACTACTATTGATGAGAATAAATTTGCTTATGTGGAGAGTAGTAAAATTTCTATGCATGTAGATCATGAAAAGAATGATTTATGTGATGGTTATATTGTTGAATTCATTCCTGATGCTATTGGAAATTATTATGAGGGAGGAATATATGCTTGTAGGAATTGCAATAATATCAAGTTTCCTCTCTATGTGCTTAAAGTTTTGAACTTATGCTTGTTTTGCCTTCCTATGCTAGTTGATTATTGTTCCCATAAGTTGTTTGCTCACAAAATCCCTATGCATAGGAAGTGGGTTAGACTTAAATGTTCTAGTCATATTCTTCATGATGCTCTCTTTATGTTTCAATTCTTATCTTCTATGTGAGCATCATTGTCATCATCATGCCTAGCTAGGGGCGTTAAACGTTAGCGCTTGTTGGGAGGCAACCCAATTTATTTTTGTTCCTTGTTTTTTGTTCCTGTTTAGTAATAAATAATTCATATAGCCTCTGGTTAGATGTCGTTTTATGTTTAATTTAGTGTTTGTGCCAAGTAGAACCTTTGGGAAGACTTGGGTGAAGTCTTCGCGATCTTGCTGTAAAAAACAGAAACTTTTGCACTCACGATATTAGCTGCCATTTTTACTGGAGAGTGATTTTAGGTTGATTCTTTTTACAGATGATTAATATAAAAATTCCTGACATCCACAAATTTATTTCAGAATTTTTGGAGTTACAGAAGTATTCGAATGATACAGATTGCTACAGACTGTTCTGTTTTTGACAGATTCTGTTTTCCATGTGGTGTTTGCTTATTTTGATGAATCTATGAGTAGTATCGGAGGGTATGAACCATAGAGAAGTTGTAATACAGTAGATATTACACCAATATGAATTTAGAATGAGTTCACAACAGTACCTAAGTGGCGATTTATTTTCTTATACTAACGGAGCTTACGAGCTTTCTGTTGAGTTTTGTGTTGTGAAGTTTTCAAGTTTTGTGTAAAGATTCGATGGACTATGGAATAAGGAGTGGCAAGAGCCTAAGCTTGGGGATGCCCAAGGCACCCCAAGGTAATATTCAAGGACAACCAAGAGCCTAAGCTTGGGGATGCCCCGGATGGCATCCCCTCTTTCGTCTTCGTTCATCGGTAACTTTACTAGGAGCTATATTTTTATTCACCACATGATATGTGTTTTGCTTGGAGCGTCATTTTATTTTGTTAGTATTTGCTTGCTTTTATTTAGAATAATTTTTTGCATCTTTATTTTCAATAAAAATGTCAAGGATAGCCTTTACCATGCTTATTTTGCAAGTATACTTGTTGCTGTTTGAAAACAAAAAGTTTATCGATGTTGCAAAAATTACCTAGAAAAGTCAGAATATGATAAATTGTTGAAACTTTTTGAAAAATAAGCTCTGATAAATTTTCTACAGTATAGTATTTTTCTCATAATTTTGGAGTTAGGGAAGTATGATGAATCTTGCATTCTTTACAGACTGTACTGTTTTGGCAGATTGCTGTTATGTTTGCATTGTTTGCATATGTTTGCTTGTTTAATGATTCTATTTGAGGATAAGAGTATTAAATATGCAGAGGCATTTAGTATGAAATGTTGAATAATAATTTTAGTGATTTGTTACAGTAGAGAACGATAAGGTTATTGCGTTGATTTATACTAACTTATCTCACGAGTTCTTGAGTTTTGTGTGGATGAAGTTTTAAGATGTAGGGAAGCCGTGATATAAAAGGAATTAAGGAGACACAAAAGCTCAAGCTTGGGGATGCCCAAGGCACCCCAAGATAATATTTCAAGAATTCTCAAGCATCCAAGATTGGGGATGCCCCGGTAGTCATCCCACCTTTCTTCTTCAACAATTATCGGTTAGTATCGGTTGAACCTAAGTTTTTGCTTCTTCATATGATATGTGATATCCTTGAAATGTCATTTTGTTTTGTTTTGCTTGCTGTTTGAATAATATCCCAAGATCTAAAATTCTTAAATGTTAGAGAGTCTTCACATAGTTGCACAATTATTTTACTACTCATTGATCTTCACTTATATCTTTTGGGAGTAGTTTGTCATTTGCTCTAGTGCTTCACTTATACCTTTTTAGAGCACGGTGGTGGTTTTATTTTGTAGAAATTACTGATCTCTCATGCTTCACTTATATTATTTTGAGAGTCTTTTAGAACAGCATGGTAATTTGCTTTGGTTATAAAATTAGTCCTAATATGATGGGCATCCAAGATGGGTATAATAAAAACTATCATATAGAGTGCATCGAACACTATGATCAATTTGATACTTGATAATTGTTTTGAGATATAAAGGTGGTAATGTTAGAGTCATGCTAGTTGGGTAATTATGAAATTGAGAAATACTTGTGTTAAAGTTGGCAAGTCTCGTAGCAATGCACGTATGGTAAACGTTGTGTGACAAATTTGTTGCATGGGGTGTTCTTTTGATTGCCTTCCTTACAAGTGGAGGTCGGGATCGCGCGATGGATAACTCCTACCAACCCTTTCCCTAGGAGCATGCGTAGTAGTACTTTGCTTCGAGGGCTAATAAACTTTTGCAATAAGTATATGAGTTCTTTATGACTAATGTGAATCCATGGATTATACACACTCTTACCCTTCCATCATTGCTAGCCTCTACGGTACCGTGCATTGCCCTTTCTCACCTTGAGAGTTGGTGCAAACTTCACCGGTGCATCCAAACCCCGTGATACGATGCGCTCTATCACACATAAACCTCCTTATATCTTCCTCAAAATAGCCACCATACCTACCTACTATGGCATTTCCATAGCCATTATGAGATATATTGCCATGCAACTTTCCACCGTTCCGTTTATTATGACACGCTCCATCATTGTCATATTGCTTTTGCATGATCATGTAGTTGACATCGTATTTTTGGCGAAGCCACCTTTATAATTCTTTCATACATGTCACTCTTGATTCATTGCATATCGATTACATCACGGAGGCATTCACATAGAGTCATATTTTGTTCTAAGTATTGAGTTGTAATTCTTGAGTTGTAAATAAATAAAAGTGTGATGATCTTAATTATTAGAGCATTGCCCCAAGTGAGGAAAGGATGATAGAGACTATGATTCCCCCACAAGTCGGGATGAGACTCCGGACTTTATGAAAAATAAAAGAGGCCAAAGAAGCCCAAATAAAAAAAGAGGCCAAAGAAGCCAGCCAAAATAAAAATTGAGAGAAAAAAGAGAAGGGACAATGTTACTATCCTTTTTCCACACTTATGCTTCAAAGTAGCACCATGATCTTCATGATAGGGAGTCTCCTATGTTGTCACTTTCATATACTACCAGGAATTTTTCATTATAGAACTTGGCTTGTATATTCCAATGATGGGCTTCCTCAAAAATGCCCTAGGTCTTCGTGAGCAAGCAAGTTGGATGCACACCCACTTAGTTTCTTTTGATGAGCTTTCATACATTTATAGCTCTAGTGCATATGTTTCATGGCAATCCCTACTCCTCGCATTGACATCAATTGATGGGCATCTCCATATCCCATTGATTAGCCGCGTCAATGTGAGACTTTCTCCTTTTTGTCTTCTCACATAATCCCTATCATCATACTCTACTCCACCCATAGTGCTATGTCCATGGCTTACGCTCATGTATTGCGTGAGGGTTCAAAAAGCTGAAGCGCGTCAAAAAGTATGAACCAATTGCTTGGCTAAAACCGGGGTTGTGCATGATGGGAGCATTTTGTCTGACAAAAATGAAGCATGGCCTAACTATATGATTTTGTAGGGATAAGCTTTCTTTGGCTATGTTATTTTGATCAGACATGATTACTTTGTTAGTATGCTTGAAGTATTACTATTTTTTGTCAATATTAAACTTTTATCTTGAATCCTTTGGATCTGAACATTCATGCCACAATAAAGAAAATTACATTGAGAAATATGCTAGGTAGCATTCCACATAAAAAATTCTGTTTTTATCATTTACCTACTCGAGGACGAGCAGGAATTAAGCTTGGGAATGCTTGATACGTCTCCAACGTATCTATAATTTTTGATTGTTCCATGCTATTATATTACCTGCTTTGGATGTTTAATGGGCTTTACTAAGCACTTTTATATTATTTTTGGGACTAACCTATTAACCGGAGGCCCAGCCCAAATTGCTTTTTTTTTCCTATTTCAGTGTTTCGCGGAAAAGGAATATCAAACGGAATGAAACCTTCGGGAGAGTTATTTTTGGAACAAATGCAATACAGGAGACTTGGAGTAGACGTCGGGGAAGCAAATAGGTGGGCACGAGGGTCCAGGGCGCGCCCTACCCCCTGGGCGCGCCCCCACCCTCGTGGGCCCCTTGTGGCTCCCCTGACCGACTTCTTTCGCCTATATATACCTATATACCCCGAAAACATCCAGGAGCACAATAGATCGGGAGTTCTGCCGCCGCAAGCCTCTGTAGCCACCAAAAACCTCTCGGGAGCCCGTTCCGGCACCCTGCGAGAGGGGGGATCCCTCACCGGTGGCCATCTTCATCATCCTGGCGCTCTCCATGACAAGGAGGGAGTAGTTCACCCTCGGGGCTGAGGGTATGTACCAGTAGCTATGTGTTTGATCTCTCTCTCTCTCTCTCTCTCATGTTCTTGATATGGCACGTTCTTGATGTATCGCGAGCTTTGCTATTATAGTTGGATCTTATGATGTTTCTCCCCCTCTACTCTCTTGTAATGGATTGAGTTTTCCCTTTGAAGCTATCTTATCGGATTGAGTCTTTAAGGATTTGAGAACACTTGATGTATGTCTTGCATGTGCTTATCTGTGGTGACAATGGGATATCACGTGATCTACTTGATGTATGTTTTGGTGATCAACTTGCGGGTTCAGTGACCTTGTGAACTTATGCATAGGGGTTGGCACACGTTTTGTCTTGACTCTTCGGTAGAAACTTTGGGGCACTCTTTGATGCACTTTGTGTTGGTTGAATAGATGAATCTGAGATTGTGTGATGCATATTGTATAATCATGCCACGGATACTTGAGGTGACATTGGAGTATCTAGGTGACATTAGGGTTTTGGTTGATTTGTGTCTTAAGGTGTTATTCTAGTACGAACTCTAGGATAGATCGAACGAAAAGAATAGCTTCATGTTATTTTACTACGGACTCTTGAATAGATCGATCAGAAAGGATAACTTTGAGGTGGTTTCGTACCCTACAATAATCTCTTTGTTTGTTCTCCGTATTAGTGACTTTGGTGTGACTCTTTGTTGCATGTTGAGGGATAGTTATATGATCCAATTATGTTATTATTGTTGAGAGAACTTGCACTAGTGAATGTATGAACCTTAGGCCTTATTTCCTAGTTTTGCAATACCGTTTACGCTCACTTTTGCCACTTTCTACCTTGCTGTTTTTATATTTTCATATTACAAAAACCTATATCTACCATCCATATTGCACTTGTATCACCATCTCTTCGCCGAACTAGTGCACCTATACAATTTACCATTGTATTGGGTGTGTTGGGGACACAAGGGACTCTTTGTTATTTGGTTGCAGGGTTGTTTGAGAGAGACCATCTTCAACCTACGCCTCCCACGGATTGATAAACCTTAGGTCATCCACTTGAGGGAAATTTGCTACTGTCCTACAAATCTCTGCACTTGGAGGCCCAACAACGTCTACAAGAAGAACGTTGCATAGTAGACATCATGTTTGTGTGAATGGTGGTGCGAGCGAGACATTCGATGATATATATATATATATATATATATATATATATATATATATATATATATATGATCGGTTCTACGAGAAATTCTATTTAAATATATGCATAACGTGTACAATATGTAGTATCATAAAATACCAGCAAATGAAAAATAATTAAATGGAAAACACGGAATTAAAGGGAAAAGAAATCATAAACCCCAAACCCCCTAAACCTTTAGTACCGGTTGGTGTGACCAAACTGTACTAAAGGTCTCCCAGCCCCCGGCGCGGGCTCGTGCCACGTGGTGACCCTTTAGTGGAGGTTCGTGCTGAACTGGGACTAAAGGGGGGGACCTTTAGTCCCCACCCTTTAGTGCTGGTTACAGAACCGGCACTAAAGGTCCTTATGAACCGGTGCTATAGCCCGGTTCTGCACTAGTGTGGGTGATTATAAAGATGCTCTACAGGTGTCTCCGAAGATGTTTTTTGGGTTGGCATAGATCGAGAATAGGATTTGTCACTCCGTGTATCGGAGAGGTATCTCTGGGCCCTCTCAGTAATGCTCATCCCTAATGAGTCAGTTGCATGATGAAGCACTACAGAACAAGTAAAGAGACTTGCCGGTAACGAGATTGAACTAGGTATGATGATACCAACGATCGAATCTTGAGAGAAGCCTCTAGTGAAACCTATGGCCCCCGGGTCTATCTCTTATCATATTTGCTTTCCATCTACTTTTATTTGCATCTTTACTTTTTACATCTATATTATAAAATACCAAAAATATATTTATCTTATCATACTATCTTTATTAGATCTCACTTTCGCAAGTGGCCGTGAAGGGATTGACAACCCCTTTATTGCGTTGGTTGCGAGTTCTCAGTTTTTTTGTGTAGGTGCGTGGGACTTTTGAGGAGCCTCCTACTGGATTGATACCTTGGTTCTCAAAAACTGAGGGAAATACTTACGCTACTATTGCTGCATCACCCTCTCCTCTTCGAGGAAAACCAACGCAAGCTCAAGACGTAGCACGCCCCCCCTCGTGCCCCAATCCGAATTGGACAAGGGGAGGGGGCGTGGGCCCCCTCTTTCCTTCTTCCTCTCTTCCTTCCTCTTTCCCCTCTCCATTGATTTGAAGGAGGGGGGCGAATCCTACTTGGTCTAGGAGTCCAAGTAGGATTCCCCCCTTGGCACGCCCTCCTTGGTCGCCAGCCTCCTCCTCCCCCTCCTTTATATACATGGCCAGGGGCACCCCAAAGGTACACCAAGAATTCTTTTAGCCGTGTGCGGTCCCCCCTTCCACAGTTTACTCCTCCGGTCATAGCATCGTAGTGCTTAGGCGAAGCCCTGCGCGGATCACATCACCAACACTATTGCCACGCTGTCGTGCTGGCGGAACTCTTCCTCGACCCTCTAATGGATCAAGAGTTCGAGGGACGTCATTGAGCTAAATGTGTGATGAACACGGAGGTGCCGTACATTCGGTACTTGGATCGGTTGGATCATGAAGACGTTCGACTACATCAACCGTGTTAACCAACGCTTCCGCTTTCAGCCTATGAGGGTACGTGGACACACTCTCCCCCTCTCGTTGCTATGCATCTCCTAGATAGATCTTGCGTGATCGTAGGAAAATTCTGAAATTGCATGCTACATTCCCCAACAATGGCATCCGAGCCAAGTCTATGCGTAGATGCTATGCACGAGTAGAACGCAAAGAGTTTTGGGCGATAATAGTCTTACTGCTTACCACCAATGTCTTACTTTGATTCGGCGGTATTGTTGGATAAAGCGGCCCAGACCGACATTACATTACCGCGGTCATGAGATTAGTTCTATCGACGTGCTTTGCACACAAGTGGCTGGCGGGTGTCTATTTCTCCAACTTTAGTTGAATCGAGTTTGACTACGGTCGGTCCTTGTTGAAGGTTATAATAGCACACTTGACAAAAAATTGTTGTGGTTTTGATGCGTAGGTAAGAACGGTTCTTGCTAGAAGCCCGTAGCAGCCACGTAAAACTAGCAACAACAAAGTAGAGGACGTCTAACTTGTTTTTGCAGGGCTTGTTGTGATGTGATATGGTCAAGACATGATGTGATATAAATTGTTGTATGAGATGATCATGTTTTGTAACAGAGTTATCGACAACTGGCAGGAGCCATATGGTTGTCGCTTTATTGTATGAAATGCAATCGCCATGTAATTGATTTACTTTATCACTAAGCGGAAGCGATAGTCGTAGAAGCAATAGTTGGCGAGACGACAAGGATGCTACAATGGAGATCAAGGTGTCAAGCCGGTGACAATGGAGATCATGACGGTGCTTTGGAGATGGTAATCAAAGGCACAAGATGATGATGGCCATATCATGTCACATATTTTGATTGCATGAGATGTTTATCTTTTATGCATCTTATTTTGCTTAGTATGACAGTACCACTATAAGATGATCCCTCACTAACTTTCAAGGTATAAGTGTTCTCCTTGAGTATGCATCATTGCTACAGTTCATCGTGCCGAGACACCACGTGATGATTGGGTGTGATAAGCTCTACGTTCACATACAACGGGTACAAGCCAGTTTTGCACATGTAGAATACTCAGGTTAAACTTGACTAGCCTAGCATATGCAAATATGGCTTCGGAACACTGAGACTGAAAGGTCAAACATGAATCATATAGCAGATATGATCAAGATAGAGATGTTCACCATTGAAAACTACTCCATCTCACGTGATGATCGAACATGGTTTAGTTGATATGGATCACATGATCATTTAGATGACTAGAGGGATGTCTATCTAAGTGGGAGTTCTTTAGTAATATGATTAATTGAACTTTGATTTATCATGAACTTAGTCCTGATAGTATTTGCAAATTATGTTGTAGATCAATAGCTCGCATTGTACCTCCCCTATGTTCTTTTATATGTTCCTAGAGAAAACTAAATTGAAAGATGATAGTAGCGATGATGCAGACTGGGTCCGTGATCTGAGGTTTATCCTCATTGCTGCACAGAAGAATTATGTCCTTGATGCACCACTAGGTGATAGACCTATTGCAGGAGAAGATGCAGACGTTATGAACGTTCGGCTAGCTCAGTATGATGACTACTTGATAGTTTAGTGCACCATGCTTTACGGCTTAGAACCGGGACTTCAAAAATGTTTTGAAAGCCACGAAGCATATGAGATGTTCCAAGAGCTAAAATTGGTATTTAAGACTCATGCCCGTCGAGAGGTATGAGACCTCTGACAAGTACTTCACCTAAAAAGATGGAGGAGAATTGCTCAGCTAGTGAGCATGTGCTCAGAATGTCTGGGTACTACAATCGCTTGAATCAAGTGAGAGTTAATCTTCCAGATAAGATAGTGATTGAAAGAGTTCTCTAGTCACATCACCAAGTTACTTGAACTTCATGAGGAACTATAATATACAAGGGATAACAAAAGCAATTCCCGAGATCTTCGTGATGCTGAAATCGACGAAGGTAGAAATCAAGAAAAAGCATCAAGTGTTGATGATTAAACAAGACCACTAGTTTCAAGAAAAGGGCAAAGGAAAAGAAAAGGAATTCAAGAAGAATGGCAAGCAAGTTGTCACTCCCATGAAGAAGCCCAAAGCTGGACCTAAGCCTGAAACTAAGTGCTTCTACTGCAAAGGAAATGGTCACTGGAAGCGAAACTACCCCAAATATTTGGTGAGAAGAAGGATGGCAAGGTGAACAAAGGTATATTTGATATACATGTTATCGATGTGTATTTTACTAGTGCTTGTAGTAACCCCTGGATATTTGATACTTGTTTGGTTGCTAAGAGTAGTAACTCGAAACAGGAGTTGCAGAATTAACAGAGACTAGTTAAGGGTGAAGTGACGATGTGTGTTGGAAATGGTTCCAAGATTGATATGATCATAATCGCACACTCCCTATACTTTCGGTATTAGTGTTGAGCCTAAATAAATGTTATTTGGTGTTTGCGTTGAGCATGAATATGATTAGATCATGTTTATTGCAATGCGGTTATTCATATAAGACAGAGAATAATGTTTATTCTGTTACATGAATAAAATCTTTTATGGTCATACACCCAATGTTAATGGTTTATTGAATCTCGATCGTGGTGATACACATATTCATAATATTGGTGCCAAAAGATGCAAAGTTAGTAATGATAGTGCAACTTATTTGTGGCACTGTCGTCTAGGTCATATTGGTATAAAGCGGATGAAGAAACTCCATGCTGATGGGCTTTTGGAATCACTTGATGCTTGAGAACCATGCCTCATGGGAAAGATGACCAAGGCTCCATTATCCGGAGCAATGGATCGAGCCACTGACTTGTTGGAAATAATACATACCGATGTATGCAGTCCGATGAGTGTTGAGGCTCGCAACGGGTATCGTTATTTTCTGACCTTCACAGATGATTTGGGCAGATATGGGTATATCTACTTAATGAAACATAAGTCTGAAACATTTGAAAAGTTCAAAGAATTTCAGAGTGAAGTGGAGAATCATCGTAACAAGAAAATAAAATTTCTATGATCTGATCATGGAGGAGAATATTTGAGTTACGAGTTTGGCCTTCATTTAAAACAATGTGGAATAGTTTCACAGCTCACGCCACCTGGAACACCACAGCGTAATGGTGTGTCC
Organism: Aegilops speltoides; assembly: GCA_021437245.1. Taxonomy (NCBI): domain Eukaryota; kingdom Viridiplantae; phylum Streptophyta; class Magnoliopsida; order Poales; family Poaceae; genus Aegilops; species Aegilops speltoides. The sequence goes on from CM038144.1 coordinate 360,613,351, forward strand.
GAACATCATAACCGCACTTTATTAGATATGGTGTGCTCTATGATGTCTCTTACCGATTTACCACTATCGTTTTTGGGTTATGCATTAGAGACAGCTGCATTCACGTTAAACAGGGCGCCATGAAAATCCGTTGAGACGACACCGTATGAACTGTGGTTTGGCAACAAACCCAAGCTGTCGTTTCTTAAATTTTGGGGATGCGATGCTTATGTCAAAAGGCTTCAAACCGATAAGCTCAAACCCAAATCGGAGAAGTGTGCCTTCATAGGATACCCAAAATAAACTATTGGGTACACCTTCTATCACAGATCCGAAGGCAAGATATTCATTGCTGAGAATGGATCCTTTCTAGAGAAGGAGTTTCTCTCGAAAGAAGTGAGTGGGAGGGAAAATAGAACTTGATGGGGTAATTGTACCTTCTCCCGAATTGGAAAGTAGTTCATCATAGAAATCAGTTCCAGTGAATCCTACACCAATTAGTGAGGAAGCTAATGATGATGATCATGAAACTTCAGATCAAGTTACTACCAAACCTCGTAGGTCAACCAGAGTACGATCCGCACCAGAGTGGTACATTAATCCTATTCTAGAACTCATGTTACTAGACCATGATGAACCTACGAACTATGAGGAAGCGATGATGAGCCCAGATTCTGCGAAATTGTAAGTGCATCTAGTGCCACCCCTAGTTTGGTTTTGGAGTATTGACGACAAACGTGGTTGAGGGACTAATGTGTTTGTGAGAATTGCAGGATAACACAGGTAGTAGTCCCTCCTTGATTCGGTTTACCTACGGAGATGACCCTAAAATGTATGAAGACATTGAAGATAATGGTGGTACGTGAAGATATTCACATTGAAGACTATGACAGAAGAAGACATTAAGTGAAGACTATGGAGCGCGAAGACTTAGTAGTTTCGTTGTTTCTTTTCTTCTTTGTTGAGTCATAGGAACCACCGCACTGTTAAGTGGGGTCCAAAGTGAACAAAGTCAGAGTGACTGAAGTGATGCTCAACCAAAATCCTATGTCTTCAAGCGAAGACAATGAGAGCAAATCTTTCGGATAAGTCAGCTTTACTTGTAGCCCAAGCAAGCTGTCGCGTGTGTTTTGAAATCTGAACATTGTGACATGTGTCAGTTCCTTAGTGACCCAGGGTCATTTCGGACAAATCAGGTTGGGTTGCCCAGTGGCTATAAATAGCCCACCCCCTACACCATAAATTGGTGGCTGCTCAGAGTTAGTGCACGGCTTTTGTCGTTGAGAGCAACCCACCTCCGAAGAGTTTGAGAGAGAAATCCTTGTGAGGACAAAGCCCAAAACACCCAGAGCCCAAAGAGTGTTTGGCATCATCAAGTCTTTCTGTCCGCGTGATCTGAAGACTTATTACACTTGAGGACTGTGAATCCTCCAGCCGGTTAGGCGTCACGTTCTGAGCATCCAAGAGTAATTGTGGATTGCCGGTGAACGAAGTCTATGAAGGTTTGGAAGTCTACCTTGAAGACTTACCATAGTGATTGGGCGGGGATTGTGTGTCCTTTGCTCAAGGGGAATAAGGTGAAGACATGGTCTTCTGAGTTCAATCTCAGCCTCCCTAACCAGACGTACAGTTGTCACAGCAACTGGAACTGGTCGAACAAATCCTTGTCTTCAAAACACACTGGTTCTATCTCTTACTCTCCTTACTTACAGTTTGTCTTTGTGAAGTCATTGCCTGATTGCTCTGCCTGTTTGACTTCATTGTGTGACTACTTGTTCTGATTGACTTCATACTATCTTCCACCCTGATCCTACTACCTAGCTGCTATCAGTCATCATGCTTTAGCTTCGTACTATGGCTTGTCTAGTGTAGTTCATCTTCTGCTCATTGTTTATAGGTACAGTTTTCATGTTTGTCTTCGAAACTTTCATGTTTTGAAGACTTCCATAAAACATATTATGGGACGCAAGATAAAATGCCCAAATGGTCTTACTATGTATTTCATATGTGAATCGCTTGCCAGTCATACTATCAGTCCTAACCTTGATCTAAGCTTTGATAATCCTCTTGTGCGTCAAATGTTTATGCTTCACAATACTCTTTGTGAAGCCTATCCTCCTAACTGCACTGTAGGGTACGACACCTCGTACTTCGGAATGGATTATGGACAGTGGATGCACTAACCACATGACTGGTGATCGAAGTCTTCTCATGGACTCAACCTTACGTCCATGTGATAAAAGTCACATCACATTCGCTGACACTGGTAAAAGCAAGGTATTGGGCCTAGGTAGAGGTGCAATCTCAAGGGATCAGCACATGGACAAAGTAATGCTTGTTGAATCCCTTGGTTTCAACTTAATGTATGTCTCAATGCTTTGTGACTTAAACATGATTGTGCTATTTGGAAAATATCGTTGCCTTGTACTAATGGAATCTGACAAGTCTCTAGTCTTCGAAGGGTACAGAAAAGATGATCTGTACATGGTAGACTTCTCAGCAGGACCACAAATGGTCGTATGTCTTCTAGCCAAGTCTTCAGAGTGCTGGCTCTGGCATCGGAGGCTAGGGCATGCTGGCATGAGGAACCTACACACTCTCGCCAAGAAGAAGCACGTCATTGGCATCGAAGGCGTCAAGTTCAAGAAAGATCATCTATGTAGTGCTTGTGAAGCTGGGAATATGACAAGGGCCAAGCATCCCTCAAAGACAATCATGACTACATCTCGACCTTTTGAGTTGCTCCACATGGACTTGTTTGGTCCCACTCACTACTCTACTCTCACTGCTACTGCTTGTCTCTATGGTTTCGTTATTGTTGATGATTATTCAAGATACACTTGGGTGCACATAATTCTCTTCAAGACTGAAGTGTAGGATGTCTTCAGACGCTTCGCCAACCGCGCCATGAACAACTATGGCGTCAAGATCAAGCACATTAGGAGTGACAACAGCACAGAATTCAAGAACACAGGCCTTGACCTCTATCTTGACACCTTAGGCATCACTCATGAGTTTTCTGCTCCTTACACACCTCAGCAGAATGGCATCGTGGAGCGCAAGAACAGAACCCTTATTGAGATGGCTCGAATGATGCTTGACGAATACAAGACTCCAAGAAAATTCTGGCCTGAAGCCATTGATACAGCATGCCATGTCATCAACCGTGTTTGTCTTCACAAGCTTCTGAAGAAAACATCCTATGAGCTTCTAACTGGTAAGAAGCCAAACATAAGCTACTTCAGAGTATTTGGTGCTAGGTGCTGGATCAAGGATCCACATCACACTTCAAAATTTGCACCGAAAGCACATGAAGGTTTTATGCTTGGCTATGGAAAGAACTCGCACTCCTACAGAGTCTTCAACCTCTTTCACTATAAAGTGGTTGAAACTGTGGATGTGCGGTTAGATGAAACTAACGGCTCGCAAAGAGAGCACCTACCAAATGTGCTAGATGAAATACCTGCCAGTGAATCAATCAAGCTAATGGGAACAGGAGAGATCATACCATCAGATGCCCAGCCTGAAGAGGAACTCATTATTTCTGCACCTGATCAACCTGAAGACATTGCTCAGGCTAAAGACAATCCTCCAAATGATGACAATGATTAGCAGGGGCAAAATCTTCGTCCAGTTCATCCTCGTGTTGAAAATGAAGTACAAATTGAGAAGATAATCGATAGCATCAATGCACCTGGTCCACTCACTCGCTCAAGAGCAACACGACTAGCAAATTTACGTGGGCACTTTGCATTTGTCTCAATCTCTGAACCCAAGAAAGTTGCTGAAGCCTTCATGGAACCTGAATGGATTCAAGCTATGCAAGAGGAGCTTCAACAGTTTGAGCTGAACAATGTATGGGAACTTGTAAAGCGTCCTGATCCTCGCAAGCACAACATAATAGGCACTAAATGGATATATCACAACAAACAAGACGAGCATGGTCAAGTAGTCAGAAACAAAGCACGGCTCGTTGCTCAAGGATACACACAAGTTGACGAAATTGACTTCGATGAAACATTTGCTCCAGTGGCTAGGCTTGAAGCCATTAGCATACCGCTAGCTTACATAAATCATCATAACATCCATCAGATCAAATGGATGTGAAGAGTGCCTTTCTCAATGGAAAGATTGAAGAAGAAGTATATGTTGCACAACCGCCTAGCTTTGAAGACCCAAAACATCGATATGGTATACAAGCTCAACAAGGCATCAGATGGCCTCAAACAAGCCCCTCGTGCTTGGTATGACACACTCAAAGACTTCAAGAGCAAAGACTTCAAACCTGGTTCTCTAGATCCCACTCTCTTCACGAAGACATATGATGGTGAACTGTTTGTGTGCCAAATCTATGTGGATGACATTATCTTCGGTTGCACCAACAGGAAATACAGTGATGATTTTGCTCACATGATGCAAGAACAATATCAAATGTCCATGATGGGAGAGCTGAAGTTCTTTCTCGGTCTTCAAATCCGTCAGCAACGCAACGACATCTTCATATCACAAAAAAAATATCTCAAAGATTGCCTAAAGAAGTTTGGAATGCAAGGCTGCAAAGGATACACGACGCCAATGCCAACCAAAAGTCATCTAAGCCCCGACGCCAATGGTAAAGATTTCGATCAACAGGTATACCGCTCCATGATTGGTTCTTTACTTTACTTATGTGCATCTAGGCCAGATATCATGCTTAGTGTTTGCATGTGTGCCCGATTCCAAGCGGCACCAAAGGAGTCGCATCACTTAGCTGTGAAGCGAATTCTTCGATATTTGGCTTACACCCCAACACTAGGATTATGGTATCCAAAGGCTCAGAGTTTGATCTGTTTGGATTTTCAGATGCTGATTATGCTGGTGACAAGGTGGATCGCAAGTCTACATCAGGCACATGTCACTTTCTGGGTCGATCTCTTGTCTGTTGGTCTTCAAAAAAGCCGAACTGTGTATCACTCTCAACTGCTGAATCTGAATACATTGCTGCCGGATCTTGCTGCGCTCAGCTTCTGTGGATGAAGCAAACTCCTGACTATGGCATCCATCTGAAGCATGTGCCACTCTACTGCGATAATGAAAGCGCTATCAAGATTGCCAATAACCCAGTTCAGCACTCAAAGACAAAGCACATTGAAATTTGTCATCACTTCCTCAAAGATCATGTTATGAAAGAAGATATTGGTATCATTCACGTCAAGACAGAAGAGCAGTTGGCTGATATCTTCACTAAGCCCTTGGATGAGAAAAGGTTTTGCAAGTTGCGGTGTGAGCTAAATATCTTGGAATCCTCGAATGTCCTGTGATTAGTCACACATCCTAACACTTATGCAGTTTGATGACTTAGATGTGCAACACACGAAGTAATGTATATCTTCAATCAATGAAGACATACACTCTAAGTGTGAATACATTAATGTGGAAATTGACTTCAGAGCGCCACGATAATTGTGCGCCGTGTCTGGGTCTAATAATTCCTATACGGTGGGTAACGCCACCACCAAACTCTTATGAAGTGTTTCCTCATGGCGCCATATTTGCAAAGTCTTCGCAATTGATTTAACTTCAACATTAATTTGATTTCGTGATTACTGACTTGGCTTTACTCTGTTATATATATATATATATATATATTGTATTCTGTCCTCTACAGCATTCACTTATAGCTATGTCTTCTTGTTTGAATCTTTTGAACTAAGTGAATGTGATCGGACCCTAACCTCCCTATGCTTTCTACCTCAAGCTCTATCTATCCAAATCATATGCATTTTGTTGAAACTGTCGTATGTCTTCTCTGCGTCCTTGTCAGCAGAAGATACAGAGACAAACATTTATATCTAGCTTTAATGATATATCCTTTTGCCTGAAACCCGGAGAATTCGGAACGACCACCCCGATAATCCAGGCGTGCGTCCGAACGTGGAACAACTCTCAATGAGTTGCATGTTCGCCACGTGTCCATCAGATGTGAACCGCCAGGGGCACTTGCGTAATTGCGCTATGATGTCTCTGTCCTTATAAATGCATGTCTCGTCTTGGTCAAAAATCCTTCTTCCTCCTTCGCCATCTCTCACAAACCCTAGCGCCTACGCTAGCTCTCGACGACGCCGACGACGAAGCGCTTAGCTGCCGCGACCTCATCGATGTCGTCCTCACGCCGGCCGCGGACCTCGTCTTCTCCGCCGTCGCCATAGGTGTCTTCCATCACCAAGTTAGGGCACGGGAGATCGAACTGCTCGGCATCCATCTTCGCTCCGTCTAGCATTTCTTCGTGTGGTAATAAAAGTTTACTTTTTACCGTCTTTTTGATCTGATAGATTCATCCCTTCCTACCAAAAGTGGTTTCTAGATCTTCGAACATGAATCTATCTCTTTCTGCATCCATATTCTGCCTAGTATATTCACTTATGCTTCTTCACAAGTTAGATTCCTCACTTGTACTTATTCTTGGGTTTGTACAACTCGAACCAACTCTCATCATATAAGTGAATGTCTTCGTTATGAGGTTAATGTCTTCAAACCGATTTATCTTCAAAATCTTACGAGAATGCATATGACCTCTTCCCTTCCTCACACCTTTAATCTTGTCACGGTACATGTCCATGGGAGAATCCCTTGGTTCTCATAGTCTGCATTCGTTTGCAGAATTCTTGCAGAGTCACATCAACTCACCTGAAGCGAGTTCCTGTCAGTCCAGCCGATTGAAGCCATTGCACGTACTGAAGCCTTTCAGTTTACACTTCATGGCAACTGAAAAATCGGCAAGAAAGGGAGGCAGATAGCGTCGTGGCAACACCTCCAAGACTTACCTCCAGATTTGCACGAGATGTACAAAACTGACCCAGAAGAAACCTATACTGAACGCAAGAATCGAATCCAATGGATTCGAAGATATTGGGCAGAAGAATGGTTCAGATATCGCTTCATCACTAAAGAATATGCAGAGAAGAATGCCATCAAGGCACCCTGGGGTGATATTTTGTACAAAAATCTTCCACCCAGGACTCAGGCTGAAGCTATTGAGCAAGGTTTCTATCCTTGCATGGTGCGCGGACCGCAGCCTGAGAATGCTGATCCTTCTTCACTGCTCTGGTGCCGTGAAGACAGTCTATTCAAGCGCAACTACCAGTTCGCCAAAGACTCAGCTGCAAAGAACAAGAAGGATCTAGGGCTTGACTTCAACCCTGGTCCTTCCTCACCTCGGGACAATGACACCCGTGAAGCCAATGAAAACAGGATTGGCCCCTTCTACAACCTTGCTGGCCTCATCACTCACATTACTGTTCAAGGTGCCAAAGTGGATCATTCTGATGATGATGATGCTGACACCGACGAAGCTCCTGCTCCTGCTCCAAAGCCGCAGAAGCAAAAGAAGACTAAAGCTTCAAAGTCATTTGCTGCTCCAAAGGCTTCGAGACCGAAGCCATTGGCAACTGCCCCTTTTGCTCCCATCAATAACTCTGAAGATCTCTCTCGCATCTCCATGAGGCGTGAGAAGCCACAGAAGACACCAGCTCAGCAACTGAGTCATGCACTGACGCCTGCAACCATTCTGAGGAATGAATCTGAACCCATTGACTTGTCTTCTGATGAAGAATTTGGTGAAGATGCTCTGGAGCAGCTGATCAAGAGCAAGCAAGAGGCAGAGATCTTCAATGATCTGCCCCTCTTTGATGTAAACATTCTGAAGAACTTCATTGATGAGTGGTTTGATAATCAAGATCTCAGCTTTGATGACCTTCAGCTTCCCATTGGCGTCAGCGTTGCTTTCCAAGGCGCCATTGCTCCTGAGCTTGCTCGCTCAAAGACATAGTTGAAGCAGGCGAAAGATAGACTTCGAGAAGGAACAGTTCAAGATGCATGTAGCCAGGCTGAATGTGGCTGATGTGCAAAAGTTCAAGGTGATGCTTAATGACCTCAAGGAGTCATTTCGGAAGAAACGCGAGGAAGCCAAAGGCTCAAGAGAGTGCATGAAAGCACTCATAGACAAATGCGTCCAAGCCTACATGAAGCTGAAAAGCACAAAGCACTTGGCCGCCCTGGCATTGACCCCTCAATGGCTGCCAAGAAAAAGAAGTCATCTGAAGCCAACACTGAAGCACCACGGCAGGAAGAACCACACATTGTCTTCCCTGCCAGGATGCGCGGCTCGAAGCCCAAGGCTCCTTCAGTGGCTTATGAACAAAAGAAAACCAAGGCAGCTGAAGCCGAAGCCAGGAAGCGAAAAACCAAGCGCACCACTAATGAAGCACCACGCCCTAAGAAGAGAAAAACCAAGAAGAGAGATCGGGATGCTCCTACAAAGCCCCTTGTTGTTGAACCCCTTGCCTTTGTTCCCCCTCCGTCTGCAAACCAAGAGCGCCGAATGATTGTTCATGAGCCTGCTTCCACAGAGGCTCCTGAAGCTCAAGAAGTCCCAGTCATCGACCCCATCGCGACTGAAGATATTGGTCAAGATGATGTAGTTCTTCCTCAGATCGAGCGCCCAATGGTATCATCGCCTGTTCAAACGAACAGTGAGCTTATCAGTATTGGTCGTCCTTTGACGCCAATCTCACAAGATTTCATCTGATCAGTTCTGGAGTTATCAGCAGCGCAGCTATTATTCATGCATTATGTACAACCAAGGCCGCATATTTCCGCATATGCGCCTTGATACTGAAGCCATAGCTGGCCTGCCCTGCTTAGAAGAAGATCTCAATTGCTTCAGAGAGGCTGGCTTACTGCATTTTGTCACAGATAAGGAGCACTAGAATGAAGAGTTGCTGCTTCAATTCTACGCCACTCTTCATATCAGAGGCTACAACAGGGATCCTAAGACTTGGGTCCTTGAGTGGATGACTGGAAATGTCCATCACGAAGCCAAAGCATTTGATGTCATTGAGCTTACTGGCCTTCCCACTCCAGGTGATCTCTATGAGCACGCTTGTCGCCTTCACATCGCTGCGTTGTGGAAAGCATCTTTCACAAGCCGGAACCCAACATGAGCCAAATGCTAAGTATGATGAAGCCATTGCCACCAGATGCAGAATATCCTACGGAGTTCTTTGTTGAAGACCTTGAGTATCTGCCACGCACAATCTATCACATCATAAGGCGAACTCTCTGGCCTATCAAAGGACATTCTCCAAAGGCTAAGCTAGAAGGTGCAATGAAGACATTGGTCTTCCATATTCTTCATGGCAAATGCTTCAATGCACAAGATTTCTTCATCACCAACTTGTCGCATCAGATCGACATTTTGGCTTGAAGTTCTATGCTCCATGGATCATGCGTCTGATCAAGCTTCACACTGCTTTCAACTATCAGCCATCTGCACGCAACCACATTGTCTTCTTGCCAGATGTCGATATGTCTGTTGAAGCCATCTATCCAGAGCCTGACAAGGAGCCACTTTATCTTCATAACATTGATCGTCAGAGCTTCACTCAGCCCATTGAAGGTGTGCTGGCTGCCACTCGAGTCTATCCATTGGCTAGTACTACACGTGCACCTCACCGTGCCCCAACCGAAGCCACTAACAGCACAATTGCTCAACGGCCTCGAAAGCGATCTCGTGTTCTCAATGACCGAGAGCTTCTCGTTGGCCTGCATCAGAAACAGGATAGGCATCATGATTGGCTCAAGCGCCAGATGTAGAGCATCATGACTGACGTCAATCGCATTTGCAACCTTGCAACCAAGAATGCCTTTGTCGCGCATGAAACCTTTCAACGCACATGGAAAGGGCTGACACGTATGTGTGCTGAGGAAGATCTTCAAGACGATGGCTTCTCAGAATAATTCAAGTTTGATTCCACTCCGCCCAGAAATGCTGTTCTGCGGCGCACTCCATCTCTTGAATACTCAGAGTACTCCTCTTCTGCTGCAACCGTGAATGCTCGTGTGATCGATGATCAAGATGATGCTACTTCGCCACCTCCAACACATATCGACACTGCTCCAAGTTCGTCTGCACCGCCAAACCTCGACACCAACCCTGCATCTTCTCCTACTCCTTCTAGGAATGAGTAGAGGCTCAATGTCTTCAACCCTTTTTGGTCCTTACTGACAAAAGGGGGAGAAGCTATGAGTTGATAGTCTTCAAGCGGGTTCATATGGGCGGTTGCACTATATTTTGCCTAGTGTTTACAACTCTTGTTGTTGATACATTTGGTTCTCTGAGTTGTAACACTTAAACTCGATGGTCGTCTGCTACTTATTTGCTATTTTGTGATGTGATGATAAATTCCACATGTGCGATGATAACTTCCGCACTTAAATCATTTTGCAAACATCCATTTTTCATTATGCATGTCATTATCTTCGTTACATCGAATCATGCATGATGAATTGTCTTCATAAGTTGAAGAGGATCTCCACAAGTAGAACCTGCCATGTGCATTTGCATTCCAAAAGCAAAATATTTATATGCACATCTTCAGGGGGAGCCTTTTGCTACTTACGAAGACAATACCTCATCCTTTACAATTTCACATATTTATATCCCCGTTGAAAACTTCAACCAGTTTGTCATCAATCACCAAAAAGGGGGAGATTGTAAGTGCATCTACTGCCACCCCTAGTTTGGTTTTGGAGTATTGACGACAAACGTGGTTGAGGGACTAATGTGTTTGTGAGAATTGCAGGATAACACAGGTAGTAGTCCCTCCTTGATTCGGTTTACCTACCGGAGATGACCCCTAAAAATGTATGAAGACATCGAAGATAATGGTGGTACATGAAGATATTCACATTGAAGACTATGACAGAAGAAGACATTGAGTGAAGACTATGGAGCGCGAAGACTTAGTAGTTTCGTTGTTTCTTTTCTTCTTTGTTGAGTCATAGGAACCACCGCACTGTTAAGTGGGGTCCAAAGTGAACAAAGTCAGAGAGACTGAAGTGATGCTCAACCAAAATCCTATGTCTTCCAGTGAAGACAATGAGAGCAAATCTTATCCAGAGTCGGATAAGTCAGCTTTACTTGTAGCCCAAGTCAAGCTGTCGCGTGTGTTTTGAAATCTGACCGTTGTGACACATGTCAGTTCCTTAGTGACCCAGGGTCATTTTGGACAAATCAGGTCGGGTTGCCTAGTGGCCATAAATAGCCCACCCCCTACACCATAAATTGGTGGCTGCTTAGGGTTAGTGCACGGCTTTTGTTGTTGAGAGCAACCCACCTCCGAAGAGTTTGAGAGAGAAATCCTTGTGAGGACAAAGCCCAAAACACCCAGAGCCCAAAGAGTGTTTGGCATCACTGAAGTCTTTCTGTCCGCGTGATCTAAAGACTTATTACACTTGAGGACTGTGAATCCTCCAGCCGGTTAGGCGTCGCGTTCTGAGCATCCAAGAGTAATTGTGGATTGTCGGTGAACGAAGTCTGTGAAGGTTTGGAAGTCTACCTTGAAGACTTACCAGAGTGATTGGGCAGGGACTGTGTGTCCTTTGCTCAAGGGGAATAAGGTGAAGACACGGTCTTTTGAGTTCAATCTCAGCCTCCCTAACCATACGTACAGTTGTCACATCAACTAGAACTGGTCGAACAAATCCTTGTCTTCAAAACACACTGGTTCTATCTCTTACTCTCCTTACTTACAGTTTGTCTTTGTGAAGTCATTGCCTGATTGCTCTGCCTGTTTGACTTCATTGTGTGACTACTTGTTCTGATTGACTTCATACTATCTTCCATCCTGATCCTACTACCTAGCTGCTATTAGTCATCATGCTTTAGCTTTGTACTATGGCTTGTCTAGTGTAGTTCATCTTCTGCTGCATGTTTATAGGTCCAGTTTTCGTGTTTGTCTTTGAAACTTTCATGTTTTGAAGACTTTCATAAAAATCGCCTATTCACCTCCCTCTAGTCGATAACTAGCACTTTCAGAAATGGCTTGAGGCCATTAAATCTGAGATGGGATCCATGTATGAGAACAAAGTGTGGACTTTGGTGGACTTGCCCAATGATCGACAAGCCATAGAAAATAAATGGATCTTCAAGAAGAAGACTGACGCTGACGGTAATGTTACTGTCTACAAAGCTTGACTTGTTGCAAAAGGTTTTTGACAAGTTCAAGGAGTTGACTACGATGAGACTTTCTCACCCGTAGCGATGCTTAAGTCTGTCCGAATCATGTTAGCAATTGCCGCATTTTATGATTATGAAATTTAGCAAATGGATGTCAAAACTGCATTCCTAAATGGATTTCTTAAAGAAGAGTTGTATATGATGCAACCAGAAGGTTTTGTCGATCCAAAAGGTGCTAACAAAGTGTGCAAGCTCCAGCGATCCATTTATGGACTGGTGCAAGCCTCTCAGATTGGAATATATGCTTTGATAATGTGATCAAAGCATATGGTTTTATACAGACTTTTGGAGAAGCCTGTATTTACAAGAAAGTGAGTGGGAGCTCTGTAGCACTTCTAATATTATATGTGGATGACATATTGTTGATTGGAAATAATACAGAATTTCTGGATAGCACTTGAATAAGAATTTTTCAATGAAAGACCTCGGTGAAGCTGCTTACATATTGGGCATCAAGATCTATAGAGATAGATCAAGACGCTTGATATGATTTTTTAATGAGTAGATACCTTGACAAAGATTTTGAGAGAGTGGATCAGTCAAGGAAAGAGTTCTTGCCTGTATTACAAGGTGTAAGACTCAAAGTCCGACCACGACAGAAGATAGAAAGAGAATGAAAGTCATTCTCTATGCCCCAGTCATAGGTTTTATAAAGTATGCTATGCTATGTACCAGACCTATAGTGTACCTTATCATGAGTTTGGCAAGGGGGTACGATAGTGATCCAGGAGTGGATCACTAGACAGTGGTCAAAGTTATCCTTAGTTACCTAAGAGGACTAAGGAAATATCTCTCGGTTATGGAAATGATAAAGAATTCGTCGTGAAAGAGTTACGTTGATGCAAGCTTTTACACTGATCCAGATGACTCTGAGTCTCAATCTAGATACATATTGTAAGTAGGAGCAATTAGCTAGAGTAGCTCCATGCAGAGCATTGTAGACATAGAATATTCGCAAAATACATACGGCTCTGAATGTGTCAGATCCGCTGACTAAACTTCTCACACAAGCAAAACATGATCACACCTTAGTACTCTCTGGGTGTTAATCACATAGTGATGTGAACTAGATAAAACCCTTTGGGTATTGGTCACATGGCGATGTGAACTATGGGTGTTAATCACATACAGATGTGGAATATTGGTGTTAAATCACATGGCGATGTGAACTAGATTATTGACTCTAGTGCAAGTGGGAGACTGAAGGAAATATGCCCTAGAGGCAATAATAAAGTTGTTATTTATATTTCCTTATATCATGATAAATGTTTATTATTCATGCTAGAATTGTATTAACCGGAAACTTAGTACATGTGTGAATACATACAAAACAAAGTGTCCCTAGTATGCCTCTACTTGACTAGCTCGTTAATCAAAGATGGTTATGTTTCCTGACCATAGACATGTGTTGTCATTTGATGAACGGGATCACATCATTAGAGAATGATGTGATGGACAAGACCCATCCATTAGCTAGCATAATGATCGTTAAGTTTTATTGATATTGCTTTCTTCATGACTTATACATGTTCCTCTGACTATGAGATTATGCAACTCCCGAATACCAGAGGAACACCTTGTGTGCTATCAAACGTCACAACGTAACTGGGTGATTATAAAGATGCTCTACAGGTGTCTCCGAAGGTGTTTGTTGAGTTGGATAGATCGAGAATAGGATTTGTCACTCCGTGTATCGGAGAGGTATCTCTGGGCCCTCTCGGTAATGCTCATCACTATAAGCCTTGCAAGCAATGTGACTAATGAGTTAGTTGCGGGATGAAGCACTACAGAATGAGTAAAGAGACTTGCCAGTAACGAGATTGAACTAGGTATGATGATACCGATGATCGAATCTCGGGCAAGTAACATACCAATGACAAAGGGAACAACGTATGTTGTTGTGCGGTTTGACCAATAAAGATCTTCGTAGCATATGTAGGAACCAATATGAGCATCCAGGTTCCGCTATAGGTTATTGATCGGAGATGTGTCTCGATCATGTCTACATAGTTCTCAAACCCGTAGGGTCCGCACGCTTAACGTTCAATGACGATTTGTATTATGAGTTATGTGTTTGGTGACCTAAGTTTTGTTCGGAGTCCCGGATGAGATCATGGACATGACGAGGAGTCTCGAAATGCTCGAGAGGTAAATATTGATATATTGGAAGGTTACATTCGGACACCAGAATGGTTTCGGGAAGTATCGGATAAGTTTCGGAGTACCGGGAGGTTACCGGAACCCCTCGGGGGACTGTTGGGCCTTCATGGGCCCTAGTGGAGAGAGGAGGTCGGCGGCCAGGTGGTGGCATGCGCCCCCCAAGTCCAAACCGAATTGGACTTGGGGTGTGGGGGCGCGGCCCCCCTTTCCTTCTTCTTCTCCACCTCTTTCCTCTTCCCCCCTCTCCGAAAAGGAAGGGGGAATCCTACTAGGACTGGGAGTCCTAGTAGGACCCTCCCTTGGTGATAGAGGCAAAGGGTCCCGATCTTTCGATGAGATGATAACTATCGATTTGGTGGAGTCGACTTTGACGATCCGACTACAAACATGCACGACCTTGCGCCTTAGCAATCGCTAAACCAATCTCCTGAGGTTACTGACGATGCCGGAAGCACGATCAGCCTGACCACGAAGGTCTATTCCTGCAAGCAATCGAAGAACAATCAAGAATATGATAAAGCAATCTGAATATTGCGAATATGGATGAAGTATTGATAATGGTGGGGATCCGAAGTGGTCTGGTGCAGTCGTTGGACACAAACGGTACACGGTTGCGTTGGCTAACTTTTAACTAAACAAATCCCAAGGAAAAAGCTACTAGATGGATCTACTTATATAGGAGCAAGGGGTGGCGGCCAAGGAGGTGGGAGGACGTCCCATGGCAGCCTAAAACTAACCCTAGGTCATACAAGGCCAATAGGCCCAAGTGGAGGTGACGTAACACTTTTGGACTTATAGTTTGACTCGGATTCTGCTGCAGCATTAGATTTTTTGTCCATAACTCAACGCTCCGGACGAATTTGAAGGTGAATCCAATTGGGTTGGAAAGTGCACAAAATCTATTTTCCAACAAAAAAAGAATCACCCAATTTGGAGTCCGGATTAAAAAGTTATTGACGTTTTGAGTCAGGTATGTCTGTGCAGTCCGAATCTGAGTCCAGAACGTGAGAGACTTGGACTCTATCTTCTCTTGGGCTAAAAGTGACGTGAGAGAACTTTTTGAACAGCAAGTAAACATCTCTTTCTCCCTTATCTTCATATGTGGATTGTATAAATGTCCCATACACCTGCAATTAGACATGGCACAAAAGTTTGTGAAGTATTTTTGTCCTGGATGACATAAATAAATTATTGCATAGTTTGCATTAGAAATCACCTCACAAATATACATGTATGCAATATTTTTGGTCGTATTCAAGGTAGTCATGTCCTCATCACTTGGCGCGCCCCCTCTAGGTCGGCTGCCCCCTCCTCCCCTCCTTTATATACGTGGGCAGGGGGCACCCCAAAGGCACATCAATTGTTCTCTTTGCCGTGTGCGGTGCCCCCTCCATAGTTTACTCCTATAGTCATAGCGTCGTAGTGCTTAGGCGAAGCCCTGCACGGATCACATCATCAACACCGTCACCACGCCATCGTGCTGATGAAACTCTCGCTCGACCCTCTGCTGGATCAAGAGTTCGAGGGATGTCATCGAGCTGAACGTGTGCTAAACACGGAGGTGCCGTACGTTCGGTACTTGGATTGGTTGGATCGCGAAGATGTTTGACTACATCAACCGCGTTAACCTAACGCTTTCGCTTTCGGTCTACGAGGGTACGTGGACACACTCTCCCCCTCTCGTTGCTATGCATCTCCTAGATAGATCTTGCGTGATAGTAGGATTTCTTTAAAATTGCATGCTACATTACCCAACATTAGCAGGTGGGGCCATGTAGGACTATTTTCCATGTGTAATATTGTCCGACCAATTAATAGAGTGATATACAAAGCTATACGATAAGCCAATGATCGTATAATCATTGAAAGTTATACATAATGATTATATTAACCGTATTCTTAAGTAAAGTGATCAGAGTGAGCTTTTAACTCAAGTTCAATGACCACAAATGCATTTCACTCCTCTCATATTATCAATACTATCTCCCTGAAAGAAAAAGTTTCTACCCATGGCTTATTGGGGGCAACTGAGGAAACTTACCAAAAAGTCAGCTGACACACCTCGTTCCTCTGAGCGCACAAAAAGAAGGAAGTATCTAATCCCCGTCCCCATGCTTTCTCAAACAAGATCCGTATGCATTCATTTGGGGTTTTAATTTTTAAGTTGTAACTTTTGCTTTGGGTTTGTGACAATGATTTCTTTAAAACTAGATTTCATATGGGTATGTTTCGACGAACTTTTAATAGAACAACTTTGGACGTTATGGGGGCAACTTTACTGCTATAGGAAAGAAACTTCTTCTTTGTTTGACTGCCTATCAACGTTAATTTCTTATATAGTTAGCTACCATCACTAACAAGTTAACTAGATTCACCTTTAAGTTACCTACCACAACTAGCAAGTATTATAATACTATGCTTTAGATTATAGGCAACTTGAGAAATGACGGTGGGTAACTTTTCATAGCATTGTAGGCAACTAATTAGTGATGACATGCATATGTGAATCATTGGTAGACAACTAATTGGCAATGTCAAATAACATATACCACCCATGATAGGCAACTAACTAGTAATGACAGACAACTGATAATCAATGGTAGACGACTTCATAGTATTATATGGAATTTAGAAACAACGACATACGAGCATCAATGGAGGGCAACTTAGAAGTAGAAATGATCAAGTTAGGAGAATGTTAAATAAAATGACCTAGAACACGAAATGTAGTGTGCCTATTTGTAGCACTAAAGTTTCCTCCCGTAGAAAGAAAGTAGCTTCTGAAAGTAATGTGATGTTACCTACCTTTGTTTTTCAAGTTGTTCACTGTTGTTAATTAGTTTCTTTTAATGGAGTGAAGTTGGCTATCTTATTTGTTTTCTAACATTAGTCTTAATTTAGTACACATACTATGCTGTAGGCAACTTCATAATCATGATAGGCAACTTAGGAGAAATATTTTACCTGCTTCACAAGACATGAATAGGCAACTATAGGACCGTCTATAAATAATATATTTGTATGCACCTTCTAACGTAAAGTTGCCTTCATGTAATGCCAAAGTTGCCTACGGATGATGCTTAGTTGCCTAAATACTGTGAAAGTTGTGAGAGTTATCTGCCATGGTTTCTAAAATTGTGTATGATATACATGCTAGATGAATTCACTAGTACACATTGTGCACGGGAAGTTGTTTCTGTCTGGCACTAAAGTTACCTCATCTAGCATCAAAGTTGCTTTTGTAAAAAATCATCGAAACAATTCATATAAATCTAGTTTTGAAGAGCTCATCGTGAAACCTAACGGCGAAAATGGATCTTCGTTCATAAGCTCAGTTCAAAAGTTGTAGCTTTTTGGAGAAAAAATGGAACAAAATAAAATGGGATGACATTAACACATGCATGTAGCTAATCCTTATGTCGTCTTCACGGACTACCACCACAGTCACATGTTACATGTCACAACCACTTTATACCGGATGAACTGCAACATGAGCATGCTCTTATTTCAGCGAAATAGTGCAACTGCACTCGATTAGAAAAAAATTACCCACACTAACTGATTGTTTTTGTTATTTTGTGTGTGTGTGGGTGGGGGTGGGGGGTGGGGGGGATTAGAAACGCACTATCAGTGCAGACCAACTCGCCAAAGGGGCACGCGAGATGGGCTGGCCCATGCGTGCGGGAGGCCGCAACATCTTTTTTCTATTTTTTCTTATGTCTTTTTGTTTTTGTTTTTTGCTTTATGTTTTAATTTTATTTATACTTGAAAATATTATATATAAAAACACTCTACAAAAACATTTGAAAAATACTCTACAAGTATTTGAAAAATGTTGAACAATTATTTAAAAATTGTTGAACGTGTATAGAAAATTTGTTGATTATGTATGGAAAGAAGGATGAATTTTTTTTGATCATGTATATAAAAAATGTTAATCAAGCATTTGAAAAAAAAATTGAACAAGTATTCAAAAAATGTAAATCAAGCATTTGGGAAATGTTACATGTGTATAGAAAAATGTTGACCATGTATTAAGAAAATGTTGACATTTTTTATCATGTATATAAAAATGTTAATCAAGAGTTTGAAAAAAATGTTGAAAAAGTATTTGAAAATTGTAATCGAGCATTTGAAAAATGTTAAATGTGTATAGAAAAATGTTGAATATGTATTAAAAATGGTGAAAAAACTTTGATCATGGGCCAGCATTAAATTTAAAAATGTTAGTCAAGCATTTGAAAAAATGTTGAACAAGTGTTTGAAAAATGCTAATCAAGCATTTGGAAAATGTTAAATGTGTATAGAAAAATATTAACCATGTATTTAAAAAATTAATATTTTTATTTGAAAACTAGTATTAATCAAGCATTTAAAAAATATTAAATATGCATATAAAATGTTGACCATCTATTAAAAATGTTAATATTATATTTAAAAATGTAAGAAAGCATTTGTAAAAATTTAAAAATGTGATAGAATTTTTGTGATCATGTATTAAACAAATGTCAAATTTGTATTGGGAAAGTTTTAAACATGTATTAGAAAAATGTGGTTTACATATATACAAAAAATTGAGGATCAAAACCAAAAGAAACAAAGAAAACCCAGAAAAAAACTAGAACCGAAGAAACAAATGCAAAAATAATTAAAAAAACCAGAGAAGAAAAAAGAAATGAAGCAAAAGAAAAAGAAGAAGGAAAAAATAAGTAAAGAAAAACAACGAAAAGAAAAGAAAATAAAAAACCGAATGAAAATAGAGAAAAAACAGAGAAAACCGCTGAAAAAAATCCCTATCTTTTTTCTTTATTAACTCTGCACAAATGGGCCAGCTCATATTACTGTAGACCCCTTCGGCCAGAGAACTGTCGGTCTCGCTTAATGCGAGATATAGCACTCGCGCGCCAACGCAGCCTTCGCGAGCAGCTCTGAACTAAACCACTGGCCCACGAGAAAGACCCACAAGGCCGCGCGAACCCAGGGTTCTGCAGCTCTCCTGTCGATCCCGCAGACCCGCACCACCCGTTCATCCCCGGCGGCGCCCCTTCGCTTCCGGCACATTTCCGCGAGCAGCTGGTGCGCGCGCGGAGCGGAGGCCATGGCGATGGCGAAGGCCAAATCCACCGCCCTCTCCGCCGCCGAAAAGTGCCGGGTACTTCTCGCCAGCATCCTCTGCGATTCGGTCCTCCGATTTTAGGCTCTGTCACTGACCCCCTCTCGCCCCTTCGCAGAACATCCTGGGCGCCAGTTGGGAAGCCCACCTCAACACCATCAAAGCGGATGCCAAGGGAAGGTGCGCACGCCACTTCCTACAACCTCAACCTCTTGATCCATATGCTTGTGCGAGTATAGCAGCTAAAATACCAATTTTTTTTCTTGTTTTTGATTGGTCTTGCTCGGTGCTGTGGGCAGCAAGGGGGAGGTTTACACGTCGAGGGTGCACTACATGGTCCAAAAGGGCATGCCCTACCTCATCGTCCCCGAGAACGACATGCACAACATTGTAATGCTCTGTCTTTTTCTTAGATGGTTGATTGATTTGTAATAGTGGTTGCTGTTATGTTCTGATGAATTGCTTGTATGAATCGGCTGCTATGTAGAACATTATAATCGACGAGCGGGGTTCTCTCTCGGTGTCCAGTCCAGTTCCAGGTCGCCTTGCCAGCTTGCTCAAGTCACTCAACAAGGTTGCTCCTTTCTCTATAAGCTAAAATGCAACACAAATCGCTGCATGGTTGCTTGATTGCCTTCTCTAGCGCATGGTGATATTGTTGTCTTGTGCAGTTGCCTCCCCGGGTTGCTATGACCGGCGATGTCCTGCGCATGAAGGAGACAAAGGTAAGCCCATTTTGAAGACCCCCAACATGGGTGAACATGTTCGATTTCCCAGTAGTAGTTGGCAGAGTGGTACTGATTGTGCTTCATATGCTCTTCTTAAGGTTCCAGTTATAGCTGAAAGCCTTAAGAAAGCTATTCTGAAGGAACATAAAGCTGCTAGCGAAGCTACTTATGGGGTTTCATCGGTATTGTCTTCCGCAAGTGCTACTTGTAGGTCGCGCAGCGAAGGTCTCCTTAGCTTACTCAATGAAGAGAGCTCCTACAATATCTTGAAGTTTGAAATTGGGTGTGTAATATGCCTTTATGTTTTCTAATATTCATTATCTAGTCTTTATGTTTACCATTGGTGCATTAAATATCTGTTGATCATCTGTTTAATTAGTTAAAAGGAACTATTTGTGATTGCGGAGATACCTATATTGCAGCTCATGTGTCTTCATAGATTCATTGGGGAGCAGCCATAATATAGAGTTGGATACTTTTGAACCACCAAAAGCCGACCTGCTATGTAAGTTTCTACTTAATTGATTTCAGCTGGCCGGGTTTTGTACTCTATGAGATTGTATACCTTGATGTGACAATTGTGTAAATAAAACTCCATTTATCGAGATTTTTTTCCAGCTATGCAACTTTACTTATGTACCTTCCAACAACTTTATTGACTGGCAGCATTTAATTCTAGAAATGTCATTAAGATGCTAGTTGATTGCTTAAATAGATGTATTTTTCTACCTGCACCTTCTAATTTTGCAGTAATAGTTCAGTTTCTAAATGCACATATTATTCTTTGTAGTGCCATTCTCTGCGAAGCTTATTGACGGTATCAACAGGAGTGACCCAAGGCGGAGAGCGCTTATACTTTTCTGTTTCGAGTATTTTGATGTGACTGCCAGAGTAAGTGTCTTGTTTATCTGAACAATGTGCAATATAGGATAAGTGTATTATTAGTTTCTCATTTCTGAAGCTTTCCGGCCAAATTAACCAGGTCCTCTTATTGTCACAGTACTGTTGACTATCCTATTTTTCTTTGCTTGAAGGATGCAGTCTTGCTCTCCGTTGATCACCATGGATTTGAGGTGCTCGCCAGGGTTCCTGAAAGAGCTACCGCACCTGATGTCCCTCAGCAGTACCACTGGAAAGAGTTCAGGTTCACATTCAAGGAAGCAGTCAAGGATATTGAAGACTTCTGCCGCATGTTGGTCGAGCTAGAAGAAGAAGCTCTGCACAGCGTAAAGAGCTATAGCGGATTAGGTTGAAGGGGATAGTAGCTCTTTCTCTCAAACCAAAGGGCACAAGATTCAGATCTTCAGTTATGATAGTAAATCATCTGAAGAATATAACCTCCGTTTTGTAGATGGTTTGCATTCTAAACTGACATCATTCGATTGAGAATCAACAGTTAGGTTTGTATGTCACCATAATTTTCAGCCTCTGTTTGGTACTCCCTCCGTCCGGAAATACTCGTCCGAGAGATGGATGTATCTAGACATATTTTTGTTCTAGATGCATCCATTTTCATCCATTTTTACGACAAGTATTTCCGGACGGAGGGAGTAGTACTTATTTACAAATCAGAAAGGAAATTTCTCTGCATATTACTCCCTCCGTCCCAAGATAAGCGACTCAACTTCGCTTATTTTGGAACGGAGGGAGTACTTGATACAAAAACCGTGTTATTGTTCTATTTGTGTGCAGTTGGTGAATTGCACTCGATCCATATTATTGTTGTGTTTCTGTGCAGGAACACATGAAGCACTTGAAAAACGTCACTTGAATTATGGCGGCGTCCCCGTCTCCCATGAGGTGTTTAAGGGCCTTTTATTAATGTCTGCTCAATATATTTCCGGAGGATGCTACCGGCACAGCCCGCTACTACACATGTTTCCAAATCACGACACTTCCTCCTTAATTATGCCCAAAATGTTTATCAGGTGACTTGATCATGCTAACTACTGCCTTACTAAAACAGCGTCACTTATTTCCAAACGGAGGGAGTAGCACTTTAATCAGCTGGTCACTCGATGACGTTGCCTCTGAAACACTGTGTATAGCTGATGATAATTCTTCCATAAAGTGAAGGATCAAATCAAGAGAATCCGACCTGAAACGTGTTCAGAAGAAGGTAAGGTAAACATTACTGTCCCAGGTTATTAATTCAAAATTCAGATACTAAGAATGGGTTATGGCACTGACAGAGAGATGCAGCCACAATCCTATTAAATAAAAAATAGGAAGTGGGGAATGTAAGAAATTTATAATGCTTAGACCGTATTATTGAAAGAAAAAAAATGGCCGCATCTCAGAAGATAGTTAAGGACCTAAACTTTGCCTAGAGACATGGAATATAACAAATATTCTATGAAGCTGCAAGGATCTCTTGAAAACAAGGGAAAAGCTTCCTGTCAGCCGGCTGATTACGCCTGTGCGTCAACCGCTTCGGCTGCTTGATGCATGTCCCCGTGAGTCACACATCGTTGCTGAACCTTATCTCCTCAGGCGTCCGTCTCCAGGAAATCTATCTCGTCGCTCTTCTCTCTCAGCAGCCAATTACTTGTTTCTTAGCAGCTAATCTTCACTTTCTCCCTCCCGACTCTCATCTAGAGCCGCCACCACTCAGCCACGCAACAGATGCGCGCACGATCTCCGCCGCTCCAGAGGACGCCGCCACCGGCCCCCTTTCTCCTTCCGTCCTCCTCTCTCCGTACCCCTCTCTCCCCCGAATGATCTCCCATGGCACTCCGCTGCGAGCCCCTTTCCCCTTCCCTCCTCTCTCTCCTTACGCACCTCTCTCTCCACCCATGGCCCTCATTCTGATTCTCTTCTCGGGTGTTTTCCTGCAACAAGCTCTTTGTTGCAAAAAAAAAAACTACAACAAGAGCTCCTTTGCAAAAAAAATCTGTAACGATACCTTTGTTGCAAAAAAAATATGCAACAAGATTTCTGTTGCAATTTTTTTTGCAATAGGACCTCTGTTGCAAAATTTCTGTAACAAGACCTGTGTTGCAATTGTGAAGGTGTCACTCGGCCGTTCGATGCGCCAGATCTGACAGCTCGCAAACCGGCCGATCTTTTAAAAAGATTAGCCGACGGACGCGTAGTACACCCTTTAAAACAAGGACCTTAAAGAGACTATAAATGATTCAAATCCTTGAAGATTGCTTGCACAGCTTCAGCATTCAACCCATAAATCTCTAGAGAAATACCGCATATCCCAATAGGCCCTTAGTGTGTTTCCTCTGATTTTATACGTATGATTGAGCAATCCATAGGAATATTTCCTAACTCCCAAGGATTTCTTTGCACTATATTTTACAGGACACTTTCCATCGACTCCAATCTCTTGGAAAGATCCTATCATATGGTGTAAACCAAAAGCCTTTGGTGCAAATTCATGAGGTATACAATCCTATATGATTCAAGATGACATGACACTAACATATACCTTTAAATATTGTTGCATTTCAGAATCATGTGAATCAAAGAGGAACTACTTAAACAGATTACAGAGCTAAATGTGTATAGGTTGATGAGCTTCATTAGATTTGACAGTTGGAAATTCTTAAACTAAAGAAAATTTGTCAAAATGCACATGAGAAGCTTCCGTGATACCTTTGAACGATAACAGTCAACAGAAATTATTCGAGTCAGGATATGGTGAACTGGTAAAAGAGTTGAGCAGACAAACCCAACTCATATGCCTAACCATCATGTATAGAAGAATGAGTAAGATGATTAAGACATTTTTTGTTACACAAGCCCTACAAAAGAAACATAACATCTCCATATATGTCAAAATTTAAATTTAATTTTAGAAGAACAGAAATCACTGAAGTTGTGAGGACCAACTCTACGGATTAGTCACAACAAGTTGCATATACAAATTCAGTACAGTACCTTTTCAAGTAATGTAGAATTGTCTGTGTTCCCAACTATCCACAGAATACTTGATAGAATTTCATCAGGTAAAAGAGCTCGAGCACAAGAAACAGATGCATTGGTCCGAAGAATGGCAGCCAACAACCTTTCTATGAAATTTAGCAACAATACTCATTCCAACTATCTCGGGATGTAAGATTTTTTATTTTTTTTTACAGACAGCAACACAAGTCGAAATAAACAAAAAAGAACATTAGAACTTCTCAGTTCTCATTGTCTGCAACTCAGAACAATTAGAAAACAGCTTCTCCAAGTTTTGACCATCGACTAACAGAGGAAAAAAAATCTTAATTTACTTGGTTCTTATCCCCTACTAATATAACCTACTTTAAACACAGTTGAAAATTGTGGGCATTTGCATAGTTATGTGGTAAAATTGAATGGGCAAGTTTTCTGACCAATACAAAGTGCACAAATTAATAAAGAACATAAATAATATATCAACATGGTAATCGTGTACATGCTGAACTAAACTTCCAACATCTATTTCACATGACAAATGTTTACTTTCACGGGATAATAAATAATGAAGAAATTGATTCTAAAAAAAAATAACTTCAAGTATCCAGCCCGAATGTTTCAGAAAGGCATTTGACATCATCTAGAAACAATTGCTCCACAGTCCACACTAGTTGCAATTAAACCTCTCCTAAAGTCGATTGTAGCAACTAGAAATTCATGACAGGTTAAGTTGAGCAACCAGACATTCAATCAAAGATAAATAAATGTGAAATAACTGCAGATAACCAAGTATACTGTCTTCTAGTACTAAATAATCTTTCAATATCAACTTAAACATAAGATGGGGCAATGTATAATATGCCCGAACGAAAAACTGCAGAACGATACTAGAATCCACCGTACAATGAAAGACACATTATTCAAGCAGAATAGTAGGCGATCTAAATCTATCATTTAGTCGACCTCCTCAATCTTGGGCCCTGGGCCGCTGCTGCCGCCTGCCGCACTGGCCGGAGTATCCTCATCCATGCCACCAGGCATTTCAGCGCCGGCACCCTGGTACATCTTGGCGATGATGGGGTTGCAAATGCCCTCCAGCTCTTTCATCTTGTCATCAAACTCTTCAGCCTCGGCGAGCTGGTTGTTGTCGAGCCAGGTGATGGCACCATCAATAGCATCCTCAATCTTCTTCTTGTCGGCCTCTGGGAGCTTGGAGGCGATCTTGTCATCCTTGATGGTGTTACGCATGTTGTAAGCGTAGTTCTCCAGGGCGTTCTTGGAGTCCACCTTCTTCTTGTGCTCCTCGTCCTCAGCCTTGTACTTCTCGGCCTCCTGCACCATCTTCTCGATGTCCTCCTTGCTCAGCCGCCCCTTGTCGTTGGTAATTGTGATCTTGTTCTTCTGCCCGGTGGTCTTGTCCTCCGCCGAGACGTTCAGGATACCGTTGGCATCAATGTCAAAGCACACGGTGATCTGGGGGACACCCCTGGGCGCCGGTGGGATCCCTGATAGCTCGAACTTGCCGAGCAGGTTGTTGTCCTTGGTCCTCGCCCTCTCGCCCTCATACACCTGGATGAGCACGCCGGGCTGGTTGTCAGAGTAGGTGGAGAAGACCTGCTCCTTCTTGGTGGGGATTGTCGTGTTCCTTGGGATCAGCACGGTCATGACACCTCCGGCCGTCTCCAGGCCCTGCGAGAGCGGTGTGACGTCAAGCAGGAGCAAGTCCTGCACCTTCTCGTTGCCCTCGCCAGTGAGGATGGCAGCCTGAACGGCGGCTCCGTACGCGACGGCCTCGTCAGGGTTGATGCTCTTGCAGAGCTCCTTCCCGTTAAAGAAGTCCTGGAGGAGCTGCTGCACACGGGGGATACGTGTGGATCCTCCGACGAGGACAACGTCGTGCACGGTGCTCTTGTCCATCTTGGCGTCCCGGAGGCACTTCTCAACGGGCTCCATGCACTTGCGGAAAAGGTCCATGTTGAGCTCCTCGAACCGGGCGCGGGTGATGGTAGTGTAGAAGTCGATGCCCTCGAAAAGGGAATCGATCTCGATGGTGGTCTGGGCGGTGGAGGAGAGTGTCCTCTTCGCCCTCTCGCACGCTGTCCTGAGCCGCCGGAGCGCCCTCGGGTTGCCGCTGATGTCCTTCTTGTTCTTCCTCTTGAATTCCTGCACGAAGTGGTTGACCATCCGGTTGTCGAAGTCCTCGCCTCCCAGGTGGGTGTCTCCGGCAGTGGCCTTGACCTCGAATATACCCTCCTCAATGGTGAGGAGCGAGACATCAAAGGTACCGCCGCCGAGATCAAAGATGAGCACGTTCTTCTCGCCGACGCTGGTGGACTTCTTGTCGAGACCGTAGGCGATGGCGGCGGCGGTAGGCTCGTTGATGATCCGCATGACGTTGAGGCCAGAAATGACGCCTGCATCCTTGGTGGCCTGGCGCTGGGAGTCGTTGAAGTAGGCGGGGACGGTGACGACTGCGTTCTTGATGGTTGTACCGAGGTAGGCCTCGGCCGTCTCCTTCATCTTGTTGAGCACCATGGAGGAGATCTCCTCGGCGGAGAACTGCTTGTCCTCGCCTCTGTACTGTACCCCGATCATCGGCTTGTCAGCGGGGCCGGGGATCACCTTGAACGGCCACAGCTTGGCATCGCTCTGCACCGACGAGTCCGAGAAACGCCGGCCGATGAGCCGCTTCGCATCTGCAAACAGGACACGGGCTCGTTTAGATCTGTGCCACACGGATCTCGATCTGCTAACGACATGAAAACAGAGGACTAGAGCAGTGCTTACCGAAGACGGTGTTGATCGGGTTCATGGCGACCTGGTTCTTGGCGGCGTCGCCGATGAGCCGCTCGGTGTCGGTGAAGGCGACATAGGACGGCGTGGTGCGGTTGCCCTGGTCGTTGGCGATGATCTCCACCCGGTCATGCTGCCAGACGCCGACGCAGGAGTAGGTGGTGCCGAGATCGATGCCGATCGCCGGCCCGTCTCCTTTTCCGGCCATGATCTCGTCGACAAGTCGAGCGGAGAAACAACCTCGAAGGGAATTGCGGGATTGGTTGGATCTTGGAGCGGAGCACGCGGGTAGGGAGGGAGAATAGGTGGTGTACGAGGCAGAGAGGCGATACGGGGTTGGATTTAAAAGGTTGTGGTGCCGCGGCCGCGGATGGGCTCTAGAATGTTCCTTGGATGGCCGCGGCCGTCGGATGCGATCTGGACGGACAGGAGGAAGCCGCGGCGGCGTCGCGGGCGTGGGGACGGGCGAGTCGTGGCGGGGTTCGACTCGGCTGTAGGGTGTGTGGGGTTTGGGTTCTGGAGAGAGCGGGAAGGTTCTGGAGACTGGCAGGTGGAGACATTCCTACCTTTTTTTGTTCCAGACTTGTGGCCTGGTTGGAAGGCATCGATTGGTTCGTGGCTACAACGGCGTGTACAGGTTTCCATGCCGTTTGAGGCGCCGGAGGTGCCGCCAATTTTGACCTGGATTCTCTACGCAGGTTGGGGTGAAGGCCTTATTTATACTCATGACTCGTTTTGTCATGGCCCTTGCTACAAATCATCCAGCTGGTGCAAGTTCCGCCTCAAGAGCCGTTAGATGAGGGACGAGACTTGCCTGTTCCTTTCTCATGCTCCCATCCGTGCTTCCACATACGTGGCTTAATTTGATCGGAAGAAAATAAGACCCAGCCCCATTCATAAAAATCAGGGGGAGATAATTAGATTAGAAAAGAAAAAAGGAAACGGACAGCCGTAGAATGAAGTGAGAGCATGGATGGGAGCATGGCAGGGGAGCAGGCAAGCCGGATCCTTAGATGAGGCGTCGTGCAACCGTCTGTTGTGCCAACTGGACCACGTGCACAAGCAAACCGAAATTTGGGAATTGACCGTCTCTCCAGCGCAACACCCATCCATCGCTTGCAGCTCCCAGTCCCATGGCAGCGTAGAGCAGCACCGACGGCGCCCAACGGCATTTCATTGCAGCGCCGGCGGCGCGCCATTGCAACCCCGACGGAGCTTCAACGACTCCCGCAGCGCTTCGTCGTAGCTTCGGTGGTGCTTCATTGCAACTCCGGCGAAGCTTCAACGACACCCCGTT
The DNA here is from genome assembly GCA_021437245.1 of Aegilops speltoides. Taxonomy (NCBI): domain Eukaryota; kingdom Viridiplantae; phylum Streptophyta; class Magnoliopsida; order Poales; family Poaceae; genus Aegilops; species Aegilops speltoides. Next base: position 360,641,373 of record CM038144.1, read on the forward strand.
GCGCTTCATTGCAGCTCCGGCGGCCCCGACGATGCTACATCACAACAACGGCGAGCGCCCGTCTGCAGCACCCGCTACTCGCCTGATGCACTGCACCGTCGTACGGCCGTCGCCCCTCACATATCAGTGGCGTGGCAGCAGCTGCGCCATTGAGTTTAGCACGACGTTGCAGCACTGCGACCAGCACCCCTCGCTACCCCGCAGCATGGCGTCGCAGCGCCGGTGGCCGTTCAACACATCATCGGAGTTGCAATGCCATGTCCGCCCTGTCGCGGTCGTCGTCGGTGCATGATGTTGTCCAGAGCCGGCGAAGCTTCACTGTAGCGCCGGCAGGCATGCGCCGAGGCTCTATCGCAGGACAAAGCCACCCCACGCTCAACTAGCTGTTGGATCTCCATGGATGTTGCTTTACAGCAAACGCTGCCGCTCCTGCAAAGCAGCACGACCGATGTTGGGGCGGGGCTGTGCGGCAACGGTGGCGGTAGTCAGCAATTGTGTGTGGTGGCGCCGGTGGTCGGGAGAGGCAGCGCATCGCGCTGGGACGAGCAACGACTGAGAAACATGCGGTCGAGGAAGAAGAAGGCTTCCTGGAGTAAACGCGTGGACGAGGGCCCTCGCGTGAGAAGATAACGCAACGAGGAAGCGGTGTGTGGGCCCCATAGGGGACACGCGTCACTCAAGCCACGCGGTTTAAGGGTGCGAGAAATCAATCTGGCAAATTAAAGAGTTTCCCTTTTGTCATTGGCGTAAAGACTAATTGCAGCCAAGAAATGAAGCGACTAATGCAAGATTTCTCGTGAATTGTCTGTAAATTATTATGTTTGTGTTTCGTTTGTATTTACTTTGTATATTCTTTTACGAATACGCTCGGAGGCGTATCATTCCATTGATAGATAGGGTAGAATACAGAGTTAGGGTTCCGTCATGTCGTGCACAGAGAGGCCGCAACAGGGAAGCCCATGAGCCGGAGAAAGAGGGTTGCTCAGCCCCAGGTTATAAGAATCAGGCTACGGGAACAATCCTATCCAGTCCCTTGGCTCCAGCCAAAGCCCGGCGCTTTGCCTTAGCCTTGATCACGTCTAGTAGTTCACCAGTCGAAGGTTGGGCGCCGTTGAAGATAATGGCGTTCCTATGATTCCAAATGGCCCAAGCGGTGATGATGGTTAGTGAGGCAAAACCCTTGCGGAAGTGGGATGGGGCCACGAGGGTGCAGTCCGACCACCAGTCAAAGAACTCCATCGTTCCATCTGGCGGCAAGACCAACAGTCGGCACCAAGAGAGGACCTCATGCTAGGTGATGCGAGAGAAGATGCAACCAGCCAGGATGTGGTGAAGCATTTCATTCTCCTGGGAGCATAGCCTGCAGATAGGCAAGTGCTGCAAACCTCGGCGAGCCAACCGATCAGCGGTCCAACAGAGATTCTGCGAAGCAAGCCATAAGAAGAAATTGACTTTGAGGGGCACCCAGCTTCGCCAGATAAGCTGCCAGAACAACGTTGTGGTGGAGCCAAAGAATAGGGCTGAGTAGCAGGAGCTAGCGGTGTAGGTGCCCTTCAAAGACCAGCGCCAGGTTAGGGTGTCCGGAGTGGATGAGAGAGAGACCTGCTGGATGCGGCGCCAGAGGTCGACGTACTCGATCGTTGCGATCGATGTTAAGGCGCCAAAGATATCAGATATCTAGTTTTGCTCGAAGAGGCCATCGTAGACCAGGGGCGTACGCTGGCGTCCCCGCTTGACCATGGCGGCAATCGACGGAGCGATCGCGGTGATAGTTTTGGAAATATGCCCTAGAGGCAATAATAAAATGGTTATTATTATATTTCCTTGTTCATGATAATTGTCTGTTGTTCATGCTATAATTGTATTAACCGGAAACTGTAATACATGTGTGAATACATAGACCACAACATGTCCCTAGTGAGCCTCTAGTTGACTAGCTCGTTGATCAATAGATGGTTATGGTTTCTTGACCATGGACATTAGATGACATTGATAACGGGATCACATCATTAGGAGAATGATGTGATGGACAAGACCCAATCCTAAGCATAGCACAAGATCGTGTAGTTCGTTTGCTAAGAGCTTTTCTAATGTCAAGCATCATTTCCTTAGAACATGAGGTTGTGCAACTCCCGGATACCGTAGGAATGCTTTGGGTATACCAAACGTCACAACGAATCGGGTGGCTATAAAGGTACACTCATGTATCTCCGAAAGTGTCTCATTGGTTGGTACGAATCGAGACCGGATTTGTCACCAGTATGACGGGAGGTATCTTGGGCCCACTCGGTAATGCATCATCATAATGAGCTCAATGTGACCAAGGTGTTAGTCACGGGATCATGCATTACGGAACGAGTAAAGAGACCTGCCGGTAATGAGATTGAAGGAGGTATTGGGATACCGACGATCAAATCTCGGGCAAGTAACATATCGGTGGACAAAGGGAATTCCATACGAGATTGATTGAATCCCCGACATCGTGGTTCATCTGATGAGATCATCGTGGAACATGTGGGAACCAACATGGGTATCCAGATCCCGTTGTTGGTTATTGGCCGGAGAGATGTCTTGGTCATGTCTGCATGATTCCCGAACCCGTAAGGTCTACACACTTAAGGTTCGGTAACGCTAGAGTTGTTATGAGAATTAGTATGTGGATACTGAATGTTGTTCGGAGTCCCGGATGAGATCCCGGACGTCACGAGGAGTTCCGGAATGGTCCGGAGATGAAGATTTATATATGGGAAGTCCTTATTCGGTCGCCGAAAGTGTTTGGGGGTTTATCGGTATTGTACAGGGACCACCAAAAGGGTTCCAGGGGTCCACCGGGAGGGTACACCTGCCCCAGAGGGCTCTATGGGTTGAATATGGAGGGGAACCAGCCCCTAGGTGGGCTGTGCGCCAATTCCCCCTAGGGCCCATGCGCCTAGGGTTGGGGGGAAACCCTAAAGGCCCCCCCCTTGGCTTGGGGGGCAAGCCTCCCCCTTGACCGCCGCCCCCCTCTAGATCCATCTGGAGGGGGCCGACCCCCCTCTCCCTTACCCCTATAAATAGTGGGGAGGTGGGAAGGCTGCCGCAGCCCTCCCCCTCTCCAACACTTCCTCCTCCTTCATAGTGCTTGGCGAAGCCCTGCCGGATAACTGCAAGCTCCACCACCACACCGTCGTGCTGCCGAAGCTCTCCCCCAACTTCTCCTCTCCCCTTGCTGGATCAAGAAGGAGGAGACGTCCCCGGGCTGTACGTGTGTTGAACGCGGAGGTGCCATCCGTTCGGTGTTAGATCAGATCTTCCGCGAGTTGAATCGCCGCGAGTATGACTCCATCATCCGCGTTCTAGTAACGCTTCCGCTTAGCTATCTTCAAAGGAATGAAGATGCATATCCTCTCTCTCTCTTGTTGCTATAATCTCCTAGATTGATCTTGGTGATACGTAGGAAATTTTTGAATTATTGCTACGTTCCCCAACAGTGGCATCATGAGCTAGGTCTATGCGTAGATTCTATGCACGAGTAGAACACAAGTAGTTGTGGGCGTTGGTTTGTTCAATTTGCTTACCGTTACTAATCCTATCTTGTTTCGACGGTATTGTGGGATGAAGTGGCCCGGACCGACCTTACACGTACGCTTACGTGAGACAGGTTCCACCGACTGACATGCACTTGTTGCATAAGGTGGCTAGCGGGTGTCTGTCTCTCCCACTTTAGTCGGTTTGGATTCGATGAAAAGGGTGTCGGTGTCAAAACTGATGGATCTCAGGTAGGGGGTCCCGATCTGTGCGTCTAAGGCTAATGGTAACAGGAGGCGGGGGACACAATGTTTACCCAGGTTCGGGCCCTCTCTATGGAGGTAATACCCTACTTCTTGCTTGGTTGATATTGATGAATATGAGTATTACAAGAGTTGATCTACCACGAGATCGTAATGGCTAAACCCTAGAAGTCTAGCCTATGAGGTTATGATTGTTGTGGCTAAACCCTAGAAGCTAAACCCTCCGGTTTATATAGACACCGGAGGGGGCTAGGGTTGTACAAAGTCGGTTACAGAGAAATGAATCTACATATCCAAATCGCCAAGCTTGCCTTCCAGCCAAGGAGAGTCCCATCCGGAAATGGGAAGAAGTCTTCTATCTTGTATCTTCATAGCCCAACAGTCCAGCCCAAGTATATAGTCCACTGTGTCGAGGACCCTTAGTCCAGACTCCTCAAGAGTCTCCGAACCAGGCTTCAATGACGATGAGTCCGGCGTGTAGATTGTCTTCGGCATTGCAAGGAGGGTTCCTTGTCCGAATACTCCAACATAGCCTTCCGAACATAGAGAACGTGTCTGGCTCTGCAAAACAAGTACCACACGCAACCGTAGAGAGTATAATATTTCACGAGTCCAATCCGATGACAAATTTTTGTAGCATGACATCACGCCATTGTCCGGTCATTATTCGAACTGTTTTTAGCCTGCCGCTCCGTATTTTAAGGTGCGGTTTCATTGGCACGTCTTGTCAAAGCAGAGACCATGTCCCCTTATCACAGGATTCTCATCAATACGGGCATGGGTAACCCAACCATGTCATCCGCACGACGCTTGGGGAATAGGCGAATTCTAAGGCGAGTGGGAAGGCGCATGACGTTTACTGCCTTTATAAAGGGATAAGGATTCACCCTCTTTCACCTACGCCTTCTCCTTCCTCTGCCCATCCTTTCTCGAGCTCCGCGCCCAAGCTTTCGCTTTCTCCGCCCAAAAAAGCACTTCAATCATGTCCGGATCTGGAGCTGGAGGCAAGTGGATGGCCTCCTCCGTCCAGGAGAAGGTCATCAAGAAGCTCTGGAAGGCCGGGTACCTAGCCAAAGAGATCGCTCATCGACTTCTGGACAAGGGACAGTTCGTCCCCACCCCGGAGCCCCAGGAGAGGGTGGTGTTTCTCACACACTTCGTCTGCGGGCTGGGATTCCCCCTCCACCCGTTTGTCCGCAGACTGATGTACTACTATAGGCTGGACTTCCATGATCTGGCCCCCAATTCCATCCTCAACATCTCGGAATTTATTGTCATGTGCGAGGCCTTCCTCCGTATCCCACCTCACTTTGGCCTATGGCTGAAAACCTTCAATGTGAAGCCAAAGGTGGTGAGCGGCCAACAAGCAGAGTGCGGAGGCGCCATGGTGGGCAAGATGCCCAATGTCACCTGGCCCGAAAGCTCCTTTGTGGAGACCATCAAAGGATGGCAATCGGGGTGGTTCTATATCACCGAGCCGTGTGGAACCAACTGGGCGGCGGCTCCCGTATTTTGGTCCGGAGTCCCGATGCATCTCACCTCCTGGCAAGAGAAGGGCCTAACCTGGGGCTCTTCGGATGAGCTGAATGCGCTCCAGACGCGCGTCCAGAGCATGATAAACAAGAAAGTCAAGCTCATCAACTTGATCCAGGTTATGCTCGTCTGCCGGATTCTTCCGTGCCAACGCCGGACTTGCCATCTGTGGGAGTTTGATCCGGCCAAGCACCGGACCCTACTAGAGCTCTTCGGCACGACGCATGAAGATATCTGGAAGGTGCTCTTCAAGGCCAACGAGGTGCCACCGGCCACGGACGAGGATCGTGGGCACGACCTAACTCACCTTGCTAATCCGGTAAGTTCTTCCATGTTTTCAAGGCGTACCCTTTACTTGCATATTCGAGTAAGGCATCAAAGTCTCCCTATTAATTATTTTAGGACTGGACAGAGATAGGGGAGCGGATTAACTGTCTGGCTCTGCTGCCCGAAGGACCAGAAACTCCGCACCTGACAAAGATGCTGTTTCCGGTGCCTTATGAGGTGCCGGAGAAGAAGGCCAAGGGGACCAAAAGTGGTCTCCACCGCAAGGGCACTTCGGACGCGACGTCCAAAGATGTCAAGGCGCACTCCTCCGCCGAAGACGACGAGGAAGAGGAGGAAGAAGAAGAAATACACTCCCCCCTGCAGGGAAAAAAGAAGAGGGCGGCCTCCACGCATCTGGAGGCCGAGGCGTCCAAGAAAGGGAAAGCTTCCCTTCCGGACAGCTCCACAGTAGCCACCGACAATAGCTGGGAGTGGGAGCCCAGGGAAAAGCCCCTGGCTGAATCGTAAGTGTTCGAACACGTGTTTGTATCCGGATTCTTTACTTCATTGTTTTAATGTGCTGATTTATACATTTGCAGTCCGGCTCGGTCCCATCTCGAGCAGTCCTTATCCTCAGAGGATTCGCTGGATCCGGCTGTGATGGACAACGGGACCCTTCCATCGGCCACCTCTCCTCGGGACCTGGATGGCACCGAGGCGTCGTCCCGAAGGATCCCCGGCCCGGGAGAGAATTCGGAGACCGTCAGGGAGGCGCCGAAGAGTGAAGCCTCGGTGGCCGGACACATGGGGGAGCCAGCCCCCATGGATACTAATGGTGGGGGCCATATTCAGATTGGCCCTTAGTAGAATATAGTTCCGGAGACACATGCGGCTCCGGAAACAGGCCAGCCGCCCATTTCAAAAGGAGGCAGTGCGCCTATTCGACCGGTGGCCTCTGTCCATCCAGAGGCACCGGATAGTTTCCTGGAAGCGCTGCAAGGTGCTTCCATTGTGGAAGAACACCGTACCCTTATGGGTACGGTGATTGAGAGGATTCAGGCCGTGAAAAGCGGACTGACCGAAGTCTGCACTAGCCTTCTAACAGGCTTTGAGGTAAGTAATAAAATTATATATAAAAACAATGTCACAGTATAGACTGTAGCCCCTAATGCTTTGTCCGGTGTTCGGAAAGAAAAGCCGAACACATGATCAAATAATTTTCGCAGGAGTCTAATCTAAAATGTCTATGTGAACAAGCAGGCGTCGCTGCTAGCTACGTCCGCTCATACTACGAAAGTCTCCGGACTGAAGCAAAATCTGGAGCGGGCTGAGGAAGAGCTCAGCCTCGTGAAGAAGCAGCTGGAGGAAAGCAAAGGTATGTATTTAACCATGTCTAAATTCAGGTGTAATGAACGATTTGTTCTGACTAAAGTGTCATAATATTTGTTAGGGCGACAACCGAGGCAGAGGCTCTCAAGAGGTCGCTGACCGAGGCCGAGGACAGGGCGGCTAAGGAAAAGGCCACACGTGAAATGCATGAGGCTCGGGTCAGTGAGGTCCAGCAAGAGCTCCAGGACGCCGTCAAGAAGTACGAGTCCTGAACTTGCCAAGGCCTGCTAGAGCGCACAAGATGCCCGAGCCGAAGCCCAGAGCACCCTCCAGGAAATCCAGGCGGCCAAGAAAATCACGGCGGGTGTTGGTGTCAAAACCGGCGGATCTCGGGTAGGGGGTCCCGAACTGTGCGTCTAGGCGGATGGTAACAGGAGACAAGGGACACGATGTTTTTACCCAGGTTTGGGCCCTCTCGATGGAGGTAAAACCCTACTCCTGCTTGATTGATATTGATGATATGGGTAGTACAAGAGTAGATCTACCACGAGATCAAGGAGGCTAAACCCTAGAAGCTAGCCTATGGTATGATTGTTGTTCATGCTATGGACTAAAACCCTCTGGTTTATATAGACACCGGAGAGGGCTAGGGTTACACAGAGTCGGTTACAATGGTAGGAGATCTACATATCCGTATTTGCCAAGCTTGCCTTCCACGCCAAGGAAAGTCCCCTCCGGACACGGGACGAAGTCTTCAATCTTGTATCTTCATAGTCTTGGAGTCCGCCAATGATGATAGTTCGCTATCCGGACACCCCTAGTCCAGACTCCTCAAGAGTCCCTGAACCGGGCTTCAATGAGGACGAGTCCGCGCGATATTGTCTTCGGCATTGCAAGGCGGGTTCCTCCTCCGAATAATTCATAGAAGATTGTGAACGCCAGATAGTGTCCGCTCGCAAAATAAATTCCACATACCTCCGTAGAGAGAATAATATTTACACAAGTTCAATCTGCTGACGTATTTCGTGGCGTGACGTCACACCAAGGCCAAGCCTTTACTCGAATCATTTTTATTATTCCACCTCAGCGCGTTTAGCAAAGCGGTTTCCTTGGCACGTCTTGTCAAAGCAGAGATCGTGTCCCCTTATTCCGGGATTCTCATCAATACGGACGTGGGTAACCCAACCGCGCCCGTTGCCACGCCCCCTCCATCGAAGGCGAGTTCCAAACGGTCACGGGGACGGCTCTTGGTATTCTCCCCCTTTATAATGAGACCAAGGCCTGTCCCTTTCCTTCAATCCTCAATCGAATCCGCCCCTCGCCCCGAGTTCCAACACCCAAGGCTCCAGATTCGGGCGCTTCGGACCTTCGACAATATCCGGCTCCGACCTACAGGGCCGGTGGATGCCCTCCTTCGTCACGGAAGAGGACGTGCTAAAGCTGAGAGACGCCAGGTATCTAACCCGCGAGATTTCGCATAGGCTGCCTGCCCAAGGGCAAGTCTTTCCCACTCCCGAGCCTGGTGAGAGCGTCGTGTTCGTGTCTCACTTCCGTCGGGGTTTAGGCTTCCCGATGGACCCTTCGTGAGGGGGCTCATGTTTTATTACGGGCTGGAATTCCATGACTTGGCTCCGGAGTCCATCCTCCATATCTCATCGTTCATTGTCATCTGCGAAGCCTTCCTCCGCACTACCCCTCACTTAGGTTTGTGGCTCAAGACCTTCAACGTGGAGCCGAAGATGATCGAGGGGCGACAGGCAGAGTGCGGAGGGCCAGTTATAAGTAAGAAGGCCGATGCCCCATGGCCCGATGGCTCTTTTCAAGAGGAGCTTGGTTTGTGGCAGCAGGAGTGGTTCTACATCACCGCTCCCAGGGGCACCAGGCAGGTGGCGCCACCCGCCTTTCGCTCGGGCCCTCCACAACGGCTGGCGTCATGGGTCAACAAAGGGCTTGACTGGGGGCCGTCCAAGGACGTGTCACTTTTGCAGGGCCGCATTCGAGACCTCCAAGAAAGGGAGATCAATCTGATCGTAGTGGCGCAGGTTATGCTGATTTGGCGCCTTCTGCCCTGCAAACGTCGCCCCCTCCGCCTGTGGGAATTCAACCCGGAGGGACCGCGAGCTCTTCAACACTTCATGGGTACGACACCATGGAGATGTATAAACTGTTCTTCGGATCACAAGAGATGTGTCCGGACTTGACCGAGGACGCCGGCCTAAGCTGCAATCGCCCGGATACTCAAGTAAGTAGTCTGTGCGTCTCTGACATACCGTCCGTTTATTTATCATAGATTTGCTTTTTAACCAGCTATCCCTTGAACAGGAGTGGATAGCGGAAGCAAAACTGATACGGTGCCCGGGCCCCCTCCCTGAGACCACGCCAGATCCCGTGTTAGTCAAGATGCTGGAGGTTGCGCCTTCAGAAGAGGGCGAAGAGGAAAACAGGAAAACTACCGCCTCTGCTAAGGAGGCTCTCAAGAAAGGGGGGATCGAGAATCCCTCCCTCCAGGGGGAGAAGAGGACCGCCTCTGAAGATCCGGAGGCCAAGGCCTCAAAGCGGGGGAAGAAATCTTCACCGGAGGGTCCTGCGCCAGGAGAAGCCCCGACCGCACTATTTCCCCAAGGGAATCAGCCTCCAATGAGCCGTAAGTAGAAAAAGGGAGTTTTGTAATAAGGACATCCCTTTTTATTTCGAGGATAACTGAAGTTCTTACCTTGTAGTTCGGATCTCGGCCCTTCTCGCAGAGCTCATCTCGGGATCTTCGTCGGAGATGATGGAGAGCGAGACGCTCCATTTGCCGCACCGTCAGCGGGCGCACGACCGAGGTGTCATCGCGAGGGTCTCCTGAGTCCGGCGGGGCGGAGAGTTCGCACCAACCGGTGTACGGTCGGAGGAGCCAAGGATGCGCCGAGAGGGCGTTTATCTCGGAAGATCACCGTACATTAATCAAGTATGGTGATTGAAAGGATCTCATCCGCCGAGAGCGGGTTGCATGAGGCCGCCGAAGTTTATCGACGGGTTTGAGGTACGTAAAATGACATACCTTTTGACAGTTTTGCACATAGAGTGCGCTCAGATAGATAGTAGCCCTCGAGACTCGATGCGTTGTCGAAGTGACGGCGTCGAGGATCATAATCTCGATGTTAAGATGTCGCCGCTCCTATTCGGGGCAGAGCGTCGTGGCCAGCCAGACTAATAGAGTTGCCGAATCGAAGCGGCAATCGGACGCTGCGGATGCGACATCGCTACTGGTCAATAAGCGACTTGACGAGTCACAAGGTATGTGGCTTCTCGCGAACACCGGTAAGGAAGCTTGACGCCTATGCCTTACTACATGTATGCTTAATGCAGATGGTGCCGCTGCTATGGAGGACCTTCGTGCAGAGCTTGCCCGAGCCAAGGAGCAAGCGAGAAAAAATATCTGTCGCCTTGAAGGCGGCCAAGAGCTAAAGCGAACAGGCCGCTCACGGCCCGGTAGGAGGAAATGGCCGAAATGGCCGTGAAGCTGAAGGATGCTACCGACCGCTGTGAGTTTCTTGAAAGAGAACGCCGAGCGGAGCGAGAGGACCTGAAAAAGGCCACTGCCGAAGCCAAGGATGCTCGCTCCACGATGAGGGCTATAAAGGAGGAGCTGCGTCAGGCCGGGGATATTGCGGCTGGAAAGCCCTTTCTGCTGTGTAGGAAGTTCATGCACCAAGTATGCTCGGTTGGGCGGTTGTGGGGTGTGAAGGATGCTTATCTGAATTTGGCGGCGAAAAGGGCGGACCTTGATCGTGCATTCCGAAGCCAAAAGGATCACGGATGGAAGAGCTTTTTGGTCTCAATTCCATAGTCCGGAGCGCCCACTTCCGCTAACCGATCGGTTGGCGAGTGGGCTGAGCTGAACACAGTTGTCCGGACTTGCCATGAAGGATGTCGTGGCTCATCTGTGGCCGAAAAGGCCCGAGCCGAAGAGTTATTTTGGCTTAGTGCAGCAGTTCCTTGATGCGGTGCCGCATATCAAGGCGATGAAGTGGTCGGTATGCATAGAGGGTGCACGGATGGCTCTCGCCCGTGTCAAAACATACTGGGCAGAGATGGATGCCACCGACGTTGCATTCCGGGATTCGGACAGAAGCCGATTACCCGCCGAGCACTATTTTGAGGAAGTCTGCGCAGGCGCTTGTTTAATAGAGTCGCGGTTTCAAAAACGTTATGTTCAAATGACATGTATGATTTGTAAAACCATATTTATAATATAAGGGCTTTTTATACTTGTGCGCTCAAGTATTGAAATATCTCTGTCTGCGGCCGTTAATGTATATGTATATATAACCCGAAGATGGCGTCTTGGCTTCAGCCCCCACGCACATGGTGCGGGGTGTTTGCAAAAAAGCGCATTTTCACACTTAATCCAACGTCTTGGTCCCTTGAAGGAGGTGATAGCATAGCAAACTAGGCAACCGGACTATAATGCTTTATCACTTTCACTTAGCCATAGGAGTTCGATGGTGGGAATGCTATATAGCCCCTAGGGGCACCACGCTCTCCAAACTCGGGGCGCGTGTGTGCCTACCGGGAAACAGTCCTTCATCAAAGCGAAGAAATTCTAAACATTCCGGTAGTCGATCGAGTGGTTGACCAGTCTCTCGCTATATCATGACAGGGCGGCTTTTCTACTAAGGTGCTCGCTTACCGAACCGGGCACAATCGCAGAGTTCTCCGGTGCGCGTTAGCCGATAGAGCGGAACGTAAGGCAAGACAAAACACGTGAGCCGGCAAACCCAACATTTGACCAAAGACATGATTCGAGCTGATGCATATAAGGCCTAACTCGAGACGCCGAACACTCCTCGAGGTATTCGGTCTTTATGATAACGGCGAACAATGCCCTAAGCCCCTAGTGTCCAGGTACGTGCGAAAACTTCTGACGCGGCCGATGCCAAAACGCCAACCTCCTCCTTGGTTATGGTAAAAAACCGGGGGATGTGTATCAACAAGAGACAGTAAAAAAGGTTTACGCAGGTCTTAATCTAAAAGAATCCTTGTAACGGTCCCTACCGCACGCGCTGTGTCTCCGCCAGGTCAGATCCTCGAAGGGTGTAGCACGTTGTTCATCTGAAAAAGAGAGGAACTTAGTTTGGAAAAATATCGTATGAAAAATGTATTTAAAACAGAGTATGATTGAAAAGATGAATAAAATTGAGCTTTATTGGCTCTCATTGTTCATCGTGCAGCCCTTGTAAAGGGGTATGCGCTAGTAAGCCCTTGTTTATTTATACCGACTCGCTTAACCGTGTCCGGGTCCGAATGACCTTTTTAGGAGCTTTGATCAGCAAAGCCGGATTAGTGTGTGGCTGTCAAGGCAGTCTCACGTTCTTCCGCGGTCGAGGAACAATTGAAGTTTCCCTTCAATGAGATGATACCGCGTGGACCGGGCATTTTAAGTGTAAGAGACGCGTAATGCGGTATTGCGTTAAAGAGGGCGAAAGCTTCGCATCCCAATAGTGCTTGATGGCTAATTTTCAATGGGGTGATATGGAAGATTAGCTTTTCGCGACGGAAGTTGTCGGATGAACCGAACACGGCTTCTAGTAGTAAGTAGCCCGTACAATTGGCATAAGGGCCTGGCGTTACTCCTTTAAAGGAAGTGTTGCTATGGCGAATTTTGGTAGAGTCTATCCCCATTCTGCGGATTGTGTCCTGGTATAGCAGGTTTATATCGCTGCCGCCATCCATTAGGACTTGTGTAAATTGTAGTCCGCCGATTATAGGATCCAGTATCAAAGCAGTCCATCCGCGTTTTCAATACTTCTGGAGTAATCCTGATGGTCGAAAGTAATTGGTTTTGACATCCAGTTTCGGGACTCCGCTGGAGTGGACCGTGCGGCGCGTACTTTAGTAGGTGCCGCCCTATTTTTCCTTGTTATCACTTGAAGTGAATTAACTGTTTTGACTTCTTGTGGGAAGTTCTTTTGTTTTCCGGCGCTCTGCTTGTGGGGTTCGTCATCGTCCTCGCTTGGTGTGTCGAGCCCCATGTGTTCGGCGTTAAGTCGGCCGGACTGCTTGAAGACCCAACAATCTCTGTGGGTATGGTTTGCAGGCTTCCCGGGGGTACCATGGATTTCACATATCCTGTCCAAGATTTTGTTTAGGTTGGATAGCTCGTCACTGTTGTCCTTAAGAGGTAGTGTTTTGTTGTTTGTCCGAGAGCTTTTGAACCCGGCGTTGACCGCCATGTTCTTTGGGCCATTTTCCTTAGTCCGGCGCTGGTCTTTTCTGCGTCGTGGCTTCCCATTTCCATCCCTGACCTCGGATGTACTCGGGTCGCTGGTGCTGCATCTTGCCAGCCAGCTATCTTCTCCCACGCAGAAGCGGGTCATGAGGCTTGTTAGTGCGGCCATTGTCCTTGACTTTTCCTGGCCGAGGTGTCTGGCGAGCCATTCGTCTCGGACGTTATGTTTGAAGGCTGCTAAGGCTTCGGCGTCCGGACAGTCGACTATTTGGTTCATTTTGGTGAGGAACCTGTTCTGCATTTTGGGTCGACTCTCCGTGCTGTTGAGTTATGTGACTTAAATTATCGCAGATCCCGAGGGCGGACATAAGTCCCTCAAAATTTGCTCAAACGCATCCTCGAGCTCTCCCCAACTTCCAATGGTATTTTACGGGAGGCTTTTGAGCCAATGCCGAGCTGGCCCTTTGAGCTTGAGGGGTAGGTATTTTATGGCATGGAGATCATCTCCTCTAGCCATATGTATGTGTAGGATATAATCCTCAATCCGACACTGGGTCTGTTGTTCCGTCAGATGCCTCTATGTTTACAGCTTGAACTCACTGAAATTCATGATCCGAAGACTCATCAGTAAAACATAGGGGTGTGCGGCGCCTCAGATTTAGGTGTACCATTATTTTGAACACTCGACGTGTTGTGTTGCTCCTCGAGCCTTCTTTCTTGGCCCATAGATGGACCTGACCGGGCCATCCTTTTGCGAGGATCCTTATGTGGATCGTGTGCGGCTTGTGTGTGGCGCCGCTTGCGCTCTTAGCTCATCATCCGTCATCTATCCGACCAGGCGTCCTCTTTGTTTTTTGTATGGGGGCTCTCTGACCTCCTCGTCAATTCGGGCAACAACTTGCGCCGGGTAGCTCTTTGCTTGGTGACTATCGCCAGATTTATCTGCGGTCTTGAGTACTTTGCTCCATCTCATTCTGAGTACGTCTTCTGCTGTTTTGAGCTTCCTCTTCTGCTTCTTCAAACTTCTTGCAGTGGCGACGAGCCTTTTGTGGAGGTTGTTATGCTCCGGTGATGTGTCCGCGTGAGATCATCTGGACTGTTGTTTTCGCCGGGATGGGTTGCTCGCTCAATTCATCCTGTTCGACGGTTGCTTGGTGGCATGTTAAATCGTCTCGCTGGTTCGCCCGCGCTCTCTGGCTGGGTCTGTATGGGTGCTGTTGTTATCGAGGCGGACTTGGCGGCGCTTGCATCGCCGTTTTGGCTGTTTTTCGGGGGAATTATCCTTCGCCGCGTCCCGTTGTTCCTTGTTATCACTTCCTTTTGGTGTATCCACCATGTATACATCGTGAGTTGAGGTGGCTTTCCAGTGCCCTGTGGGCGCTAGTTCTTGGTCGTCTCCGGCATCGTCGTCCATACCATCGATGTCTTCGGAGTCGAAGTCTAGCATGTCGGTTAGGTCATCGACAGCGGCTACAAAGTGGGTGGTGGGTGGGCTTTGAATTTTTTCGCCGTCCAAGATCCCAACCGCCCCGACCGCATCCCGCCAGGCTCTCCGATAACGAGAGATACTTTAGTGAATTCAGGATGTCGCCAAAAGGCGAAGTCGAAAGATGTCCTGCGGTGAACTCCATGATCGCCCAATCGGATTCGATTGGTAGGGCGCGGAGGTTGAGTCCGGCGAGGAGTCCGCACCTTGGAGTCACGAGCTTCACAAGGGACAGGGTCGGTATTCGCTCCATCGCCAGAGGTAGCAGCCCCGAGGCGTGTGTCTAGCCACCCATCCTTGATCGGCGCAGTCGGCTCCGAGTTAAGTGTCGGAGCAGACTCTTGTGCGGCCTCTAGGGCACCGTCCGGCAGCAGAGCTAGATCATGCCCATCGTGATAAAGGCGGCACGCCGGCGCGGGCTCGAATACGTCAAGATCAAGTCTCCGCGATGTCGATCGTCGTAGTTCAAACTTCCAAATCGACCGACGGCGGGCGAAGCTTCGATCTGCTCCGGATGGCTGCTTAATTGGCCCGCAGCAAAGCCGCCGAATCTGAAGATCTCGTCCGGGAGAAAACTCTCACCCTGGACCGTGTCGTTGTTGATGATCGAAGGAGCCATCGGGCCTATGAGTTACGGCTACGAGGAACTCTCAATGAAAGCACCAATGTCGGTGTCAAAACGGCGGATCTCGGTAGGGGGTCCCGAATGTGCATCTAGGCGGATGGTAATAGGAGACAAGGGACACGATGTTTTTACCTGTGTTGGGCCCTCTCGATGGAGGTAAAACCCTACTCCTGCTTGATTGATATTGACGATATGGGTAGTACAAGAGTAGATCTACCACGAGATCAAGGAGGCTAAACCCTAGAAGCTAGCCTATGGTATGATTGTACCCTCCGGTTTATATAGACACCGGAGAGGGCTAGGGTTACACAGAGTCGGTTACAATGGTAGGATATCTACATATCCGTATTTGCCAAGCTTGCCTTCAATGCCAAGGAAAGTCCCCTCCGGACATGGGACGAAGTCTTCAATCTTGTATCTTCATAGTCTTGGAGTCCGGCCAATGATGATAGTTCGGCTATCCGGACACCCCCTAGTCTAGGACTCCCTCAGCGGGTAAGGCTTTTATAATGCAGAACAAATATGTGAAGCAAAGGTTCCTCTTACTGACCCGGATTTGGAGTTCTCCAGGGGTGTTTGCGGATCTACCGCGCAGCGTATCAGATGCTGCAGAATTCTATCGAGCCGAAGAGGGGAGCTCTACGGAGAAGCTGTTCTGGTCTCAATACCTTGGACTAGAATATCCAATGCCCTTTAGCAATCAGCTGAAACAGCTGGTCGAGCTGCATAAGGCGGCCGAACTAGCCATGAAGGACTTAATAATCCGGCTATGGCTTGCCGAGCCCATGCCTAGTAGCTACTTCGGACTCCTAAAGCGGCTTGTCAGTGCCTGCCCACGGCTTGAAGCCATCAAGCGGTCGGTCTGTATCGAAGGCGCGCAGATGGCCTTTGCCCGCGCTAAGATGCATTGGGCGAAGATGGACGCCACAAAGCTGATGACCGAGGGGCCGCCTGAGGGCAAGGAGCACCGCCGACCCCAACTGTATTTTGACAGTGTCCTGGAGGGATCCCACCTTGTGGCGGAGCAATGTGCTAAGGATGTCATATTCCCATGAACGCACTCATGTTATCCTGTCCTATAATATGAAACAAGATCGTTATGTAATATAATGCTTGTTTATTTAAAATTTTACCTCTTGTGCGGCCGTTTATGAAATCTGAGAGTTGGCTAGTCGTCGGCTTCTGCCCCCATGTAGATAGTTTGGTGGTGTTCGAGATAAATCTAAACACTCTTTACTCCAAATTTTGGTCCTTAAAGGAGGTGTTTAGTGCAACGAACAAGGCAATTGGACTATACGGCTTCACCACCCTCACTTAGACATAGGAGTTTGACAACGAAAATTTTGGCGCAGCCCCTGGTGTCCAGAAGTCCAAACTTGGGGCGCAATACACACCTAATCGGATAAAAACCGACTCATCGCATAACGCAGGAAAAATCTTTAAGGATTTGAAACCTCTCGAACAGCTGACCAGCTCTCGCCGCATCATGACAATCAGTTTTCGGCTTTCTCTATTGAGGTGCTCATCCAGAAGAACCGGGACACAATCGCAGTAGTTCTCCCTTTACTACCCTAGCCGATATAGCGGAACGTAAGGTAGTAAGCACAGGAGCCAGGCAACCCAACTATTGACCAAAGACATGATTCGGAGCTGATGCATATAATGCTATAAGTTCGGGGTGCCGAACTGTACTATAAAAGTGTTCGGACTTTATTGTCGTGTTATGGGGTATGATGAAGCCCCTGGCGAATTAAGGCGTACTAGAGTGTATGGATGCAATTGATAAAAAATACAAAGACAAGGAAAAAAATCAAGTAATAAGCTGACGCCGCAAATACTGAGCCGCAAATTATTTTCCATTGTAATTTGATTAATACGTTAAAGCGTATTTGTACAAGTAGTGCGATAAGAAAATAGGGCTATTTGACATGCCACGACCAAGGGCGAGCTGCGTGCGTTTTTTTTAAAACAGGTATAACGATCGTTAGCAGAGACCACCTGGGAGTTCCCTTGTATGTCAAAGCTTCTTGCCTTCTTGGTATATCCGTCCCTTGACAGGTCCGATGACCAGGTCGCCAGGAAGGCCTCGAGAAGAGAAAAACCTGAAATAAAAAATAAAAAGTGAAGGTATGCGGATCCAGGGGCGGTTGAGCCGCATTATGGACCACGGTCTAGCTGTGCCTCCGTCCATGCCCATGGTATTTTAAGTGCGTAGTTATGTACGCGCGGCACAAATGTCACTTCTTGATTGGGACTGGGATGGAGGCCGAATTGCTAGTCGCGCTCTGGACGAGTTGTGATGGGGAACGTAGCAATTTCAAAAATTTTCCTACGCACACGCAAGATCATGGTGATGTATAGCAACGAGAGGGGAGAGTGTTGTCTACGTACCCTCGTAGACCCGAAGCGGAAGCGATCACAACGTAGAGGAAGTAGTCGTACGTTCTCCTCGCGATCCGACCGATCCGGCGCCGTTACTCGGCGCCCCAGTTCTTGACACACGACAGCTCGATGACGTCCCTCGTACTCCGATCCAGCCGAGTGTCGAGGGAGAGTTCTGTCAAGACGACGGCGTGGTGGACGATCTTGATGTTCTATCGGCGCAGGCTTCGCCTAAGCTTCATGACGATATGACCGAGGTGGAATATGGTGGAGGGGGCACGCGACACGGCTAAGGAACGATCCGTAGATCAAACTTGTGGTCCTAGGGTGCCCCTGCCCCCAGATATAAAGAGGGAGGGGGAGGTGCGGCCGGCCCAAGGGAGGCGCGCCGGAGGAGTCCTACTCCCACCGGGAGTAGGACTCCCCCCCTTTTCCTAGTTGGAGTAGGATTGGGGGGAGGGAGAAGAAGGAAGGGGGGCGCCGCCCCCCCTCCTTGTCCTATTCGGACTAGGGGGGGAGGGGGCGCGCGGCCACCCCTGGCCGGCCCCTCCTCTTCTCCCTCGAGGCCCACTAAGGCCCAATAGCCTCCGGGAGGGTTCCGGTAACCCCCCGGTTTTCCGGTAAAATCCCGATTTCACCCGGAACCATTCCGAACTCCAAATATAGGCTTCCAATATATCAATCTTTATGTCTCGACCATTTCGAGACTCCTCGTCATGTCCGTGATCACATCCGGACTCGAACTTCTTCGGTACATCAAAATACATAAACTCATAATATAACTGTCATCGAAACCTTAAGCGTGCGGACCCTACGGTTCGAGAACAATGTAGACATGACCGAGACACGTCTCCGGTCAATAACCAATAGCGGGACCTGGATGCCCATATTGGTTCCTACATATTCTACGAAGATCTTTATCGGTCGACCGCATAACAACATCGTTATTCCCTTTGTCATCGGTATGTTACTTGCCCGAGATTCGATCGTCGGTATCCAATACCTAGTTCAATCTCGTTACCGGCAAGTCTCTTTACTCGTTCCGTAATACATCATCTCACAACTAACTCATTAGTTGCAATGCTTGCAAGGCTTAAGTGATGTGTATTACCGAGAGGGCCCAGAGATACCTCTCCGACAATCGGAGTGACAAAACCTAATCTCAAATACGCCAACCCAACATCCGCCTTTGGAGACACTGTAGTACTCCTTTATAATCACCCGATTACGTTGTGACGTTTGGTAGTACCAAAGTGTTCCTCCGTAAACGGAGTTGCATAATCTCATAGTTACAGGAACATGTATATGTCATGGATAAAAGCAGTAGCAACATACTAAGCGATCGTGTGCTAAGCTAATGGATTGGGTCATGTCAATCGATCATTCTACTAATGATGTGACCTTGTTAATCAAATAACAACTCCTTGTTCATGGTAGGAAACATAATCATCTTTGATTAACAAGCTAGTCTAGTAGAGGCATACTAGTGACATCTTTGTTTGTCTATGCATTCACACATGTATCATGTTTCCGGTTAATACAATTCTAGCATGAATGATAAACATTTATCATGAAATAAGGAAATAAATAATAACTTTATTATTGCCTCTAGGGCATATTTCCTTGATCTCCCACTTGCACTAGAGTCAATAATCTAGATTACATAGTAATGATTCTAACACCCATGGAGTCTTGGTGCTGATCATGTTTTGCTCATGGAAGAGGCTTAGTCAACGGTTCGCAATATTCAGATCCGTATGTATCTTGCAAATCTCTATGTCTCCCACCGACTAAGTCCGGATGGAATTGAAGCGTCTCTTGATGTGCTTGGTCCTCTTGTGAAATCTGGATTCCTTCGCTAAGGCAATTGCTCGAGATTGTCACGAAGATTTTCATTGGACCCGATGCACTAGGTATGACACCTAGATCGGATATGAACTCCTTCATCCAGACTCCTTCATTAGCTGCTTCGAAGCTGCTATGTACTCCGCTTCACATGTAGATCCCGCCACGACGCTTTGTTTAGAACTGCACCAACCGACAGCCCTCCGTTTAGTGTAAATACGTATCCGGTCTGCGATTTAGAATCGTCGGATCGATGTCAAAGCTTGCATCAACGTAACTGTTTTATGAGCTCTTTGTCACCTCCATATCGAGAAACATATCCTTATTCCTTTTCGGTATTTCGGGATGTTCTTGACCGCTGTCCGATGATCCACTCTGGATTACTTTGGTACCTCCTGCTAGGCTTATAGCAAGGCACACATCAGTGTCTGGTACACAGCATTGCATACATGATAGAGCCTATGGTGAAGCATAGGAACATCTTTCATTTTCTCTCTATCTTCTGCAGTGGTGGGCATTGAGTCTTACTCAACTTCACACCTTGTAACAGTGCAAGAACCCTTTCTTTGCTTGATCCATTTTGAACTTCTTCAAAATTTTGTCAAGGTATGTGCTTTGTGAAAGTCCAATTAAGCGTCTTGATCTATCTCTATAGATCTTAATGCCCAATATGTAAGCAGCTTCACCGAGGTCTTTCATTGAAAAACTCTTATTCAAGTATCCCTTTATGCTATCCAGAAATTCTATATCATTTCCGATCAGCAATATGTCATCTACATATAATATCGTAAATGCTCTGAGCTCCCACTCACTTTCTTGTAAATACAAGGCTTCTCCAAAAGTCTCAGATGAACCCAAATGCTTTGATCACACTATCAAAGCGTTTATTCCAACTCCGAGATGCTTGCACCAGTCCATAAATGGATCGCTGGAGCTTGCACACTTTGTTAGCTCCTTTGGATCGATAAAACCTTACGGTTGCATCATATACAACTCTTCTTCCGTAAATCCATTCAGAATGCGTCTTTACATCCATTTGCCAAATTTCATAATCATAAAATGCGCAATCGCTAACATGATTCGGACGGACTTAAGCATCGCCACTGGTGAGAAGGTCTCATCGTAGTCAATCCCTTGAACTTGTCGAAAACCCTTTGCGACAAGTCGAGCTTTGTAGACGATAACATTACCGTCGGCGTCGGTCTTCTTCTTGAAGATCCACTTGTTTTCTATTGCTTGCCTACCCTCGGGCAAGTCAACCAAAGTCCATACTTTGTTTTCATACATGGATCCCATCTCGATTTCATGGCCTCAAGCCATTTTGCGAATCTGGGCTCACCATCGCTTCTTCATAGTTCGTAGGTTCATCATGATCTAGTAGCATGATTTCCGAACAGGATTACCGTACCACTCAGTGCGGATCTTACTCGTTGATCTACGAGGTTACAGAGCAACTTGATCTCAAGTTTCATGATCAACATCATCAACTTCCTCACTACTTGGTGTAGGTGTCTCAGAAACCGGTTTCTGCGACAAACTACTTTCAAGTAAGGGAGAAGGTACAATTACCTCATCAAGTTCTACTTTCCTCCCACTCACTTCTTTCGAGAGAAACTCCTTCTCTAGAAAGGATCCATTCTTAGCAACAAATGTCTTGCCTTCGGATCTGTGATAGAAGGTGTACCCAACTGTCTCCTTTGGGTATCCTATGAAGACACATTTCTCCGATTTGGGTTCGAGCTTATCAGGTTGAAGCTTTTTCACATAAGCATCGCATCCCCAAACTTTAAGAAACGACAACTTTGGTTTCTTGCTAAACCACAGTTCATAAGGTGTCGTGTCAACGGATTTCGACGGTGTTCTATTCAGTGTGAATGCGGCCGTCTCTAGAGCATAACCCCAAAACGATAGCGGTAAATCTATAAGAGACATCATAGATCGCACCATATCTAAGTACGCTGTGGTGTTCCGGGTGGCGTGAGTTGCGAAACTATTCCGCATTGTTTCAAATGTAGACCAAACTCGTAACTCAAATATTCACCTCCATGATCAGATCGCAGAAACTTAATTTTCTTGTTACGATGATTTTCAACTTCACTCTGAAATTCTTTGAACTTTTCAAATGTTTCAGACTTATGTTTCATTAAGTAGATATACCCATATCTGCTTAAGTCATCTGTGAAGGTGAGAAAATAACGATATCCGCCACGAGCCTCAACATTCATCGGACCACATACATCTGTATGTATGATTTCCAACAAATCTGTTGCTCTCTCCATAGTTCCGAGATCGGGTTCTAGTGCCCATGAGGCACGGTTCATAAGTGCCAAGTGATTCATAATCAAGTGACTCCAAAAGTCCATCAAGATGGAGTTTCTTCATGCGCTTTACACCGATATGACCTAAACGGCAATTGCCACAAATAAGTTGCACTATCATTATCAACTCTGCATCTTTTGGTTTCAACATTATGAATATGTGTATCACTACTATCGAGATTCATCAAAATAGACCACTCTTTAAGGGTGCATGACCATAAAAGATATTACTCATATAAATAGAACAACCATTATTCTCTCGATTTAAATGAATAACCGTCTCGCATCAAACAAGATCCAGATATAATGTTCATGCTCAACGCAGCACCAAATAACAATTATTTAGGTCTAAAACTAATCCGAAGGTAGATGTAGAGGTAGCGTGCCGACCGCGATCACATCGACTTTGGAACCATTTCCCACGCGATCGTCACCTCGTCCTTTGCCGTTGTTCGCTAATCCGTAGTCCCCTGCTTTGAGTTGCAAATATTAGCAATGTAACCGGTATCAAATACCAGTGCTCTGCGAGCTCTAGTAAGGTACACATCAATAACATGTATATCACATATACCTTTGTTCACCTTGCCATCCTTCTTATCCGCCAAATACTTGGGGCAGTTCCGCTTCAATGACGACCGCCGGCAAGAGAAGCACTCGATTTCAGGCTTAGGTCCGGACTTGGGTTTCTTCTCCGAGCAAACAACTTGCTTGCTGTTCTTCTTGAAGTTCCCTTCTTCTTCCCTTTGCCTTTCTTCTTGAAACTAGTGGTCTTATTGACCATCAACACTTGATGCTCCTTTTTGATTTCTACCTCCGTAGCCTTTAGCATTGCGAAGAGCTCGGTATAGTCTTTACTAACCCTTGCATATTATAGTTCATCACGAAGCCTTTGTAGCTTGGTGGCGGTGATTGAAGAATTACATCAATGACACAATCATCCGGAAGATTAACTCCCAATTGTGTCAAGTGATTGTAGTACCCGGACATTACGAGTATGTGCTCACTAATGTAACTATTCTCCTCCATCTTGCAGCTGTAGAACTTATTGGAGACTTTGTATCTCTCAATCCGGGCATTCTGTTGGAATATTAACTTCAACTCCTGGAACATCTTATATGCTCCATGACGTTCAAAACGTCGTTGAAGTCCCGGTTCTAAGCCGTAAAGCATGGCACATCGAACTATGGAGTAGTCATCGCTTTGCTCGCCAGACGCTCATAACATCCGGTGTTGCTCAAAGAAGAAGTTCGCACCCAGCGGTGCATCGGGGCGTAACTCTTACGTGCAGCAATGAGGATAATCCTCAGGTTACGGACCCAGTCCGTGTAATTGCTACCATCATCTTTCAACTTTGCTTTCTCAAGGAACGCATTAAAATTCAACGGAACAACATCACGAGCCATCTATCTACAATCAAACATAAACAAGCAATATACTATCAGGTACTAAGTTCATGATAAATTTAAGTTCAATTAATCATATTACTTAAGAACTCCCACTTAGACAGACATCTCTCTAGTCATCTAAGTGATCACGTGATCCAAATCAACTAAACCATAACCGATCATCACGTGAAATGGAGTAGTTTTCAATGGTGAACATCTTATGTTGATCATATCTACTATATGATTCACGCCGACCTTTTGGTCTCCGTGTTCGAGGCCATATCTGCATATGCTAGGCTCGTCAAGTATAACCCGAGTATTCTGCGTGTGCAAAACTGGCTTGCACCCGTTGTAGATGGACGAGAGCTTATCACACCCGATCATCACGTGGTGTCCGGGCACGACGAACTTTGGCAATGGTGTATACTCGGGAGAACACTTCTTGATAATTTAGTGAGAGATCATCTTATAATGCTACCGTCAATCAAAGCAAGATAAGATGCATAAAAGATAAACATCACATGCAAATCAATATAAGTGATATGATATGGTCATCATCATCTTGTGCTTCGTGATCTCCATCTCTGCAGCACCACCATGATCACCATCGTCACCGCGCGACACCTTGATCTCCATCGTAGCATCGTTGTCGCCTCGCCAAACTTATGCTTCTCGACTATCGCTACCGCTTAGTGATAAAGTAAAGCATTACAGTAGCGATTGCATTGCATACAATAAAGCGACAACCATATGGCTCCTGCCGATTGCCGATAACCGGTTACAAAACATGATCATCTCATACAATAAAATATAGCATCACGTCTTGACCATATCACATCACAACATGCCCTGCAAAAACAAGTTAGACGTCCTCTACTTTGTTGTTGCAAATTTTACGTGGCTGCTACGGGCTTAAGCAAGAACCAGTCTCACCAACGCATCAAAACCACAACGATACTTCGTCAAATAGACTCCGTTTTAACCTTCTCAAGGACCGGGCGTAGCCACACTCGGTTCAACTAAAGTGAGAGAGACAGACACCCGCCAGTCACCTTTAAGCAACGAGTGCTCGTAGCGGTGAAACCAGTCTCAGAAGCGTAAGCGTCTGGCGTAATGTCGGTCCGGCCGCTTCATCTCACAATACCGCTGAACCAAAGTATGACATGCTGGTAGGTAGTATGACTTGTATCGCCCACAACTCACTTGTGTTCTACTCGTGCAAAACATCAAACCATAGAAAAAACCTGGCTCGATACCATCGATGGGGAGCGTAGTAATTTCAAAAATTTCCTACGCACACGCAAGATCATGGTGATGTATAGCAACGAGAGGGAGAGTGTTGTCTACGCCCTCGAGACCCGGCGGAAGCGATCACAACGTAGAGGAAGTAGTCGACGTTCTCCTCGCGATCCGACCGATCCCGCGCCGTTACTCGGCGCCCCGAGTTCTTGACACACGACAGCTCGATGGCGTCCCTCGTACTCGATCCAGCCGAGTGTCGAGGAGAGTTCACGTCGACGACGGCGTGGTGACGATCTTGATGTTCTATCGGCGCAGGGCTTCGCCTAAGCAGCGACGATATGACCGAGGTGGAATATGGTGGAGGGGGCACGCGACACGGCTAAGGAACGATCCGTAGATCAAACTTGTGTGTCCTCGGGTGCCCCCTGCCCCGTATATAAAGGAGGGATGGGGAGGTGCGGCCGGCCCAAGGGAGGCGCTGCGGAGGAGTCCTACTCCCACCGAGTAGGACTTCCCCTTCCTAGTTGGAGTAGGATTGGGGAGGGAGAAGAAGGAAGGGGCGCCGCCTCCTTGTCCTATTCGGACTAGGGGAGGGGGCGCGGCCACCCCGGCCGGCCCCTCCTCTTCTCCCTCGAGGCCCACTAAGGCCCAATAGCCTCCGGGAGGTTCGGTAACCCCGGTTTCAGTAAAATCCCGATTTCACCGGAACCATTCGAACTCCAAATATAGGCTTCCAATATATCAATCTTTATGTCTCGACCATTTCGAGACTCCTCGTCATGTCCGTGATCACATCCGGACTCGAACTTCTTGGTACATCAAAATACATAAACTCATAATATAACCATCATCGAAACCTTAAGCGTGCGGACCCTACGGTTCGAGAACAATGTAGACATGACCGAGACACGTCTCGGTCAATAACCAATAGCGGGACCTGGATGCCCATATTGGTTCCTACATATTCTATGAAGATCTTTATCGGTCGACCGCATAACAACATCGTTATTCCCTTTGTCATCGGTATGTTACTTGCCCGAGATTCGATCGTCGGTATCCAATACCTAGTTCAATCTCGTTATCGCAAGTCTCTTTACTCGCTCGTAATACATCATCTCACAACTAACTCATTAGTTGCAATGCTTGCAAGGCTTAAGTGATGTGTATTACCGAGAGGGCCCAGAGATACCTCTCCGACAATCGGAGTGACAAAACCTAATCTCAAAATCGCCAACCCAACATACGCCTTTGGAGACACTGTAGTACTCCTTTATAATCACCCGATTACGTTGTGATGTTTGGTAGTACCCAAAGTGTTCCTCCGGTAAACGGGAGTTGCATAATCTCATAGTTACAGGAACATGTATATGTCATGGATAAAAGCAGTAGCAACATACTAAACGATCGTGTGCTAAGCTAATGGATTGGGTCATGTCAATCAGATCATTCTACTAATGATGTGACCTTGTTAATCAAATAACAACTCCTTGTTCATGGTCAGGAAACATAACCATCTTTGATTAACAAGCTAGTCTAGTAGAGGCATACTAGTGACATCTTTGTTTGTCTATGCATTCACACATGTATCATGTTTCTGGTTAATACAATTCTAGCATGAATGATAAACATTTATCATGAAATAAGGAAATAAATAATAACTTTATTATTGCCTCTAGGGCATATTTCCTTCAAGTTGGACTATCTTGCTGAAGAGTTGTAGGATCGGAAGTATGTCTAGAGGGGGGGTGATTAGACTACTTGACCAAATAAAAACTTATCCTTTTCCCAATTTTAGTCTTTGGCAGATTTTAGCTATCTTAGCACAAGTCAAGCAATCTTAACACAATTCAAGCAAGCATGCAAAGAGTATATGAGCAGCGGAAAGTAAAGCATGCAACTTGCAAGAATGTAAAGGGAAGGGTTTGGAGAATTCAAATGCAATTTGGAGACACGGTGATTTTTGAGCCGTGGTTCCGATAGGTGGTGCTATCGTACATCCACGTTGATGGAGACTTCAACCCACGAAGGGTAATGGTTGCGCGAGTCCACGGAGGGCTCCACCCACGAAGGGTCCACGAAGAAGCAACCTTGTCTATCCCACCATGGTCGTCGCCCACGAAGGACTTGCCTCACTAGCGGTAGATCTTCACGAAGTAGGCGATCTCCTTGCCCTTACAAACTCCTTGGTTCAACTCCACAATCTTGTCGGAGGCTCCCAAGTGACACCTAGCCAATCTAGGAGACACCACTCTCCAAGAAGTAACAAATTGTGTGTTGATGATGAACTCCTTGCTCTTGTGCTTATAGTATCCCCAACACTCAACTCTCTCTCACAGGATTTGGATTTGGTGGAAAGAAGATTTGAGTGGAAAGCAACTTGGGGAAGGCTAGAGATCAAGATTCATATGGTAGGAATGGAATATCTTGGCCTCAACACATGAGTAGGTGGTTCCTTCTCGTAAACAAACAAGTTGGAAGTGTAGGTTTGTTCTGATGGCTCTCTCCACGAATGAAGAGGAGGTGGAGGGGTATATATAGCCTCCACACAAAATCTAACCGTTACACACAACTTACCAAACTCGATGGGACCGAATTGAGAAACTCGGTCAGACCGATTTAGCAAATCTAGTGACCGTTAGGATTTTCGGGTGGACCGACGTGCAACTCGGTAGGACCGATATGGTTAGGGTTAGGGCATAATATAATCTTGGTGAGACCGATTACACAAACTCAGTGAGACCGATTTTGGTAATAAGCTAACCAGAGAGTTGGTCAGGTAAACTCGGTGGGACCGGTACACTCATTTTGGTGGGACCGAAATGTTACGAAAAGGAAACAGGGAGTTTATATTGCAATCTCGGTGGGACTGATCGCTCATCTCGGTGGTACCAAAACGTTACGAAGGGAAACAGAGAGATTACAACCCCATCTCGGTGAGACCGAGATCCCTATCGGTGAGACCGATTTGCCTAGGGTTTGTGGCAGTGGCTATGACATCTGAACTCGGTGGCGCCGGGTAGAAAGAATCAGTGGGGCTGAGTTTGAATTTTGGTATAGGTCATATGTGGATATGAGAAAGTAGTTGAGGGTTTTGGAGCATATCACTAAGCACTATGGAGCAAGAAACTCATTAAGAAACACCTCATCCCTCCTTGATAGTATTGGCTTTTCCTATAGACTCAACGTGATCTTGGATCACTAAAATATAAAATGTAGAGTCTTGAGCTTTTGAGCTTGAGCCAATCCTTTTATCCTTAGCATTTTGAGGGATCCACTTTTCTCATCCATGCCATGCCATTCATTGAGCTTTTCCTGAAATATTCATCTTGGAATGATGTTAGCTCAATGAGCTATATGTTGTTAGGAATTACCAAAACCACCTAGGGATAGTTGCACTTTCAATCTCCCCCTTTTTGGTAATTGATGACAACATATAGATCAAAGCTTCGACAAATGATAATAAGAGTGAAAAACATTGTTGCTTTGAGAAGTATGTGATAAGCAAGAGCTCCCCATAAATTTGTGCATAGTTTAAGATTTGCTTTGGACTGCAAATGCACAAGGAGTTAGTCTCATGGGTAACTCTTCCATGTCACATACATCTTGGTGCAGCGCTCAAAATGATAAAGATTGAATACATGCACTCATCACCAAGCAAAGTTAATGATCATATAGGGATAAATGAGATAATGTAGCATATGATCAAACACATGATCATCCAAGTATCACATAGACATAGAGTATCTCAAACAAGCAAATAAAGTTCAACCACCAAAGCAAGAAAGAACAAAAAGCAACACTCTCTCTCGAAGCCTATGATCTATACATTTTTCTCCCCCTTTGGCAACAAGTTACCAAAAAGTTCATAGAAAATGCATAGCACTAGATCGACTCTCAGGCTTGATCTTCAGGTGGTGGTGTAGAGATGGCTCTTTGGACGAAGACTTCAGTAGATGTGGATGGAGCTGGAGGTGTGGGTGCTGAAGCTGGTTGCACTAGAGCTGTAGCTGGTGCAGATGAAGTGGCTCTGGTGTCTGTCACTAGCACTGCAGCTGATCTCTGAGCTCTAGGCACTCTGGCAAATGCATTAGTGGTTGTCTTGCCCTTCCTCTCCTGCATATCATCCTGAAGTTTCTCAACAACAGACTGGATCTCAGTTACCTTCACATCCAAGTCATAGAACTTCTGCTCCATGATCCTGTCCAGGCTCTCCTAATTTTGAGTCAAGGTGGCCAGCCCCTTCTCAATCCTCAGAGTGGATGCAATCAAGTAGCCTAGTTGATCCTGTTTGCTCTTTAGAAAGTACTGAGATGCCTCTTCCATTGTTGGCATCTTGGTAGCCTTCTCTGTCCTTGCCTTCTCCTTCTTTGCTTGAGCATGCACAGAAGATGGTTCATCTTCATCGATAACCACTTGGTTGTCCTCAAATTCTGGATAGATAGGCATGTGATCCTTGTACAACAAGTATGTGCCTGTGCCCATCTTGGAGTTAATCAGCTCCTGGATCTGTGGGGCATACCCACAACTTCTCTTCTGGTCAGCTGCTGTCCTCTTGATAGTCTCAACTATGAGGCTCATGACCTTGAACTTCTGTGGCACATCAAATAAGTGTAGCAACTTTATAGCATGGCCTCTTATCATGTTTTGGTCAGCTGACTTGGGCAATAGAGTATGCCTGAGGATCCAGTTGATAGTTGGGAGTCCTGACAGAAGATAATGTACAGATCCAAACTTATGTGTCTCAACTGCAGCATCTGGGATCTCCTTGTACATATGAGCCATGGAGTTGTGATCCATCTTATTCTTGGCATAGACATCCAAGTCATCTTCCTTCTCCTTAGGTGCATTGATCAGATTTTCCCATTCCTCAATAGTTGATTGGTACCTTGTACTTTCAGACATCCACACTATCCTGCCAT
Source organism: Aegilops speltoides (assembly GCA_021437245.1). Classification (NCBI taxonomy): domain Eukaryota; kingdom Viridiplantae; phylum Streptophyta; class Magnoliopsida; order Poales; family Poaceae; genus Aegilops; species Aegilops speltoides. The sequence goes on from CM038144.1 coordinate 360,670,688, forward strand.
CTGGATTGAAGTGTGCTGTGGAGTAGAATTGCATTATGAGCTCATCATTCCACTTTGTGAGCTTCTGCCCAACAAAGTCTGCAACTCCACAAGCACTGAAACTGTCTTGCACACAAGGATAGTGTTCCTCATTCTCCTTCATGTAGGTCCAGTTGACCCATCTCATGTCACAAACTATAGGCTTCTTGTCCAACAACACTGTCTGATAGAAATCCTACTGTTCCTTAGTATGGAATCTGTAGTCAACAGCAGTCCTTCTCCTGATAGCATAAGGATCAGACAACCTCCACTGTCTGACTCCTGCATCCTTCCTCAGTTTCATGTTCTCGGCCACATGATGAGCATCATTGTGGTCTGGAATCTTTGGCTTCAACTTTCTCAAAACATGCTCTTCATCATCTTCTTCTTCAACAACAGTCTCAGGCACTGGGGCCTTGTTCTTCTCAGCAGCAGATATGTTTCTGGTATTCCTTTTTGGTGCAGTCTTTGGTTTTGAGGCAGCTTTGGGTGCTTCTTTGGGCTTTGATGATGTAGCCCCTGACTTAATAGCATCACCCATAAGCTTCTGAGCCTTGGGTGCTGGTGCAGCAACCTCTTCTTCCTCTTCCTCTTCCATCATGGAAGGCTTTCCAACAACTCTGACCATGGTCTTCTTGACCCTTTCCTTCCTTTTCTTCCCTTCTACAGCAGTCTCTTTGTGTTGAGAATCCAAAGGTACTTGAGTAGAGGCTCTGGCTTTAGACATGGGAGTTCTCTTTGTAGGTACTTTGGTCTTCATACCAGGCTTAATGGCAGTAACTGTGCCATACTCCTTTTTGAGCACTTTCTTCTTGGAAGTGGCCTCATCCTCTACTGCCACATAGTCTTCATCTTCAGATTCTGAGGTTTTCTTCTTTCTGGTCCTGGTGGCAGCTTTAGGTAAGTTGCTTGGGGTGCTCCTGCTGCCCTCATCAGAGGTACTAGAGGGACTAGTGCCCTCACTCATCTGAACCTGCTCCTCTTCTCTACTCTGGCTGTCACTTTGATCAGACATATTGCAAACACTAACTGCTGACCTTGTGAATAGATGTAGATGAGATAGAGTGGATGAGCATCACAAAATATAGAGGTTTTTGCAAAAGAATGATTCAAAAACTTAGTTTTAGTTTTCCACAGAAAGCATTTCGGATCAACCGATTTGCAAACTCAGTGATATCGAAGCAGCTTTTGGAACCTAAACTAGTGAACTCGGTCAGACCGAGTCACAGTTCGGTGGCACCGAGACCGCTAGGGTTTCACAAAGTCCTGAACTCAGTCACACCGATTTGCAATTCTCGGTCAGACCGAGAATCACTTGTGCAATGGCTTTAGCTAAATCAGTGGAACCGAGTTCTACAACTCGGTGGGTCCGAGATGGTTTCGGCGGAAACCTAACCCTAAATTTTCAATTCACTTCTAATCTAAGGATTGTTTTGACTGGATAGACTTGTTTCAATCGTGGCAAGAATCATGATGAACATAATGTGCTAGGAATCGGACGGGGTAGCACTGTGATCGAGTCCATACCCTAGCTTGGCGATGAACTCGCTACGGCGGCAACGGCGGGGATGAATTCCATTGACGGTGGCAAAGACCAGCGACTGGAGGCCGCTGGCGACGAGGAGGACGATCCAGAGACCCTGGAGGCAGAGCGAGCTATGCGCGGGCGAAGGGGTTTGGAGAAAGTTTCCAAATTTTTGCCCTGAGTATATATAGCCCGACCCTGTCGGTGTGACCGAGTGGAACAACTCGGTGGCACCGAGATGCATAATGTTGACGACAGCATGACAACTCGGTGTGACCGAAAAGTTCAAATCGGTTGCACCGAGATTGGAAACCTAGATCGACTTAGTGATCTCGGTATGACTGAAATGGGAGAATCGGTCAGACCGAAACGCACAAAGAAGTTTTGGAAGTTTAAGTCTATGACGAATCGGGGACTCCGTGTGCTCCTCACACAGAGTGGTTCGAATCTGACTTGATCAAATTTTGTGATGTAGCATGAATAGAGTTTGAGACGAGAAAAGCATAGATAGCTAGAGAAGGTTCTTAGGCATTCTTGTCCATCCACTTGGCAAAAGAAAAAGAAACCAATCAATCAAAACAACAAGTGGATGTCCTCGAATGAGTAAAATATGCAACCAACATGCTCACACAATAAAATGGCAAATGAAATATGTAGCAAAGCATGCACAATAATTTCTAGCATCTATCAAACAATTGGTGATAACTAGGTCATCTGTATATGAGTATATTGACTCAGGAGTCAAATGAGAACATTTGATCATAGGTCATACTCATCGTTTAAGCTCAAGTGGGGTTACCACTTTTACATAATGCATTGATGTGTTCACACCATTAGAGTTGCTTTGACTCAATTCTTAGAGTTAAGCTCCCCTAGATGTGAGATCCCCCCTTAGAGGGATAAACTAACCTTGGGTTTTGTCAATGATGACTTCATGTAGGTGTTGAAGATGTGGATGCTCAATGTTGATGTAGATCATTTGGAGCAATCCTTTGGAGTGAGTTGCACTTTCAATACCTACACGGGTTAGTCCCACAAGGAACAAACAAGGATATCCATAGACATAGAGTGATGCACACACAAGATGATGTCTATGAAAGCATTAGGCTACCTTGTCCCTTGTCTTACCAACAAGAGGGTTTGTGACTCCTTGAACTAGTGCAAGATGTGGAAGTTGATTGCACTTGTTGTTGCCAAAATGATATGAGTGAAATATGTTGGCGGAGTCACCCTCAAGAACTCTCTAGTTCTTCTTCTTCGGGATCCACATCATCTTGATGGGAATCCTTGGAGTTGTAGTCGTACTTGATGAAGTGGAACTTGATGTAGTCTTGGGAACCCACTTGACCAAGGCCTTAGGAGCTTCTTCAAATGCATCAATCTCCTCTTGAAGCTTGTCCTTGCCCATTTGCTTGTGGTCTTGTGGTGGAAGATCATATTGAGCTCGTGTCCCTTTGAAGGAAGGAGGATCATACTTCTCTTGTTGAGGAACAAACTTCGTCTTGGGATATTGATCTTATTCCCACTCAACTCCACTAGCATTGAACTTTCATTCAAAACCAACACCTTGATTCTTCCGGTGCCTTCCTTGCTTGCGTACAATTTCCTCAAATTGCTTACTCCTGGCAAGGCTCTTGTAAACACCTTTCTCTATAATTCCATTCAATAAGCTATTTTCTTGCTCAAGTGTAACTTGGCTAAGAGAATCATTAGTGGAATCAAGAGAACTACTAGAAGCAACAACATTTGATTTAGCATGATTATTGTTACTACTAGAGGAAGAATCCTTCTTGTTCTTGTTAATGGACTTGACTTGAGGCATGTAAGTAGATAAGAGTAAACGCTTGGCAATGTAAGAAGAACTTTTCTTATGAAGATCATCATTGATTGCCTTTAATAACTCATGCTCCTGCTCAAGATTGATCTTTTCAAAGCGTAACTTCTCATGAGTCCTTAAAAGTTCTCGATGATCTTCTAACATAGTTTCATGAGCTAACTTAAGAGTGTTTAGTTCTTTAGTTAGAAGCTCAATGTTCTCCTTGTCATTGTCATTCGTTTTATCTTGATTAGCATGATTAATTGACGTTTCATCATAGTATTCATCACTAGAGTTGTCAACAAGTAAATCATCATCACCTAGCAAGTCATCTTCATCACTATTGAAATCAACATACTTGGGGTGTGTTACCTTTGGGCCTTTAGCCATGAAGCATCTTCCAATTCCTTCATTTGGGTGAATCAAATATATCGTAGGAGTTGGTTGACACAAGTGCTAGACCGGCAACACCTTCATCTTGAGTATATTCAGAGTCGGAGTGATAGCTTCTCTCGGAGTGATTGACGGAGTCAGAGCCGGATACCCACTCACCAACATGAGCTTGATGTCTTCGTTTTGTGTAGCTCCTTGATTATTTGTCCTTCCTTTCCGAATCCTTGCTTCTCCGGGATGTTCTTCGTTCATAACGATCATCTCTACTCCTCCTCTCTCTTGGTGGTGATTCTTCTCTTCTACTTATCCTCTTGGGTGAGTCTTCTCTTCTTTTGTAGGGTGCCGTACACTCATTGGAATAGTGTCCGGGTCTCCCACAATTGTAGCAATTGCGCTCTCGACTAGAAGATCTTTTGTCATTGTAGGACCTTGACTTGGAGCTTCTCTCTTTGCTTCTACTCTTGTAGAATTTGTTGAAGTTCTTCACCATTAAGCTCAATTCTTCATTGAAGGTTTGTTTCTCACTTGATGATGTGGGGGCTTCACATGAGGCTTTGTAAGCACCACTTGACTTGTTGTGAAGTTCCTCCTTATCCTTGAGTGACATCTCATGAGCAACAATTCTTCCAATGACTTCCGTTGGCTTGAGATCTTTGTAATTGGGCATCATTTGGATCAATGTGCACACGGTATCATATTTTCCGTCCAAAGCTCTTAGGATCTTCTTGATGATGAACTTGTCGGTCATCCCTTCACTTCCTAAGCCTGCAATCTCATTTGTGATAAGAGCAAGCCTAGAGTACATTTCAGCGACACCTTCACCATCCTTCATTTTGAACTTGACAAGTTGACTTTGGAGCACATCCAACTTGGATTCCTTGATGGAGTCGGTACCTTCATGCATATCAATCAAAGTATCCCAAATTTCCTTTGCATTCTCAAGACGGCTGATTTTGTTGAATTCTTCGGGTCACAATCCGTTGAAGAGGATATCACAAGCTTGAGCGTTGTATTGCAGCATCTTCAACTCTTCCGCACTAGCTTCACGGTTTGGTTCTCTCCCATCAAAGAATTCACCTTGCAAGCCAATACACATAGTAGCCCAAACGGCGGGGTTCTGTCCAAGAATATGCATTTTCATCTTATGCTTCCAACTAGCAAAATTAGTACCATCAAAGTAAGGACCTCTACGGTGATAACTTCCCTCGCTAGACGCCATACTCTCCTAGGTTGTGAAACCAAGGCTATGACCACCAAAAGCTACGGAAATCAAAGCAAATGGAGACCAAAGCTCTGATACCACTTGTAGGATCAAATGTATGTCTAGAGGGGGGGGGGGGGTGATTAGACTACTTGACCAAATAAAAACTTATCATTTTCCCAATTTTAGTCTTTGGCAGATTTTAGCTATCTTAGCACAAGTCAAGCAATCTTAACACAATTAAGGCAAGCATGCAAAGAGTATATGAGCAGCGGAAAGTAAAGCATGCAACTTGCAAGAATGTAAAGGGAAGGGTTTGGAGAATTCAAACGCAATTTGGAGACACGGTGATTTTTGAGCCGTGGTTCCGATAGGTGGTGCTATCGTACATCCACGTTGATGGAGACTTCAACCCACGAAGGATAACGGTTGCGCGAGTCCACGGAGGGCTCCACCCACGAAGGGTCCACGAAGAAGCAACCTTGTCTATCCCACCATGGCTGTCGCCCACGAAGGACTTGCCTCAATAGCGGTAGATCTTCACGAAGTAGGCGATCTCCTTGCCCTTACAAACTCCTTGGTTCAACTCCACAATCTTGTCGGAGGCTCCCAAGTGACACCTAGCCAATCTAGGAGACACCACTCTCCAAGAAGTAACAAATCGTGTGTTGATGATGAACTCCTTGCTCTTGTGCTTCAAATGATAGTCTCCCCAACACTCAACTCTCTCTCACAGGATTTGGATTTGGTGGAAAGAAGATTTGAGTGGAAAGCAACTTGGGGAAGGCTAGAGATCAAGATTCATATGGTAGGAATGGAATATCTTGGCCTCAACACATGAGTAGGCGGTTCCTTCTCAGAAACAGCAAGTTGGAAGTGTAGGTTTGTTCTGATGGCTCTCTCCACGAATGAAGAGGAGGTGGAGGGGTATATATAGCCTCCACACAAAATCTAACCGTTACACACAACTTACCAAACTTGGTGGGACCGAATTGAGAAACTCGGTCAGACCGATTTAGCAAATCTAGTGACCGTTAGGATTTTCGGTGGGACCTACATGCAACTCGGTAGGACCGATATGGTTAGGGTTAGGGCATAACGTAATCTCAGTGAGACCGATTACACAAACTCGGTGAGACCGATTTTGGTAATAAGCTTACCAGAGAGTTGGTCAGGTAAACTCGGTGGGGCCGGTTCGCTCATTTCGGTGGGGCCGAAATGTTACGAAAAGGAAACAGGGAGTTTACATTGCAATCTCGGTGGGACCGATCGCTCATCTCGGTGGTACCGAAACGTTACGAAGGGAAACAGAGAGATTACAACCCCATCTCGGTGAGACCGAGATCCCTATCGGTGAGACCGATTTGCCTAGGGTTTGTGGCAGTGGCTATGACATCTGAACTCGGTGGCGCTGGGTAGAAAGAATTGGTGGGGCCGAGTTTGACTTTTGGTATAGGTGATATGTGGATATGAGAAAGTAGTTGAGGGTTTTGGAGCATATCACTAAGCACTGTGGAGCAAGAAACTCATTAAGCAACACCTCATCCCTCCTTGATAGTATTGGCTTTTCCTATAGACTCAACGTGATCTTGGATCACTAAAATATAAAATGTAGAGTCTTGAGATTTTGAGCTTGAGCCAATCCTTTTATCCTTAGCATTTTGAGGGATCCACTTTTCTCATCCATGCCATGCCATTCATTGAGCTTTTCCTGAAATATTCATCTTGGAATGATGTTATCTCAATGAGCTATATGGTGTTAGGAATTACCAAAACCACCTAGGGATAGTTGCACTTTCAAGAGTAGTTCGGACTCGCTTGACGGTGTGCAGGAGCTTTACTGCCGAATTGAGGTTCTGCCTAAAAAGGTTGCTCTGTACTTCTGCTGCAAGGGCAGCGGTGTGCTCCTCAGTATGGAGGGAGCATTCTGTGTTTCCATTGACTGTTATAACACCGCGTGGTCCGGGCATCTTGAGCTTGAGGTAGGCGTAGTGTGGCACCGCATTGAATTGAGTGAATGCGGTTTGTTCGAGCAGGGCATGATAGCCACTGCGGAAGGGGACGATATCGAAGATCAACTCTTCGCTTTGGAAATTATCCAGGGACCCGAAGACCACTTCCAGTGTGATTGAGCCCGTACAGCAGGCCTCTACACCTGGTATGACACCTTTAAAGGTGGTTTTTGTGGGCTTGATCCTTGAGGGATTGATACCCATTTTGCACACTGTATCCTGATAGAGCAGGTTCAGGCTGTTGCTACCATCCATGAGGACTCATGTAAGGTGGAATCCATCAATGATTGGGTCGAGGACCAGTGCGGCTGAACCGCCATAACGGATACTGGTCGGATGGTCCCTGCGATCGAAGGTGATCGGACAGGACGACCATGGGTTGAACTTTGGGGCGACCGTCTCCATCGCGTAGACGTCCCTGAGTGCACGCTTGCGCTCCCTCTTGGGGATATGGGTGGCGTATATCATGTTCACCATTTTGACTTGGGGGGGGGGTTCTTCTGTCCCCCTGTGTTTGGTGGTCGGGGTTCCTCGTCATTGTCATCGCTTTGCGACCCTTTCTCTTTATTCTCGGCATTTAACTTGCCGGCCTGTTTGAAGACCCAACATTCCCTGTTGGTATGATTGGCTGGTTTATCAAGAGTGCCGTGGATTTGGCATGGTCGATCTAGTATGCGGTCCAAACTAGATGGGCCCGGATTATTTCTCTTAAATGGCTTCTTCCGCTGACCGGTCTTAGAGCCACTGAATCCGGCGTTGACCGCCATGTCTTCAGTGTTGTCACCGTTGTTTCGACGCTTATGTCTGTTGCGTCGGGGTTTGCCGTTGCTGTTTCTGGCTTCAGAGGTGCCAAGTTTGCTTGTATTGTTATTGCTACGGTCTAGCCATCTATCTTCGCCCGCACAGAAGCGGGTCATGAGTGCCGTAAGGGCTGACATGGACTTCGGTTTTTCCTGGCCGAGGTGTTTGGCCAGCCATTCGTCGTGGATGCTATGCTTAAAGGTCGCTAGGGCTTCGGCATCCGGACAATCGACGATCTGGTTATTTTTAGTTAAGAACCTAGTCCAGAATTTCCTGGCTGACTCTCCAGGCTATTGGACTATGTGACTTAGGTCATCGGCATCCGGAGGTCGGACATATGTGCCTTGGAAGTTGTCAAGGAAGGCGTCCTCCAAGTCCTCCCAGCTGCCAACGGAGTTTTCAGGCAGACTGTTCAACCAGTACCTAGCTGGTCCCTTGAGTTTGAGCGGGAGGTATTTGATGGCGTGAAGATCATCACCGCGGGCCATATGAATATGGAGAAGAAAGTCCTCAATCCATGCCGCGGGGTCTGTTGTGCCATCATATGATTCGATATTCACGGGTTTAAACCCTTCTGGGAAATCATGTCCCAGTACTTCATTAGTGAAGCAAAGGGGGTGTGCGGCGCCTCTATATTGGGCCAAGTCGTGACGTAGCTCGGATGGAGTTCGTCTGCGGTTTTTGGCTCGGTCATGATTATGTTCGTCACGTTCGGCCAGGTGGCTGTCATAGCACATGGGGGCATGCCCCCGTGATCTGTAGATCGATCTTGTCTGACCTGCTCTATTTTCCAAGTCATGCCGCAGGTCATGTGTATATCCCCGAGCTGTTGTATTTCTGTTTGTTCGGCGAGGTGGTGCGGGCTGGTGTTTGGCTCGAGGTGCCACTTTGTCCCGGCCACGTGGTGGTCAGTCAGTCGCATTACGCATTGGAAGGATAGGCTCCAGCGCCACGTCGTTGAACTGTGTAACATTTTGCGCTTCGGGTAGCTTTTGGTTGGGCGCTCGAGGCCATATTCCTCGGCTGCCAAGACATCAGTCCATCTTTCATTGAGCAGATCTTGATCAGCTTGAAGCTGCTGCTGCTTCTATTTCAGGCTCCTTGCAGTGGCTAATAGCCGGCGCTTAAATCGCTCCTGCTCGGCGGGCTCCTCAGGCACGATAAAGTCTTCGTTGCCGAGGTTCACCTTGTCCTTTGAGAGCGGGAGGTAATTACTGTCCTCCGCGTCTTCGTTTGTGGCCTGTTCATCAGGGCTAGCTTGCCCAGGTTGGCTCAACGGGGTCTTCATTGTCTTCCATGTTGTCCGGAGTATTGTTTTCTCATGTGATGGTGTTGCTGTTTTTGCTATGGTGTGGCTTAGAGCGGCACCGCTGACGCCGGCGCTTTGGCTGTATCTCAGGAGGTTTATCCTTGACTGGATTTTCATTGTCGCCGTTGTTTTCTTTGGGTGTATCCACCATGTATATGTCGTACGAGGAGGTGGCTGTCCAACGCCCTGTATGCGGTGGTTCCAGCTCTTCTCCGGCATCGTCGTCCATACCGTCGATGTCTTTGGAGTCGTAATCAAGCATGTTGGTTAAGTCGTCGATAGTGGCTATAAAGTGGGTGGTGGGTGGGAAACGAAGTTCTTTGTCGTCCGCTTCCCATTCAAGCCAGACATAGTTCAGCCGAGAGTTCCCCGACATGGAGAGGGATTTTAATGAGTTTAACACATCGCCAAAAGGCCAGTGCTGGAAGATGTCTACGGAGCTGAACTCCAAAATCGGCACCCAATTAGGTTCGATGGACGCGGATGCACGCGGTCCGGAACCCATGGCCGGAGACGAGTCCGAGGTTCCGGTGACACAAGCCCAGCTCGATGTTGGGTCTGTGTGCGGCTCGAGCGCCGCTAAGTCTGCGGCTTCCGCGGTGGGGTTAAGCCTCCCATCTTCGGACGACGCGGTCTGCTCCGGATCTAGGGCCAGAGCGGTCACAAGCGCTATCTCCTGAGCGCGGCCAGATGACAGATCTAGGTCATGTTCATTGTAGTGGCCGGGGATAGCCGTCATGGGCTCGAACCCGTCAAAGATCAAGTCTCCACGGATATCGGCCACAAGATTCAGGCTTCCAAATCTGACCTGATGGCCAGGGGCGTAGCTATCGATCTGCTCTAGATGGCCAAGCGAGTTGGCGCACAGTGGAAGCCGCCAAATACAAAGATCTGACCCGGGAGGAAGATCTCCCCCTGGACTGCATTGTTGTAGATGATTGACGGAGCCATCAAGCCTTCTGGTGACGACACAACGGAACTCTCAATGAAAGCACCAATGTCGGTGTCAAAACCGGCGGATCTTGGGTAGGGGGTCCCGAACTGTGCATCTAAGGCTAATGGTAACAGGAGGCGGGGGACACAATGTTTACCCAGGTTCGGGCCCTCTCTATGGAGGTAATACCCTACTTCTTGCTTGATCGATCTTGATGAAGATGAGTATTACAAGAGTTGATCTACCACGAGATCGTAATGGCTAAACCCGAGAAGTCTAGCCTATGAGGTTATGATTGTTGTGGCTAAACCCTAGAAGCTAAACCCTCCGGTTTATATAGACGCCGGAGGGGGCTAGGGTTGTACAAAGTCAGTTACAGAGAAAGGAATCTACATATCTGAATCACCAAGCTTGCCTTCCACGCCAAGGAGAGTCCCATCCAGACACAGGAAGAAGTCTTCTAGCTTGTATCTTCATAGCCCAACAGTCCTGCCCAAGTATATAGTCCGGTTGTCCGAGGACCCCTTAGTCCAGGACTCCCTCAAAGGGTCCTTATGAAGGGTAAATAACAATTGGCATGTCACCGTTGTGGCTTTTTGCGTAGGTAAGAAACGTTCTTGCTAGAAACCCATAGCAGCCACGTAAAACATGCAACAAAAATTAGAGGACGTCTAACTTGTTTTTGCAGGGTATGCTATGTGATGTGATATGGCCAAAAAGAATGTGATGAATGATATATGTGATGTATGAGATTGATCATGTTCTTTTAATAGGAATCACGACTTGCATGTCGATGAGTATGACAACCGGCAGGAGCCATAGGAGTTGTCTTAATTTATTGTATGACCTGCGTGTCATTGAAAAACGCCATGTAATTGCTTTACTTTATTGCTAACCGTTAGCCATAGTAGTAGAAGTAATAGTTGGCAAGACAACTTCATGAAGATACGATGATGGAGATCATGATGACGGAGATCATGGTGTCATGCCGGTGACGAAGGTGATCATGCCGCGCCTCAAAGATGGAGATCAAAGGCACAAGATGATATTGGCCATATCATGTCACTTTATGATTTGCATGTGATGTTTGTCATGTTTACATCTTATTTGCTTAGAATGACGGTAGCATAAATAAGATGATCCCTCATTAAAAATTTCAAGAAAGTGTTCCCCCTAACAGTGCACCGTTGTGAAAGTTCATTGTTTTAAAGCACCACGTGATGATCGGGTGTGATAGATTCTAACGTTCACATACAATGGGTGTAAGCCAGATTTATACATGCAAAACAATTAGGTTGACTTGACGAGCCTAGCATGTATTGACATGGCCTCGGAACACAAGAGACTGAAAGGTTGAACATGAGTCATATAGTAATACGATCAACATGGAGATGTTTGCCGATGATGACTAGTCCGTCTCACGTGATGATCGGACATGGCCTAGTTGACTCGGATCATGTATCACTTAGATGACTAGAGGGATGTCTATCTGAGTGGGAGTTCATTAAATAATATGATTAGATGAACTTAATTATCATGAACATAGTCTAAAATATCTTTACAATATATATTGTAGATCAAATGGCCACGCTAATGTTGCCCTCAACTTCAACGCGTTCCTAGAGAAAACCAAGTTGAAAGACGATAGTAGAAACTATACGGACTGGGTCCGAAACTTGAGGATCATCCTCATAGCTACCAAGAAAGCATATGTCCTTGAAGCACCACTAGGTGAAGCACCCATTTTCCCAGCAACTCAAGACGTTATGAACACCTGCCAGTCACGTAGTGATGATTACTCCCTGGTTCAGTGCGGCATGCTTTACAGCTTAGAACCGGGGCTCCAAAAGCGTTTTGAGCAGCACGGAGCATATGAGATGTTCCAAGAGCTGAAAATGGTTTTCAAGCTCATGCCTGGGTCGAGAGATATGAAGTCTCCAACAAGTTCTATAGTTGTAAGATGGAGGAAAATAGTTGTGTTAGTGAGCATATACTCACTATGTCCGAGTTGCACAACCGTTTGTCTCATCTTGGAGTTAATCTTCCAGATGACTCGGTCATTGATAGGATCCTCCAGTCGCTCCCACCTAGCTATAAGAGCTTTGTGATGAACTACAATATGCAAGGGATGGAGAAGTCCATTCCTGAGTTATATTCAATGCCGAAATCAGTGGAGGTGGAAATCAAAAAGGAACATCAAGTGTTGATGGTGAATAAGACCACTAGTTTCAAGAAAGGCAAGGGTAAAAAGAACTTCAAGAAGGACGGCAAGGGAGTTTCCCCTCCCGGTAAATCAGTTGCCAGGAAGAAGCCAAACAATTGACCCAAGCCCGAGACTCAATGCTTTTATTGTAAGGGAAATGGTCACTGGAAGCGCAACTGCCCCAAGTACTTAGCGGATAAGAAGGCCGGCAACACCAAAGGTATATGTGATATACATGTTATTGATGTGTACCTTACCAGTACTCGTAGTAGCTCCTGGGTATTTGATACCAGTGCGGTTGCTCATATTTGTAACTCAAAACAGGAGCTGCGGAAAAAGCGGAGACTGGCAAAGTACGAGGTGTCGATGCGCTTCGGGAATGGTTCCAAGGTTGATGTGATCGCTGTCGGCATGCTACCTCTACATTTACCTACGGGATTAGTTTTAAACCTCAATAATTGTTATTTAGTGCCAGCTTTGAGCATGAACATTGTATCTGGATCTCGTTTAATGCGAGTTGGCTACTCATTTAAATCCGAGAATAATGGTTGTTCTATTTATATGAGAGATATGTTTTATGATCATGACCCACTGGTCAATGGTTTATTATTATTGAATCTCGAACGTGATGTTACACATATTCATAGTGTGAATACCAAAAGATGTAAGGTTAATAATGATAGTCCCACATACTTGTGGCACTGCCGCCTTGGTCACATTGGTGTCAAACGCATGAAGAAACTCCATGCAGATGGACTTTTCGAGTCTCTTGATATGAATCATTTGGCACATGCGAACCATGCCTCACGAGCAAGATGACCAAGACTCCATTCTCCGGAACAATGGAGCGAGCAACCAACTTGTTGGAAATAATACATACTGATGTGTGCGGTCCAATGAGCGTTGAGGCTCGTGGTGGATATCGTTATGTTCTCACCCTCACTGATGACTTAAGTTGATATGGGTATGTCTACTTAATGAAACACAAGTCTAAGACCTTTGAAAAGTTCAAGGAATTTCAGAGTAAGGTGGAGAATCAGCGTGATAGGAAAATAAAGTTCTTACGATCAGATCGTGGAGGAGAATATTTAAGTCATGAGTTTGGTACGCACTTAAGGAAATGTGGAATTGTTTCACAACTCACGCCGCTTGGAACACCTCAGTGTAATGGAGTGTCCGAACATCGTAATCGCACTCTATTGGATATGGTGCGATCTATGATGTCTCTTACCGATTTACCGCTATCATTTTGGGGTTATGCATTAGAGACAGACGCATTCACTTTAAATAGGGAACCATCTAAATCCGTTGAGACGACACCGTTTTGATTATGGTTTGGGAAGAAACCTAAGCTGTCGTTTCTAAAAGTTTGGGGATGTGATGCTTATGTCGAGAAACTTCAACGTGGAAAGCTCGAACCCAAGTCGGAAAAATGCGTCTTCATAGGATACCCTAAGGAAACCATTGGGTATACCTTCTACCTCAGATCCAAAGGCAAGATCTTTGTTGCCAAGAACGGATCCTTTCTGGAGAAAGAATTTCTCTCGAAAGAAGTAAGTGGGAGGAAAGTAGAACTTGATGAAGTACTGCCTCTTGAACCGGAAAGTAGCGCAGTTCAGGAAGATGTTTCTGTGTTGCCTGCACCGACTAGAGAGGAAGTTAATGATGATGATCAAGGAACTTCGGACCAAGTTTCTACTGAACTTCGAAGGTCCACAAGGGCATGTTCCGCACCAGAGTGGTACGGCAACCCTGTCCTAGAAATCATGTTGTTAGACAATGGTGAACCTTCGAACTATGAAGAAGTGATGGCGGGCCCAGATTCCAACAAATGGCTTGAAGCCATGAAATCCGAGATAGGATCCATGTATGAAAATAAAGTATGGACTTTGACAAACTTGCCTGATGATCGGCGAGCCATAGAAAATAAATGGATTAAGAAGAAGACTGACACAGATGGTAATGTGACCATCTATAAAGCTGGGCTTGTCGCTAAGGGTTATCGACAAGTTCAAGGGGTTGACTATGATGGGACCTTCTCACCCGTAGTGAAGCTGAAGTCCGTACGAATCATGTTAGCAGTTGCCGCATTCTATGATTATGAGATATGGCAAATGGATGTCAAAACGGCATTCCTTAACGGTTTCCTTAAGGAAGAATTGTATATGATGCAGCCGGAAGGTTTTGTCGATCCTAAGAATGCTGACAAGGTGTGCAAGCTCCAGCGCTCCATCTATGGGCGGGTACAAGCATCTCGGAGTTGGACCGTACGCTTTGATGAAATGATCAAAGCGTTTGGGTTTATGCAGACTTATGGAGAAGCCTGTGTTTACAAGAAAGTGAGTGGGAGCTGTGTAGCATTTCTCATATTATATGTGGATGACATACTATTGATGGGAAATGATATAGAACTTTTGGAAAGCATAAAAGCCTACTTAAATAAGTGTTTTTCAATGAAGGACCTTGAAGAAGCCGCTTACATATTAGGCATCAAGATCTATAGAGATAGATCGAGACGCCTCATCGGTCTTTCACAAAGCACATACCTTGATAAGATATTGAAGAAGTTCAATATGGATCAGTCCAAAGAAGGGGTTCTTGCCTGTTTTGCAAGGTGTGAAATTGAGCACGGCTCAATGCCCGACCTCGGCAGAAGATAGAGAAAAGATGAGTGTCATCCCCTATGCCTCAGCGATAGGGTCTATTATGCATGCCATGCTATGTACCAGACCTGATGTAAACCTTGCCGTAAGTTTGGTGGGAAGGTACCAAAGTAATCCCAGCATGGAACACTGGACATGGTCAAGAATATCCTGAAGTACCTGAAAAGGACTAAGGATATGTTTCTCGTTTATGGAGGTGACGAAGAGCTCGTTGTAAAGGGTTACGTCGATGCTAGCTTAGACACAGATCTGGATGACTCCAAGTCACAAACCGGATACGTGTATATTTTGAATGGTGGGGCAGTCAGCTGGTGCAATTGCAAGCAAAGCGTCGGTGGCGGGATCTACATGTGAAGCGGAGTACATGGCAGGCTCGGAGGTAGCACATGAAGCAATCTGGATGAAGGAGTTCATTACTGACCTAGGAGTTATTCCCAATGTGTCGGGCCCGATGACTCTCTTCTGTGACAACACTGGAGCTATTGCCCTTGGCAAGGAGCCCAAGTTTCACAAGAAGACCAGGCACATCAAGCATCGCTTCAACTCCATTCGTGAAAATGTTCAATATGGAGACATAGATATTTGTAAAGTGCATACAGATCTGAATGTCGCAGATCCGTTGACTAAACTTCTTCCACGAGCAAAACATGATCAACACCAGAACTCTATGGGTGTTCGATTCATCACAATGTAACTAGATTATTGACTCTAGTGCAAGTGGGAGACTGTTGGAAATATGCCCTAGATGCAATAATAAAATGGTTATTATTATATTTCCTTGTTCATGATAATTGTCTGTTGTTCATTCTATAATTGTATTAACCGGAAACAATAATACATGTGTGAATACATAGACCACAACATGTCCCTAGTGAGCCTCTAGTTGACTAGCTCGTTGATCAATAGATGGTTATGGTTTCTTGACCATGGACATTAGATGTCATTGATAATGGGATCACATCATTAGGAGAATGATGTGTGGACAAGACCCAATCCTAAGCATAGCACAAGATCGTGTAGTTCATTTGCTAAGAGCTTTTCTAATGTCAAGTATCATTTCCTTAGACCATGAGATTGTGCAACTCCCATATACCGTAGGAATGCTTTGGGTGTACCAAACGTCACAACGTAACTGGGTGGCTATAAAGGTAAACTACAATTATCTCCGAAAATGTCTGTTGGGTTGGCATGAATCGAGACTGGGATTTGTCATTCCGTATGACAGAGAGGTATCTCTGGGCCCACTCGGTAATGCATCATCATAATGAGCTCAATGTGACTAAGGAGTTAGTCACGGGATCATGCATTACGGAACAAGTAAAGAGAATTGCCAGCAACGAGATTGAACGAGGTATTGGGATACCGACGATCGAATCTCGGGCAAGTAACATACCGATGGACAAAGGGAATTCTATACGGGATTGATTGAATCCCCGACATCGTGGTTCATCCGATGAGATCATCATGGAACATGTGGGAACCAACATGAGTATCCAGATCCCGCTGTTGGTTATTGGCCGGAGAGATGTCTCGGTCATGTCTGCATGATTCCCGAACCCGTAGGGTCTACACACTTAAGGTTCGGTAACGCTAGAGTTGTTATGTTAATTAGTATGTGGTTATTGTATCTTGTTCGGAGTCCCGGATGAGATCCCGGACGTCACGAGGAGTTCCAGAATGGTCCAAAGATGAAGACTTATATATGGGAAGTCCTTATTCGGTCGCCGGAAGTGTTCGGGGGTTTATCGGTATTGTACCGGGACCACCGAAAGGGTTCCGGGGGTCCACCAGGAGGGTCCACCTGCCCCGGAGGGCCCTATGTGCTGAATATGAAGGGGAACCAACCCCTAGGTGGGCTAGGTGCCAATTCCCCCTAGGGCCCATGCGCCTAGGGTTGGGGGGGAAACCCTAAAGGGGGCGCCCCCCTTGGCTTGGGGGGCAAGCCTCCCCCCTTGGCCACCGCCCCTCCTCTAGATCCATCTGGAGGGGGCCGGCCCCCCTCTCCCTTGCCCCTATAAATAGTGGGGAGGTGGGAGGGCTGCTGCACCCTTCCCTTGGTGCAGCCCTCCCCCTCTCCAACACTTCCTCCTCCTCCGTAGTGCTTGGCGAAGCCCTGCCGGAGAACTGCAAGCTCCATCACCACGTCGCCGTGCTGCCAGAGCTCTCCCTCAACTCCTCCTCTCCCCTTGCTGGATCAAGAAGGAGGAGACGTCCCCGGGCTATACGTGTGTTGAACACGGAGGTGCCGTCTGTTCGGCGTTAGATCGGATCTTCCGTGATTTGAATCACCGCGAGTACGATTCCATCATCCGCGTTCTAGTAATGTTTCCGCTTAACGATCTTCAAAGGTATAAATATGCACATGCTCTCTCTCTCTTGTTGCTAGAATCTCCTAGATTGATCTTGGTGATATGTAGGAATTTTTTGAATTATTGCTTGGCTCCCCAACAGATAGAGTGCCTGTCCAACGAGCGCTCAATCCACAAGTATAGGGGATCGCAACAGTTTTCAAGGGAAGAGTATTCAACCCAAATTTATAGATCCGACACAAGGGGAGCCAAAGAATATTTGAAGGTATTAGCAGCTAAGTTGTCAATTCAACCACACCCGGAGATTAATTATCTATAGCAAAGTGATTAGTAGCACAGTGGTATGATAGTTTTGATGATAGCAACAGTAGTGTAATGGTAACAGTAGCAGTGGTAGCAGTGATATTGTAGTAGTAACGATAGCAGTAGCAATAGTAATAACTTAGCAAGAACTATATATGATAAATTCGTAGGCATTGGATCGGTGACTTGTTGGATGATATTCATCGTACGACAGTTATAACCTAGGGCAATACGGCACTAGCTCGAGTTCATCGATATAATGTAGGCATGTATTCGGTACATAGTCATACATGCTTTATTAAAAGAACTTGCATGACATCTTTTGTCCTACCCTCCCGTGGCAGTGGGGTCCATATTGGAGACTAAGGGATATTAAGGCCTCCTTTTAATAGAGAACCAGAACAAAACATTAACACATAGTGAATACATGAACTCCTCAAACTACGATCATCACCGAGAGTGGGCCCGGTTGTTGTCACTTCGGAATTGTTGGATCATAACCGTAGTAGGTGACTATAACTTGCAAGATCGGATCTAAAACATGGATATAATGATGAATTCATAAAGGGCTCAGATCTGAGTTCATGGCACCCGGGCCCAAAGTGACAAGCATTAAGCATAGCAAAGTCATAGCAACATCAATCTAAGAACATAGTGAATACTAGGGATCAGGCCCTAACAAAACTAACTCGATTACATGATGAATCTCATCCAACTCCTAATCAACCAGCGAGTGTATGAAGGAATTACTCACTCATGGTGGGGAGCATCATGGAATTGGCGATGGAGATGTGTTGGTGATGAGGAAGATCGAAGATCCCCCTCTGCGGAGCCATAAATGGACTCCAGATCTGCCCTCTCGAGGAAGAACAGGGCTTGGCGGCGGCTCCGTCTCGTGGATCGCGATAATTCTTCTCCCTTGTTTGTTTCTGGAAATATGTGATTTTATATTATCAGGGGGTAGTCTGTGGGGCCACCAGGTGGGTAGAACACACCTTGGCGCGCCAGAAGAGAGGGCGCGCCCTGGTGGGTTGTGCCCACCCAGGTGCCCCTCTCCAGCAGGTCTTGGCTCCAAAAATTCTTATTATTGATATAAAAAAATCCTCGCAAAGTTTCATTCCATTCCGAGAACTTTTATTTCTGCACAAAAACAACACCATGGTATTTCTGCTGAAAACAACGTCAGTCCGGGGTTAGTTTCATTCAAATCATGCAAATTAGAGTCCAAAACAAGAGGAAAAGCGTGAGAAAAAGTAGATATGTTGGAGACGAATCAACTCCCCCAAGCTTAAACCTTTGCTTGTCCTCAAGCAATTCAGTTGATAAACTGAAAGTGAGAAAGAAAAACTTCGACGAACTCTTTTGCTCTTGTTTGCATAAATAAGCTTAAACAACACCCAAGTTTTCAGCCAACATTATA
This sequence comes from Aegilops speltoides, assembly GCA_021437245.1. NCBI lineage: Eukaryota > Viridiplantae > Streptophyta > Magnoliopsida > Poales > Poaceae > Aegilops > Aegilops speltoides. The sequence continues at coordinate 360,689,595 of CM038144.1, forward strand.
ACTAACCATGTCAACAATAACATTTAAATATTATAGTGACTCATATCAATGACATAATCAGCTAGCGAGCAATAATAAAATATCTCAAACAACAACACATTGCCAAAACAACCATGATATAATATGACAATAGTGGTATCTCACTAGGCCTTTCTGAGACCGCAAAACATAAATGAATAGCACCTCCAAAGTTCAAGTAATGACTAAACATTGTAATTCATGGTAGAAAAGATCCAGTCATGATGCACCCAACATTAGCTACACATAATGCATAAATCATGACAGCTGTGCTCTACTTAGTTTCTGGTGCTTGTTTTAGAAGGTGGTGACACAACATAAAAGTAAATAGATAGTCCCTTCATAGAGGGAAGCAGTGATTTGTAGAGGTGCCAGAGCTCAATTTTTAAAACGGAGATAAATGATATTTTGAGACATGCACCCTTCATATTCACTTCACGACCATCAGTTATCAATATCTTCCATGCTAAGCACGCTAGTGGCAGTTCCCAAGCGATAAAAGTAAATGTTTTGACTCCATTGGGAGTTTTTGTTTGATTATTTCAGAGATGAACTCCTTTTCATGTTTGCAGTTTGGGACTGGGCATCCCTATTACCGCCCATTTTCTCGTGCGATGGCGAGTGAATAAACACTCGACCTGAGAATAACCCCTTAGCATGGAAGATACCGACCACCTCTTGTCGTTCCATGAACGATCCAGGCACACAAAAAGGATAATTTTTAGAAGTTTTTAGAGGTGGCACATGCAAATTTAATTAGGACGGCAGGGTAATGCCGCATATAGGTAGGTATGGTGGACTCATCTGGAATAACTTTGGGTTCAAGGTTTTTGATGTACAAGCAGAATTCCCACTTAGTATAGGCAAAGGCTAGCAATTTAGATTGAGAAGCGGCCAACTAGAGAGCAACAACGATCATAACCATGCATTATGTGTAAGTAACACTGGACACTAGCATGAGTAAGATATGGACACCATGAACATAAATATCATATAGGCTATGTTGGTTTTGATTCAACTACATGCATGAACATGTACCAAGTCAAGCCACTCGAACATTCAGAGGAGGATACCATATCATCATACTACATCACAATCATTTTAACGCTATGTTGATATCCAAGATAAATCATTATCAACTCCGAGCTACTTATGCATGGCATGAGAAACTATAATCTCTAATTGTCATTGCAAACATGTTTAATCATAATGGGCTGAATCAGGGATACTAGGTTAAACATAATTACACAAACAGAACAAGTCGAGTTCATACCAGTTTCTCCCTGCCACGACCAGTTCATCGATTATCGTCATTATTGCCTTTGACTTGCATGAACGGATGATATGAAAATAATAATAGTGCAAGAATGTCGTGGACTAAGCTGGAATCTGCAAACATCTTATTCAACAGGAGAAGACAAGGTAAAATGTGCTCTTATTAGTTCAACAATTATTCATATGAGATCCACTCAACATTTTCATCGTGGTCTTCTCCTTGGTAAGACTCGAATAAAAAGAAAAGAAGTTTAGATAAACACACTGAAATATTTTTGGAGTTTTTGATTTTCTAGAATAGGCAAATAAAAGGGACAAGCAAAAACAAGAAAAAGTATTTACACGAGAAAACTCCCAACAAGCAAAAGAAGAACAAGGAATTTTTTTTGATTTTCTTTTTAATACTACTACTAAGCATGCAAAGAAAGTAAATTACTACAACTAATTTTTTGGTTTTTTCTAAAGTTTTTCAAACACACAAGAAGAAAGCAAGAAAATAAATCTAAGCATGGATGATACAATGAAAAAGTGTGAACACCGACAAATAGTATGATAAGTAGACATGAATATAATGTCGGTGAGAAACACGTACTCCCCCAAGCTTAGGCTCTTGGCCTAAGTTGGTAATCGGTCAGTAGCCTGGAGGGTAGTAGGGGTGCTGAGGAGCGGGCATCCACTAATCCCACTGCCGAGGCTCCTCCTGTGCTGCCTCTGCAGCAGCCTAAGCGCCCAGTGGCGATGATGTTTGCAGCATAATCTGTATGTCGCCTCGCAAATGTAATCAAACAAAGCAGAGCAGCAATGAATAATATCACGAGTTCTTACACTAAAAAACAGGTTATACAGAATAGGGATGCTAGGAGATTCGATATCAGTAAAATGGTGGTGATCCATGGCTGCACGGTCCAGGTAAACTTTGGTTAGAGGGTAATCATGAGGGCATATCTCAACCTCGAAGTGAGCCGCCAAATGAGTAGCATAAATCCCACCATGTATTTTGCCCTGAGATTTATTAAGATGGAGGTGACGAGCCACAATAGCTCCCAAGCTATAAGTGTTGTCGCCATCTAATGCATGACATAAAACAGCAAGGTCTGGTGAACTAAGTGCGCCCACCTTCTCCCTAGCAAGCAAGCATTTTGCAATGAAAAGTGCAAAGTAACGAACAACAGGAAAATGTAATCCAACGACAGTGATGGCTGACACTCCTCTCTCATCACCCACCGTCAAAGTGCGATAAAAGGCCTCAAACTCGGCCGACCTAGGCTCAGGCAAGCTCCCATCAGAAGGGATCATGCATATGGTACAAAATTCAGTAAGTGGTATCTGATGGTTTTCAGCATATAAATCAAAGCTCACTTCAGGAGGATTATTCCTAGGCAGGAAAGTAAAACTTTGAACAAAGATGTTTGTCAGGATTTGGTGCTGGCCACACTCATCTGTGACGAAGTTGGAGGCCGGCATTATCAATATATTGCATGAACTCCTCAAGAATTCCAACCTCTTGTAGGAATGGGGTGTAAGGCCATTTGCACGACCGTACTTCCGCCAACCTCTGATGGTGGAGATCACTGTCAGAAGACTCCCCAATAACACCCTTGGAGTTCTTCTTCAAGCCAAACTTCCTGAAGATATTCATGTTCGCGCACAATTTGTTCCTATGAACAAAAATCTGAATTTTTAGTTCACAAAATTTTCCCAACAAAACTTCACAAAATTGATAGCAACTACTCATAGGGATACATAGAGGCCATAGCAAGTATTCAAACTACTTAGAACACTAAGAATTCAACATGCAAGCTCATCTACAACAGCACCAAGAGTAGCTAATTATTCAAAGTATAAACCTCTAAAACAAAAACTAAATGGACAAACTGTGGAGTCACATACCAAGCAACAATCCCCCAAAATGGTTTCAGAAATGGAGCTTCGAGCTAAGAGATTGAAATCTGCGGGTTTGAGCTCAAGAACACGGGAGAGAGAGAGCAATGGAGAATTTTTTCTGGAGGTAAGTGATGATGTGGGCTAAAGAGATAAGCGAGGGGGCCCACGTGGGGACCACACCCACCAAGGCATGCCTGGGGGTCCTGGCGCGCCCAGGTGGGTTGTGCCCACCTGGTGCACCTCCCTCTGGTATTATTTGCACCAGAAATTTAGAAATATTCAGAAAAAACCATGTAAATTTTTTAGCATTCTGAGAGCTTTTATTTTTGGGTCATTTTTTTTGCACGGGAAATTCAGAAAATAGACAAAACATGGCATTTTATTTTATTTAACTAGTAATAACAAGAAACAAAAAGTAAGGGCAGAAGGTAGTGCTTACTAAATTCATCAACTTCATACCGCTCAAAAATGATTCATTAATAAGGTTGATCAGGTCTTATTAACAACCACTTTCGATTAGCATGAAACCAAGGAACTTTCATAAATCACTAAGTTACCTCAATGGGGATATGCATTTGCCCAATAATAAGCATTTCATATTTCTTTTTGATAGTAGGTAGAGGTATTTGAAAACTTCCAATAGTGATTGTCAGAGATTTTTCAATAACATTAATACCATTCACTTGGAATTGTTTCTTCGGAAAGTACACCGTATGCTCATTACCATTAATATGAAAAGTGATCTTGCTTTTATTGCAATCAACAACAGCCCCTGTAGTATTCAAGAAGGGTCTACCAAGGATAATCGACATGTTGTCGTCCTCGGGCATCTCAAGTATAACAAAGTCAGTCAAAACAGTAACATTAGCAACAAGAACGGGCACATCCTCATAGATACCAATAGGTATGGCAGTTGATTTGTCAGCCATTTGCAAAGATATTTCAGTAGGTGTGAGTTCATTCAAGTCAAGACTTTTGTATAAAGAGAAAGGCATAACACTAACACCAGCTCCTAAATCACATAAAGCAGTTTTCACATAATTCTTTTTGATAGAGCAAGGTATAATTGGTATTCCTGGATCTCCAAGATTTTTAGGTACTCTATCTTTAAAAGTATAGTTAGCAAGCATAGTGGAGATTTCAACTTCCGGTATTTTTCTCTTATTTGGGATGATGTCTTTCATATACTTTGCATAAGGAGGCATGTTTAAGATGTCAGTCAAGCGAGTACGCAAAAAGACTGGCCTCAGCTTTTCAGCAAAGCGTTCAAATTCTTCATCATCATTCTTTTTAGTTGACTTGGGTGGAAAAGGCATAGGTTTTTGAACCCACATTTCTCTTTCTTCACCATGTTTTCTAGCAACAAAGTCTCTTTTATCATATCTTTTATTCTTAGGTTGTGGGTTATCAAGATCAACATGTGGTTCTATCTCAACATCATTATCTAGTTCTTTATCATTATTTGGTTGAGTGTCCTCATGAACCTCATCATTATCTTTTTCATTATCACTAGGTGGATGTTCATTACCAGATTGAGTTTCAGCATCAGAGAGAGAAGTTTCATTTTCATTATCAGGAGGTTTGTCTATTTCAGGTTCACTAGAAGCATGCAAAGTCCTATCATTTTTCTTTTTATTTTTCTTTTTAGAAGGACTAGGTGCACTAGTGTTATTTCTTTGTGAATCTTGTTCGATTCTTTTTGGGTTCCCTCAGGATAAAGTGGTTCCTGAGTCGTTTTACCTCCTCTAGTTGCAACTCTAATAGCAAAGTCATGTATATTATGATTCATTTCATCAAGTAATTCTCTTTGTGATTTAGCAACTTGTTCTAACTTGGTTTGAACCATAGGAGCATGTTTTCCAACACCTCTAACATCATTTGAGATTCTAAATAACAAGTCACTCAAGCGAGCAATCATATCAGAATTAGCAATCATACCAGAATTAGCAATCATATCAGAATTACATTTCAATTGTTTTATAACATTTGCATTGAATTGGTCTTGTTTTCTAATGTAGTGAGATTCTAAATAACAAGTCACTCAAGCGAGCAATCATATCAGAATTATATTTCAATTGTTTTCTAACATTTGCATTGGCTAGGATGCATATTGTGAGGATTATCATTTTCATTGAACTTCATAAGAGAATTTACCGCTACCACCTTAGGCAGTGGTGGTGTATCAAGCCCATGTATTTCTTCAATAGGAGGTAAAATTTTAACATCCTCGGCTTTAATACCTTTTTCCTTCATAGATTTCTTTGCCTCTTGCATATCTTCAGGACTGAGATATAATATACCCCTCTTCTTCGGAGTGGGTTTAGGCGGTGGTTCAGGAAAGCCCAATCATCATAATTTTTCAATATGTTATTCAATAACTCTTCAGCTTGAGCAATAGTTCGTTCCTTGAAAACACAACCAGCACAACTATCTAGGAAGTCCCTAGAAGCATCGGTTAGTCCATTATAGAAGATATCAAGTATTCCATTTTTCTTAAGAGGATGATCAGGCAAAGCATTAAGTAACTGGCAAAGCCCCCCCAAAGCTTGTGCGAGGCTCTCTTCTTTAGTTTGAACAAAGTTAAATATTTCCTGTAAGGCAGCTTGTTTCTTATGAGCAGGAAAGTATTTTTTAGAGAAGTAGTAAATCATATCCTGGGGACTACGCTCACAACCAGGAGCAAGAGTATTGTACCAAGCTTTAGCATTACCCTTTAATGAGAAATGAAACAATTTGAGAATAAAGTAGTATCGAGTTTTCTCATCATGAGTAAAAAGGGTGGCTATATCATTCAACTTAGTAAGATGTGCCACAACAGTTTCAGTTTCATAACCATGGAAAGGAACATATTCAACCAAAGTAATTAACTCTGGGTCAACAGAGAATTCATAATCCTTATCATCAATAAAGATAGGTGAAGTAGCAAACTTAGGATCACATTTCATTCTAGCATTCAGAGATTTTTCTTTATACTTGTGTAATAATTTCTCTAGATCATCTCTATCCTTATAAGCAAGAATATCTCTAGTTGCCTCTTAACTCATAACATAGCCTTTCGGTACCTTATGCAATTCATATCTAGGAGGGCTAGCTCTAGCAAGTGTTTCAGGAGTTTTAGTTTCAAGCTCATCATCAGATTCAACATCATGTTGTATTACTCTAGCAATTTGTTCATCAAGAAATTCACCAAGTGGCACATCATCATTATCAAGCATGGTACAAGCATCATCATAAGCATCATTCATAGTAGAAGTAGCATCATCAATAACTTGCGACATATCAGAATTAATAGCATGCGGTGGTGTTGCAAGTTTACTCATAACAGAAGGTGAATCTAAAGTAGAACTGGATAGCAGTTTCTTACCTCCCCTCATACTTGAGGAAAATATCTTAGTCTTTGGATCCTTCATATTCTTCATAGTGATAAATCGATAATAATCCCAAGTGACTCAACAAATATAGCTATGCTTCCCGACAACAGTGCCAGAAAAAGGTCTTGATAACCCACAAGTATAGGGGATCGCAACAGTTTTCGAGGGTAGAGTATTCAACCCAAATTTATAGATTCCACACAAGGGGAGCCAAAGTATATTTGAAGGTATTAGCAGCTGAGTTATCAATTCAACCACACCCGGAGATTAATTATCTACAGCAAAGTGATTAGTAGCATAGTAGTATGATAGTTTTGATGATAGCAGCAGTAGTAACGGTAATGGTAACACTTGTAGCAGTGATATTGTAGCAGTAACAATAGCAGTAGCAATAGTAGTAACTTAGCAAGAACAATATATGATAAATTCATAGGTATTGAATCGATGACTTGTTGGATGATATTCATCATGTGACAGTTATAACCTAGGGCGATGCGACACTAGCTCGAGTTCATCGATATAATGTAGTCATGTATTCGGTAAATAGTCATACATGCTTTATTAAAAGAACTTGCATGACATCTTTTGGCCTACCCTCCCGTGGCAGCGGGGTCCATATTGGAAACTAAGAGATATTAAGGCCTCCTTTTAATAGAGAACCGGAACAAAGCATTAACACATAGTGAATACATGAACTCCTCAAACTACGGTCATCACCGAGAGTGGGCCCGGTTGTTGTCACTCCGGGGTTGTCGGATCATAACCGTAGTAGGTGACTATAACTTGCAAGATCGGATCTAAAACATGGATATAATGATGAATTCATAAATGGTTCAGATCTGAGTTCATGGCACCCGGGACCAAAGTGACAAGCATTAAGCATAGCAAAGTCATAGCAACATCAATCTAAGAACATAGTGGATACTAGGGATCAGGCCCTAACAAAACTAACTCGATTACATGATGAATCTCATCCAACTCCTCACCGACTAGCGAGCCTACGGAGGAATTACTCACTCCCAGTGGGGTGCATCATGGAATTGGCGATGGAGATGTGTTGGTGATGACGAAGATCGAAGGCCCCCCTCTCCGGAGCCCCAAACGGACTCCAGATCCACCCTCCCGAGGAAGAACAACGCTTGGCGGCAGCTCCGTCTCGTGGATCATGATAATTCTTTCTCCCTGGTTTTTTTTCTGGAAATATGTGATTTTGTAGTATCAGGGGGTCGTCTGTGGGGCCACAAGGTGGGTACAACCCACCTGGGCGCGCCAGGAGAGGGGGGCGTGCCCTGGTGGGTTGTGCCCACCCAGGTGCCCCTCTCCGGCAGGTCTTAGCTCCAGAAATTCTTATTATTGATATAAAAAATCCTCGCAAAGTTCCATTCCATTCTGAGAACTTTTATTTCTGCACAAAAACAACACCATGGTAGTTCTGCTGAAAACAACGTCAGTCCGGGGTTAGTTTCATTCAAATCATGCAAATTAGAGTCCAGAACAAGAGGAAAAGCGTGAGAAAAAGTAGATACGTTGGAGACGTATCAATGTCCGGCCTTCGCCAAGCGTCCAGAACATGGAGGCGTGGAACAGTTGCTGGACCTTTGGGTCGTGCGGCAGGGGAAGATGGCATCAAGGCCGGTCGGGATCAGTTCCCTGCAGCCACATCCATCTAGTGTGTAGCGCGATGCCATCTCGGTGCAAGTCATGCACGCCCAGGCCACCGTACTCTAGAGGGCGACACACTTTGGCCCAACTAACAAGACAGCAGCCAGCGCGCGCCTCCTTGCAGCCCCTCCAAAGGAAGTCTCGGATGATACACGTAGTCCTCTTCAGGATTGGAACCGAGATGGCCATCTCCATGAGAATGTGAGTAGGCATGGCGGTAAGCACGTGGCGCACAAGGGCCAAGCACTCGCCACGGTTCAGCAGGGTGGCATTCCAAGTAGCGAGCTTGAATAGGAGCTTGTCGACAACGGGATAAGATCAGTGGTCGAAGCTTTCCGCACAGAGAGTGGCAGTTGATACGTCGATGTCGTATCTATAATTTTTGATTGTTTCATGCCAATATTATTCAACTTTTATATACTTTTGGCAACAATTTATATGATTTATTTGGACTAACCTATTGATCCAGTGCCGAGTGTCAGTTCCTATTTGTTGCATGTTTTTGTTTTGCAGGAAATCCATATCAAACGAAGTCCAAATGCAATAAAAATTTATGGATAATTATTTTGGAATATTTGTGAATTTTGGGAGGTGGAATCAACGTTTAAGGAGGTCCACGGCCTCCACAACCCACAAGGGCACGCCGGGCACCCCCTGGCGCGCCCAGGTGGCTTGTGCCCTCCCCTTAAGTTGGTTGGGGCCGTTCTTAGGACACAAGAAAGATAATTTATGGAAAAAATCATGTAAGACTTTCAGCGCAATCGGAGTTACAGATCTCCAAGAATTTAAGAAACAGTGAAGGGCCAGAAAAAGAGGAACGCGAAACAGAAGAGAACGGAGGGATAGATCCAATCTTGGAGGGGATCCCGCCCCTCCGCTTCCATGGACGTCATGGACCAGAGGGTGAACTCTCCTCCCATCTAGGAGGGAGGCCAAGGAAGAAGAAGAAGGAGGGGGGCTCTCTCCCGGTGCCTGCTACCTCTTGAGCACTGCGTTGGATTTCCCCGTAGAGGAGAGGATGATGCAGTAAAGTAGCGTAAGTATTTCCCTCAGTTTTTGAGAACCAAGGTATCAATCCAGTAGGAGACCACGCACAAGTCCCTCGTACCTACACAAAATGATACCAACTCGCAACCAACGCTTAGGGGTTGTCAATCCCTTCACGGTCACTTACAAGAGTGAGATCTGATAGAGATAATATTTTTGGTATTTTTTATAGATAGATGCAAAGTAAAAAGTAAAGGTAAAGTAAAAACAAATTAAGTAAATAAAGTGATATAGATTGATATGACGAGAATAGACCTGGGGGCCATAGGCTTCACTAGTGGCTTCTCTCAAGAGCATAAGTATTCTACGGTTGGTGAACAAATTACTGTTGAGCAATTGACAGAATTGAGCATAGTTATGAGTATATCTAGGCAATGATCATGTATATAGGCATCACGTACAAAACAAGTAGATCGAAACAATTCTGCATCTACTACTATTACTCCACTCATCGACCGCTATCCAGCATGCATCTAGAGTATTAAGTAAAAACAGAGTAACACCGTAAGCAAGATGACATGATGTAGAGGGATAAATTCATGTAATATGATAAAAACCCCATCTTGTTATCCTCGATGGCAACAATACAATACATGCCTTGCAACTCTTTCTGTCACTGAGTAAGGAAACCGCAAGATTGAACCCAAAGCTAAGCACTTCTCCCATTGCAAGAACTACCAATCTAGTTGGCCAAACCGAAAAGATAATTCGAAGAGACTTGCAAAGATAACTCAATCATACATAAAAGAATTCAGAGAAGAATCAAATATTTTCCATAGATAATACTGGATCATAAACCCACAATTCATCGTCTCAACAAACACACCGCAAAAAGAAGATTACATCGAATAGATCTCCACGACAGAGGGGGAGAACATTGTATTGAGATCCAAAAAGAGAGAAGAAGCCATCTAGCTACTAGCTATGGACCCGAAGGTCTGAAGTAAACTACTCACACTTCATCGGAGGGGCTATGGTGATGATGTAGAAGCCCTCCATGGTGGATGCCCCCCCGTGAGCTCGAACAGGCCCCAAGATGGGATCTCGTGGATACACAAGGTTGCGGCGGTGGAATTAGGTTTTGGCCTGCTCGATCGCTCAGGATACGAGGTATATATAGGAGGAAGGAGTACGTCGGTGGAGCTCGAGGGGCCCACGAGGTAGGGGGCACGCCTGTGGGGGCGCCCACCTCGTGACCTCCTCGAGACTTCTTGAGTAGGGTCCAAGTCTCCGGATCATGTTCGGTTGGAAAATCACGATCCCGAAGGTTTCATTCCATTTGGACTCCGCTTGATATTCATTTCTTCAAATAATTGAAAAAGGCAAAAAACAGCAATTCAGGCTGGGCCTCCGGTTAATAGGTTAGTCCCAAAAGTAATATAAAAGTGGAAAATAAAGCCCAATATAGTCCAAAACAGTAGATAAAGTCGCATGGAGCAATCAAATATTATAGATACGTTCCAGACGTATCAGGCATCCCCAAGCTTAATTCCTTCTCGTCCTCGAGTAGGTAAATGATAAAAAAAAGATTTTTTGATGCGGAGTGATACTTTGGCATAATTTCAATGTAAATCTTCTTAGTTGTGATATGAATATTCAGATCCGAAAGATTCAAGACAAAAGTTCATATTGACACAAAAATAATAATACTTCAAGCATACTAATCAAAGCAATCATGTCTTCTCAAAATAACATGGCAAAAGAAAGTTCATCCCTACAAAATCATATAGTTAGGCTATGCTTCATTTTCGTCACACAAAGATGTTCCCAACTTCTATACCCCCGATGACAAGCCAAGCAATTGTTTCATACTTAAATAATCTCAAACCTTTTCAACCTTCACGCAATACATGAGCGTGAGCCATGGATAGAGCACTATGGGTGGAATAGAATATGATGATGGGGATTGTGTGGAGAAGACAAAAAAGGAGAAAGTCTCACATCAACTAGGCGTATCAACGGGCTATGGAGATGCCCATCAATAGATATCGATGTGAGTGAGTAGGGATTGCCATGCAACGGATGCACTAGAGCTATGAATGCTCAACAAGAGAAAACTAGTGGGTGTGCATCCAACTTGCTTGCTCACGAAGACCTAGGGCATTTGAGGAAGCCCATCGTAGGAATATACAAGCCAAGTTCTATAATGAAAAATTCCCACTAGTATAAAAAAGACAACTTATGAGACTCACTACATGAGGAACAAGGTGCTACTTTGAAGCACAATATATGAGACTCACTACATGAAGAACAAGGTGCTACTTTGAAGCACAAGTGTGGAAAAAGAGATAGTAGCATTGCACATTTTTTTGGGCCTTCTTTTTTTGGCCTTTCTCTCTTTTTTTGGGCAATGCTCTAATAATGATGATCATCACACTTCTATTGATTACAACACAAGAATTACAACTCGAAACTTAGAACAAGATATGACTCTATATGAATGCCTCCGTGATGTACCGGATGGTGCAATGAATCAAGAGTGACATGTATGGAAAATAATGCAAGGTGGCTTTGCCACAAATACGATGTCAACTACAAGATCATGCAATGGCAATATGACAAAAGTAATGTATGTCATGATGATGATGGTGGAAGTTGCATGGCAATATATCTCGGAATGGCTATGGAAATGCCATGATAGGTAGGTATAGTGGCTGTTTTGAGGAAGATATAAGGAGGTTTATGTGTGATAGAGTATATCGTATCACGGGGTTTGGATGCACCGGCGAAGTTTGCACCAACTCTCAAGGTGAGAAAGGGTAATGCACGGTATCGAAGAGGCTAGCAAAGGTGGAAAGGTGAGAGTGCGTATAAAGATGCCGGGGGGGAGCTGCCCTCCACGAACACCTATGGGGCCGGAGCCCCTTGTCTGTGCGGTACGAGGGCGGAGGGAGCACAGAGAGCAGATCGTAGCGAGCACGCGGGCAGTTTTTACCCAGGTTAAGACGCGGTGGACGCAGAAACCCTACTCCTGCCTTTGGTTTGTATTGAGCTCGGGAGCTTGAAGATCTCTGATGTCGGCTACACCGAAAGCGAGAGTTGTCTAGTTTTCCAACCGAAGCCGAACCGAACCCCTCCACGTTGTGCATGGGCCTCCTTTTATAGTGCAAGGGTCACCGACAGTGTCAACGAGGAGAAAGGGGTAAAATGTAAAAGAGGTGGTAGTTGTAAGTAAAGGGAACAGTGGAGCTACAGGTGTGTGAACAAGTGGTCGCCACCTACTTTGACAGGGGGGACAAGGGCATTTAATGCCGTCGCCGTCGACCCCAAAAGCTCCGCCCTTGCGTCTCCGTCGCCACGGCGATGGATCCATCACCGTGAAGTGCCACCATGTCCCCAGTGGACAGCCATCCGCCACGCGCCCCTCGAAAGGCCCTGTATGCACGCTGGGCTGATGAGCTGGAGCGCGGCACACAACAAAATTCTCCGGCAAGCACCTTGCCGGGTCTTGACCTTGCCGGACCCGGAGCTTGCCGGCTCAGAATTTGTCGCCTCGGCCCTCGCCGACGCATATAGCGCCGAGGCGGTCTTCTATGATGTAATCTTCTAGTCTTCCGGCGAGCTCCTCTTGCCGTGGCCTTGCGTGAGTGATGTAACCTTGAGCCAGAGCGGCCGGCAGAAGCTCCGCTTGCCGGGTCTCGATCTTCGCCTTGTATACTTCGCCTTTGAATGGTTTGACATGGAGCAGAAGGTCTTGGCGAGCACGTGGTAAACCCCGCCGCTGAAGCTGAATCGCCTGCACACGTTGGGGTACCGAGGTACCCCTACCTTAGTACACCGACAAGAGCCCCGGCTGGGGCTATACACGGTGCCGAAGCGCTGTTGGGTCAGGCCCAAAACGTCTGCACGGGCACATGCGCCCATGGTGCGCCGAATCCACTTCAAGATCTCGCCGATCCCCAGAACGGCACGCGTCGATTGCGGCGTCGTGGGGAGACGGGCGGCGCGCGGCGTCTTTAGGGCATCCACCCCGTGATCGTGGTGCGGGGTGAGGTCACTTCACCCGCCGCCCGGCCCGCGCCGCCACGCTGCCCTCATGCACGGGTCGTGGGCGCGAAGGTGGGAGACCGAGCCGCCACGGGCGAAGACGGCGAGTCGGCCCGCCTGCCCTCCTCGCTTCCCGATTGGCGGGCAGGGCGGTTGAGCCCCACCTCGCCCTTTAAAAGGGGCGGAAGGGGAGCGCAATGGTCTCACACTTCCTCTTCTCCCTTCGTCTTCACTTCCGTTCTTCTTTCCGCCATGGAAGGAGGAAATCCTAGTTCGCAACGGTGGCAGCGAGGGTCGCCCCAGTAGCGACTTCTCCCTATTCAAGACCTGCAGGCGGAGCCGCCACGAGGGGAGAGGGAGGGGCGAGGCCGCGGACGAGGCCGAGGGCGTGGTCGAGGCGGTCGGGAGAGGCGGTCATGGCGATGTGCCTCCCCCGTCTCCTCCGGTGGCTCCTTTCCTCGAGTCGGTCCATACTGAGACGATCTCGGGAGTTCTTCATCAAGCTGCGCCGAGCGCCTCGTCGCCGCCTCCGGCTGCCGGCCCCGTTCGCGAGCGCGATGGAACCGGATCCGCCCGAGGTGATGGAGTTGCGCATGAGGGGCTGTGGGATCAGCGGCACTCGAGTGAGTGTCGTGTCCCCAGCCCCCGGCGTGATGTACTTCGATCGAGGGTGGAAGACGTTCGCCCGCATCCACAGCTTGACGGCGGGGTTTACCCTCCATTTCAAGTTAATGGAGGGCGACCTTCTCGCCGTCAAGGTCTTCGGGGATTCCGGGACCCGGGCGAGATGCTGTGTGGACAGCTCCTCCGATAGCGAAGGTCCCTCCTCGAGCGAGAGTGACGAGGAGGGGAGCGACATCGGCGACGACGAGGATGGCGGGTCCGACTAGGCGTCGGATGCTGCCTCGCGCGCCACCGGCGACCCCATCATCCGGGTCGCCGGCCTTCTGAACTCCCCGGGGCCGTCTCCTTGGGCGGCTGGCGTAGGGAGGCTGCGGAAGAGGAAGAGGGGTGGCAGCAAGGCCGTCAAATCGGAGTACGAGGGCGAGGAGCCCTCGTCAGCGTGCTGACGTCCCACCACCTCGTCTTCAAGCTCTGCCTCCGGCGCCTCCGTCTCCGCCAAGCTCCTGGCCGGCCCCCGGGAAGTTCTCTTGGTGTCTTCTGGCGCCCGTAGCTCTCCTAGGCGCCCCTTTTGCCCTTCCCGGCAAGCTTCTCTTGCCGGGGCCTCCTTGACCTACCTCCTGAACTCCTGAACAGAGAAACAGGAGAGGGATTACGGGCATCTTATCTTTCAATTTGTAAGCCCTCGGGCCTTAGTTGTATTTAAAATATGTAATCCTCTCTATCATGTTTTTCATCCTCTATGGACTTGTACTAAACTAGGATGTTTTTAATGAAAAGAGGGGAACGCTTGTCGGACCGAGTCTTTTACTTGACTTCGTGCCTTGTATGTTCCCATCCTACGCTCTCGGGAAGCTTGCCGGCGCGAACACGCTTGCTGAGTGCGGGACATCAGCAGCCCGCTGGCGGTGTTGCTTCCGGCAAGCAACCTTGCCGGGCAGTTGCAAATAAGACTTGTGTTTGTTGAGCGGACTCGAAACAAACCAAGGGCGAATCGGGCCACGACCAGCTCCTCCGCCAAGACGGGTTTTACAAGACACGCCGCTCAAGGACGCGCCCCGCTTTCCCGGTCCATGAGAGGATGCATGACGAGGATGAAAACTTATCTCGATTCCGCAGCTTTTGGTGCTACTATCCCGCCGGGAAGGAATCTTGGCACTCGCAGCCCGCGCAACTCGCTCCGCCAACATCCAGTGTTGGTGTGCTCTTCTCGTTTCTCCTTGTTGCTGTAATTTCAGCCATGAAAACAAGCGAGATAGGTCTGCAACAGTTTCATTATTTACATGTATATGTATATAAATCCTTTCTGTGCAACTTCGCAATACGATGCCATGCCTTGCCCTTCAGATGTTTATACTCACGCTGCTAGGGAACTTGCGGTGCTAACACACTTGCTGAGTGCGGAACATCGCAGCTCTTGGCGTGTTTTCTCCGCAAGAAACTTTCTCGGCCAGCTGCAAGGCGCCGAGTTGTTGAGCGGACTCGAAACAAATCGAGGACGCAACTTAGCCGCGAGTTGGCTCCTCTGCGCACAAGTTTCCCATACGAAGGGCATCTTACGGCAGGGCTTGCTATGTTACACCCTCTACTATACACCCTTTGTGCGCTTTACCCCACGCTCTAGGAACTTGCCGCAAGGGCCCTTGCCGCGAGCGCTGAGTGCTGAACTCGAAGCAGCCTGCTGGCCAAGGTCTTACCGGCAAGCAACCTTGCCGTGGCTAGTCGCAACGCACTTAGCTTGCTGAGCGGACTCGAAAACGAAACAAGGGCGCGACACTTGTCGCAGCTCACTTAAATCGTTGAGCGTGCTCGAAAACAAGATAAGGGTGCGGTTATCCACGGTAGGTTCCTCCACAAGACATGTATTATGCATAAAGGACTAACGACGAGGAACATAATATAAAAAGCATGGAACTAAGGAGTGCTCGCACAAAAGCTCGGACGACTTAGCTTTTCTATTTCCAACAATCCGTCGAGGCCGTATCCTCCCCGATCCTTCCCCTTGTATGTTCTCGACCTTACGCTGGGAGCCCACCAACAAGAAACATGCTTGCTGAGCGCAGGCATCGGCCACCACTGGCGGTGCAGCCCCGCGGGAAGAACTTGTCGGGCTGGTTGCGGCGTGCTTTTATCGTCGAGTGGACTCAAGACGAACCGACGGTGCAACACAACCACGATTCGACCTTTCGCGCCCGTGTCCCTCATACAGGGTATGGATTCTCGAGGGTACAACTCAAAAGTTCGAGCTTGGCGATTTTCTTTGCCCCATCGCGGTGGACCGGTCGGCGGGCTCGATGGCGCGTCCTCGACGGCAGCGCGGCGCTCCGGGGAGACGCGCCTGCCGGAGTGAGCACCAGAGCTGCCGTCCTTGCCAGGCTTGATCTTTGGCTGGTCTGTCTTTGTTTCGCCGCACTTGCCGGTGGAGCTCGATGGCGCGTCCTCGACGGCAGCGCAGCGCTCCGGGGAGGTGCGCTTGCCGGAGCGAGCACCAGAGCTGTCCTTGCCGGACTTGGCCTTATTCTTCCCCCGGGGAGCTTCAGCGGCAAGTGTATTCTTATCGGCCGCAGCTGCCGCATCCCGATATATCTTGTCGGTGCAGATAAGCACATCCTTCTTGTCGCCGTGGACAGTGATGACGCTTATCGGCCCCGGCATCTTGAGTACGTTGTAGGCATAATGGGAAGCTGCCATGAACTTGGCGAGGGCAGGACGGCCGAGTATTCCATTGTATGGCAACGGAATATCGGCGACGCCGAAAGTGATGCGCCGATCCTGAAATTGAGCTCCCGCCAAAGGTCAACGGCAGAGTGATTTTTCCTTGGGCTTGCTCCGCCCCGGTTGATCCTTGAAAGAACCGGCTCTTCGAGCTCGCCATCCGAATTTGGAGTTTCTTGATCACAACAGAGGAGATCAAGTTCAGCCCGCCCGCCGTCAACCAACATTTTGGTGACCTTGAGGTTGCGGATGGTGGGCGAGACCAGCATCGGCAAGCACCCGACCGCTGTGGTGCGGTCGTGGTGATCCTCAAGATCAAAAATGATGGGCGTGCTGGACCATTTGAGGAGCTCGCGACTCCACGGGCGGCTCCGCTGCGCTCACCTCACGCACCCACCGCTTTAGCTGGCGGTGGAGGTGTGCAGAGGCGCCACCGCCGACGCACAGACCTCCGTGGCCTTCGAACTCCTGCTCGCTGTTATCCTCATCCTCCATGTCTTCATCGTCGCCTTCTTCATCCACGCCGCGCCCCGGGAGGTCGATCACCTTGCCGCCGCTTGGCCCCTTGGCGTCCTCCCCGCCATTGAACGGCCGCTTGCTCGGTTCTCCTCCGCCACCTTGGGCCTTCTCCTTGTCGCGCCTCAGATTAGCTTTTTGCTGCTCGACGAGATACTCGACGCGCTTGCGATTGGTGAGATCGTGGCCCTTGGTGCGGTGGATTTTGCAAGATTGCTTGTCGGAGCCGCCCCGCTTGTCGGCTGCCGCCATAGGCAGGCTCCTTGCCGAGCAGCCAGCCTGCGCTTGTTTGGCGGGAGCCTCCTTGCCGGACTTCTCGACGGCAAGCACCTCTTTCTTGTTCTTCTTTCGGTTGTTCCGCCGCCGCTCTTCTTTGTCGGGCGGTGTCGTCCGCTGCCGCTTCCTCCCGTGTCAAGATCCTCCCCGGGAGTCTCCTCTCCTCTTCCGCTGCGGCGCACTTATCACCAGAGCATAGAGCTCACGACATCCCGAATCTTGGTCATCGCCATCTCTTCACGCATGCGGCGGTTACGCGACGCTCGGTGGAACGCGCCGATAACCGCGCAGGGTGGACATCGAGGATGTTGTGCCGCACACGGTCAAGCGCTGGATATACTTGCGCAGGTTTCTCCTTCCTTCGGGCCAAAATGTGGAGATCGCTCTCGCCGTGGGGTTTGTGGCCGCCGGTGAAGGCGCCAACAAACCGATGGCAAAGATCTGCCCAAGAAGAAATGGAGCCTTCCGCAAGTGCATAAGCCAAGAACGAACGCTCGCTTAAGCACGAAGCGGAAGTAGTTCGCCGAATCTTTCGTCGCGCTACCGCAGCCTGCACCGCGATGGTGTAGACACCGAGGAATTCGAGGGTGTGTCTTGCCGTCGATTTCTCGCACGTCAGCTTGAAATTCTTCATGCTGGAGCCATCGACGCCGCGCAGCTCGCGGTGAACGCAGGCAGCTCGCCGCGCACGGCAAGTCGCTCGTTCACCGAAGCGCGCGCAGCGTCGGCAGCTGCAGCTACTCGGTTCGATTGTCGCCGAAGCTTTCGGCGGGCGCCGATTGTGGTCCGAAGCGTCTTCTTGTCGCCGGTCGTCGAGGACCTGGTGTTGATCCCGACGAGCCCGCGGATCCGACGATGCCGTGGAGCCGTCGTCGGCGCTGTTCCGGCGGGGTGGCGTCTTTCGCTTCCGCGGCGGGGAGTGCACGGTAGTTGCACCCCCGGCGGTCTTGTCGCCGTCGGCCTTCGTCTTCTCGGCTTGCCGCGGCCGCGAGGTCGCCGTTGCTGTGAAGAGTCATTGTTGGCGGCGATCGAGCTCGATGGTAGCCTCCGATCTTCGCCTTGTCCGCCGCCGAGGGAAGTCGAGAGCGATTGCGCGCTTTGCGAAGCGCTTCCGCCGGAGTGGAGGGGAGCGGAGCGAAGCGGTGCGAGGAGCGGATATGCTCGGACTCTAACAGCGTTAGAAGGAGCAGGTCTGCCGGCGCGCCGCTTTGCTCGCGTTTCGGACGGTGGTCCGGAGCATCCCGCGAGCCTCCGGTGTGTCCTTGCCTCAAAGAAAGCGGATACCACCTCCCGTGGTACGGCGCTGCTGGGTTGTCGTAGGCCGAGATGGACGCGACGCGCCCACGGAGACCGAGGCGCGGTCATCCGTCTTGTCCTTGATTCGTGGCGCCGCGAGTGTCTCGCCGGCGACCACCCTTCCGACGGCGTCTCCTCCGCCCACCGCTGGCTCCGGTGGCGGCGGATGAGACGCAGCCGGGCCTGCGACCTCCGAAGCCTTCTTCTTCGGGGCCATGGCGCAATTATTGATGAAGTTGCTGATGAAACTAGAGAGGTTGATGAAGAACGCGCCCGCATGAACGCCGGATCAGGTCCGCACAACCTCGACGCCCCCTACCTGGCACGCCAAAGATGCCGGGGGGGAGCTGCCCGCCACGAACACCTATGGGGCCGGAGCCCCTTGTCTGTGCGGTACGAGGGCAGAGGGAGCACAGAGAGCAGATCGTAGCGAGCACACGGGCAGTTTTTACCCAGGTTCGGGCCGCGGTGGACGCAGAAACCCTACTCCCGCCTTTGGTTTGTATTGAGCTCTGGAGCTTGAAGATCTGAAGATCGCTACACCGAGCGAGAGTTGTCTAGTTTTCCAACCGAAGCCGAACCAACCCCTCCACGTTGTGCATGGGCCTCCTTTATAGTGCAAGGGTCACCGACAGGTGTCAACGAGGAGAAAGGGGTAAAATGTAAAAGAGGTGGTAGTTGTAATAAGTCGCGGGAACAAGTGGAGCTACGATGTGTGAACAAAGTGGTCGCTACCTACTTTGACAATGGGGACAAGGGCATTTAATGCCGTCGCCGTCGACCCAAAAGCTCCCGCCTTGCGTCTCCGTCGCCACGGCGATGGATCCATCACCGTGAAGTGCCACCGTGTCCCCAGTTGCCTGCCATCCGCCACGCTGGCCCCTCGAAAGGCCCTGAGGCACGCGTGGGCTGATGAGCTGGAGCGCGGCACACAAGCCGAATTCTCCGCAAGCACCTTGCCGGGTCTTGACTTGACGGACCCGGAGCTTGCCGGGCTCAGAATTTGTCGCCCCGGGCCCTCGCCGATGCATATAGCGCCGAGGCGTGTCTTCTATGATGTAATCTTCTAGTCTTCCTGGCGAGCTCCTCTTGCCAGGGCCTTGCGTGAGTGATGTAACCTTGAGCCTGGAACGGCCTTCCCGGCAAGCTCCGCTTGCTGGGGTCTCGATCTTCTGTCTTGTATACTTCGTCTTTGAATGGTTTGACATGGAGCAGGAAGGTCTTCGGCGAGCACGTGGTAAACCCTGCCGCGGGAAGCTGCAACCGCCCGTGCACAAGTTGGGGTACTGAGGTACCCCTACCTTAGTACACCGACATCCATGGACTCAACATTAGTCAAAAGAACTCATATACTTATTGCAAAAATTTAGAAGTCATCAAAAATTCAAGTACTACGCGCATGCTCCTAGGGGGATAGATTGGTAGGAAAAGACCATCGCTCGTCCCCGACCGCCACTCATAAGGATGCACAAGCCAAGTACACTTCATGTTTCAATTTTGTTACACAACTTTAACCATACGTGCATGCTACGGGATTTGCAAACTTCAACACAAGTATTTCTCAAATTCATAATCACTCAACTAGCACGACTTTGATATTATCACCTCCATGTCTCAAAACAATTATCAAGCATCAAACTTATCTTAGTATTCAATTCACTCAAAAGAAAGTTTCACATATCTTGAACACCAAGTATATTAACATTAAGCAAATTACCATGCTATTAAAGACTCTCAAAATAATCTAAGTGAAGCATGAGAGATCAAATAGTTTATTTAAAACAAATCCACCACCGTGCTCTAAAAGATATAAGTGAAGTACTAGAGCAAAAATTATCACGCTCAAAAGATATAAGTGAAGCACTATGAGCAAAACTATCAAGCTCAAAAGATATAAGTGAAGCACATAGAGTATTCTAACAAATTCCAATACATGTATGGCTCTCTCAAAAGATGTGTACAGCAAGGATGATTGTGGTAGACTAACAAGCAAAGACACAAATAATACAAGACGCTCCAAGGAAAACACATATCATGTTGGTGAATAAAAATATAGCTCCAAGTAAATTACCGATGGAAGTGGACGAAAGAGGGGATACCTTCCGGGGCATCCCCAAGCTTTGACTTTTTGGTGTCCTTGGATTATCTTGGGGGTGATATGGGCATCTCCAAGCTTAGGCTCTTGCCACTCCTTGTTCCATAATCCATCAAAAGAATTCACCCAAAACTTGAAAACTTCACAACACAAAACTCAACAGAAATCTCGTGAGTCTGCTAGAGAAAGAAAACAAAAGACTACTTCAAGGTACTGTAATGAACTCATTCTTTATTTATATTGGTGTTAAACCTACTGTATTCCAACTTCTCAATGGTTTATAAACTAATTTACTAGCCATAGATTCATCAAAATAAGCAAACAACACACGAAAAACAGAATCTGTCAAAAACAGAACAGTCTGTAGCAATCTGTAACTAACGCAAACTTATGGAACTCTAAAAATTCTACCAAAATAGGAAGTCCTGGAAAATTTGTTTATTGATCAGCATCAAAATGAATCAACTAAAAATCACGTTCCTGTGATTTATCATAACTAAATTCGTGTGTGCAAAGTTTCTGTTTTTCAGCAGAATCATATCAACTATCATCGTAGGTTATCCTATAGGTCCTACTTGGCACAAATACTAATTAAAACATAAAACCACATCCAAACAGAAGGTAGATGGATTATTTATTCCTAAACAGAAGCAAAAACAAAAAAACACAAAATAAAATTGGGTTGCCTCCCAACAAGCGTTATCGTTTAACGCCCCTAGGTAGGCATAAAAGCAAGGATAGATCTAGGTATTGCCATCTTTGGTAGGCAATCCATAAGTGGATCTCATAATAGATTCATATGGTAATTTTATTTTCTTTCTAGGGAAGTGTTCCATACCCTTCTTTAAGGGAAATTGGAATCTAATATTTCCTTCCTTCATATCAATAATTGCACCAATCGTTCTAAGGAAAGGTCTACCAAGAATAATAGGACATGAAGGATTGCAATCTATATCAAGAACGATAAAATCTACGGGCACATAATTCCTATTTGCAACAATAAGAACATCATTAATTCTTCCCATAGGCTTTTTAATAGTGGAATCCGCAAGATGCAAGTTTAGAGAGCAATCATCAAAATCACGGAAATCTAGCAAATCACATAAAGTTTTGGGGATAGTAGAGACGCTAGCACCCAAATCACACAAAGCATGAAACTCAAAATCTTTAATTTTAGTTTTAATAGTCGGTTCCCACTCATCATAGAGTTTTCTAGGGATAGAAACTTTCAACTCAAGTTTTTCTTCATAAGATTGCATCAAAGTATCAACAATGTGTTCGGTAAAGGCTTTATTTTGACTATAAGCATGAGGAGATTCTAGCACAGATTGCAACAAGGAAATACAACCAATCAAAGAGCAATTTTCATAATTAAATTCCTTGAGATCCAAAATAGTGGGTTTAGCAACATCACGGTTTTTATTTATTTCAATCCCACTTTCATCAATTTCATCATCAAGATCTAGAAACTCCGAATTCTTAGAACACCTTCTAGGTAAAGGAAGATAATCTTCAGATTCATCAAGATTCATATTGCAAAACAAAGATTTAATGGGGGACACATCAATAACTTTTAGATCTTCATCTTGATTTTCATAGGGATTGGAAGAACACACTTTAATAAAGGCATCTTTGGAAGCACGCATCCTAGCGGTTCTTTATTTGCACTCATCAATGGAAATTCTCATGGCTTTGAGAGACTCATTGATATCATTCTTAGGAGGAATAGATCTAAGCTTTAAAGAATCAATTTCAAGAGAAATTCTATCAACATTCCTAGCCAAATCATCAACTTTAAGCAATTTCTCTTCAAGCAAAGCATTAAAATTCTTTTGTGAATTCATAAACTCTTCAACACTACTCTCAAATTCGGAGGGCATCTTATTAAAATTTCCATAAGAGTTATTGTAGGGATTTCCATAATTATTAGAAGGATTACTAGGATAAGGCCTAGGATTAAAATTCCCTCTATAAGCGTTGTTTCCAAAACTATTCCTACCAACAAAATTCACGTCCATAGATTCCTTATTATTCTCAAGCAAAGTAGATAAAGGCATATCATTGGGATCAAGAGGAGTATTTTTAGGAGCAAACATCTTCATAAGTTCATCCATCTTTTCACTCAAAACATTGATTTATTCTATAGCATGCACTTTTTTAATAGAAGATCTTTTGGTGTGCCATTGAGAATAATTAGCCATAATATTATCAAGCAATTTGGTAGCATCCCCTAACATAATTTTCATAAACGTGCCTCCCGCGGCCGAATCTAGAAGATTTCTAGAAGCAAAATTCAATCCGGCATAAAAAATTTGTATGATCATCCATAAATTCAAACCATGAGTAGGGCAATTGCGAAGCATTAATTTCTTCTTTCCCAAGATTGGGCAACATGCTCATGATCAAGTTGTTTAAAATTCATGATATCGTTCCTAAGAGTGATAATCTTAGCGGGAGGAAAATACTTAGAGATAAAAGCATCTTTGCACTTGTTCCAAGAATCAATACTATTTTTAGGCAAAGACGAAACCAAACTTTAGCGCGATCTCTAAGTGAAAACGGAAATAACTTTAATTTCAGAATATTGTTATCTGTATCTTTTTTCTTTTGCATATCACACAAATCAACAAAATTGTTTAGATGAGTAGCGGCATCTTCACTAGGAAGGCCGGCGAATTGATCTTCCATAAAAAGATTCAACAAAGTGGTATTGATTTCACAAGACTCATCATTATTAAGAGGAGCAATCGGAGTACTAAGGAAATCATTATTATTGGTATTCGAGAAATCACACAATTTGGTATTATCTTGCGCCATGGCAACAAGTAATCCAAAACACAAGCAAACAGAAAGGCAAAGGGAAAAAGGCAAACGAAAAAGAGAGGAGGAGATTGGGAAAGAGAGGGCAAATAAAACGGCAAGGGTGAAGTGGGGGAGAGGAAAACGAGAGGCAAATGGAAAATAATGTAATGCGAGAGATAGGGATTGCGATGGGTACTTGGTATGGTTGACTTGCTTGCATGAGCCTCTCCGGCAACGGCGCCAGAAATTCTTCTTGCTACCTCTTGAGCATTGCGTTGGATTTCCCTGAAGAGGAGAGGATGATGCAGTAAAGTAGCATAAGTATTTCCCTCAGTTTTTGAGAACCAAGGTATCAATCCAGTAGGAGACCACGCACAAGTTCCTCGTACCTACACAAAACGATAGCAACTCGCAACCAACGCTTAGGGGTTGTCAATCCCTTCACGGTCACTTACGAGAGTGAGATCTGATAGAGATAATATTTTTGGTATTTTTGATAGATAGATGCAAAGTAAAAAGTAAAGGTAAAGTAAAAACAAAGCAAGTAAATAAAGTGATATAGATTGATATGATGAGAATAGACCCGGGGGCCATAGGTTTCACTAGTGGCTTCTCTCAAGAGCATAAGTATTCTACGGTGGGTGAACAAATTACTGTTGAGCAATTGACAGAATTGAGCATAGTTATGAGTATATCTAGGCAATGATCATGTATATAGGCATCACGTCCAAAACAAGTAGATTGAAAAGATTCTGCATCTACTACTATTACTCCACTCATCGACCGCTATCCAGCATGCATGTAGAGTATTAAGTAAAAACAGAGTAACGCTGTAAGCAAGATGACATGATGTAGAGGGATAAATTCATGCAATATGATAAAAACCCCATCTTGTCATCCTCGATGGCAACAATACAATACGTGCCTTGCAACTCTTTCTGTCACTGAGTAAGGACACCGCAAGATTGAACCCAAAGCTATGCACTTCTCCCATTGCAAGTGAGGGTGTCCTGGATTAGGGGGTGTCCGGATAGCCGAACTATCATCATCGGCTGGACTCCAAGACTATGAAGGTACAAGATTGAAGATCTTGTCCCGTGTCCGGATGGGACTTTCCTTGGCGTGGAAGGCAAGCTTGGCGATACGAACATGTAGATCTCCTACCATTGTAACCGACTCTGTGTAACCCTAGCCCTCTCCGATGTCTATATAAACCGGAGGGTTTTAGTCCATAGGACACAACAACAATCATACCATAGGCTAGCTTCTAGGGTTTAGCCTCCTTGATCTCGTGGTAGATCCACTCTTGTACTACCCATATCATCAATATCAATCAAGAAGGAGTAGGGTTTTACCTCCATCGAGAGGGCCCAACACAGGTAAAAACATCGTGTCCCTTGTCTCTCGTTACCATCCGCCTAGACGCACAGATTCGGGACCCCTACCCGAGATCCGCTGGTTTTGACACCGACATTGGTGCTTTCATTGAGAGTTCCTTCTGCCGCCATGATCGTGAAGGATGCCTCTTCCGCCTTTAAAGATGGTACCATTGCCAAAGGAGCTCGCCGCCGCCGAACTATCCGGCTAGGTGGTTTTCTTATGACCGCCTGTTCGGCCACCGTTTCGACGATGACTTCTAGGGTCATCAAAAGCGATCTTCACGTCAAGTCGGAATTCACCGAGCAGCTGGATCCGATGGAGCTCTCTTCCACGAGCTCTTGGATCGCATCGCCGCCCTGGGAGTCGCTACAGACTACAATCAGATTGGGCTTAAAACCGATCTGAGAGAGATTAACTCTCCCCAGGTTACCGACCACGTTGCGGTGGTAGAAGAACAACGCGACGACTCTTCTTCTATACTAAAGACCAGTTATGTCCGGATTCCCGATCCCTCCATGCCAGATTCCTACGGAGGGACGGATGCCTATCAAGTACTAAACTTAAAGTCAGGCAACGGACCAGATTCGTTGGACAACGTCCACCAATCCAAGCTTCCAAATTTGGAAACTTTTTGGCCCTTGAGCCTCAAGTTGGGCAGGGTTCCGGACTTAATTCCACCCGCCCACCCAAACATAAGCGATCTATCTCTAATCCGGCAAGAGCCAACGGAGACAGTACAATATTACTGGGCCAGATTCCTCCTGGTTTTGAACAAGATAAAGGACTGCCGTGTGGAAAGCGCAATCTCAATTTTCTGCAACAATTGCACGGATAAGGGAATCACGAACGCCATAAGTCACCGCGAAATCACACGCTTCGCCGACCTGGCGTCCATAGTATGAAAGTACTGTGCGATGGAGAGTACCTGGAAAACCGAAACTAAGTTTTGGGACAATCCGGCTCCGAACACAACCCTAGTCCGAAACAAAAGGGTGCACCATGCTCAGGCACCCGGAATAAAAACCAAAAAGCAAAAACCCCATAAAGGGCACGGAAACGTACTGGAGGGATGGCTCAGCGGACCCTGTAAAATCCATAGTACAGAGGGCGCCACTCCAACACATAGCCTTCGAGAATGTTGGATACTACGGCAGGTGGCCAAAAGTGGCGAAGAGCTTCTAGCCCCGGAAAACCAGCCTAACAAAGACCGAAGACGGTATTAATCAGTCTTCGAGACTTTCGTGATCAAATAATATGCGAAAACGAACAATCCGCAGACCTCGCCAAGTCTACCAAGTAGCAACAACAAATCCATGGAGGACACGGCTATCACTTTGAATGCCAAGAACGAAACTAAATTCAACAGCCCGAGTACCAGCCAGATTGGTCCTCGGTCCAATAGTGGACGGCTTCGCCTTACCAAGGTGCTCATGGATGGCGGCAGCGGATTAAACCTCATCTATGAGAAAACCCTTCGAAAAATGGAAATAGACTGGAGCCGCATTGAGCGAAGCAGCACAACTTTTAGAGGAATAATCCCTAGTCGGGAAGCATGCTCCACAGGAAAAATTACACAAGATGTGGTGTTCGGCTCGCCGGACAACTACAGGTCCGAGGAGGTCACGTTCCAAGTGGCCCCGTTCAGCAGCGGATATCACACTTTATTAGGGCGAGAGGCATTCACAATTTTTCAAGCTATACCCCATTATGGGTACATGAAGCTCAAGATGGCCGGACTCAATGGAATCATCACTCTTGTTAGTGATCCGGACATAGCACTCGCTACCGAAAATAAGACAGCCAAGACTAGCCCTAGAGGCACTATCCAAGCCCTAGCGGCAGAGGAACTCACCGCTACTGTGCTCCACGGTGAACAGGACGATGTGATACTTGATAAGAGATCCAAGTCCACCTCTTTTAAACCAGCGGACTAAATAGTCAAATTCCAGTGTCCATCCAATGACCCCACAAAGACGGCCTCCATTGTGGCACAATTAAACCCGATGTAGATGCCGACTACGAGAATTCCTTCGGGAAAATTGGGTCATTTTTGCCTGGCACCCTTCAGATATGCCAGGAATCCCACGCAGGCTGGCAGAACACAGCCTAAACATCCTAAAAGGATTCAAGCCAGTCAAACAAGCTCTTCGACGATTTTCCGAACCCAAAAGACAAGAAATGGGAGAGGAGCTAGCCAAACTATTAGAAGCCGGATTCATCAGAGATATAAAACATCCGGACTGGCTAGCGAACCTGGTGATGGTACCAAAAAAGGAAAAATCCTGGCGCTTTTGTGTCGATTTTAAAGACCTTAACAAGGCCTGTCCAAAGGACCCTTTCCCTCTTCCCCGCATCGACCAAATCATCGATGCCACCGCAGGGCACGATTCATTGTGTTTCCTCGACGCATACTCCGGATACCATCAAATCAAGATGGCGGAAACAGACCAGGCCGCAACGGCATTCATTACTCCATACGGACCATTCTGCTTCAACACAATGCCCTTCGGACTCAAAAACACCGGCGCAACATATCAGCGTATGATTCAGACATCTCTGGCTTCCCAGATCGGCAAAACAGTGGAGGCATACGTAGATGATGTGGTCGTTAAGACCAAACACGTCGAAACTCTAGTAGACGATTTGAGGCTCACATTCGACAACCTCCAAGCATATGACATTAAGCTCAACCCAGAAAATGCGTGGCGCATCACCGGAAAGCTCTTGGGCTTCATTGTATCCGTAGAGGAATTGAAGCAAACCCAGCCAAGATCCGAGCTCTGTCACAATTGGATATCCCAAAAGACCTCAAACAAATACAAAAACTGACTGGATGCGTGGCAGCTCTAAGCCGCTTCATCTCCCGTTTGGAGAAAAGGCATTGCCCCTATATCGCCTCCTCCAGTGCACCAAACACTTTGAATGGACGGATGCTGCCACAGCCAGACTCGAAGAAATAAAGGCCATATTGGCAACAAATCCGGTCCTGGCCGCGCCTAACCTGGGCGAACCAATGTTATTATATATTGCGGCAACACATCAAGTTGTAAGGCGGTGCTTGTCGTCGAATGAGAAACAGAAGGGCACAAATTCCCTCTTCAAAAACCAGTGTACTACTTATCCACTGTCTTAACTCCATGCAAGTCCCGGTACCCACATTATCAAAAGATAGCGTACGCGGTGTTCATGGCATCCCGGAAGCTGTGACACTACTTTCAAGAGTGTTCGATAACAGTGGCCTCCAAAGTACCTCTCAATGACATTATAAACAACCGCGATGCGACGGGCCGGATTGCAAAATGGGCCATTGAGCTCTTACCATTCGACATAACCTACAAACCACGACGAGCTATAAAGTCGCAAGTTTTGGCCGACTTCATCGCCGAATGGACCGGCCGAACTCCCTAAAGAGTACGGGCGATACTCCAATTGATCATGCATTTCGACGGCTCCAAAATGTTGGCGGCTTGGGGCTGGCGTCAGATTGACGCCCCCAACCGGAGACACGACCAATGCGTACCTCGATAATGTACACGGACTCCAACAATGCAGCCGAATATGAGGCCCTTCTACATGGTCTCCGGATGGCAATCTCCATGGGTATTCAACGCCTATAGGTGCGTGGGGATTCAAACCTCGCAATATCCCAAGTAAACGGAGACTTTGATGCCAAGGATCCGAAAATGGCAGCCTATCGTAATGCCGCCTTAAAATGTCACCGGTTCAAGGACTCGAATTCCACCATGTAGCAGGGATAATAACCAGCAGCCGACATGTTGGCACGCATCGGCGCAAAACGCGATAATCGCCCCTCCAAACATCTTCCCGAGCTCTTTAAGCCATCCAGATATGGGAAGAGGAGTCCGAAATAACAACCCGGAACGAACCATACCACCCAACACGGAACATTCTGACACAATCGATGGCTCAGCTAATGAAATAACACCTTCAGCCCACGAAATAATGGCAGTAATTGCGTCGTGGACGGAACCATTCCTAGCCTACTTAATTAGGTAGGAACTTCCCGAAGACCAAAATGAGGCCCGCTGCATAGTTCGGCGATCTAAAGCCTACAAGGTCCATGAGGGAGAACTTTATTAGAAAAGCACAACCGGAGTCCTTCAAAGGTGCATCTTCGAAGAGGAAGGGCGAAATCTCCTGGCTGAAATTCATGCCGGACTTGGCGGGCACCACGCTACAGCCCAGGCCCTTGTGGGTAAGGCCTTCTGTACAGGATTTTATTGGCCGACCGCCCGGGCAGATGCTCAGGACTTAGTCCAACGATGCGTCGGTTGCCAGCTCTTTGCTAATCAAAGCCACACACCACCCACCGCCCTCAAAACTATACCCATCACCGCCGCTCACGGTGCCGGGGCTTGACATGGTTGGACCCCTTAAAGGGGAACCCACAAGCAAAAATACCTATTGGTCATGGTGGATAAATTCACCAAATGGATAGAGGCCAAGCCGGTTAAAACGGCTGAATCCGGACCTGTGATAGACTTCATATCTCGGGTAGTACACCGTTATGGCGTCCCCACAAAGATCATCACCGATAACGGCATGAACTTAACGGCCGACGAGGTTAAACTCTGGTGCAAAAACATGGGCATCAAGCTCGACCACGCTTCAGCCTATCACCCTCAAACTAACGGTCAACTCGAACGAGCAAATGGTCTAATCATGAGCGCATTAAGCCCAGTGTTAGTGCGGTCCTCACGGAATCTAACACCTTTGGGTGGAGGAGCTCGACTCCGACTGGGGCTGTGGACCACGCCAAATCGCACCATCGGATTCACGCCATTCTTTATGGTATACGGCATGCAGGCAGTTTGCCTCGCGATATAATCTATGACTCTCCTCGAAAAGCGCATGTACGAAGAAAGAGAAGCCGAGTTGGATCGGCAGGACAGTTTGGACGCATTGGAGGAGGAGCGCGACGTGGCAAAGGCTCGTTCCGCATTCTATCAGCAGCAGGCTCGAAGATATCAAAGCAGAGAAGTACGGGCCAAAACTTACAATGTTGGCGAACTAGTTCTACGCCTGCCGGACAAGAAAAAGGACAAACTCAAGCCCAAATGGGAAGGTCCCTTCATCATCGACCAAGTCCTGACCGGCGGAGCATACCGCTTTGTAAACGATCGGACAATCGACTCGAGCCGAACCCATGGAATGCAGCCCGCCTCAAGATTCTACGCTTAGCGCCGGACTCGAGTTCGCCTCCTTCCTCCGCCCACATTTTATACTTCAGTTGTCTTTTGTTTCTCTCTTTTCTCCCACTTTTTCATAAAGCCTTTGAGGAATGATCGCACATTGTTCAAGACACACTTGACGTGCTACTCGCACTCATTATACTCGGGGCTTCTTTAATGAAGCTTATTTATACGGCTTTATGCCCAACACATGTGTCAAACTTCCACATGTACCTTTTATTCACCATTATATGCATCGATATGACTTAAGTTTTGGCCAAGCTGGGTTGCTCGCTCTGTGCTTACCCTCACGCTCCCGATTGTTCGGCTAGGAGGTAAAGGAGCACCTCTGCGATTGTTACTACCGGTCACCGGATGTGTACCTCAGATCGGGTGAAGCCGAAGCTAGCGTTTTAAGGGAATATTCGGTCGGTGACTTGAAAGATGATATCTTATTTATTTATTTATCTGCCCCAGATGCTTTTACGCTCTTTTTCGCAGTCCGGACATGCACTTTAGGGCATGCCTCCGTGGAAAGGAACCCCTAACGGAACTATTCTCCCCGAAGATGTTTCTTACTAACCATGTAATATAACATAACTAGTTGGGCACTTGTCTGATAAAGCACTAATGACCCCTACGCCTAGTCTCCATGCATGCCCCGGTTTTTTCATAACCATGAGGGTATTCGGACACACTCCGGACTCTAGGGTCCCGAGGTTGAAGCGAAAAGGTCCGCAAAGACAAACGATCTACAATCCGGCTAGAAGGCATTATACATGTTATTTTAAAATACATCGTCAAATCGACTGATTGTACTCCTCTTCAATCCCATCTAACAGGCTGTCTAACTTACAGTCCCGTTGGGAATACTTAGCGGCCAACTCTACTTGGCCGTACATCAAGCTCACAGGGATCTCCTTCCCATCGGGCCCCACAGGTCCGACCTCAGCCATGTGGTTCGGATCCGCCTTTGTGTACTGCGTCTTCACCATGGCCCAGGCCTCCCTGGCGCCTTGACGGCAGGCCGATATCTTCCATAGACGGAAGCGCCGCCGTGCTCCCTGAAGCTTCTCCGCAAGCCTCCCAAGGGCCTCGGGTAGGGAGACGAACGGCCATAAGGCCTGTGCGACGCCACTCATCGCCTGCCGAACACATTCGTGCAGTTGCACCAGCTCGGGAAGTTGGTCACCCGTTGAACTGGCATTTCTCCACAGTATGCACTGTGAGCACACGCATGCACACATTCCCGCTAATCGACTTCTCGCCAAACTCTTCTTTTCAAAAGAGTTTGCTCAAGCACTTATGTAGATGCCGCGACGGCCACCGATTCTCCTTCACGGAGCTGCATACCGGGCCCGAACACCTTTAGCTCTTCTCCAAGCTGGGTGTGGGCATCTTGGAGTTTGTTCCTCTCCGCTGCACCTTCATAAGCACCTCTCGCCGCCTTCACCGGGCGCAGAGTTGTTGCTTGTCCGGATCAAGTCCGCAACATCTGCAATATTATTGTCAAACTTATACGCACGCCGCACACCGCTTATCTTTTTGAAATATGTGTTACCGGAGGGGGTCTCTGGTTCCTCCTCAAGGGCGGCTAGTGCGGCCTCAAGTTGGGCCTTGCACCCTTGAAGCTCCTAGGACAGTTGGGTATTCTTCTCCGTAAGATCCTGCATATCAAATGATCCTTAAATCAGTTATTCTAACTACTTTAAGTCTCGGGGGCTACTGGCATATATAACTATTAAAACTCCTTACCCGTATGTCTTTCACATACTGCTCCGTGGCTCTGGTTAAATCATCTTGAGCGGCACGGAGGTGCGCGTCTCCCGCATTAAAGGCATTCAACGCCTCTGGGGAGAAACACGCGTCACAAAGAACAGTCCGGCGGCGCCTATGATTCATGGCGCTCTCCACCTTAGACTTGGTGGCAGACAGCCTGTCGGCATCCTCCGTTGGAGAAGCATCCGGCTCGCGCCTTGCGCTCACCTCCCCCTCCGGACCAGGTGTTGGAACCTGGCTGGCGGAGGCTTGGTTGGCAACCTCTCCGGGCACAGTCCGGCGAGCGCTCTTTCTCCTGGAAAAGTCATGAGCATTAATATACCTCCCAGGAATCTTTCCCTTAAAACGGTGGCGTGCCATACCGTTGCGGCGACGCTTCAATTCGCGACCGCACCCTCTTCCACCTGCTGGGCTGAATCGACCTGGTTGGTCACCGCGTGGATCAGCTTCCCGCCATGAAGGCACCTCCTGCGAGACACCGTTGGTATACGGTGGTCAGAAATAAGCCCGGACGAAGTAATGGTGTCAGGGCTCCGGTCATAGTTACCTGGGAAGCCGGAGATAAACTGGGGTAGTCATGTTTTGCGGTACGCCACACCCCTCCCGATGAACAGGACACCCGTTTTGATTGTAGCGCTCCAATAAAAGCCCGTTTCCTCCGTTTTGCGGTAAGCCAGACCCCTCCCGATGAACTAGATCCCTTTTCGACCGTAGCCAGCCGAGCAGAAGGCCCTTTCCTCCGTTTTGCGGTACGCCAGACCCTTCCCGATGAACGGGACCCTGTTTCGACCGTATGCGCTCAGCGGAAGGCTGTTTCCCTCCGTTTTGCAGTACGCCACACCCCGTTTTGGCTGTTCCGTCCAAGCTGGTTGTCTCCCGATGAACAAGACGCTGTTTCTCTGTTCCAACCCCATCGGTTGGCTGCCGATGAACACGACGCCGTTGCTTCCGTCTACTACCTCTCCATGTACACCAGCCTTGGCCGTACGTATGCGTGAGTACATGTTCCAGACTCCACCCGTATGTACATACGTAGACATATTTTTTTGCCATGTGGCTGTATGTA
Organism: Aegilops speltoides; assembly: GCA_021437245.1. NCBI lineage: Eukaryota > Viridiplantae > Streptophyta > Magnoliopsida > Poales > Poaceae > Aegilops > Aegilops speltoides. Next base: position 360,722,577 of record CM038144.1, read on the forward strand.
CGACAGGTGTTGCTCCTTATTCGGTCACGGTTCAGCGCTGCAGAGACCGATCGACCGCTATGTACGTACATGTTCGCGACCAGACAGATAACGTTGCGTACGCTTCCACCATGTGGGTCCCAGCTGTCAGGAAGGACAAGGAGGCACTTCCTTGCATGCGAAGATATAGCTAGCGGGTCCCAGATGTCAGGGGCGATTCATTTTTTTGCCTGTAATAAGGCACTTCCTTGCGTGCAGCCGTGGACCCAGCTGTCAGCCTCTCCACGTACGGTCCTCTTCCGATGGAAGTCGTTCCTTGACCATGTTGAACATGCCGCGTCGATAGCACCAAGGTGATGGACGAAGGGATTAACCCAGAGCCGGGGAAGACTCGAGAGTTGTTTCCCACGCGGAGGGGAGTACGAGGGTTTACTAGTTCGACTGCAGTGTGAGGCTGCCGTCGCCAGAGAATAACATGAGGTCAGGCCAACAATTGGGAGTAGGGTGGAGCGGCAAGGCCTGCACAGTAGCACAACCAGCCACATGAGGCAGGAGCAGGCGGCACGGCCAGCGCTGGTTTGGGCTGCTGGAGCAAGAAGACCAAAGGTTGAAGAAGCACGATGGCAGTTGAATTAACATCCAACGGTAACTGCAGTGTATGCGTCAACTTAGTAGGCCCACAAGTCAGCCTCCAAATCTGGTGGGTCCCAGCTAGCAGGGGAATCATTTTTTTGTGCGTAATACGGTGGCATTTCCTTGCGTGCGAAGATGTAGCTGGTGGGTCCTAGCTATTAGCGAGTGGAAACTTTTTTTCCGCATAATTAGGAGTCACTTGCTTGCGTGTGAAGATGTAGCTAGTCGGCCAAACCTGTCAGGGGGAGAAATCATCTGTTTTCGCATAATAAGGAGGTAATTCCTTGCGTGCGGCCATGGACCATGTGGGTCCCTACTGTCAGCAACTCCATGTACATTGCTCTTCCAATGGCTGTCGTTTGTTGACAAAGTTGACAACGCCGCCCCGAGAAAACCAACGCGGTGGACGACGGCGAGGCATAGGAAGGGAACGACCCACAGCCGGCGAAGACGTAGAAGTGGATGCCCACGCGGAGGGGAGTATGAGGGTTCACTAGTACGGCTGCGTTGTGAGGCTTCCGTTGCTGGAGAATAACAGGAGGTGTTGGTGAGTAGAGGAATGGCCTGGACAATGATGGGAGTAGGGTGGGCCGGCGAGGCTCAAGCTGGCAAAGACATCCGCCACAGGAGGCGAGAGTGTGCTGTACTGCCGTCGGTGTAGTTTGTGCAGTTGAAGCAAGAATTTACGAGATTGAAGAAGCACGACAGGCGTTGGATGAACAACCAACGACCACTGTTGCTAGAATCGTGTGTTAACAATAAGGTGAAAAAGCCTTGCATATGCGTCAACTTTGTTTTTTTACGGCTGCGTCCGCGTGAACTTAGTAGGCCCACAAGTGATCATCACATCTGCAGCAGAGAGCATATAGCCCATTTGTGATTTCTAATAATTTACAACCCATTTCTTAATTCTAATGCAATTTACTGCAACCCATTTACTGTTTGTTAACATTACAACCCATTTTTCTAGCTAGGACAACGGTTTATAATTTCAACCAAATTTCCCATATTTTGATGGGATCCTATATATTATTTATCTTGAAATATCGAGCCATATTAAATCTAATTTCAAAATAAATTTATATTAGATAAAAATTCAACTAAATTTTGCATGCAACCATTAATGACATTAAAATTTCGAAAATCCAAAAAATGCAATGCCGGAGCTCCCGCCCTCTGACGAGGTTCTGTCAAAAAAATGCACAAAAATATAATACTTAAACTAATTACATTATTTATAATTACAACACATTTTTTATTATTTAAATCCATTTTCTTGGCAAGCCTAATGCATCCCTCGTAGGAAAGATTTCCAGCCTAGCGAGCCGGAGAATAACAAGTTGGCCTGGGTTGGGTATTCCTCAAAAAAGTATAGCTGGGCCTGGGCAAGCCATCTTCACCTTGAAAAATTAATATCTGGACTGGATATTTGGTCGACGTAAAATAATAGCCTGGGCTAGACGGGCCACAACCCACCCAGTTGATACCATGCTCCTCTGAAGAACAAAAACATCGCTCAAGAAAAACTCTTCTCACACATCAAAAAACAAATACTACTCGAGCTGTTGGGTCCCAGCTGTTTGCCGCTCCTTGTGCAATTATCTCATTTATTGACTATATAGGTTGAGAATTGTGTGGAGCCGTGATGTCAGGAAACCAGGAGGAAGCAATTTTTTGGGTATGTCTAGGACACATCTAGATATGACATAGTTATGTATGGGTCATATGGTTTCACCTCTAGCTAGCCTACCCGAACTAGTTGTAGTATAGGCTATGAATGAAACCTAAGACGATGAACTTCTTAAGCATAGAAATAACAGAAGAGGATGATCTTCTTAACATGCAAATCACTGGCATTAGATCAACATGGAAAACAATACGAAGCATTATTCCCAGGAGGCATGATACGTCTCCAACGTATCTATAATTTTTGATTGTTCCATGCTATTGTATTATCTGTTTTGGATGTTTAATGGGCTTTAATATGCTCTTTTATATTATTTTTGGGACTAATCTATTAACCGAGGGCCCAATGCCAGTTTATGTTTTTTTGGCCAATTTTAGAGTTTTGCAGAAAAGGAATACCAAACGGAGTCCAAACGGAATGAAACCTTCGCGATGATCTTTCTTGGACCGAAAGCAAACCAGAAGACTTGGACATGAAGTCAGAGACATAATGAAGAGGCCACAAGGGAGGAGGATGCGCCCAAGGGGTAGGCACGCCCCCCACCCTCGTGGACCCCTCGTAGCTCCCCTCACCTAGTTCCTTCGCCTATATATACTCTTATACCCTAAAAACATCAGGGGAGCCACGAAACCACTTTTCCACTGCCGCAACCTTCTATACCCGTGAGATCCCATCTTGGGGCCTTTTCCAGTGATCTGCCGGAGGGGGATTCGATCACGGAGGGCTTCTACATCAACACCATTACCTCCCCGATGAAGCATGAGTAGTTTACCACAAACCTTCAGATCCATAGTTATTAGCTAGATGGCTTCTTCTCACTCTTTGATTCTCAATACCAAGTTCTTCTCAATGTTCTTGGAGATCTATTTGATGTAATACTCTTTTGCGGTGTGTTTGTCGAGATCCGATGAATTGTGGATTTATGAACAAGATTATCTATGAATATTATTTGGTTCTTCTCTAAATTCTTATATGCATGATTTGATATCTTTGCAAGTCTCTTCGAATTATCAGTTTAGTTTGGCCTACTAGATTGATCTTTCTTGCAATGGGAGAAGTGCTTAGCTTTGGGTTCAATCTTGCGGTGTCCTTTCCCAGTGACAGTAGGGGCAGCAAGGCACGTATTGTAATATTGCCATCGAGGATAACAAGATGGTTTTTTTATCATATTGCTTGAGTTAATTTGTCTACATCATGTCATCTTGGTTAATGCGTTACTCCGTTCTTTATGAACTTAATACTCTAAATGCATGCTGGATAGCGGTCGATGTGTGTAGTAATAGTAGTAGATGCAGGCAAGAGTCAGTCTACTTGACATGGACATGATGCCTATGTTCATGATCATTGCCTTAGATGTCATCATAATTATGCGCTTTTCTATCAATTGCTCGGTAGTAATTCGTTCACTCACCATAATATATGCTATCTTTAGAGAAGCCACTAGTGAAACCTATGGCCCCCGGGTCTCTTTTCCATATTATATAATCTCGTTTACATCTTGCTAGTTTCTGATCTACTATTTTTCAATCTTTACTTTCCAATCTATAAACCAAAAATACCAAAAATATTTACTTTATTATCTCTATCAGATCTCACTTTTGCGAGTGACCGTGAAGGGATTGACAACCCGTTTATTGCCTTGGTTGCAAGTTCTTGATTGTTTGTGCAGGTATTCAGTGACTTGTGCGTCTTCTCCTACTGGATGGATACCTTAGTTCTCAAAACTAAGGGAAGTACTTACGCTACTTTGCTGCATCACCCTTTCCTCTTCAAGGGAAAACCAATGCAAGCTCAAGAGGTAGCAAGAAGGATTTCTGGCGCCGTTGCCGGGGAGATCTACGTCAAGTCAAGCCTTACCAAGTACCCATCATAAACTCTTCTCCCTTGCATTACATTATTTGCCATTCGCCTCTCGTTTTCCTCTCCCCCACTTCTAAAATGATTTTCAAAAACCTTTGTCATTTCTTTGCCTTCTTCCGTATGTCTTTTTGTTTGTGTTTCCATGTGCCTTCTATTTGCTTGCATCTTTGCTTGCTAAAAATCTATTGATATGGATCCACTTAAAGTGTTCTACTTAGATTATCTTCGATCCTTATGCGCTCATGCTGAAACCCCAACTAGCCTAGTTGATGGGAAATCTTTAGATGAGCATGCTCATTTTGTGCGTCATCGTGTGTCTGAAAAGGGGGACTCTTATGGAATCAAATAAATAGTTTGTTGTGCTATGCTTGGAATCTTTGTGAAATTTATGATTTTACTTGTTGATCTAAGAACCCTAAAAAACACCTTCCCTACCTATGTGAGTTTAATGATAATGAAGGCTTATCTTCTTATGCAAAGGTTGTTTATAGTTACTATGATATCGAACAAATTGAAGAATTTGTTGCTTTTAAGGGTGCTTATGAAGTTGCTTCTTTGATTGAAAAGTATGATATTACTCTCTACGAATCTGAAAATTTTGACATACTTAAATATTGGTATGTAAACTATGCTCATAATGTCTATGTCAAAGAATTTATTGAAAGAATGACCGTTGCTTTGGAAGAAAATAATGATATGCATGAATCTATAGATAATTATGAGTCCGATGATTTGATTGAAATATCCCTTGATGAACATGATGCTTGCTATTCTTGTGGCCATGATGTCAATATTTATGAAGACGTATTTGCTATATTCTAGTTCCTTATGTTAAACATGAGATCGTTGCTATTGCACCCATACTTGATAGTTCCTTCGATGAAAAGCATGATTGCAATGAAGTTATTATAAATTCTCTGAATGTTAATTGTGTTAATGATATGCAAAACCTCAAGCTTGGGGATGCTAGTTTTTCTATGACTACTATTTGTTGCTATGATCATGATTGGGGTGATTCTTCTTATGATCTTGAAAATTTATTTAAGCCCCATGATGCATATGAGATTGATAATAGTGTTTACAATAATATTGAAAGTGGGTTTGGAAGAGTGTCACCTTTAGATCCCACATTTTTGTAGAATGTTAAATTTTATGAAATTTTTAATAAAAGTGGGTTTGGAGAGGTCATGACTTTAGTTAATGTTAATCCCATGATTTTGGAAGAGTGTCAACTTTGCATGCATGTGGATCGTATTGAGAATATGTTATGTGATAGCTATATTGTTGAATTTGCTTACTATCGTACATGTAATTATTATGAGAGAGGAAAATATGGTTGTAGAAATTTTCATGTTACTAAATTACCTCTCGTTATGTTGAGATTGTTATTGTTTCTTTCTGCTTCCTTACTTATGCTTGTTTTTGCTTGCTATGATAATTTGTTTTCCTATAAGATTCCTATGCATAGGAAGTATGTTAGACTTAGATGTGTTTTTAACGTGTTTCGTGATGCTCTCTTTGTGCTTGAATTCTTGTCTTTCATGTGAGCACCATCGAAATCTCAATGCCTAGCTAGGGGCATTAAACGATAGCGCTTGTTGGGAGGCAACCCAATTTTATTTTTTGTTCTTTACTTTTTTGCTCCTGTTTAGTAATAAATAATTAATCTAGCCTCTGGTTAGATGTGGTTTTAAGTTTTAGTTAGTGTTTGTGCCAAGTAGAACCTTTGGGAAGACTTGGGTGAGGTCAATGCGATCTTGCTGTAAAAAACAGAAACTTTTGCGCTCACGAGAATGTCTGTCATTTTTACAGAAGAGTACTTTTTAAGTTGATTCTTTTTGCATAAGATTAATAGGAAAATTCCTCACGTCCACCAATTTATTTACTAATTTTTGGAGTTACATAAGTATACGAAAGTTACAGATTACTACATACTGTTCTGTTTTTGACAGATTCTGTTTTTTGCATGTTGTTTGCTTATTTTTGATGAATCTATGAGTAGTATCGGGGGTATGAACCATAGAGAAGTTGGAATACAGTAGGTTTTACACCAATATAAATAAATAATGAGTTCACAACAGTTTGTTAAAGTGGTGATTTATTTTCTTATACTAAAGGAGCTTATGAGATTTTTTGTTGAAGTTTTGTGTTGTGAAGTTTTCAAGTTTTGGGTAAGGATTTGATGGACTATGGAATAAGGAGTGGCAAGAGCCTAAGATTGGGGATTCCCAAGGGACCCCAAGGTAAAATACAAGGACAACCGAAATCCTAAGCTTGGGGATGCACGGAAGGCATCCCCTCTTTCGTCTTCGTCTATCGGTAACTTTACTTGAGGCTATATTTTTATTCATCACATGATATGTGTTTTGCTTGGAGCGTCTTGTATGATTTGAGTCTTTGATTTTTAGTTTACCACAATAATCCTTTCTATACACACCTTTTGGGATAGACACGCATGAATCGTGATTTATTAGAATACTCTATGTGCTTCACTTATATCTTTTGAGCTAGACAATATTGCTCTAGTGTTTCACTTATATCTTTTTAGAGCATGGTGGTGGTTTTATTTTATAGAAATTGTTGATCTCTCATGCTTCATTTATATTATTTTTAGAGTCTTTTAGAAAAGCATGGTAATTTTCTTTGTTTATAAAATTAGTCCTAATATGATTGGCATCCAAGATGGGTATAATAAAAACTTTCATATGAAGCGCATTGAATACTATGAGAAGTTTGATTCTTTATGATTGTTTTGAGATATGAAGATGGTGATATTAGAGTCATGCTAGTAGAGTAGTTGTGAATTTGGGAGATACCTGTGTTAAAGTTTGTGATTCCTGTAGCATGCACGTATGGTGAACCGTTATGTGATGAAATTGGAGCATGATTTATTTATTGATTGTCTTCCTTATGAGTGGCAGCCGGGGATGAGCGATGGTCTTTTCCTACCAATATATCCCCCTAGGAGCATGCACGTAGTACTTTGTTTTGATAATTAATAGATTTTTGCAACAATTATGTGAGTTCTTTATTACTAATGTTGAGTCCATGGATTATACACACTCTCACCCTTCCACCATTGCTAGCCTCTCTTGTGCCGCGCAATTTTAGCCGGTACCATACACCCACCATATACCTTCCTCAAAACAGCCACCATACCTACCTATTATGGCATTTCCATAGCCATTCTGAGATATATTGCCATGCAACTTTCCACCGTTCCATTTATTATGACACGCTCCATCATTGTCATATTGCTTTGCATGATCCTGTAGTTGACATCGTATTTGTGGCAAAGCCACCGTTCATAATTTTTCATACATGTCACTCTTGAATCATTGCACATCCCAGTACACCATCGGAGGCATTCACATAGAGTCATACTTTGTTCTAAGTATTGAGTTGTAATTCTTGAGTTGTAAGTAAATAAAAGTGTGATGATCTTCATTATTAGAGCATTGTCCCATGTGAGGAAAGGATGATGGAGACTATGATTCCCCCACAAGTCGGGATGAGACTTAGGATGAAAAATAAATAAAAAAAAGAGGCCATAAAAAAGAAGAAGGCCCAAATAAATAAATAAATAGAGAGAAAAAGAGAGAAGGGGAAATGTTACTATCCTTTTTCCACACTTGTGCTCCAAACTAGCAACATGATCTTCATGATAGAGAGTCTCCTATGTTGTCACTTTCATATACTAGTGGAAAATTTTCATTATAGAACTTGGCTTGTATATTCCAATGATGGGATTCCTCAAAGTACCCTAGGCCTTCGTGAGCAAGCAAGTTGGATGCACACCCACTTAGTTTCCTTTTTGAGCTTTCATACAGTTATAGCTCTAGTGCATCCGTTGCATGGCAATCCCTACTCACTCACATTGATATCTATTGATGGGCATCTCCATAGCCCATTGATATGCCTAGTTGATGTGAGACTATCTTCTCCTTTTTGTCTTCTCCACAACCACCCTTCTATTCCACTTATAGTGCAATGTCCGTGGCTCACGCTCATGTATTGCATGAAGATCGAAAAAGTTTGAGAACATCAAAAGTATGAAACAATTGCTTGGCTTGTCATCGGGGTTGTGCATGATTAAATATTTTGTGTGATGAAGATAGGGCATAGTGGTCTATGCCTTTTGTGCTCAAGAGTGCCCAGGCAACTTACCAACGATGTGTTCAGAATTGCCTCCATGGCCAGATTGGGCGCAATCTTTTGAGCGATAGAACCCGTACTCTCCTCTCCTCTCCTCTCCTCTCCTTGGATCTCCTAGGCGATAGCTATGCCGGTGGCCACTCCGGCCCCGACGGCCACCATCCACAATGCCGGTGGCCACTCTGGCCCCGGTGGCCACTCTCCTCTTTGTTCTGCCCTCTTGATGGTGTCCACTTTGGTCCTGGTCATCACCTCTCCTTTGTTTGGGTTTTGGCTCTGAGTAGCCATGGCACCTTTTTCTCTCAATTTTGAGCGTGGCAAGAAGTCTCAAGCTTATATGAGAAGCACGTTTGGTCATCCAGTGGTCTTCTTGCCGGGTTTCCGTCAAAAGAATTCACTATGGTGGTCTCTTTCTGCCGTGCCTCTTTCAAGTTGGATCCTCACACGGTAAGTATTGCTCTTCAAGCCACTTTTGGGGGTATCCTCAAGGTTTTAGATTTTCCTTCCTTAAAGATTGTTTGTTCAAGTTTTCAGTGGCCTCTAAATCTGTGGGTTTTCATATTTACAATGTTGGCAAAGTGGTGGAGAAATATTTTGAGATGGTGATTATCAGTGGCGTAGCCAGGATTTTATGTCAGGGTGGTCCAATTGGCACAAAAAACATTTAAAAAAAATTTTACACCACAAATTTATCAAACCAACATATGCACACAGAATACATCCAAAGCACATATCAATAAGGTCTATCAAAGCATATTAAAATTCATGTTCAAGCCTTACATTCGCTTAAAATATAACACACCTTATTTGTCGGATCCATATAAAAAAAGGGATGCAATGTCTCATGTCCTTTTCATTTTTGCAACAGTTGTACAAAAAAGTTAATACATTAACTCAGTTGGAACAAAGCCCTAATGATTCAATTGGTTCAATTAACAAATTATCAATTGCAAAAAACTTTAAAGCTTGCACTCTCAACAAATCGTTCAAATCTTCATAGCAAAACAAAATTTTGCTTTGAATTAGAGAAGAACAAAAATCTTACTCTGAATTGAAGTAGAAAAGAAAACAACTAGTGCGCACTGCACGGGGCTGTACCTATGTGTGCGTGTGCAGTTCCTTCGTCGGCCGCCGGGACGCGCGTCCTTCGTCGGCCGTCTGTCGTCCAAAATCGCCACGACTGTGCCCTGCGGAGTGCGGCCTTTATTTGGCGATGGCGCTAGGTTTTAATCTTTCATACTTCTAGAGACCAGATCACTAGAGCAAAAGGAGACGACGGGGAGTTGGGAATGATCAACGTACATATGCGTACATGGGCTAAGACCTGCTTTCGGCCTGGGTATGTTTCCTTTTTTTCAGTGAAGTACTGCACTAATGGGCCAAATTCCAAGGTGGTCCATGGACCACCATGGCCACCCTAGAGCTACACCATTGGTGTTTAGTCCCTGGGGGTTTGGAGGGCCAAACTGGCGTTGTGAGGAAGCTCTTTTTTACAAGGAATTAGATGATGAATGGACTGTTGTTGGCCATGAAGGTAAGGCCATTGTTCCAAGCTCCGGTGATCACCGGACTAGCTCACCGGTGAGGGGAACTAGGTCGGTATTTCAGCGGCTGTCAGGGGCAATTGATGAGGAACGTGATTTGGGTTTGCAAATTAATGGGAACGTTAATAATACAGTTAATGTGATAGTTAGTGAGGGGCAGGAGCACTTCTCGGAGTCGTCCAATACATCACGTTCTTTTGAACATGCATGCTTTGCATGCGGTGATGTTGGCCATTTAGCTCGCTTTTGTCCTAAGCTTACTGGGTTGTGGCCTTCAATTCTGGTGGCAACATTCAGTAGCCCACCAGAAGAAGCGTGGGCTGAGGGAATGGTGGAGGATTGGTTCAAGCATATTGGGATGGCCCAGGAGACGAGATTTGCTACCTCATTTAGGGAGCTAGTCTCGGGGTATTTCCAAAACTTCCAGCCGAGACCACAGATAGACTCCTCGCATTCCACTCCTACTTCCTCTTCTTTGCCTACCCGGTCAAGCTCTCCGCCATTGTTGACTGACTTAGAGCTCCAAATCTCAGCAGAGGCGACAATGGCCAATATACCTATCAACCCACAGCCGTTTGTCCCGCATGGGTTTCAGATTCAACACATCGAAGGGAGAACATGAGTTACCAGGGTGGTTTTACCACCTCGGCCGTGTCGCCGTGAGGATTGGGCCATCGCCACCATTCAGACGCTTCCAGATGAGGTACATTTCCCCAACGTTCGTGAGGTTTTGGAAGATTTTCTGCACAATGATCCAGATGCACAAGTAGGTTTTCGAGAGATTCAGCCTTGCCCATTTGGGGAGGATTATGTACAGTTCAGGCACATTAGAGACAGAGACATGATGGTGAGGGATAGTCCACATGCTTTTGGGGATGTTTTTATTACATTCTGCAAGTGCATCTAGTGCCACCTCTAGTTGGTTTTGGAGTATTGACAACAAAGTTGGTTGAGGGACTAATGCGTTTGTGAGAATTGCAGGATAACGCAGGTAGTGTCCCTCATTGATTCGGTTTACCTACCGAAGATGACCCCTAAAAATGTATGAAGACATTGACGACAATGGTGGTATGTGAAGATATTCATATTGAAGACTATGACATGAGAAGACATTGAGTGAAGACTATGGAGCGCGAAGACTGTGTTGTTTCGTTGTTTCCTTTTCTTCTTTGTTGAGTCATAGGAACCACCATACTATTAAGTGGGGTCCAAGTGAACAAAGTCAGAATGACTGAAGTGATGCTCAACCCAAATCCTATGTCTTCGAGTGAAGACACTGAGAGCAAATCTTATCCAGAGCTGGATGAGTCAGCTTTGCTTGTAGCCCAAGTAAAGTTGCCGTGTGTAGGATCGAAAGTATGTCTAGAGGGGGGTGATTAGACTACTTGACAATATAAAAATTCAGCCTTTTGATTAGGACAAGTTTTTAGCAAGTTCACAATGATGATCAAGTCAAGTATCACCCTACACATGCAATTCTAGAGTATTGGCAGCAGAAAGTAAATTGCACATGTAGTAAAGAGAGGTGGAGAAGAGCAAATGCAATTTGGAGACACGGAGATTTTTTCTCGTGGTTCCGATAGGTGGTGCTATCGTCAATCCACGTTGATGGAGACTTCAACCCACGGAGGATAACGGCTGCGAGAGTCCACGGAGGGCTCCACCCACGAAGGGTCCACGAAGAAGCAACCTTGTCTATGCCATCATGGCATACGCCCACGGAGGACTAGCCTTACTCGGGGTAGATCTTCACGAAGTAGGCGATCTCCTTGCCCTTACAAACTTCTTGGTTCAACTCCACATCTTGACGGAGGCTCCCAAGCGACACCTAACCAATCTAGGAGGCACCACCCTCCAAAAGGTAATAGATGGTGTTGGTGATGATGAACTCCTTGCTCTTGTACTTCAAATGATAATCTCCCAACACTCAACTCTCCTCACTGATTTGGCTGTGGTGGAAGAAAGGATTGAGTGGAAAGCAACTTGGGAAGGCTAGAAATCAAGTTTCATATGGTGGGAGTGGAGCAACTTGATCTCAACACAAGGGTAGGTAGTTTTCTTCTCGAAATGTAAGGTAGGAGTGGTAGTTCTTTCGATGGCTCTCTCCACGAATGAAGAGGGGTGGAGGGTATTTATAGCCTCCACACAAAATCCAACCGTTACACACATTTGACCAATCTCGGTCGGACCGAAGTTGACAACTCGGTGAGACCGAAAGTTCAAAACATGTGAGCGTTGGGATTTTCGGTGGGACCGAAAATACAATCTCGGTGAGTCCGATTCTTCCAAAGACTAGGGTTTGCCAATCTCGGTGGGACCGACTTTATCATCTCGGTGACACCGATATGATGATGAAGGTTCTGAAGCTTGGCAACACTAGTTTGGTGAGACCGAGTTTGGAATCGGAAAATCTGAAATTTCTAGGGTTTGGGTATATGGTGAGGTGGTTCATCTCGGTGTGACTGAATTTATGGAATCGGTGGGACCGAGATTACTTATGAGTGTATGTTGGAATGAAAGATTGCGATAGTTTGGGAGATAGATCACTAAGCACTTTGAGCAACCAGATCATTATCATAACCTCATCCCTTTTAATAGTATTGGCTTTCCTATAGACTCAATGTGATCTTGGATCACTAAACCAAAAATGGAGTCTTGAGCTTTTGCCAATGTTTTCCTTAGCATTTTGAGGGTCCACTTCTTGATCATTGCCATACCCATATCACTGAACTTTCGAAATGATTCTCAAGAAACTATTAGTTCAATGATATATATGTTGTTATTAATTACCAAAACCACCCGGGATTAGTTGCACTTTCAATCTCCCCTTTTGGTAATTGATGACAACATATAGATCAAACTTCGACAAATGATATAATCAATGAATAATATAAATCGCTTTGAGAAGTATGTGATAAGCAAGAGCTCCCCTAAATTTGTGCATTATTTAAGATTTGCGTTTGAATGCAAATGCACAATCGATTAGGATCATGGGTCACTCTTCCATGTCACATACATCTTGGTGGAGCGCACAAAATGATAAGAATGAATAGCATGCACCCAATCACCAAGACATGAGTAAATGATCATACAAGATATGAATAGCATATGATAAGCATTAAGCACACATTAAGGCATAGTATGATCAGGCACTCATCAAAGTAGAGCAAACGTAGTATCAAACACACGGAATGTCTCGAAAAACTCAAAAGTATCTCAAAGAAACCGCAAATGAACGAAAGAGGAAAAGCGAGCACTCTCTCTCTCGAAGTCCTATGATCTATACAATTTCTCCCCCTTTGGCAACAAGTTACCAAAAAGTTCGAAAGGTATAGAGCTAAACGTCACTAGGGACTCTGCTGGCGGCTCCTGTCTAGGTTGATGGAGTTGAGATGGCTGCATCTGCAAAGGCTTCAGCTGATGTCTGAGGAGCTGGAGGAGTGTTCACTGGAGCTGGAGCTGGAACTGATGGAGCTGTGGGAGGTCTTGATCTTGTAGTCTGGTGTCATCCTTTGGAATAGCAGCTGATCTGGGTCTTGTGGGAACCGGAGCAGGCTGTTCATAATCATCCTGGACTAGGTCATCCTGCATCTCCTTCATGAGTTCTGCCTTCTCCCTCTTGGCTTCCTCGATATCTGCTTCAAGCTTGTTGTGATGACTTGCACTTGATCGACTTGACATCGAGCATGGATCTTATCTTCAACAATCCTCTCAAGACTCTCCCGAGACTGCACAATGCTGGCCAGGCGTTGTTCAATCCTCTGGGTAGCTTCAAGGAGCTGCTCTCCAACACTCTTGGGTTTAGCTGCTGCTGCTGCTGCTTCCTTCTCAGCTTTAGCTTGTTTGGCAGCTTCAGACTTTGCTTGACCTTCAACAGACGTGGGATCATCCTCAGTCATCACAACTTCATTGTCCTCATGCTCAGGCTGCAGTGGCAAGTGTGGTCTTTCCAACAAGTAGGTGCCCGTGCCAAACTTGGCATTGATAAGCATCTGAATGTGCGGGGCAAATCCACAAGACCTCTTCTGGTCTGCTGCAGTCCTCTTGATAGTCTCAACTATCAGGTCCATCACCTTGAAAGGTGCCTTCTGATCTAGTATATGCAGCATGTTGATTGAATAGCCTCTTATCATGCGATGATCTCGGACTTGGGCATCAAGGTATGCCTCAGAATTGTGTTCGTGGTAGGGAGACCTGCCTGGAGATGATACACTGAGCCGAGCTTCCAGATTTCTACATCCTTAGCTGGTACCTCATTGTACATATTTTTCATAGACTCATGGTTTTTCTTGGGAATTCCATAGACATCAACATCATCTTCTCTCTGCACTGGAGCATTCAGCAGTGCTGCCCATTCTTCAACAGTTGAAGAGAATCTCTGACCTTCAGTCATCCATACAATCCTGCCATCTGGATAGAAATGAGCTGTGGCATAGAATTGCATGATCATCTCATCATTCCAAGCTGTCAGCTTCTGACCAACAAACTCAGCAACACCACATGCAGTGAAGCTCTCATGCACATGTGGAAAGAAGTCTCTGTGCTCTTCACTGTCAATATATGCCCAGTCAACATAGCGAGTAACTGCAACAATGGGCTTTTTGTCCATGAGCATAGTCTCATAGAAGTCTTGCTGCTCTCTGGTGTGGAACCTTGGGTCAACAGCAGTCCTTCTTCTCACAGCATATGGATCAGCTTGTCTCCATAGCCTGAGACCTTTGTCCTTTCTTTCCTTCATGTTTTCAGCTCGAGGATGAGCATCATTGTGAATTGGCGGTTTCGGCGGAGTTTCACAATCTGGTGCCTCATCATCGACTCAGTGGTGGCACATTGTCTTTCTTCTTCTCTGAAGTGGGATATTCTGACAGTTTTCTTGGGCTTGGCGGAGGCTTGGCTTGAGCTGCCTTTCTTTGGAGCAGATGGCTTAGACTTTGAAGGTGCTCTGCCTACGATGACATCACCCATCAACTTAGACTTCTGAGGAGGAGGCTGTGGAGCTTCCTCATCATCATCATCATCATCATCAGCTGCTTCATCATGCACAATTCTCTTCCTCTTGGAAGTTTTCTTCACCTTGCTGGAAGTTTCCTCTTCCATACTCAGCTTCTTGGCAACAGTGGACTTCTTCACTTTGCTGGTGCCTTTCTTGGTTTGCTGCCCTTGATGCTCTTTGGCAACAACTTTCCTCTTAGGCTTAGAGGTGATCTCTTCCTCAGCTATAAAATCAGAATCTTCTTCATCAGAATTTCTCTTCTTCCTGGCCCTGGTGGCAGCAGGAGACAAACCACTTGGTGTGCTCCTCTCACCATCATCTGAAAAGCTGCTGGCCTCAGGACTAGTGCCTGCCTCTGGAATCTCAGCAATTGGTGATTCAGACCTGTTCTGGCTGTCACTGGCATCTGACATGGCTGACAACCTGTGAATAGATTAGGTGTAGGCAGAATAGAAGAGTTATCACAAACTGCAGAAGATTTTGCAAAAAAATGAGTTCAAATTTCAGTTTTAGGTTTTCACAGAATGCATTTCGGTCAGACCGAGTCTAAAATTCGGTGAATCCGAAGTGTCTAAACAGAACCATTCACACCACTTTCGGTTGGACGAAATGGGTTTCGTCTAGCCGAGAACACTAGGGTTTCACTAAATCCTCATTTTGGTCACACCGATTTGCACAACTCGGTTGGACCGAAAAGTCTGGAGGCAATGGCCAGAGGCCAAATCGGTCATACCGAGAATGTAGAATCGGTCTCACCGAGATGTGTTCGTGAAACCTAACCCTAAAACTTTTACTCGAATTTTGTTCTAAGAACTAATCTGCTGGATAGGAAGATCTCAAGCGTGGCAAGAAGCTAGGCAAACCAATCGTGCATAGAATCGGAGGTTGAAGCACGAGAGGATTTAAACTCACCCTAACTTGGTGGAGTTTCTCTCTGGCAACAACGACGCGGAGAAGTGACCGTTGACGGCGGCGGAGACCTGCGGCGGCGGCGCCTGAGCGGCAACGGAGGCGATCCGGAGACCACGGCGGCGGCGGCAAAGGTTTGGGGGCGGCGTTTTGAAGAAAGAATCAGCGCTGCCCTCGGATATATATACCCTTTAGTTGTCGGTGGGACGAGTTGTAAAACTTCGGTGGCACCGAGATGGATAACTTGAGGCGATTACACACTTCGTCACGCCGAAATTTAACTTCGGTTTCACCGAGGTGAAAACCTAGATCAATCAAGTGCTTTCGGTTGGACCGAGTTTGAGTGGGTTGGTCGACCGAAAATACTTAGAAGGTTTTGGAAGTTAAGCTTTTGACGGATCGGTGGCTCGAGTGCTCCTCACTCGGTGGGTCGAAAAAGACTTGATCAAAGTTTGTGATATAAGCATGAATAGAATTTGAGACAAGAAAGCATAGATAGCTAGGGGAGGAACTTAGGCATTCTTGTCCATCCATTTGGTCAGAAAAATCCAAAAGACCAAAGCAACAAATGGATGTCCTCGAATGGATAAAATCATGCATCCAACATGCTCACACAATAAGATAGCAAATGAAATATGTGTCAAACATGCACAAACAAAACACTAGCTACTATCACACAATTTGTCGATGACTAGGTCATCTATATATGAGTATATTGACTTAGGAGTCAAATGAAAACATTTGATCATAGGTCATACTCATCGTTTAAGCACAAGTGGGGTTACCACTTTTACATAAAGCGTTAATGTGTTCACATCATTTGAAGATGCTTTAGCTCAATTCTTTAGAGCAAAGCTCCCCCTTGATGTGAGAACCACTTTTAAAGGGTCAAACTAACCTTGGGTTGTCGTATAAGTCTTCATGTAGATGTTGAAGATGTGGATGCTCAATGTTGATGAAGATCATCAAGAGTTGGGAGCAATCCTTTGGATTCGGGCACTTTCAATACCTACATGGGTTAGTCCCACAAGGAACAAACAAGGATATCCATGGACATAGATTGAAGTACACAAAAGATGATGTCCATGAAAGCAATGATTACCTTGTCCCTTGACTTACCAACAAGAGGGTTTGTGACTCCATGAACTAATGCAAGATGTGGAAGTTGATTGCACAAGTTCTTGCCAAAATGAATGTGAGTGAAGTATGTTGGCGGAGTCACCCTCAAGAACTCTCTAGTTCTTCTTCTTCGGGATCCACATCATCTTGATGGGAATCCTTGGGGTTGTAGTTGAGCTTGACAAAGTAGAACTTGAAGTTTCCTTGGGAACCCACTTGACCATGGCCTTAGGTGCTTCAATAAATGCATCAATCTCCTCTTGAAGCTTGTCCTTGCCTTTTAGCTTGTGGTCTTGTGGTGGAAGGTCATCTTGTGCTTGTTCCACATTGGAAGAAGTAGGATCATACTTCTCCTTTTGAGAAACAAACTTTGGAGTGGGATATCGACCTTCTTCCCATTCAACACCCTCGGCGTTGAACTTTCGCTCAAAACCAATTCCTTGATTCTTCCGGTGCCTTCCTTGCTTGCGAACAATTTCCTCAAAGTTCTTGCTTCCGGCAAGGCTCTTGTAGACACCTTTCTCTATAATCCCTTTCAATAAACTATTTTCTTGCTCAAGTGTAACTTGGCTTGAAACATTGTTAGTGGAATCAAGAGAACTACTAGAAGTAACAACATTGGATTTAGCATGGTTATTGTTACTACTAGATGAAGAATTTTTCTTGTGCTTGTCATGCTTAGTTTTAATAGGTGGCAAGAAATTAGACAAGATAAGTCGTTTGGCAAGATATGAAGAACTCTTCTTTCGAAGATCGTCATTGATAGCTTTTAGAAACTCATGTTCTTGCTCTAGATTGAGCTTCTCGAAGCGTAGCTTCTCATGAGATCTTAGGAGCTCTCTATGATCTTCTTGAGTTGTTTCATGAGCTAACTTAAGAGTGTTTAGTTCTTTAGTTAAACGCTCAATCTCCTTCATAGCATTGTCATTCGACTCTTCTCGACTATAAAGACTACTAGCATGTTCATCATTACTAGGCTCACTAGATTTATCATGTAAAAGCTCATCTTCACCAAGCAAGTCATCCTCATCACTATCAAAGTCAATAAATTCAGGGTGTGATACCTTGGGGCCTTTAGCCATGAAGCATCTTCCAATTCCCTCATTTGGTGAATCAAATAAGTCATAGGAGTTGGAGTTGGAGGACACGAGAGCAAGACCGGCAACACCTTCATCTTGGTGTAGTCGGAGTTGGAGTGATAGCTTCTTTCGGAGTGATTGTGGAGTCGGAGCCGGAGACCCATTCACCTACATGAGCTTGATGTTTTCTTCTTGTGTAGCTCCTTGATGACTTGTCTTTCCTCTCCGAATCCTTGCTTCTCGAGAGGATCTTCGTTCATAACGATCATCTCTACTCCTTCTCTCTTTCGAGGTGACTCTTCTCTTGAGCTTCTTCTTCTTGGAGATTATTCTCTTCTCTTGTGGGGAGCGAACACTCATTTGAGTAGTGTCTAGGTCTTCCACAATTGTAGCGATTCGATCACGACTAGAAGATCTCTTTTCATCATATGATCTAGACTTTGAGCTTCTTTCCTTGCTTCTACTCTTGTAGAATTTGTTGAAGTTCTTCACCATTAGGCTTATCTCTTCATTGGAAACTAGCTTGTCACTTGAGGTTGTGGGAGCTTCACATGTAGCTTTGTAAGCACCACTTGACTTGTTGTGAAGCTCTTCCTTATCTTTAAGTGTCATCTCATGAGCAACAATTCTTCCAATGACTTGGTAGGCTTGAGATTCTTGTAGTTTGGCATCATTTGGATCAAAGTGCACACGGTGTCATACTTTCCATCCAAAGCTCTGAGAATCTTCTTGATGATGAATCGGTCGGTCATTTCTTTGCTTCCTAAGCCGGCAATCTCATTTGTGATGAGAGCAAGCCTAGAGTACATTTCAGCGACTCCTTCACCTTCCTTCATCTTGAACTTGTCAAGTTGACCTTGAAGAACATCTAGCTTTGATTCCTTCACGGACTCGGTACCTTCGTGCATTTCGACCAAAGTATCCCAAATCTCTTTTGCATTCTCAAGGCGGCTGATTTTGTTGAACTCCTCGGGACACAAGGCATTGAAGAGAATGTCACAAGCTTGAGCATTGTTTTGCAACATCCATAATTCATCCGCTGTAGCTTCACGATCCGGAACTTTTCCTTCCTCGAAGAACTCACCTTGCAAGCCAACACAAATAATGCCCCATGCGGCGGGGTTATGTCGAAGAATATGCATTTTCATTTTATGCTTCCAACTAGCAAAATTTGAACCATCAAAGTAAGGACCTCTCTGAAAATTACCCTCACTAGGCGCCATACTCTCCTAGGTTGTGAAACCAAGCTTATGGAGTCAATGCAATGGAAACCAATACAATGGAGACCAAAGCTCGATACCACTTGTAGGATCGAAAGTATGTCTAGAGGGGGTGATTAGACTACTTGACAATATAAAAATTCAGCCTTTTGATTAGGACAAGTTTTTAGCAAGTTCACAATGATGATCAAGTCAAGTATCACCCTACACATGCAATTCTAGAGTATTGGCAGCGGAAAGTAAATTGCACATGTAGTAAAGAGAGGTGGAGAAGAGCAAGCGCAATTTGGAACACGGAGATTTTTCTCGTGGTTCCGATAGGTGGTGCTATCGTCAATCCACGTTGATGGAGACTTCAACCCACGGAGGGTAGCGGCTGCGAGAGTCCACGGAGGGCTCCACCCACGAAGGGTCCACGAAGAAGCAACCTTGTCTATGCCATCATGGCATACGCCCACGGAGGACTAGCCTTACTCGGGGTAGATCTTCACGAAGTAGGCGATCTCCTTGCCCTTACAAACTTCTTGGTTCAACTCCACATCTTGACGGAGGCTCCCAAGCGACACCTAACCAATCTAGGAGGCACCACCCTCCAAAAGGTAATAGATGGTGTTGGTGATGATGAACTCCTTGCTCTTGTGCTTCAAATGATAATCTCCCCAACACTCAACTCTCCTCACTGATTTGGCTGTGGTGGAAGAAAGGATTGAGTGGAAAGCAACTTGGGAAGGCTAGAAATCAAGTTTCATATGGTGGGAGTGGAGCAACTTGATCTCAACACAAGGATAGGTAGTTTTCTTCTCAGAAATGTAAGGTAGGAGTGGTAGTTCTTTCTGATGGCTCTCTCCACGAATGAAGAGGGGGTGGAGGGGTATTTATAGCCTCCACACAAAATCCAACCGTTACACACATTTGACCAATCTCGGTCAGACCGAAGTTGACAACTCGGTGAGACCGAAAGTTCAAAACATGTGAACGTTGGGATTTTCGGTGGGACCGAAAATACAATCTTGGTGAGTCCGATTCTTCCAAAGACTAGGGTTTGCCAATCTCGGTGGGACCGACTTTATCATCTCGGTAACACCGATATGATGACAGAAGGTTACAGAAGCTTGGCAACACTAGTTTTGGTGAGACCGAGTTTGGAATCGGAAAATCCGAAATTTCTAGGGTTTGGGTATATGGCTGAGGTGGTTCATCTCGGTGTGACTGAATTTATGGAATCGGTGGGACCGAGATTACTTATGAGTGTATGTTGGAATGAAAGATTGCTGATAGTTTGGGAGATAGATCACTAAGCACTTTGAGCAACGGATCATTATCATAACCTCATCCCTTTTAATAGTATTGGCTTTCCTATAGACTCAATGTGATCTTGGATCACTAAACCAAAAATGGAGTCTTGAGCTTTTGCCAATGTTTTCCTTAGCATTTTGAGGGTCCACTTCTTGAGTCATTGCCATACCCATATCACTGAACTTTCTGAAATGATTCTCAAGAAACTATTAGTTCAATGATATATATGTTGTTATTAATTACCAAAACCACCCGGGGATTAGTTGCACTTTCACCGTGTGTGTTTGAAATCTGACCATTGGAACACGTGTTAGTTCCTTAGTGACCCAGGGTCATTTCAGACATATCAGGTCGGGTTGCCTAGTGGCTATAAATAGCCCACCCCCTACACCATAAATTGGTGGCTGCTCAGAGTTAGTGCACGGCTTTTGTCGTTTGAGAGCAACCCACCTCGAAGCCTTTGAGAGAGAGAAATCCTTGTGAGGACCAAGCCCAAACACCCAGAGCCAAAGAGTGTTAGGCATCACTGAAGTCATTTTGTCTGTGTGACCTAAAGACTTATTACACTTGAGGACTGTGAATCCTCCAGCCGGTTAGGCGTCGCGTTTTGAGCATCCAAGAGTCATTGTGGATTGCCGGTGAACGAAGTCTGTGAAGGTTCGGAAGTCTACCTTGAAGACTTACCAGAGTGATTGGGCGAGGACTATGTGTCCTTAGCTCAAGGGGAATAAGGTGAAGACGAGGTTGTCACAGCAACTGGAACTGGTCCAACAAATCCCATGTCTTCAACAAGTGACTGGTTCTATCCTCTCCCTTCCTTTACTTAGAGTTTGTCTTCGTGAAGTCATTGCCTCTCTGCCGTACCTGTTTGACTTCATTGCTTGACTACTATTGTTGATTGGCTGCATACTATCTTCCATCCTGATCCTTACTACTTAGGTGCTATTAGTCCTGTACTTTCACATCATTGCATACTTGACTATGGTTTGCTTGTTGTAGTTTATCTTCCGCTGCATATCAATTAGGTCATTTCTATTGTTTGTCTTCAAAACTTCCATGTTTTGAATACTTTCATAAAAATCGCCTATTCACCCCCCCTCTAGTCGATAACTAGCACTTTCAATTGGTATCGAGCAAGGTACTCCTTGTTACGTGTGATTGGTTTAACCACCGGAGTTTTAGCTATGTAAATTTGCAGGATTGAGGAACATATCTTGCCCCACCTTTGACGGTCATGAGTATCCTCGGTGGAAGGCCATGATGAAGAAGCGACTCATGGCTATGGATAGCGAACTGTGGACCGTCACTGAGATTGGTCTTACTGATCTATGCAAGATGGCAGAGGCTGATGACATTCGCAAGTACACTCTACTGAATCTCACGGCGAAGGATGTCATCTGCTCCCATTTGTCCCGAAATCAGTTCAGGAATGTCATGCACCTCAATCACGCGAAGCTAATCTAGGACAGGCTTTCTGAGGTCTATGAAGGTCATCGTACTCGTCATGATCCTTGGTTTCAAGATTACAAGGAGTCTCTTAAAGAGATGACCTTTGCACCTGAACCGCGATCATCTTCACCATGCCTAATGGCAAGGGTTCTAAAATGGCGAATGCTGCCTCTCGACACGTGATGATGAATCGGTGATGAATTTGGCCCCACCATGTCAAACTTGCTTCCCTTGCCACTAAACAACAAAGAGTCTTGGAAAAGGTTCAAAACATGCTTAGTAAGAGCGATGATATGTTGGGTGAAGAAATGGATCAGTCAAAAGCATTGGCTGAGAGTCTTCAGAGACTTCATGCCAAGTTTGACGCCCTTCAAGATCAACATAATGCTCTCTTGTCTGATCACGAGAAGCTTTCTTCTGAATGTCTTCAAAGAAAGAAAGATCTTGAAAAGATAAGAGTGGATTATGAAGATCTTCAGAAGGAGCGCGACTCATTACTCGCTCAACAAATTAGTCCCGCTCAGGATGGATTTGAACCACCATGTCTAAAATGCATTGAGCGTGATAACGCTACATCTGTTGCCGAATGTTCCTCTGTTGCTACTGTTGCATTGTCTTCAACTACTGATGTGGTAACTAACCCCTCTGCGGAGGATACCACTACTATTACTGATGAAAATGCTAGGTTGAAGACATTGCTTGAAACATGGATGTATAAAAGTCTGAAAGGACATCGAGACATCTTGTGCGATGTCCTCAAAAGCGATTCTGGCTGAAACCCTAGGAAAGAGGGTGTTGGGTTCGATAGGAAAATGAATGTTGATGGCTCCTACTGGAAGCCTGAGCAGTATCCCAAAACCACATGGGTTGCTGCAAAGGAACCTTCAGTAGATCCATCCACCTTATCTGGCTTTACCTGTGCTAATCTATTGTTATTGATGAATCCTTTGATGCAAACTATAAGCTGTTCAAGAATCAGAATGGTGAAGTGTTTTCCAGGTATATTGGTACTAACTGCAGGAATGGACCACCTATGAAGAAGATCTGGGTACCTAAGCAGTGCATTGAGAATCTTCCTGTGAATGTCGTCATGACACCACCAAGGAAGAAGACAAACCCCAGACCTATGGCTTCATATGGCCCAAAGGCTTCATCTGAATCTGAGGACTCACCCGAGTCACCCTAAAGCCAATGTTTTGCAGGGAAATCATACTCAGACTTATGAATATGAGTGTGTGTCTTCAAACCGCTATGTTCATAGAACTAAGAACTTTTCTGCTTATTCATATGAGTATCATTCATCTCCTGCAAGGCTATTTGCTAGGGCTCCAAAGCCGAAATTCTCAGATGCTGCACTTAGACTCATTGCTTCTAAGCCACCCCTGAAGATGTGGGTGGTGAAGAAGAATTAACCTTCCTTGCAGGGAAATGTCTCCAGCCTGTAATCAAAGGCATCCTATGCTATTGCTGGGGAGCTAAAACACATAAAGGGATGCATGATAAAATGATCTTACTATGTATTTCATATCTGAATCGCTTACCGGTCATACTATGTGTCCTAACCTTGATCTAAGCTGTGATAATCCTTGTGTGCGTCAAATGCTTATGCTTCACAACACTCTTCGTGAAGCCCGACCTCCTAACTATACTGTAGGGTATGACACCAAAAGCTTCAGAATGGATTATGGACAGCGGATGCACAAATCATATATTTGGTGATCAAAGTCTTCTCATGGACTCAACCTTCGTCCATCGGACAAGAGTCACATCACATTTCTTGACCTTTGGTAAAAGCAAGGTATTGGGTCTAGGTAGAGTTGCAATCTCAAAGGATCAACACATGGATAAAGTGATGCTTGTTGAATCCCTTGGTTTCAACTTAATGTCTGTCTCAATGCTTTGTGACTTGAACATGATTGTGCTATTCGGAAAATATCATTGTCTTGTACTAATGGAATCTGACAAGTCTTTAGTCTTTGAAGGGTATCGGAAAGATGATCTATACATGGTAGATTTCTCAACAGGTCCACAGCTTGCCGTATGTCTTCTTGCAAAAGCTTCTGAATGCTGGCTCTGGCATCGGAGGCTGGGGCATGCTGGTATGAGGAACTTACACACACTCGTCAAGAAGAAGCATGTCATAGGCATCGAGGGTGTCAAGTTCAAGAAGGATCATTTGTGTGGTGCCTGCGAAGCTGGAAAGATGAACAGGGCAAAGCACCCCTCGAAGACAATCATGACGACATCTCAACCCTTCGAGCTGCTACACATGGACTTATTTGGACCTACTCACTACTCAACCCTCACAACAACTACTTGTCTCTATGGCTTCGTCATTGTTGATGACTACTCAAGATACACATGGGTGCATATAATTCTGTACAAGACTGAAGTGCAAGATGTCTTCGGACGGTTCGCCAATCGAGCAATGAACAATTATGGCGTGAAGATCAAGCATATCAGAAGTGACAATGGCACTGAATTCAAGAACACCGGACTTGATCTTTATCTGGATACAATGGGAATCACTCATGAGTTCTCTGCTCCATACACACCTCAGCAAAATGGCATCGTTGAGCGCAAGAATAGAACCCTCATTGAGATGGCTCGAACAATGCTTGACGAATACAAGACACCAAGAAAGTTCTGGCCTGAAGCTATTGATACAACATGTCACATCATCAACCGTGTTTACATCCATAAGCTTCTGAACAAAACATCCTATGAGATCCTTACTGGCAAGAAGCCAAATGTCAGCTACTTCAGAGTATTTGGAGCTAGGTGCTGGATCAAGGATCTCCATCACAAGTCAAAATTTGCACCTAAAGCTCACGAAGGCTTCATGCTTGGCTATGGAAAGGACTCACACTCCTACAGAGTCTTCAACCTCTATCTCTACAAAATCGTCGAAACTATGGACATGCGATTTGATGAAACAAATGGTTCACAAAGAGAACTCCTGCCAAGTACACTAGACGAAGCTCCGCCCAGCGAATCTATCAAGCTGATGGGAACTGGTGAAATCATGCCTTCTGAAGCACAGCCTGAAGAGGAACTTATCATTTCTGCTCCGAACCAACCTGAAGACAATGCTCAAACTAAAGACAATCCTCCCAATGATGACAATGACCAGCAAGAGCAAAGTCTTCGTCCAGTTCATCCTCGAGTTGCAAATGAAGTACAAATTGAGAAGATAATTGATAGGATCAATGCACCTGGTCCACTTACTCGCTCAAGAGCAACACAGTTAGCAAATTTCTGTGGGCACTTCTCATTTGTGTCAATATCAGAACCCAAGAAAGTTGCTGAAGCCTTTATGGAACCTGAATGGATACAAGCTATGCAAGAGGAACTTCAACAGTTCAAGCTGAACAATGTTTGGGAACTTGTCAAGCATCTTGACCCTTGCAAGCATAACATCATTGGAACAAAATGGATATATTGAAACAAGCAAGATGAGCATGGTCAAGTTGCCAGAAACAAAGCATGTCTTGTGGCCCAAGGATATACTCAAGTAGAAGGAATTGACTTCGATGAAACATTTGCTCCTGTGGCTAGGCTTGAAGCTATTCGCATACTACTAGCCTACGCTAATCACCACAACATTCTGCTACATCAAATGGATGTGAAGAGTGCATTTCTCAATGGCAAGATTGAAGAAGAAGTATATGTCGCTCAACCACCTGGCTTTGAAGATCCAAAACATCCTGATATGGTGTACAAGCTAAACAAAGCACTGTATGGTCTCAAACAAGCTCCTCGCGCTTGGTATGATAAGATCAAAGACTTCCTGAAGAGCAAAGGCTTCAAACCTGGATCCCTCGATCCCACACTCTTCATGAAGACATATGATGGTGAACTGTTTGTGTGCCAAATATATGTGGATGACATTATCTTTGGCTGCACCAACCAGAAGTATAGTGATGAGTTTGGATACATGATGCAAGAGCAATATCAGATGTCCATGATGGGTGAGCTGAAATTCTTCCTTGGTCTTCAAATTCGTCAGCAAACGAATGGCATCTTCATATCTCAAGAAAAATACCTCAAAGATTGTCTGAAGAAGTTTGGAATGGAAGACTGCAAAGGTTACACGACGCCAATGCCATCCAAACACCATCTTGGTCCCGACGACAATGGTAAAGAGTTTGATCAAAAGGTATACCACTCCATGATTGATTCCTTACTTTATCTATGTGCATCTAGGCCAGATATTATGCTTAGTGTTTGCATGTGTGCTCGATTCCAAGCGACACCAAAGGAGTCGCATCACTTAGCGGTGAAGCGAATTCTTCGATATTTGGCTTACACCCCAACACTTGGATTATGGTATCCAAAGGGCTCAAAATTTGATTTGGTTGGATTCTCGGATGCTGATTATGCTGGTGACAAGGTGGATCACAAGTCTACATCAGGCACATGTCACTTTCTGGGTCGATCACTTGTCTGTTGGTCTTCAAAAAGCGAGCGTGTATCACTCTCAAGCTGCTGAATCTGAATACATTCTTCTTGGATCTTGTTGCGCTCAGCTTCTATGGATGAAGCAAACTCTCAAGGACTATGGCATCAATCTGAAACAAGTGCCTCTCTTCTGCGACAACGAAAGCGCCATCAAGATTGCCAACAATCCAGTCCAGCACTTGAAGACAAAGCACATTGAAATTCGTCATCACTTTCTCAGAGATCATGTCATGAAGAAAGATATTGACATCATTCACGTCAACACTGAAGAGCAACTGGCAGATATCTTCACAAAGCCCTTGGATGAGAAAAGGTTTTGCAAGTTACGGTGTGAGCTAAATATCTTGGAATCCACAAATGTCCTGTGATCAGGCACACATCCTAACACTTATGCATGTTGATGACTTAGATGTGCAACACACGAAGTAAAGTATATCTTCAATCAATAAATACTTACATTCTGAGTGTGAATACATTAACATGGAATTTGACTTCGGAGCGCCACGATAATTGTGCGCCATGTCTGGGTCTAATACTTCCTATACGGTGGGTAACGCCACCACCAAATTTCTCTGTTTGAAGTGTTTCACTCATGGCGTTATTTTTGCAATGACTTCGCATTTGGTTTGTCTTCAATTTCAATTTATCTTCATGATTTTCTTCACTATGATGATTTGATTGCTTTCTGATATATATATATACACTAGTGTTCTGTCCTCTACAGCATTCACTTATAGCTATGTCTTCCTAGTTGAACCTTTTGAACTAAGTGAATGTGATCGGACCCTAATCTCTCTATGCTTTCTATCTCAAACTCTATCTGTCCAAATCATATGCATTCTAGTGAAATTTTCGAATGTCTTCTTTGCGTCCTAGTCAGCAGAAGACACAGAGACAAACATTAAGTCTGTTTTAAATGACTCATCCTTATTTTCTAAATCCGGAGAAGCTGGAACAACCATCCGACATGCCTGGCGGGCGTGGGAACGTGGGACAACTCTGAGTATGTTGCATACTTGCCACGTGCCCCTCAGATGTGAACCGCCAGGCACTGCGTAATTCTTATTTGTGCCGCACACTTCTTATAAATACATGTCCCCTGCAGATAAAAAACCTTCTTCCACCTCTCCACCTCATCAAAACCCTAGCACCACCGCTAGCTCTCGATGGCCTTGGCTGACAAGCGCTTAGCTGCCTGACTTCTCCGACGCCGTCCTCATGCCGGCCGCGGACATCGTCCTCTCCGCCGTTGCAGTAGGTGTCCTCCGTCGCCAAGTTAGGGCAGGGTGGATTGAACTGCTCGGTCTCCTGTTCATCCCATCTAGCAGTTCTTCATGTGGTAAATATAACTCTATTTTTACCATCCTTTTGATCTTCAAAGATTCATCCTATTTACCAAAAGTTGTTTGTGCCTACACAATGTTAGATCTATTCTGTCTGGATCTCATACTGGCTAGTCTATTCACTTAAACTTCATATCTTGTTTGATTCCTCACTTGTACTTATTAGCGGATTCATACAAATCTGGAACCAACTCTCAACATATAAGTGAATGTCTTCGCATCATGGGGTCAATGTCTTCAAACTGATTTATCTTCAAAATCTTCTGAGAATGCATATGACCTCTCCCCCTTCCCTCGCATCTCTAATGCTATCACAGGTACATGTCCGTGGGAGAATCCCTTGGTTCTCATAGTCTACATTCATTTGCAGAATTCTTACAGCATCACATTAACTCTCCCGAAGCCAGTTCCTGTTTTTCCAGCAAGCAAAAGTCCTTGAAGCCTTTGAACGTATTGAAGCCATTCAGTTTAAAGTTCATGGCTGCAGAGAAATATGTAAGGAAGGGTGGTAGACAACGTCGTGGGGGAACATCAAAAGATTTGCCTGATGACCACGCAGAACTTTACAAGATAGATCCTGAAGAGAATTATCATCAGCGCAAGACATGAATCCAATGGATTCGACGATATTGGGCTGAACAATGGTTCAAATACAAGTTCGTGACCCAGGAATACGCTGAGAAGAACGCTATCAAGAGTCCTTGGGGTGATGTTCTCTATCAAGGCCTTCAACCCAAGAACAGAGCTGAAGCTATTGCATAGGGTTTCTATCCCTGTATGGTCCGTGGACCTCAGCCTGATAATGCCGACCCATCATCATTGCTCTGGTGTCGTGACGATACTCTCTTCAAGTGCAACTTCCAGCACGCAAAGGCATCGGCCAAGGAAAACAAGAAGTCATTGGGATTAGACTTCAACCCTGGTCCCTCTGCTCCCCGTGCTGACGGCTCACGTGATGCTGATCCCAAAGTCATCGGCCCCTTCTCCAACCTTGATGGCCTCATCACTTACATCTTGGTCCAAGGTGCCAAAGTGGATCATTCGATAATGATCTTGACATCGATGAAGCCCAGCTCCTCCTCCAAAGCGCGAAGCTAAAGAAGCCTAAGGCTTCAAGATCATTGCTCCTCCAAGAGCTTCACGTGCGAAGCCAGCAGCCCTTGCACCTCCCCGAAGGCGATTGTGCGGTCAGAAGATCTATCACGTATCTCCAAGAAGGCGGAGAAGAAAAAGAAAATCGTCAAGCATCTTGATCGGACCTTGACTCCTGCTGCCATTCTGCGAGAAGAGCACATTGATCGTCGGTGATGAAGATCTTGCAGATGATGCCCTTGAGCAAGCGATCAAGAGCAAGGAAGAAGCAGAGATCTTCAATAACTTGCGTCTCTTCGATGTGGCAATCATCCATAACTTCATTGATGAGTGGGTTGACACCCCAAATCTCAGCTTTGAAGATCTGCAGCTTCCCATTGGCCTCAGCGTCTCCTTCAATGGCGCCATTGCTTCTGAGCTAGCTCTCGCTCAGCGCATCATTGAACTGAAGCACAAAGATTGATTATGAGAAAGCTCAGTTCAAAAAGCATCTGGCAAAGCTCAGCGTGCAAGATGTCAGAAACTTCAAGATCATGCTGCACGAGCTTAAAGAAGCCTTTCTCAAGAAGCGCGAAGAAGCTCAAGGCTCTTGTGAGCGTATGAAGAGTCTGGCTGACAAATGTGTGCTAGCCTACAATGAGGCTGAGAAGCGCAAGTCTCTTGGTCGTCCTAGCATTGACCCCAAAATGGCTACAAAGAAGAAGAAGATATCAACCGCTCAATCTGCACCTTCAAAGCAGGAAACACCGCGCATAATCTTCCCAAGCAGCATGACTGGCTCGAAGCCAAAGGTCATGTCAACCGCTTCAGAATAGAAGAAGACGAGGGCTGCCGAGGCTGAAGCCAGAAAAAGGAAAAATACTGAAGCCTCTGATGCTGCTCCCTCCAAGAAGAAGCGCAAAACCAAGAAGAATCGGGCTGCTCCCATAGAGCC
The DNA here is from genome assembly GCA_021437245.1 of Aegilops speltoides. Taxonomy (NCBI): domain Eukaryota; kingdom Viridiplantae; phylum Streptophyta; class Magnoliopsida; order Poales; family Poaceae; genus Aegilops; species Aegilops speltoides. Next base: position 360,752,330 of record CM038144.1, read on the forward strand.
CTTAGTTGTTGAACCTATCTTAGTGGTTCGCCCTGCATCTGAACACCAAGAACGACGAATGATAGTTCATGAGCCTGCTTCCACAGAGGCTCATGAAGCTGAAGACATTCCACAGGCTGAACCCACCGCTGCTGAAGACATTGCTCACAATGACAATGTTGAAGATGATGAAGTTCTTCCTCAGATCGAACACAACCTGGTATCATTGCCTGTTCTCACGAACAGCGAACTCATCAACATTGGTCGTCCTCTGACGCCAATTGCTCAGGATGCATCATGGGCTGATCACCCACAGCAACAAGACTCCCCAAGTACTCCCCAACAACAACCACAAGTCACACCACCTGTGCAAGAAGAACAAGAGGACTTTGAGGCCCAGCCAACTCCATCTCCAAAGGCGTCGCCAGCATTACGCAGGCTTCGCAAAGGACCAAGGCCTCAGGTCCCTCTTTCGAGCATTCTAGAAGGAGAAGTGCAGCACCCATCTGTTGCACGTCAAGTGTTTCCTGAAGCCACTCCAACTGTGAATGTCTCCGTGTCTGAAGCCCACGCTGCTGAAGACAATCCGGCTGCATCAGCCGATGACAATCAAGAAGACGTATGTGTCCCTACTCCCCCCAATACTGAAGAAGCTGTTCCTGATGTGAACGTGCCAGTGCCCGACCCTCCAGCTCATCAAGTGGAGGTTTAAAATCTTGAGGCTACCACCACCAACACAAATGAAGCCAATGATATAATCATGGCTGAAAAATGTGGAGCCTGCACCAACCAATGTGCCCGAAGCCAATGATGCACTGCTCCTCAAGTGTATCATTGTGCGACTGAAGCCACGATTGTTGCCCTTGCTCTGTTACGCCACCAAGGCCCTATACAATTGAGCAAGCATACAATCATGGTCACTAACCCTTTGTCCGATGGCCCGTTTGGTCCCTCCGCCTACTACCTCTGGTCCTCGGTTTGATTATCATGTTGAGCATAGGCCTCGTGTCCGAAACTAAAGCCAAGGCGCCAAGGTTCCAGTCATCGCAAACTCTCTGTGGTCCTTCAATGCAAATGGTTTCAAAAGCCACAACACCTTCTTTGACATTGCAAGAACCCTACTCAAGGCCAAGAATATCATCGATCGTTTACGGAGCTATCGGCGTGAAGCCATTACTCTGCGTTACAGTATGATCAAGGCGCATTTTCCCTCATATCGCCTCGACACTGAAGCCATTCTTTGGACTACCATGCTTAGAAGAAGCACTTGACTGTTTTCATGATCTGGTGCGCTTTCGGCTTTGTGACGAGACAAAGAACATTGGAATGAGGAACTTTTGCTTCAATTCTATGCTACCCTCCACATTCGCGGCTACAACAGGGATATAAAGACATGGGTTCTCGAGTGGATGACAGGAAATGTTCATCATGAAGCCAAAGCTCTTGACATCATTGAGCTTACAGGCCTACCCACTCCCGGAGAGCTGTATGAACCTGATTGTCAACTCCACCGCAATGCACTGGAGAGCATCTTCCATAAGCCAGAACCAAACATGAGCCAGATGTTGAGCATGATGAAGCCTCTGCCATCTAACGCTGAATACCCGAAGGAGTTCTTTGTTGATGACCTAGAGTATCTACCTTGCACAATATATGACATCATCCGGCGAACTCTATGGCCTATCAAAGGGCATTCATCAGCGGCCAAACTTGAAGGAGCCATGAAGACATTGGTCTTTTCCGTCCTCAATGGCATCAGCTTCAATTCACAAGAATTCTTCATCCGGCAATTGGCTGCGTCTGGATCTGACCTTTTTGGCCTGAAATTCTATGCTCCATGGGTCATGCGCCTCATCAAGCTACACTACTCTATCAACTATCAGCCCTCTGCTCGCAATCATCTGATCTTTCTACCAGAGGTTGATATGTCAGTTGAAGCCATATACCCTGAGCCTGCCAAGAAGCCTCTTTGTCTTCAAAATGCTGATCACCAAAGCTTCACTCAGCCCATGGAAGGCGTCCAAGTAGTAACACGTATCTATCCAATGGCTGGGAACACTCGTCTGCCTCATCGTGCGCAAACTGAAGCTACTGAAAGCGCCATTGCCCAAAGGCCTAAGACGCGCGCTCGTGTTCTAAATGACCGAGAACTTCTTGTGGCACTTCATCAGAAACAAGATAAGCATCACTTTTGGCTCAAGAGACAGATGCAAAGCCTCTTGGTGGACGTCAATCGCATTCGAAATCTTGCCACCAAGAATGCTTTTGTCACTCACGAGACCTGTCGGCGATCATGGAAGAGTTTGATGCTGCTTAGTGCTGAAACAGATCTTCAAGACGATGGCTTCACTGAAAGATTCAAGTTTGACTCCACTCCTCCACGGACTGCTGTCCTACGTCGAACTCCATCCCTTGAAGACTCTGACTATTCTTCCTTCGCGGCAACTATGAATGCCAGAGTGATCGATGATGAAGATGATGCTACTTCACCGCCCCTACTTCTGCACGCATCGACACTGCACCAAGTACATCTGCGCCGCCAAACAACAATGACAACCCTGCTACTTCACCTACTCATGAGGACGAGTAGATGCTCTATGTCTTCAAACCTTTTTGATCCTTACTGACAAAAGGGGGAGAAGCATATGAGTTTGATAGTCTTCAAGCGGGTTCATATGGGCGGTTGCTTTATATTTTGCCTAGTGTTTACAACTCTCGCTTTTGATACATTTGGTTCTTTGAGTTGTAACACTTAAACTTCGATGATAAATCGCTACTTATTTGCTTTCTTGTGATGCGATGATAAATTCCGCATGTGCGATGATAACTCCGCACTTAGATCATTCTGCAGACGTCCATTTTATTATGCATGTCATTCTATTTGCTATATCATTTCATGCATGATGAATTATCTTCATAAGTTGAAGAGGATCTCCACAAGTACAACCTGCCATGTGCATTTGCATTCCAAAAGAAAATTACTTATATGCACATCTTGAGGAGCCTTTGCTACTTATGAAGACAATACCTATCCTTTACAATTTCACATACTTTATCCCCATTGAAAACTTCAACGGTTTGTCATCAATCACCAAAAGGGGAGATTGTAAGTGCGTCTAGTGCCACCTCTAGTTGGTTTTGGAGTATTGACGACAAAGTTGGTTGAGGACTAATGAGTTTGTGAGAATTGCGGGATACGCAGTAGTGTCCCTCATTGATTCGGTTTACCTACGGAGATGACCCTAAAATGTATGAAGACATTGACGACAATGGTGGTATGTGAAGATATTCATATTGAAGACTATGACATGAGAAGACATTGAGTGAAGACTATGTTGTTCCGCTGTTTCCTTTTCTTCTTTGTTGAGTCATAGGAACCACCGTACTGTTAAGTGGGGTCCAAGTGAACAAAGTCAGAATGACTGAAGTGATGCTCAACCCAAATCCTATGTCTTCGAGAGAAGACACTGAGAGCAAATCTTATCCAGAGCTGGATGAGTCAGCTTTGCTTGTAGCCCAAGTAAAGTTGCCATGTGTGTTTGAAATCTGACCATTGGAACACGTGTTAGTTCCTTAGTGACCCAGGGTCATTTCAGACATATCAGATCGGGTTGCCCAGTGGCTATAAATAGCCCACCCCCTACACCATAAATTTTTGGCTGTTCAGAGTTAGTGCACGGCTTTTGTCATTTGAGAGCAACCCACCTCGAAGCCTTTGAGAGAGAGAAATCCTTGCGAGGACCAAGCCCAAACACCCAGAGCCAAAGAGTGTTAGGCATCACTGAAGTCTTTACTGTCGTGTGACTGAAGACTTATTACACTTGAGGACTGTGAATCCTCCGGCCGGTTAGGCGTCGCGTTCTGAGCATCCAAGAGTCATTGTGGATTGCTGGTGAACGAAGTCTGTGAAGGTTCGGAAGTCTACCTTGAAGACTTACCAGAGTGATTGGGCGAGGACTGCGTGTCCTTAGCTCAAGGGGAATAAGGTGAAGACGAGGTCTTCTAAGTTGAATCTCAGCCTCCCTAACCAGATGTACAGTTGTGACAGCAACTGGAACTGGTCCAACAAATCCCGTGTCTTCAACAAGTGACTGGTTCTATCCTCTCCCTTCCTTTACTTACAGTTTGTCTTCGTGAAGTCATTGCCTATCTGTCATACCTGTTTGACTTCATTGCTTGACTACTATCATTGATTGGCTGCATACTATCTTCCATCCTGATCCTCACTACTTAGCTGCTATTAGTCCTATACTTTCACATCATTGCATACTTGACTATGGTTTGCTTGTTGTAGTTTATCTTCCACTGCATATCAATTAGGTCGTTTCTATTGTTTGTCTTCAAAACATCCATGTTTTGAATACTTCCATAAAAATCACCTATTCACCCCCCTCTAGTCGATAACTAGCATTTTCACATTCATCAAACATAATGAAGGAAGAAATTGGAGGCAGGTGCAGTTTAACAGATTTTGTTGGTTGCTGATAGTTGGGGTCCCATTTGATCACTGCAATACTGAGGATATTGCCACTGCAATAGCAAAATTTTGTGGAATCATCAATTGGGAGAAGGAGGATGCTTTAAGAGGCAAGATTCTGGTCAAGGCCAGAGATACATATCTGATTGAAATTCCTAAGAGCATTAGATGGTCTGAAGGAGAGAATTTGGAGGAAGGCTCACTTAAAAGTTCCGTTGAGGTGCTACTGGAAGAAATGCAGAGAGGTGGGATTGCTGATGAAGATCCATTCCCCCTCCTAGAGTAGATCCACACCCTGTACCTCAGAATGCAAATGACTTCCCAGGATTTCACAACATGCAGATTAACACTGCACCAGCAGACAACGCTGAATGGGAAGAGCGGGATGAGCAGGGTCATTGGGTTTTTCCTCGGCCAGTAGCTCAACCTATGGAGATTGTTCAGCAGGAATAAATTCAGTTAGATGGTAATGAAGCTATGCCAAATAGCAGCATTACCACAACAGTTTGATTGTCTGAAGGTTTATCATCTCATAACAATGGTGGTCTCAATATTCAGAACCAAGAAGTGAATCAGGTTGCTCTGGGAAACATTGGGGCCCCTCTAGGTATTGGTCTGCATAATTTGTTGCAAGCTTATCCTGCTGATGAGCAAGACAATGATCTTGAGGAAGGACAGTTCCTTGCTCCAGTGGACGAGCAGCAGTTGGGAGTTGCTGAACATTTGGAGCAATCTGCTTCTGCAGTTGTAGCTTCTGAACAAAACAATGAAAATGAGATAGAGCAGAACCAACAAGAGGAGGCCTAGCATGTTGTTGTTTCTGGTCTGGAGGGAAATGTTGTGATTGCTGAACAAGTGGCTATTGCAGAAGACACTCTGGTTGCTGCGCCACATGATATGATCAATGAGGGGTCCAAAGTAATTGAGACTTCTATGACCTCTATTCCTTGTGCTGTTGGAGAAAATGCAGGCACTTTTACAGGTACAAACTTTTTTCATCTGGATAATGCTAGTAAAGATAATATCAGTTCACAAGATACTTTTAACTTGGCCTCTCCACATGCTTTATCTGTAATTGATGGTGCTCATCTTATGTATGAGGAAGGTATTGAGCTTTGAGGGAAACATTTTGCTCCTTCTCCTACAAAAGTGGCAAGCTCATTTTCATTTGAAATTACTGTAAGTTGGTTTAACTTCATCCTGCACTTACTTCTGACACCAGACAAGTTTGATTGGACTCTGCATTTGCTAAAATCTGCTCTCTGGCAAATTTTGGTTAAAAATTGTAAGGAAGAAGAAACCATGACTTTTTGTATTCCTGATAAGTGCTCTATCTCCCAGGCTCCTGTCTGTAAGCTTCAGTCCCCAATGGGACCCAATAAAGAATATGCCTTCAGTAGCCCAGCTGCACACTCTTCATCTGGAGAAGACAGTCCCCTCAAAATGGTCTCTCATGGGAATGTTATCCTCTTACCTGCTAGTGAGGCAATATCAAGAAAGAGGATGGGAAAAGGTCCCTTAGTGGAATATCAGGTAAGGAGGAGTGGGAGAATTAGAGAGGAAAACAAGGGCTTCAAAAGAAACTCATGCTCTGGAAATATTTGTCTTCCTTGCAATGCAGTTCCTCCAGTTTTGCATAGCAAAGTTGTTAAAAATGTCACAACATCTTTTTGCAAGGTGGCTGAGGAGGAGCTGCAGGAGAAGCTGGCTAAGAGGGCCAAAAGCAAGGAGATTGAGGGGGAGGCCAGGAATTCCAAGGCCAAGGACAACAACAACTCCAACACTAGTGTTTAATGATTAGTTACATACTCATATGTATTGGCTGGAAAGCCAGGAATCAGAGGAGAAATGTTCCTAAGTTTGTATTCCAGACTGTTGGCTTTGGGCAGTGTCAGAAGCATTTTGTTGTGACCTTGCTTGGCACCTATATTTGCAGTCTTGGTTGCTTTTGCTGTAATAAATCTTATATCTGGGTAATATATAAGAAGGGGAATTGGCAGTATGGCTATGCTCTGTGCTTATGTTGCTTTCTGTGCAAATTTGAGTTCTCTGTGTGGATTGCTCTGGTTTGTCAAAGGGTGGACCTTGGCAGAAAAACTCTGAAAAATAGGTTAATAAATGAATAATAACAGATCTTGGAATATCCTAAACTGGAACATTAGGGGCATTAATGCAGAAGCAAAATGGTTAGCTTGAAAGCAGAAAATTGAGGAAAGTGCATCTGGGATTATTTGTTACAGGAGACCAAAAGAGAAAAGTTTGATCTGGCTTATATACACAATTTTTGCCAACAAAGATTTAATGAGTACCTTCCTTCCATAGGGGCTTCTGGAGGACTGATTATTTCTTGGATTGGCTCCCTCTTTCAAGGAGAAGTTCTGTTCCAAAATTAATTATCCCTTTCAGTGAAATTTATTTGCAACATTTCCAATCGATCTTGGATTTTGACAAACATATATGGGCCTAGTAATCAGGAAGATAAAGAAGAATTCATACAATGGTTTAGTAACATTCAGATGCCTCATGAGGTAGATTGGATAGTAATGGGAGATTTCAATTTATCAGATCTCCAAGTGACAGAAATAAACTAGGGGGGATGTGAATCAAATGTTACTTTTCAATGAGGTTGTCAGCAACCTGGGTTTGCTGGAATTGCCTTTAAAAGGGAGGCAATTTAGATGGAGTAATATGCAGGAAAACCCACTATTAGAGAAGTTGGACTGTTTTTTTTACTTCTGCTTCTTGGATGACTTCATATCTAGACACTACTGCCCTTCCACTAGCAAAGCCTATTTCTGACCACCTGCCCTGTTTGATTAAAGTGGGCACTTCCATACCTAAATCTAAAATCTTTAGGTTTGAGAATTTCTGGTTGAAACATAGCTCTTTTAAGGAGGTGGTCAAAGCTGCTTGGGACATTCCTGTTGGATATACAGACCCTACTAAAATGATAAATGCTAAATTCAAAAATCTAAGGAGAGGTTTAAAATCATGGGCAAAGAGTTTGACATGTCTCAAGAAGCAGATTGCAGACATCAATGAATGCATATTCTTACTGGATTTCTTTGAGGAACTTAGAAGGGTAGACACAATGGAGTGGAACTGTAGGGATTTGCTCAAGGAACACTTGATGATAATTCTGAAGAACCAAAAGATATACTGGAAGCAGAGAGGAAAAGTAAAAGGAGTAAAATTTGGTGATGATAATACAAAGTTTTTTCATACTAGAGCATCCATTAATTACAGACATAATAAAATTGCTATGCTCCTAAATTATGATCAAATTGAAATAGCAGATCATGCTAGCAAGGCTGGTATTCTTTGGGAAGCTTTCAAAAAGAGATTAGGAAAATCCGAGGGGCAAAGAATGCACTTTGATTTACAAGATCTGCCTGGACACCAAATAAATCTAGATATTTTCAGTTTCATTGAAAAACCTTTTTCAGATGAAGAAATTAACAATATTGTTAAGGAGCTTCCAAGTGACAAATCCCCTGGACCTGATGGTTTTAATAATGAGTTCTTAAAAGCATGTTGGGACATTATTGGACCTGATGTTAGAAAATTGATTCATGCTTTCCATGAAGGTAATATTTCTCTTGAGAGCATGAATACATCATACATCACATTAATGCCCAAGAATGATGCTCCTCTCACCCCAAATGACTTTAGGCCAATTTTACTACTTAATGGGGTGCTCAAGATCATAACGAAATTACTGGCAAACAGACTGCAAAAGGTTATTCTGCAAATGATACACATCAACAAATATGGTTTTTTTAAAGACAGGGTTATCCAAGATTGCTTGGGGTGGTCTTATGAGTATATTCATGTAACGCCCCGGATTCGATTCGCCAGATGTCTGCCAGTTATTCACCGTCGTTTCCATGTCATTTGCTTACATGTTGCATTTTATCATGTCATCTTGTGCATTTCATTTTGCATACGTGTTCGTCTCATGCATCCGAGCTTTTTCCCCGTTGTCCGTTTTGCAATCCGGCACTCCTATGTCCTCCGGCGTTCACCTTCTTGTCTCTTTTCATGTGCGGGTGTTAAACTTTCTCGGAATGGCCCGAGGTTTGCCAAGCGGCCTTGGTATAGCACCGGTAGACCGCCTGTCAAGTTTCGTGCCATTTGGAGGTCGTTTGATACTCCAACGGTTAACCGGGTAACTGTAAAAGCCTCTTTTGTGTGCAGCCCAACACCCCTTCCAAAGTGGCCCAAAGCCCAGCAAACTCCCCTCCATGCTCTCGGTCGTTCGATCACGATCGCATGGCCGAAAACCGCTCCTCATTTGGACTCTCCTAGCTCCCTCTACCTATATAAACACCCTCTCCCCCAAAATTCCGGATCAAATCCACCCAAACCCTAGTCTCCTCCTTCCTCCCGCCGGGGGCTCGCGGCGCCAGACGCGTCCGCCGGCGCCGGACGCGTCGCCCGCGTCCCCGCCCAACCCGCTTATCGCCGCGTGGCAGCCGCCGCCCGCGCCGCCCGCCGCCCGGCCCGTGGTCACCGAGCCGGCAGCGCCGCCGCCGCCGCTGTCGCCCGCACCCTCCGGCCTGCGCGCTCGGCGCCGCCCGCCGCCTCTTCGTCGCCTGGCTGCCGCTGCACTGCGCCCTGCACAAGCGCGCCGCCGCCATTTGCCGTCGCGGCCGCCCGCGACCCGCAGCTGCTGGTGCTCCGCCACCGCCGCCGCCTCCGCATTGTTGCCGATGGCGTCGCCGCCACCACGCCACGAGGCTCCGCCGCCCTCGGCCTCCGCCGCGCTGGCGGCCCGCCCGCCGCGCCATCTCGGCCCGCGCCACCGCCGTCCGGACTGCAGCGCCAGCGCCCGGCGAAGCTCCGTTCGCCCCGGATCCGCGCTCCTTGCCTCCTCTCTGCAGCTCCGCGAGCATGCTGCCGCCTCGGCTTCCGTGCGCCGGATCGAGATCGGATCCGAGAAACCCTAAGGTTGACCTCCAAATTCGTCTAAGTCCTAAAATTATTGCATAATCATGCCATGTTTGACCTACTGTATCTCTGCATATGTAGCTCCGTTTCGTGCGTATAATATGTCGTATTGTTCGTCTCGACGAGTACTTCATTTCATTCCATTGCATCATTTTCACTTGAGCTCATCTTGATGCCCGAAATCTTTGTTGGAAGAGTGCATGTTGATGTTAATCTCTTTGGCTGTTATAACTTGCTCATTTGTCATTTTTGCCATGATTGATGTGTGCATCCTATGAGGTTGATGTCTTCACGTGTTTTGATCTATGCCATGCCATCTTTCCAGGGGTGTATGCTATGTATTTTTGTGATCAATGTGGTGACTAGCACAAGCATGCAAACTAGGCTTCGTGATATTGCTGATTTTAGTCCCTGTTCTGCTGTTATTTTGATGCCATGTAAACTTGATGCTACAGAGAGATCCATGCATATTTTGAGATACTTCAATAAGGGTGTTTTGAACATATGGTTATTGTATATCCACTCATGCCCTTGTTTGCAATTATGGAGTAGTCTAGCATGTCATTTTGGTGCTCTACTTTTGCTTCAAAATGTTTCCTGGCAGATTGTTTACTTGTTATTCAATTTGGCCAAGGTTGTTATAGTTGATCGTTGCATGCTATGGACTTGTTCTTGACTTGGTTTGTTTCACAAACATGTCTTCTTGATGATGCTATGCTTATATTGTCATGCAATGACTTGTGATGAGTGAATCGAGCTTGTTAAGTAGGGTAGTTGTTGTTGCTGTTTTCCTGACAGATTCTGTTATATTTTGTTGCTATGTTAACATGCTTCTACTAATCATTCTATGCATAATCTGGAGATGTTCTATAAACATGTTTTGATCTACATGTCATGCTCTATCCATTCATGCCCTTGGTTGCAATTATAGCCTGCTGGAACATGTTGTTATCTTGCTCTAAAGTTTGCTAAATGATGTTGCTGTCAGCCTGTTAACATTAAGTTCAATGTTTCCATGATTGTTTGCTAGTGATCCATGCACCCTATGACCTTGCTCTTGCCATGCTTAGCTTCATAAACATGTCTTCTTACTGTTGTTTGCCTTACCATGCCATGTATTGCTCTGTGGTGAGTGATTCAAGCTCACCAACATGCCTACTTATTGTTGTTTCTGCCATGTTTGAATATGTCATAACTTGCCATGTTTACATGGGTGCCATCATATTTTCCGTGCCCTTTTGGCTCATGGTCAGTAAGGGACTTTTGATCTATGCATTTAGTAGTAGCATGCCACGCCTTTGTTTGCCATGATATGTTCCTTTAACATATTGTTTGCTTGCTCTAAACATTGCAACCTGATGTTATTTCCTGATAAGTCTGAAACTGTTATTATTTGCAATCTTACCATGTCCTTTTGAGCATGTTCTAGTTGTTTCTGGAGATAGCTCAGTGTTCATGTTTTGTAGTGCTTTACCTGTACTTCATGCCCATGCCTTTTGTTATTATGTTGGGGTGCTGTAGCTTGTTGTTTTGATGCTTGTAAGATGCCTAGTTGCTGTTTTGGACAGATTGTTGTTATGACTTGTATAGAGTGTATGTGTTGCACCGTTGCTCTGTTTTGAGTGTGCTCTATATGAAACTTGCTTGTTTTTGCATGTAGTTTCATATTATCATGTTGCATCCTTGTTTTGAGGTGTTTGCTTGATGTTTGTATAGATTTTGCATCAATGCCATGCTTAACTTGTTTTGCTCATATCTTCTAGGCCGTAGCTCCGAATCTAATGAACTTTATATGTAACTTGACTAGAATTTCATGTAGATCATATTGGTGCATCTTAACTTGCTGTTTAACAACTTGAACATAAGGTTTATTCAGTTCTGGACCAATTTCGAAATTTGCATATGAGGACTTACCGGAATTGTTATATGTTGTTCCCGGCCTCATTTAAACTTGCCTTGATGTGTTGTTCTTGTTTGCATCATATCTTGCCATGAGTAGCTTCATGTAGCTTTGTCGTGCATCATGCTTGTTATGCATCATGTGTTGCCTATGTGTGGTGTGTTTACCATGTTGTGTGCTTCTTCTCGATAGTTCCCGTTTCATTGTGATCGTGAGGATTCGTTTGTCTACGTGTGGTTCGTCTTCGTGGCTTCATCTTCTTCATGGACTCATTCTTCTTCCTTGCGGGATTTCAGGCAAGATGACCGCTACCCTGGATCTCATCATTGCTATGCTAGTTGCTCCGTTCTATCGCTATGTTGCGCTACCTATTACCTGTTTATCAAGCCATCCCATATTGCCATGAACCTCTAACCTTTGACACTTTTCCTATGCAAACCGTTGTTTGCCTATGTTACCGCTTTTGCTCAGCCCCTCTTATAGCGTTGCTAGTTGCAGGTGGAGCTGAAGATTTCTCCATGGTGGACAGGGTTATGTTGGGATATCACAATATCTCTTATATTATTAATGCATCTATATACTTGGTAAAGGGTGGAAGGCTCGGCCTTATGCCTGGTGTTTTGTTCCACTCTTGCCGCCCTAGTTTCCGTCATACCGGTGTTATGTTCCCGGATTTTTGCGTTCCTAACGCGGTCGGGTGATTTATGGGACCCCCCTGACAGTTCGCTTTGAATAAAACTTGTCCAGCAAGGCCCAACCTTGGTTTTACCATTTGCCTCACCACCACCTACTTTTTCCCTTGGGAGTCGCTCTCTCGAGGGTCATCTTTATTTTAGCCCCGGGCGGTGCTTGTCTAAGTCTTTGGATCGAACCGAGTAGATGCTGGGGCCCCTCGGGCAACTCGAGGTCTGGTTTTACTCATAGGAAGTCTCATCCGGTGTTGCCACGAGAACGAGATTTGTGCAGCTCCTATCGGGATTGTCGGCGATCGGGCGGCTTTGCTGGTCTTGTTTTACCATTGTCGAAATGTCTTGTAAACCGGATTCGAGACGATCGGGTCTTCTGGGAGAAGGTCTATTCCTTCGTTGATCGCGAGGGCTTGTCATGGGCTAAGTTGGGACACCCTGCAAGGTATAAACTTTCGAGAGCCGTGCCGCGGTTATGTGGCAGATGGGAATTTGTTAATGTCCGGTTGTAGATAACTTGACACGGATCCGAATTAAAACGCATCAACCGTGTGTGTAGCCGTGATGGTCTCTTCTCGTGAGTCCGGAAGTGAACACGGTTTACGTGTTATGTTTGACGTAAGTAGGTGTTCAGGATCACCTCTTGATCATTGCTAGCTTCATGACCGTTCCTTTGTTTCTCTTCTCGCTCTCTTTTGCGTATGTTAGCCACCATATTATGCTTAGTCGCTGCTGCAACCTCACCACTTTACCCCTTCCTTTCCTATTAAGCTTTGCTAGTCTTGATACCCATGGTAATGGGATTGCTGAGTCCTCGTGGCTCACAGATTACTACAACAACAGTTGCAGGTACAGTTTATGCGATGATCATGACGCGAGAGCGATGCTTGCTTGCGTTGAGTTCTTCTTCTGCTTCTTCTTCGATCAGGGGATAGGTTCCGGGTCGGCAGCCTGGGCTAGCAGGGTGGATGTCGTTTGAGTTTCTATTTGTGTTTCATCCGTAGTCGGATGGTGCTCTTATGTATGATGTATTATTGTATTCATGTGACATTGAATGCCTTATGTATGTATCCCCATCTATTATGTAATGTTGATGTAATGATATCCACCTTGCAAAAGCGTCTCAATATGCGGGTCTATCCATGGTGGGACCTTCCAGTTCCTTTTGGAGAGGGTCGCATATTTGGCGTGACAAGTTGGTATCAGAGCCTCGACCGACCCTAGGAGCCCCCCTTGATTGATCGTGTAGTTTGGCCGCTGTTGAGTCTAGAAGAAAACTATTTTTGGAGTCTTGTTATATCGGAGAGTAGGAATTCTTTTTACTCCTCAGTCCCTTCGTCGCTCTGGTGAGGAATCTTGATGTAGGTGTTTTAAATTACTTCTCTTCCAATTCAAATTTTCTTTAGGTTCACGCAGTTGGTTTTCCGATCGTTGCTCCTCAGCTCTTTTATCCGGTGCATTTCTCGTCAAGTTGACTCGAGCATCTTCATCTTTGAGTTCAATCCTCAGTTGTTTTTCTTTTCCCACCCGCCCACCCTTCTTCCTCTCGGAACCGGAGTCCGTAATCGAGTATCCATCCTACTCGTGCGAAGTCTTTGCATTCCTTCCTCAATGATTTCAACCGGTGTTTTCTCTTCAAGATATTCGTCGGTTCCCCTTCCAAGTTGTCTTTGTTTTCCCCGCCCTCCCACCCTTTCTTCTTCCTGGAGTCTGAGTCTGTTTCGAGCATCAATTCCATTCGTGTGGAGCCTCTTCAGTCTTCCCTCAATTATTTCAACCGGCGATTTCTCGTCTCTTTCGTCATCCGTCATCCCTTTCTTTTTCCGGTGGATTCGATTCAAGTTTTTCGGGTTGATCATATTATTTTCCTCGGATCAAGTGTTTTCCTTGCTCGTTCGCCTCTCGCCAGTTTATCCTTCCGGAGTGTTCAAGACATCTCAGGAGATTCGTATGTGTTCCAATTAATTCGAGGTTGTCACCTCATTCAAATATTTCAATTGTTCCGGTGCATAATCTATCCTTCAACAAACCTTTCCAATGGTGTTATCTCTTCAGTGGGCCCTAACCCACAGGTCTTTTCCCAGGATCTTACCTGACTCTTCTAATTCCCCGGAGTTATTCTCAATTCTTTTTAAGTCTGATGTAAGTATGATTTCCATCAGTCACATGCCTTTCCAAGATCGATTTCAAATCATTTTTCATTGTTGGCTCAACCTCTTCGCTTTTCATTCTCCCGGAGTACCTCAGTAATTTTGGTGGTGTTTCTCGTCGTCGTTTGAAGACCGAAGAATAGTTTTTTTCCTCTAAATCTTGTCCGTTCCCTGGAGATTTGCGGTTCTAGCTCGATGTTATCCTATCAAATTGTTTCAAGTCATGCAAATTCTTTACATCCATCCGGAGCATTTCAGGAGTTGCTTTCTCTCTTGATTATCCCGAGGCCATCTTTTCGGAACATTTCTTCGTTCTAAGTTTTCAGTTTCGTTCGTCTCAATATTCTTCCGGTGCTTCGTTCAAGTATTCTTCAATCAGTTCGTGATCTCTTTATTCTTTTGCATATAAATTCCCTCTAGCATATTTGTTCTTCTAACTCTTCCCGGTGATTCATTCTCTTTCATCAATCATTTTGAATTCTTACGATGGTTCGCTCAAGATAATTTTCCTTGTTTATCATATTATTCCATTCGTTCTTTTCAATTCTACCGATGGTTCATGAAGACATTCTCAAGTTTGCGTTATGCCACTTCTCAATTCTTTTGCAAGGAGAATAAGTAGTATGAAACATCCATTGCTTGTCATCAATTTAATTTGATGAAGGATAAGCATACAATAAATCTTATTCTTATTTCATCCAAGTGATTAATCCCTTTCTTCGGAGTTTATTCTTCATGAATAAATTCTAGTTCCAAGTGTTTTCATCTTTTACTTTCCGGAGTTCATATTTCCTCGGTCTTTTCATCGGAACCTCCATCTAAATCATCGCAAGGCTCATCTTATTCTTTCTTCCTTCATTCCTATCTCATCATCCTTTTGTCACCGGAGTTCTTCATGGTGGTTCTTCATGATTTAATTCATTCTTCAAGAGTTCATCAAGTATCATTCCATCCTCTCTAGTTCGTGTTCTATTCCCCCATGTTTCAGTTGGAGTGCTGCCTAAATCGTTTCAGTCTTATTCGTTTCTTTTCTCATTCTAACCACTCCGGTTAGAACGAGTGGTTTCATAGTCTATCTGATTCCGTGAGCTTTCTATTCTCGTCATACTTATCGTTCCTCTCTAATTCTCGAGTGCTCTCGATTCTTTGCTTCTTCTCTTGAGTTCTTGTTCACCTCATCCCTTTTCCCTTCCGTCTCGGTCCTAAGATCTCGGGACGAGATCTCTTGTTAGTGGAGGAGTGTTGTAACGCCCCGGATTCGATGCGCCAGATGTCTGCCAGTTATTCGCCGTCGTTGCCATGTCATTTGCTTGCGTGTTGCATTTTATCATGTCATCTTGTGCATTTCATTTTGCATACGTGGTCGTCTCATGCATCCGAGCCTTTTCCCCGTTGTCCGTTTTGCAATCCGGCACTCCTATGTCCTCCGGCGTTCCCCTTCTTGTCTCTTTTCATGTGCGGGTGTTAAACTTTCTCGGAATGGACCGAGGTTTGCCAAGCGGCCTTGGTATAGCACTGTAGACCGCCTGTCAAGTTTCGTGCCATTTGGAGGTCGTTTGATACTCCAACGGTTAACCGGGTAACCGTAAAAGCATCTTTTGTGTGCAGCCCAACACCCCTTCCAAAGTGGCCCAAAGCCCAACAAACTCCCCTCCATGCTCTTGGTCATTCGATCACAATCGCGTGGCCGAAAACCGCTCCTCATTTGGACTCTCCTAGCTCCCTCTACCTATATAAACACCCTCTCCCAAAAAATTCCGGATCAAATCCACCCAAACCCTAGTCTCCTCCTTCCTCCCGCCGCCGGACGCGTCCGCCCGGCGCCGGACACGTCCATCCCGCGTCCCCCGCCCAACCCGCTTATCGCCACGTGGCAGCCGCCGCCGCCCGCGCCGTCGGCCCACCTGCCCGTGGCTGGCCCTTGAGCCCGGCAGCGCCGCCGCCCGCTTGTCGCCGCGCCCCCGGCCGGCGCGCTCGCGCCCGCCGCCGCCTCTTCTTCATCGTCGCTGCCTGCCGCCGCCGCCGGCCGCCGCCGTCGCCTCCATGCCTGGCCGCGCGCCGCCTGCCGCCCGTGCCGCATGGCGCCGCGACCAGAGCCGAGGTGCCCCGCCCGACCACCGCCTCCGCTGGCGCGGTGGCCGTCCGCCGCCGCCTGCCGCGGGCTCGCCGCCCTCGACCTCCGCCCGCGCCTGCCGCCCGCCCGCCGCCGCCATCTTGGCCGCGCGCGCCGTCCGGCGCCTCCGCGCGCCGCGCCGTGAAGCTCCGTGCGGCCCCGGATCCGGCGCTCCTCCGGCCTCCTCCTCTGCAGCTCCGGCGAGCCGCTGCCCGCCTCGGCTTCCGTGCGCCTGGATCCAGATCGGATCTGAGAAACCCTAAGGTTGACCTCCAAATTCGTCTAAGTCCTAAAATTATTGCATAATCATGCCATGTTTGACCTGCTGTATCTCTGCATCCGTAGCTCCGTTTCATGCGTATAATATGTCAAATTGTTCGCCTCGATGAGTACTTCATTTCATTCCATTGCATAATTTTCATTTGAGCTCATCTTGATGCCCGAAATGCTGTTGGAAGAGTTCATGTTGATGTTAATCTGCTGAAACTGTTATAACTTGCTCATTTGTCATTTTTGCCATGATTGATGTGTGCATCCTATGAGGTTGATGTCTTCACGTGTTTTGATCTATGCCATGCCATCTTTCCAGGGGTGTATTCCATGTATTTTTGTGATCAATGTGGTGACTAGCACAAGCATGCAAACTAGGCTTCGTGATATTAGTGATTTTAGTCCCTGTTCTGCTGTTATTTTGATGCCATGTAAACTTGATGCTACAGAGAGATCCATGCATATTTTGAGATACTTCAATAAGGGTGTTTTGAACATATGGTTATTGTCTATCCATTCATGCCCTTGTTTGCAATTATGGAGTAGTCTAGCATGTCATTTTGGTGCTCTACTTTTGCTTCAAAATGTTTCCTGGCAGATTGTTTACTTGTTATTCAATTTGGCCAAGGTTGCTATAGTTGATCCTTGCATGCTATGGACTTGTTCTTGACTTGGTTTGTTTCACAAACATGTATTCTTGATGATGCTATGCTTATCTTGTCATGCAATGACTTGTGATGAGTGAATCGAGCTTGTTAAGTAGGGTAGTTGTTGTTGCTGTTTTCCTGACAGATTCTGTTATATTTTGTTGCTATGTTAACATGCTTCTACTAATCATTCTATACAGAATATGGAGATGTTCTATAAACATGTTTTGATCTACATGTCATGCTATATCCATTAATGCCCTTGGTTGCAATTATAGCCTGCTGGAACATGTTGTTATCTTGCTCTAAAGTTTGCTAAATGATGTTGCTGTCAGCCTGTTAACATTAAGTTCAATGTTTCCATGATTGTTTGCTAGTGATCCATGCACCCTATGACCTTGCTCTTTCCATGCTTAGCTTCATAAACATGTCTTCTTACTGTTGGTTGCCTTACCATGCCATGTATTGCTCTGTGGTGAGTGATTCAAGCTCACCAACATGCCTACTTATTGTTGTTCTGCCATGTTTGAATCTGTCATATAACTTGCCATGTTTACATGGGTGCCATCATATTTTTCGTGCCCTTTTGGCTCATGGTCAGTAAGGGACTTTTGATATATGCATTTAGTAGTAGCATGCCATGCCTTTGTTTGACATGATATGTTCCTGTAACATGTTGTTTGCTTGCTCTAAACATTGCAACCTGATGTTATTTCCTGATAAGTCTGAAACTGTTATTATTTGCAATCTTACCATGTCCTTTTGAGCATGTTCTAGTTGTTTCTGGAGATAGCTCAGTGTTCATGTTTTGTAGTGCTTTACCTGTACTTCATGCCCATGCCTTTTGTTATTATGTTGGGGTGCTGTATCTTGTTGTTTTGATGCTTGTAAGATGCCTAGTTGCTGTTTTGGACAGATTGTTGTTATGACTTGTATATAGTGTATGTGTTGCACCGTTGCTCCGTTTTGAGTGTGCTCTATATGAAACTTGCTTGTTTTTGCATGTAGTTTCATATTATCATGTTGCATCCTTATTTTGAGGTGTTTGCTTGATGTTTGTATGCATTTTGCATCAATGCCATGCTTAACTTGTTTTGCTCATATCTTCTAGGCCGTAGCTCTGAATCTAATGAACTTTATATGTAACTTGACTAGAATTTCATGTAGATCATCTTGGTGCATCTTAACTTGCTGTTTAACAACTTGAACATAAGGTTTATTCAGTTCTGGACCAATTTCGAAATTTGCATATGAGGACTTACCGGAATTGTTATATGTTGTTCCCGGCCTCATTTAAACTTGCCTTGATGTGTTGTTCTTGTTTGCATCATATCTTGCCATGAGTAGATTCATGTAGCTTTGTCATGCATCATGCTTGTTGTGCATCATGTCTTGCCTATGTGTGGTGTGTTTACCATGTTGTGTGCTTCTTCTCGATAGTTCACATTTCATTGTGATCGTGAGGATTCGTTCGTCTACGTGTGGTTCGTCTTCGTGGCTTCATCTTCTTCATGGACTCGTTCTTCTTCCTTGCGGGATTTCAGGCAAGATGACCGCTACCCTGGATCTCACTACTATCATTGCTATGCTAGTTGCTTCGTTCTATCGCTATGTTACGCTACCTATTACCTATTTATCAAGCCATCCCATATTGCCATGAACCTCTAACCTTTGACACCTTTCCTATGCAAACCGTTGTTTGCCTATGTTACCGCTTTTGCTCAGCCCCTCTTATAGCGTTGCTAGTTGCAGGTGCAGCTGAAGATTTCTCCATGGTGGACAGGGTTATGTTGGGATATCACAATATCTCTTATATTATTAATGCATCTATATACTTGGTAAAGGGTGGAAGGCTTGGCCTTATGCCTGGTGTTTTGTTCCACTCTTGCCGCCCTAGTTTCCGTCATACCGGTGTTATGTTCCTGAATTTTGCATTCCTAACGCGGTCGGGTGATTTATGGGACCCCCCTGACAGTTCGCTTTGAATAAAACTTGTCTAGCAAGGCCCAACCTTGGTTTTACCATTTGCCTCACCACCACCTACTTTTTCCCTTGGGAGTCGCTCTCTCGAGGGTCATCTTTATTTTAGCCCCCCCGGGCCAGTGCTGGTCTAAGTGCTGGTTCGAACCAAGTAGACTGCGGGGCCCCCTCGGGGCAACTCGAGGTCTGGTTTTACTCGTCGGATGTCTCATCCGATGTTGCCCTGAGAACGAGATATGTGCAGCTCCTATCGGGATTGTCAGCGCATCGGGCGGCTTTGCTGGTCTTGTTTTACCATTATCGAAATGTCTTGTAAACCGGGATTCCGAGACAGATCGGGTCTTCCTGGGAGAAGGTCTATTCCTTCGTTGATCGCGAGAGCTTGTCATGGGCTAAGTTGGGACACCCCTGCAGGGTATAAACTTTCGAGAGCCGTGCCCGCGGTTATGTGGCAGATGGGAATTTGTTAATGTCCGGTTGTAGATAACTTGACACCAGATCCGAATTAAAACGCATCAACCGTGTGTGTAGCCGTGATGGTCTCTTCTTGGCGGAGTCCGGGAAGTGAACACGGTTTCTGTGTTATGTTTGACGTAAGTAGGTGTTCAGGATCACCTCTTGATCATTGCTAGCTTCACGACCGTTCCTTTGTTTCTCTTCTCGCTCTCTTCTGCATATGTTAGCCACCATATTATGCTTAGTCGCTGCTGCAACCTCACCACTTTACCCCTTCCTTTCCTATTAAGCTTTGCTAGTCTTGATACCCATGGTAATGGGATTGCTGAGTCCTCGTGGCTCACAGATTACTACAACAACAGTTGCAGGTACAGGTTATGCGATGATCATGACGCGAGAGCGATGCTTGCTTATGTTGAGTTCTTCTTCGCTTCTTCTTGAATAGGGATAGGTTCCGGGTCGGCAGCCTGGGCTAGCAGGGTGGATGTCGTTTGAGTTTCTGTTTGTGTTTCATCCGTAGTCGGATGGTGCTCTTATGTATGATGTATTATTGTATTCATGTGGCATTGTATGCCTTATGTATGTATCCCCATCTATTATGTAATGTTAATGTAATGATATCCACCTTGCAAAAGCGTCTCAATATGCGGGTCTATCCTTGGTGGGACTTTCGAGTTCCTTTTGGATAGGGTCGCATATTGGGCGTGACAATTCATCAATTACTGAAATCTAAAGAGGAAATGCTTGTTCTCAAGTTGGATTTTGAAAAAGCATTTGATACCATTGAGCATCAAGCAATTATCGATATTCTTAGAGCTAAATGTTTTTGTAACAAGTGGATTTCTTGGATCCAAATGATCTTTAACTCTACTTCAACTGCTGTGTTACTAAATGGAGTCCAAGGTAAAAACATATTGTTTGAGAGGGGTGAGACAAGGGGATCCCTTATCCCCACTTTTGTTTTTTTGGCTGCAGACCTTTTACAGTCAGTGATTAACAAAGCAATGGGGCTGGGACTTGTATAGGCACCTTTGCAAATTAACTCATACCATGATTTCCCAATTGTACAATATGCAGATGACACATTGCTGATCATGCAAGCTGATTCCAGACAACTAATTTGCCTCAAAGCCCTATTAAACACTTCTGCAGATGCCACTGGTCTCAGATTAAACTATCAGAATTCTATCATGGTCCCTATTAATATTCAAGAGGAGAGGGCACAAATGTTGGTAGGAACTCTTAATTGTTAGATGGGTCACTTTCCATTCACATATCTTGGGCTACCACTAGGGCTATATAAACCAACAGTGGAACAATGTCTCCCAATGGTTAATAGAGTTGCTAGAAGACTTGCTGGCATTGCCACTTTTATGACTTATGCAGGTAGATTGTTAATGGTGAAATCTGTTCTGTCCCCTCTCACAATTTTCTTTATGAGTTGTCTGGATGTACCAGTTACCATCAAGTAGCAGATTTTAAATACTTCAAACACTGCTTATGGAGGGGGCCAGACATGGAGGATCATAGGTCTGCCCTAGTAAAATGGACACCTGTCTATAGACCTAAGAACCAGGGAGGTCTAGGAGTTATGGACATATTTACACAGAACAAAGCTCTACTTATGAAAAATTTGCACAAATTCTATAGCAGACATGATATTCCTTGGGTAAAATTGATTTGGGAAACACACTACTCTGAAAACAAGCTTCCAGGGGATGAGTTAGTGGGATCTTTCTGATGGAAGGCAAATTTGCAACTAATTCAACACTATAAAGGCTTAGCAAGGTGCAATTTGGGAGATGCTAGAAGTGCTTTCTTCTGGAGTGATTTGTGGGCTGAGGAACTCCTACAACATAGATTCCCACACCTCTTCTCTTTTCTGATTAATCAGAGGCTCACTGTGCAACAGGTCATCAGCACAAAATATTTGGAAGATTTATTTAACGTGCCTCTCTCAATAGAGGCACATGCGCAATTCTTGCAATTGGAAGATATTTGTTATTCACCGAGGCAATCACAATTCCAGAACTTAATAGATACATGGAGCTACATTTGGGGCAATGATCACTATTCTTCAGCCAAAGCATATAATGTTATGGTTTGTTACAAAATAACTCCTCCACACTTCAATTGGATCTGGAATTCTTCATGCCAACCTAAACATAAAATGTTCTTCTGGATGTTATTACATGACAGGCTAAATACAAGAAATCTTTTGAGAAGAAAAACCTTTGTTCTGGAGGACTACAACTGTGCAGTCAAAGAGTGCCAACAGGAGGAAAGTCTTGATCATCTATTCTGGGGATCTCCTTTTGCTAGGAGATGCTTGGAGGGACATATGTCCCAGCAGAACACCAGATCTATCTGTCTTAGAAGCTTTTCAGGACATCAAGGATAAATTGAGCCTCCCCTTTTTCATGAAAATAATAATTCTCACCTCTTGGGCAATATGGATCTCAAGAAACAACAAGATCTTTGAACATATTCATCCTACTTTCCAAGGATGGAAGCAAATCTACTTGATGGAGATGAAGTTACTCAAACACAGAGTTAGACCAAAGTATGCCAATCATTTCCTCTCTTGGCTGGATCTCCAAGAATAACTATTTCTGGTAGCCTCCCTAGCTGCCTAGTCTTAGTATTAATTTTTCTTAGTCTTGTTTTTTTGTACTTTTCTTTTCCTTGTAGTCTCTTAGCCTTCTCTTTATTCTTTTTTAGTTTCTTAGCTTCTTTAGGGGGCTTCTCTCAAGCCCTTGTTATTCTTTTTGTCTTTGTTGTACTGCACTTTGGCTCTTTGTTACTTATAAAAATTGAAGTGGGGTGTTTACCCTACTGTTTATAGTCAAAAAAAAGATAGAGCATAGCCAGACTATATGATTTTGTAGGCATAGCTTTCTTTGGCCATGTTATTTTGAGAAGATATGATTGCATTAGTATGCTTGAAGTATTATTGTTTTTATGTCAATATTAAACTTTTGTCTTGAATCTTTCGGATCTAAACATTCAAGCCACAATAAAGAAAATTACATTGATAAATATGTTAGGTAGCATTCCACATCAAAAATTCTGTTTTAATCATTTACATACTCGAGGACGAGCAGGAATTAAGCTTGGGGATGCCTGATACGTCTCCAACGTATCTATAATTTTTGATTGTTCCATGCTATTATAGTATCTGTTTTGGATGTTTAATGGGCTTTAAAATTCTCTTTTATATTATTTTTGGGACTAACCTATTAACCGAGGCCCAGTGCCAGTTTCTAATTTTTTTTTTGCCTATTTTAGAGTTTTGCAGAAAAGGAATACCAAACAAAGTCCAAACGGAATGAAACCTTCGCGATGATCTTTCTTGGACCGAAAGCAAACCAGAAGACTTGGAGATAAAGTAAGAGAAGTAACGAGGAGGCCATGAGGCAGGAGGGTGCGCCCAGGGGGGTAGGCGCGCCCCCACCCTCGTGGGCCCCTCGTAGCTCCCCTGACCTACTTCCTTTGCCTATATATACTCTTATACCCTAAAAACATCAGGGGGAGCCACGAAACCACCTTTCCACCGCCGCAACCTTCTGTACTGTCAGGACCCTGATACTAAGTCACACTGATCTAGCATGTAACACATCATATCACTTTGCGGCCTCACGCACGGTATTCCCACGGGTGCCACATTACCTAGCCCGGGACCGTTTGCGCCTTTTGGCCCACATATATGATAGTGCCTCTAGCATCCATATGACAAAGAACCCGGGCTGACATGACAAGACGTGGACCCAAAGTGGCGCTAACTTATAGGGACATGCATACATGACCCAACAACGAACGTGTGGATCAACAACGTATGAACCCAAGTCGTAGCAAGCTAAATGGACTTAAAGGAACAACATGTGACATTTCCTCAAAGAGACAGACACAGGAACGAAGGACACATGCTGGCCAGCCTAAGTGTTCTGGAGCAGTAGCAAGCTACCATGGCTCAGTGGAAGCACTAGGAAACATTTCCCGGTAAGAGAGGCTACCAAGGATGAACAACTAGGTTGTTAGATCCCACACATACCAAGCATTTCAAATCATACACATGATATGCTCGATATGTGCAAATAGAACATGGCATCACAACGTAACTCTATGACTCAAAGTATTTATTCAATAGGCTCTAAGGAGCGAGATATTACACACATGGGTCTCATGACCCAACATCCAGAGCATACAAACCAAAGGCACATGCGGAAGCTTAACATGTCTGAGTATAGACATCCACAAAATAAAAGGGCTGAGAAGCCTAACTATCTACCAGATCTTGCTAAGGGCACAAGATCGTAGCTGAGGCAACAAGCTAAACATCGAAGTCCATGCGGTACTACTAGCAAGACTGAAGTCTCTCTGCAAAAGCATAAATTAAGCAAACGTGAGTACAAATGTACCCAGCAAGACTTACATCAGAACTAACTACATATGCATCATTATCAACAAAGGGGATGGTGGGGTTTAACTGCAGCAAGACAGCTTTGACTCGGTGGCTATCCTGAACTACGACTGCAAGTAACTCTTTTGAGGTGGCGCACATGAGTCCACATATTCACCATATCAATACACCACTATGGATCTGCTCCCGTCTCCCTACAAGAAGGCCATCCATAGCACTCACGCTTATCTTGCGCATTTTAGAGTATCCACTTTCACTTGTCTATGAACTGTATAGGCAACCCAGAGGTCCTTTACCGCGGACGCAGCTAGTCGAATAGATGATGTTAACCCTGCAGGGGTGTACTTCTTCACACACGCTCTCACCACTTACCGTCGTTTAAACGACATGTACTCGACAACCTTCAAGCGGAAGCCCAACGAGGGTGTTGGCCACGGCCTACCTAAACACTCAAGTCTCTAGTCCAGGTTTATCGCCTATTCAGGTTCCATCCGCAGGGAGTCTGGCCGAGGTTTCCACATACGGCCCCGAACGATGTGTATAGCACTACTAGAGAAAAGGCTATACACAGAATCTTAGCAGCAGCGCGGTTCAAAAAACTGCGCTAGTGCTATATAGCAGTAGCGAGCTTTCAAAAACCACGCTATAGACACAAACTTAGCAGTAGCACCTGTTGTGAAAAAAGCGCTACTACTAATATTCCCATTGGCAGAATGCTAGGCTACGCATAGCGAGAGCGATCTTATGTAAACGCGCCATCGCTAGAGAAGAAGATTAGCTTAGTAGCGTTTCAGAAAGCGCTACTACTAACGGAAATAAAATAAGATGATAAACAAATATAAATTTAAATGGAAATGAAAGAAATAGAAAAAGGAGAAAGGGAAAAATAAATGTAAAGCAAAATAAACGAAAAAGCGAAAAATCGTCGGAAGGCATAGCAGCAGCGTTTGTTTGTGAGACGCGCTATAGCTAACGTAGCTGCAGCGCGTGCCCTAGACCCCCGCTATAGAAACAGAATAGGAAATTAGCTATAGCAGCAACGCGTTTTGAGGAAAGCGCTATAGCTAACTTAGCTATAGTGCGTTTTGCGAAACGCGCTACCGCTAAGTTTGACTTAGCCAAAAAACCGTTTCCCCCCGGCCACAACTTCCCCCAAATCCCTCAAACCCACCCCCAAGGCCATTGCCGTCTCCCCATTCTCGCCCCACACTTTGCCGCCGCTAACGACGCCATCAGAGCCGCTTGCGCTGCCGACGACACCGAGCCGCCTTAACGCCACGGAGTTGCATGGCCTCGCTAACGCCAGTGAGCCGCCGCCGACGCCACCTTCCTCGCCGCCACCGGAGATGCCTCGCCTCTCGCCGTCACCGGAGACGCCCGCCTCCTCGCCGTCACCGGACGCCCTGCCTCCTCGCCACCACACCGCCTCCGCCGCCACCACCGAGCCATCATCTATAAGCCCCACCCTCCTCTCTCTCTCATGCATAGGTTAGCCAGTTTAATTAGGTTAATTATCTAGGTTAGGCAAAAATTTAGTTAGGGCATTGACAGAGAAGTAGTTAGGTTAACTAGTTTAATTAGGTTAATTATCTAGGATAGTGCAAAAACTTAGTTAGGGCTTTGACAGAGAACTAGTCAGTTAACTAGTTTAATTAGGTTAATTATCCATGTTAATTAGTGCAAAAATTTATTTTAGGCTTTGACAGAGAACTAGCTGCGTTAACTAGTTTAATTAGGGTTAATTATCTAGGTAAACTAGATTAACTAACTAGGTTAAATAGGTAGGTTAATTAGGTTCGTTGGATTAAGAAGCTAGGTTAAGTAGATTGGCAAAGGTTTTGATTTTTCAAAAGACCACTATTTTTCAAGGAAAAGAATTTAGGCAAATTTTATTTTTCATTGAAGTGGTCATGTTATATCTTTTCATTGAAGTTGTTCGATTGTGCCCAAGTGGTGGCTTTGTTGTTTCGAGTGAATGATTTGAGTGGTTTATGTTTTTGCGGAATGTTGATTCATTTCTGTTCGGCAAATTTCAGGTTCTCGATTTGTCCACTTTTTATCAAAGGTCATGCCGAAATTTCCCGTGAATTTCGGCATGACTTGTGCTACAAACTAGGACATATCGAGTGCCCGGATTTGCCGCACCAAGAAGGAGTCAACATTCCTGCAAAACAATAGTCCTTTTTATGTCATTATTCATTTTATTAGGTCTAGAATTAATTGACTAGATTTAATCATAGGAAACATGGCTAGCAACGATGAAGGACAGGGTTCGGTGATTATGACGACGTCTCACCGGCGGCGATTTAATTTTTAGCTTTACCGACGATCAACAGATGTTGTTCTTTGGGCCCGCATCGGGATCGAGACCAACACGCAGACCGATCTTTGAGACCGACACGCAGACCGTCTGAGACCGACACGGCGCTAAGATTCAGACCGCATCGAGACCGGGCCGAGACCGGTGCTGCCTCGGGAGTGGATCCGTGTAGCACCGAAGCGAAGAGGCAACGGGTTCCTAACAAACTCAGGACTACTAGACTGGTGGTCACGGAGGTGGACAACGGCAATTTTGAGCCAAAGGCGCCCGAGGAAGATGCGTGCATACGGCAATCAAATAGGCTGCATAATACGGACAACCGCCACCATCAACGATGAGAATCTAAAGAAGATAGAAAATATGAGGAGCTCCCTCCTAACGAAGTTTCACCAAATATTCTTGTTCCGGCCGAATGAGAAGGATTATGAAGATCCGCACAATGACCCGCAATGAAGAAGATAAACAAACACGCCATGACCAAGTTTAGCAACGCGTTGGCCGCCTGGAAAAATCGAGTGAAAGCAAAGATCAACGACGGGGAACCCTACTCCGAGATTGTAAAGAAAAGTCCGACAATCATGGAAGAGCAGTTTCAAATATTCAAGGAGGCTTGCGTGGCGAAGCTGCCAAAGAAAAGTCTAAGTACATGAAGGGGCTTCAAAGAGGAACATTGGGACCCACCACTCGGAAGCCGTGGTTACGGCGGAAAGAGGTCCAAATGGGCCAAGGAGGACGCGAAGCCGCGAGTCTGGGCATCCTGCACCTTTGGCGGATTTCACCGTCCCGCAGAGCGTGACGCCCCGAGGGCCCGCCACCATTGGGACCCATCAAGAAGGTTTATGAGACAACACCGGTCATTACGGAGTTCATGAGACTGCTGGTAATTTTAGTTTCGATCAATTCGATCGCACACGTTAGTCATATTTGTAAACGATCCTTGTGCCTTTTGCGAGAGAGCAACACGGATTGCGGCGAAAGCGACTCGCCGTCGAGGCATTGGCGAGGCCAAGTGGGACACTCCATTCAACCGGCGTTGAACATATTGAAATGACAACCGGTGGATACTCGACCGCCCTATGGACGCGCACGTGTCGGAGACGGCGCCACGGAAGAAGTACTACCGTGAGACCACGGAGGAGAAAAAGGCGACGGAGGTTAAGCGACAAAAGCATCGACAAGAAGGTTGAGATTGCGGTTGAGAAGAAATCATCTCGCATAACCGAACAGCGGTAGCTGCCGCAAAACAAAGCGATTGCAGATATATCTACTTCCTTGGTGACGGGCGTTCTCACTTGGACAAGGGAAAATCAAAAAAAAAATGCAGAGGACTTTCCCCTTGCTGACTTCTTGGCAGCACATGCTCCCGCACCGGCCCCCCGACCGGCTCCCCGCGACTGCTCCCCCAAGACTGCCGCCAGACCGGACGTGCTCGGTGGTGCCTCCTCTTTGGCTGAGCTCGACGCCTCACGGTATCTTCCACACCGCGCCCTTCAATATAAATGTATAATCTCCCGTTTTCGTTGCCTTTTCGATGTCTCACGCCGCAGACTTTTATTTGCAGTCGACGAAACCCGTGCACCATATTGTACACCATCGGCGAAGCGAAGGTGGACGTGGGGAAGGGGACGATAATGGAGCCAAAGGAACCATTGTTCCACAGCCGGTCGATCCCCCCGAACGTCTTCAAGGTTTCCGTGGCCAGTGTCAAACCGGGCCACGAGAATTTGCCTCCTCTAATACTAGTGGGGATGACGACGAGACCCTCGGCGGCTTGGTGATTGTTGCAATGGGTGGGTCTTGTTGTGGCCAAAGAGTCGCTTCGTCGAGGCGGCCGGAGCACACCCACGAGCACGCAGCCTCAAGAAGGTATGAACATCAACACCCCACCTACCCAATTAGCGCCGGTGTCGGGTTGGGTGATAGCGGACGGGTAAGCAGGTGGCTCCATTAGAGGTGATGACGCCGCCATGGATGAGGATGAGGATGACGATGGTGCTGAACAAGATGTCTATCTGGCGCCTCCTCGTGGTTTGAGCATCATGAGTCGGTGCCTGAATTACCGCCTCAACGTGTTATTGACGACCATCCGATGGTAAAGAAGCCTAGGAAGAGAGCGAGGAAAGGCAAAAAGCTGATTCTATGATCCAGCCACCAAAGAGCCTCGGCCGGGACCGTAGATATCCCCGATGCGGATAAATGGCATATCCCCGGTAAACCAATCCTACCGAAACAGCGCCACGGGCCAGATTCGCGATCTTAGGAGACTTCATGACGATGTGCTGCGGTAGAGAAAGGCCTCATCGCCCGAAGATCCGGATACCCACTCTACGTGGTTAATGTTCCGCAGCAAATGTAAATGACGTCAATGGCTTCCCGCGGATAAGTTCTTCCTCCGATTCGATTACATATTCGACATGTTTCACGTGAAGAAGCTGGATTTTACTTTTGTCCGCCTTTATGCCTTGCACATGAGCTACATCATTGGGGTTGAGCAGATAGCTCATATCGTGTTGTTGACCCGCACTACATGCACGAGGCCTTCTTGGGAGTCTGTGCACATCATCGTGAATACGCGAGGGATTACATCGTCGGGCTTCATGCTCGCCAATAAGGACAAGGAGGCGATTCTTGTGCCTTATCATCCGTGTACGCCATCCGCGCTGCTATCCTTCCTTCGATTTCAATAACTCATTTGCACGGTGGAGGCTAATTAATTTGAGGTGTACTTATTTTTTGCTTGGGCGCGCCGTCCTCATCATCCTCTACCCCGATTCTCCCACGCCTTTACTTGGACTCGTCAAGAACATTCACAAAAGGATTACACCCACATCAAAGATGTTCTCGACGATGCTATGTTTTACTACCAAGCAAGGGGTGGAGAGGTTAGGGACAAGAAGAAAAGGGCGGCAGCACGCCTTCAGCCATAAGACCGACTTTTGCTGCATCCAAAGAACGAACGATTCTCTTAATGATGGATTCTATGTCCTACACCACATCTTTGGAGTACCGACGGGATCACCAAAACCTTCACATGGCACCTAGATCTAGCGATGCCCATATTACGCAATGGGCAAAGGACATAGGAGATATTGAGGATCATCGACTTGAGCTGAGTTCTATAACATCCAGCGAACTTGCCCAAATCATCATGAATGAGGTCGTCGGAAAAACAGGGATGTTCCATGCGAAGGAAAATGTCGCGGAAGACATCCGAACATGGATAGCCTCTCAGCGTCTCGACATGAAGCCTTTCACAAAGCTCGATGACTATCTCCCTGACTTGGATGGATGGCACGACATGATGGAGTGATTGTCGATATATGACAATGTGTCCGTTTAGTCCATACTTTCTCTTATGACAAAACTTTGAGTTATGCACAGTGAAACTTTATTTGTGATGTAATTAAACCGTTCTCCTCGACTAGCGAAAATCACTCTAGTTAGGTCATTTGGGTACGATGAACTTTGTTATTTATGCTTATGATATGTTGTTTCTATTTTTGCCAAGTCTGTCTCTTTGTGTTGCTCAACTATATATGTTGCATATCATCGACTCATGTGACGATGCAGGTGCATAGATCATAAATGGCTAAGAAGTGCTACGCCAGAGTATATATCGACAAGTGGCCGGAGTGTCGTGCCTAGGTGTACCGGTTTTCGGTTTCGGCGACCACGAGACTTAGTTTAGGTTCACGCTAATGCGAGAGAGGGATACTGAACTCATGTACTCAAAGTGATAGCTATTCTCATGTATATCATTGTTTAGATGGATGACGATGTATTTGCAAGTAATCGAGACTTGTATCGCTATTTTCGAGATTGATGACGAGAGACCACTTTGTGTTGGATGATGATTATGATGATGACATGATTTGATGAGACTAATTGTATGTATATGCTATGATTACATTTGTATGTGGATGATATGCTAAAGATTATTGTATAAAGCCTATTCAAATGCAAAACAAATAAAAAACAAATCTGCAGGAAAAAAACTAATAAAACTAGTAGTAGCGAGGGGGATTTAGCAAGAGTAACCGACTTACCGAGAGCGGTTACCTCTAAACGGCGCTGCAGATAATACCAGTAGCGTCCTTTTCTAAAGAGCGCTGCAGCTATTTATGTGTAGCAGTAGCGTGTGTCAACACGCGCTACTGCTATACGTTAGCTGTAGCGCCTTATTAGTAGCGCCGGTACCCGCTCTACTGAGAGGGCCCAAACCCGCGCTGCTGCTAGGCTTTTCCCTAGTAGTGTAGGGTTCCGCGACACCAAACGGGTGCCCGACGTACCCGGCCACGTGCCTACCGCATCACAGTCCACCCCTCGGGTCAGCGCTGAGCACGGCCTCCAACACACTACAAACACTAGAAACAACTTGCGACTCCTGGATAGAGGACAAGGCTGGTTAAGAAGCCGAGAGGGTCCATTGGTTTCGGGCCCAACGCGTGGTAGTAGCTGTTAATGGATCACAAACACAGAACTCAGTTCCTGAGGACGGTTTCAATGAGACAACCCACCATGTACTCCTACATGGCCTCTCACCGCTACCTTTACCAAATCATGTTCACACACTTAGCTCACACACAGTAGGACATGTTCATCACTGTTCCAATTCATCCCAGATGAATCAGACCTGACTCAACTCTTAGCAGTAGCAGGCATGACAAACAAGCATGAATGAGTAGGCACATTAGGGCTCAAACAACTCCTACTCATGCTAGTGGGTTTCATCTATTTACTGTGGCAATGACAGGTCATGCAGAGGAAAAGGGGTTCATCTACCGCAGCATGTAACAGATGTATCGATGTTGTCCTAATGCAGTAAAAGAGAGCAGAAGCGAGAGAGTTGGATTGTATCGGAACGAACAAGGGGGTTTTGCTTGCCTGGCACTTCTGAAAATGATATAGCTCTTCATATATGTCATCGAACTCATCGTCGGAACACGTCTATCGAGAGGGAACAACCACCGACAACAGAGAAGGAACACAATCAATGCAATGCACAATATGATGCATGATCATGGCATGGCAATATGAGTGTGTTGGCCTAATGCAACTACAACCATATGGGTTTTAGTTATTTTGAACCCAAGGTTCAAGTTCAAACTGAAACTATGAATTTATAAAGTGCATTATCATGTTTTGATATAAACATCAGGTTTAAGTTGCTTTAACATGCATGAAACCAGTGCAGATGGATATATTGGATTTTTCTGATCATTTTTCATATATAACTTATTTCATTTGGAGTTATGGTTGAATTTCTATGAATTTTTTGAAGTTTTGGGCATTTTCTAGAATTTCCTAAATTATTTTAAAGCCAGAAAATGATAAACTGTGTCAGCACTACATTACTGTGATGTCAGTAGGTCAACTGACCCGGTCCAGGTCAAACCTGACATGTGGGGTCCACAAGTCAGTGACACAAGGGCTAAACCCGGTCAAACCAATGCTGACTGGGTTTGACCCTGCAGTAGGGCCTGCTGTCAGTGGCTGTTAGGGATGCTTAGTTGGCGGGGTTAGCGTCTAATGATGGCCACATCGACAATCGTCGGAGCATCGGCGACGACCACATCCGACGGCACAGGCATGCCAGAATCGTGGCTCCGGCGGCCATTCGATGCGCGGATGGGTGCTAAGGGTAGCTAGCGCTCACGCGCATCTAATGTGACATGCGAGAGGCCGTGGGGTGGCCTGAGGCGATGGCAACCACGATGACGGTGGTGGAGGATCTCGGGCATCAAGCGTTTTGACGTTGCAGGCCACGCCAGGATGAGTGGGTGGGCGCGTTAGACTTGCGAGAGTGCGGTGAGCGCATGAAGGAAATATGCCCTAGAGGCAATAATAAAGTTATTATTTATTTCCTCATATCATGATAAATGTTTATTATTCATGCTAGAATTGTATTAACCGGAAACATAATGCATGTGTGAATATATAGACAAACAGAGTGTCACTAGTATGCCTCTACTTGACTAGCTTGTTAATCAAAGATGGTTATGTTTCCTAACCATGAACAAGGAGTTGTTATTTGATTAACAAGGTCACATCATTAGTTGAATGATCTGATTGACATGACCCATTCCGTTAGCTTAGCACACGATCGTTTAGTATGTTGCTATTGCTTCCTTCATGACATATACATGTTCCTATGACTATGAGATTATGCAACTCCCGTTTACCGGAGGTACACTTTGTGTGCTACCAAACATCACAATGTAACTGGGTGATTATAAAGGTGCTCTACAGGTGTCTCCGAAGGTACTTGTGGAGTTGGCGTATTTCGAGATTAGGATTTGTCACTCCGAATGTCGGAGAGGTATCTCTGGGCCCTCTCGGTAATACACATCACTTAAGCCTTGCAAGCATTTCAACTAATGAGTTAGTTGTGAGATGATCTATTACGGAACGAGTAAAGAGACTTGCCGGTAACGAGATTGAACTAGGTATTGGATACCGACGATCGAATCTCGGGCAAGTAACATACCGATGACAAAGGGAACAACGTATGTTGTTGTGCGGTTTGACCGATAAAGATCTTCAAGAATATGTAGGAACCAATATGGGCATCCAGGTCCCGCTATTGGTTATTGACCGAGACATGTCTCGGTCATGTCTACATTATTCTCGAACCATAGGGTCCGCACGCTTAAGGTTTCGATGTGATGCTTGTATTATGAGTTTATGTATTTTGATGTACCAAAGGTTGTTCGGAGTCCCGGATATGATCACGGACATGACGAGAAGTCTCGAAATGGTCGAGACATAAAGATTGATATATTGGACGGATATATTTGGACACCGGAAAGGTTCCGGAGAAGTTTGGAGCTCCGGGAGGTTACCGGAACCCCCCGGGAGGTATATGGGCCTTATTGGGCCCATGTAGGAGGAAGAGAGAAGGAGCAAGGGAGGAGGGCGCGCCCCCCCAAGCCCAATCCGAATTGGGGAGGGGGCCGGCCCCCCTTTCCTTTCTCCTTCCCCCTCTTCCTATTACTACTACTAGTACTACTTCCTAATACTAGTACTCTTTCCATCCCCCTCCAAATAAGATAAGGAAAAGAGAGGGAAACCTACTTGGAGTAGGTTTCCCCCTCCCTATGGCGCGCCCCTTGAGGCGGCCACCTCCTCCCTCCCTCCTTTATATACGGGGTAGGGGGCACCCTAGAACACGCAAGTTGATCATTGATCGCCTTAGCCGCAGCGGTGCCCCTCCACGATATTACACCTCGATCATATTGTAGCGGTGCTTAGGCGAAGCCTGCGACAGAGAACATCAAGATCGCCACCACGCCGTCGTCGATTGAAACTCCCCTCGGAGCCTCTACTTGATTGGAGATCGAGGGTGCGTCATCGAGTTGTACGTGTGTCAAGAACTCGGAGGTGCCGGAGTAACGGTGCTTGGATCGGTTGGACCGGGAGGACGTACGACTACTTCCTCTACGTTGCGTCAACGCTTCCGCTTCGGTCCACGAGGGTACGTAGACAACACTCTCCCCTCTCGTTGCTATGCATTACCATGATCTTGCATGTGCGTAGGAAATTTTTTGAAATTACTACGTTCCCCAATAGTGGCATCCGAGCCCAGGTTTTTATGGTTTGATGTTATATGCACGAGTAGAACACAAGTGAGTTGTGGGCGATATAAGTCATATTGCTTACCAGCATGTCATACTTTGGTTCAGCGGTATTGTTGGATGAAGTGGCCCGGACCGACATTACGCGTACGCTTACGCGAGACTGGTTTTACCGCCGTGCTTTGCACACAAGTGACTAGCGGGTGTCAGCTTCTCCAACTTTAGTTGAACCGAGTGTGGCTATGCCCGGTCCTTGCGAAGGTTAAAACAGCATCAACTTGACAAACTATCGTTGTGGTTTTGATGCGTAGGTGAGATTGGTTCTTGCTTAAGCCCGTAGCAGCCACGTAAAACTTGCAACAACAAAGTAGAGGACATCTAACTTGTTTTTGCAGGGCATGTTGTGATGTGATATGGCCAAGACATGATGCTATATTTTATTGTATGAGATGATCATGTTTTGTAACCGGTTATCGCAATCGGCAGGAGCCATATGGTTGTCGCTTATTGTATGAAATGCAACGCATCTGTAATTGCTTTACTTTATCACTAAGCAAGAGCGATAGTCGAGAAGCAATAGATGGCGAAACGACAATGATGCTACGATGGAGATCAAGGTGTCGCGCGGTGACGATGGTGATCATGATGGTGCTTGGAGATGGAGATCACAAGCACAAGAAGATGATGGCCATATCATATCACTTATATTGATTGCATGTGATGTTTACCTTTATGCATCTTATCTTGCTTTGATTGACGATAGCATTTTAAGATGATCTCTCACTAAAATTATCAAGTAGTGTTCTCCCGAGTATGCACCGCTGCCAAAGTTCGTCGTGCCTGGACACCACGTGATGATCGGGTGTGATAAGCTCTACGTCCATCTACAACGGGTGCAAGCCAGTTTTGCACACGCAGAATACTCAAAGTTAAACTTGACGAGCCTAGCATATGCAGATATGGCCTCGAACACGGAGACCAAAAGGTCGAGCGTGAATCATATAGTAGATATGATCAACATAAGATGTTCACCATTGAAAACTACTCCATCTCACGTGATGATCGGTTATGGTTTAGTTGATTTGGATCACGTGATCACTTAGATGACTAGAGAGATGTCTGTCTAAGTGGGAGTTCTTAAGTAATATGATTAATTGAACTAAAATTTATCATGAACTTAGTACCTGATAGTATCTTGCTTGTCTATGTTGTTTGTAGATAGATGGCCCGTGCTGTTGTTCCGTTGAATTTTATTGTGTTCCTTGAGAAAGCTAAGTTGAAAGATGATGGTAGCAACTATGCGGACTGGGTCCGTAATTTGAGGATTATCCTCATTGCTGCACGAAAAATTACGCCCCGAAGCACCGCTGGGTGCCGAACCTCGTCTTGATGCAACCGACGACGTTAAGAATGTCTGGCAGAGCAAAGCTGATGACTACTTGATAGTTCAATGTGCCATGCTTTATGGCTTAGAACCGGGACTTCAACGACGTTTTGAACGTCATGGAGTATATGAGATGTTTCAGGAGTTGAAGTTGATATTCCAGAAGAATGCCCGGATTAAGAGATATGAAGTCTCCAATAAGTTCTATAGCTGCAAGATGGAGGAGAATAGTTTTGTCAGTGAGCACATACTCAAGATGTCTGGGTATTGTAATCACTTGATTCAACTGGGAGTTACTCTTCCGGATGATAGCGCCATTGATGAATTCTCCAATCACTTCCACCAAGCTACAAGAGCTTCATGATGAACTATAATATGCAAGGGATGGATAAGACGATTCCGAGCTCTTCGCAATGCTAAAGGCTGCGGAGGTAGAAATCAAGAAGGAGCATCAAGTGTTGATGGTTAACAAAACCACTAGTTTCAAGAAAAGGGCAAAGGGAAGAAGAAGGGAACTTCAAGAAGAACAACAAACAAGTTTCGCTCAAGAGAAGAAACCCAAGTCTGGACCTAAGCACAAATCGAAAGTGCTTCTCCGCAAGCGGATCGTCCTTTGAAGCGAATCGCCCCAAGTATTTGGCGGATAAGAAGGATGGCAAAGTGAACAAAGGTATATGTGATATACATGTTATTGATGTGTACCTTACTAGAGCTCGCAGAGCACTGGGTGTTTGATACTGGTTACATTGCTAATATTTGCAACTCAAACAGGCACTACGGATTGCTTAACACCGCAAAGGACGAGGTGACGATGCGCGTGGGAAATGGTTCCAAAGTCGATGTGATCGCGGTCGGCACGCTACCTCTACATCTACCTTCGGATTAGTATTAGACCTAAATAATTGTTATTTGGTGCCGCGTTGATCATGAACATTATATCTGGATCTTGTTTGATGCGAGACGGTTATTCATTTAAATTAGAGAATAATGGTTGTTCTATTTATATGAGTAATATCTTTTATGGTCATGCACCCTCAAGAGTGGTCTATTTTTGATGAATCTCGATAGTAGTGATACACATATTCATAGTGTTGAAGCCAAAAGATGCAAAGTTGATAATGATAGTGCAACTTATTTGTGGCACTACCGTTTGGGTCATATCGGTATAAAGCGCATGAAGAAACTCCATACTGATGGACTTTTGGAACCACTTGATTATGAATCACTTGGTACTTGCGAACCGTGCCTCATGGGCAAGATGAACAAAACGCCGTTCTCCGGTACTATGGAGAGAGCAACAGATTTGTTGGAAATCATACATACAGATGTATGTGGTCCAATGAATATTGAGGCTCATGGCGGATATCGTTATTTTCTCACCTTCACAGATGATTTAAGCAGATATGGGTATATCTACTTAATGAAGCATAAGTCTGAAACATTTGAAAAGTTCAAAGAATTTCAGAGTGAAGTTGAAAATCATCGTAACAAGAAAATAAAGTTTCTACGATCTGATCGTGGAGGAGAATATTTGAGTTACGAGTTTGGTTTACACTTAAAACAATGTGGAATAGTTTCACAACTCACGCCACCCGGAACACCATAGCGTAATGGTGTGTCCGAACATCGTAATCGTACTTTACTTGATATGGTGCGGTCTATGATGTCTCTTAAAGATTTACCGCTATCGTTTTGGGGTTATGCTCTAGAGACAGCCACATTCACGTTAAATAGGGCACCATCGAAATCCGTTGAGACGACACCTTATGAACTATGGTTTGGCAAGAAACCAAAGTTGTCGTTTCTTAAAGTTTGGGTTGCGATGCTTATGTGAAAAAGCTTCAACCTGATAAGCTCGAACCCAAATCGGAGAAATGTGTCTTCATAGGATACCCAAAGGAGACAGTTGGGTACACCTTCTATCACAGATCCGAAGGCAAGACATTCGTTGCTAAGAATGGATCCTTTCTAGAGAAGGAGTTTCTCTCGAAAGAAGTGAGTGGGAGGAAAGTAGAACTTGATGAGGTAATCTGTACCTACTCCCTTGTTGGAAAATAATACATCACAGAACCGGTTTCGTGGACGCCAAAACCAACTAGTGAGGAAGTTGATGATAATGATCATAGAACTTGAGATCAAGTTAATCTGTAACCACGAGGTCGAACAGAGTAAGATCCGCACTGAGTGGTATGGTAATCCTATTCGAAGTCATGCTACTAGATCATGATGAACCTACGAACTATGAAGAAGCGATGGTGAGCCCAGATTCCGCAAAATGGCTTGAGCCATGAAATCTGAGATGGGATCCATGTATGAGACCAAAGTATGGACTTTGGTTGACTTGCCCGATGGTCGGCAAGCAATTGAGAATAAATGGATCTTCAAGAAGAAGACTGACATTGACGGTAATGTTACTGTCTACAAAGCTCGACTTGTTGCAAAAGGTTTTCGACAAGTTCAAGGGGTTGACTACGATGAGACCTTCTCACCCGTAGCGATGCTTAAGTCTGTCTGAATCATGTTAGCAATTGCCGATTTTATGATTATGAAATTTGGCAAATGGATGTAAAACTGCATTCTGAATGGATTTACGGAAGAAGAGTTGTATATGATGCAACCGAAGCTTTCATCGATCCAAAGGAGCTAACAAAGTGTGCAAGCTCCAACGCTCCATTTATGGACTGGTGCAAGCCTCTCGGAGTTGGAATAAACGTTTTGATAGTGTGATCAAAGCATTTGGTTTTATCTGACTTTTGGAGAAGCTTGTATTTACAAGAAAGTGAGTGGGAGCTCAGAGCATTTCTAATATTATATGTGGATGACATATTATTGATTGGAAATGATATAGAATTTCTGGATAGCATAAAGGGATACTTGAATAAAAGTTTTCAATGAAAGACCTCGGTGAAGCTGCTTACATATTGGGCATTAAGATCTATAGAGATAGATCAAGATGCTTAATTGACTTTCACAAAGCACATACCTTGACAATGTTTTGAAGAAGTTCAAAATGGATCAAGCAAAGAAAGGGTTCTTGCCTCAGATTGCAAGGTGTGAAGTTGAGTAAGACTCAAAGCCCGACCACGCAGAAGATAGAGAGAAAATGAAAAGTGTTCCTATGCTTCAGCCATAGGCTCTATCATGTATGCAATCTTGTGTACTGGACCTGATGTGTGCCTTGCTATAAGTCTAGCAGGAGGTACCAAAGTAATCCAGAGTGGATCATCGAGCAGTGGTCAAGAACATCCTGAAATACCGAAAAGGACTAAGGATATGTTTCTCGATATGGAGGTGACAAAGAGCTCATCGTAAATGGTTACGTTGATGCAAGCTTTGACACTGATCCGGACGATTCTAAATCGCAAACCGGATACGTGTTTACATTAAACGGTGGAGCTGTCGGTTGGTGCAGTTCAAAGCAAAGCGTTGTGGCGGGATCTACATGTGAAGCGGAATACATAGCTGCTTCGAAGCAGCCAATGAAGGAGTCGGATGAAGGAGTTCATATCCGATCTAGGTGTCATACCTAGTGCATCGGGTCCAATGAAAATCTTTTGTGACAATATCGAGTGATTGCCTTAGCGAAGGAATCCAGATTTCACAAGAGAACCAAGCACATCAAGAGACGCCTCAATTCCATCCGGATCTAGTCCGGTGGGAGACATAGAGATTTGCAAGATACATACGGATCTGAATGTTGCAGACCGCTGACTAAGCCTCTTCCACGAGCAAAACATGATCAACAGCAAGACTCCATGGGTGTTAGAATCATTCTTGTGTAATCTAGATTATTGACTCTAGTGCAAGCGGAGATCAAGGAAATATGCCCTAGAGGCAATAATAAAGTTACTATTTATTTCCTCATATCATGATAAATGTTTATTATTCATACTAGAATTGTATTAACCGGAAACATAATGCATGTGTGAATATATAGACAAACAGAGTGTCACTAGTATGCCTCTACTTGACTAGCTTGTTAATCAAAGATGGTTATGTTTCCTAACCATGAACAAGGAGTTGTTATTTGATTAACAAGATCATCACATCATTAGTTGAATGATCTGATTGACATGACCCATTCCGTTAGCTTAGCACACGATCGTTTAGTATGTTGCTATTGCTTCCTTCATGACTTATACATGTTCCTATGACTATGAGATTATGCAACTCCGTTATCGGAGGTACACTTTGTGTGCTACCAAACGTCACAACGAATCGGGTGATTATAAAGGTGCTCTATAGGTGTCTCCGAAGGTACTTGTTGAGTTGGCGATTTCGAGATTAGGATTTGTCACTCCAATGTCGGAGAGGTATCTCTGGGCCCTCTCGGTAATACACATCACTTAAGCCTTGCAAGCATTTCAACTAATGAGTTAGTTGTGAGATGATGTATTACGGAATGAGTAAAGAGACTTGCCGTAACGAGATTGAACTAGGTATTGATACCGACGATCGAATCTCGGCAAGTAACATACCAATGACAAAGGGAACAACGTATGTTGTTGTGCGGTTTGACCGATAAAGATCTTCGAAGAATATGTAGGAACCAATATGGGCATCCAGGTCCCGCTATTGGTTATTGACCGGAGACATGTCTCGGTCATGTCTACATTATTCTCGAACCGTAGGGTCCGCACGCTTAAGGTTTCAATGACAGTTGTATTATGAGTTTATGTATTTTCATGTACCGAAGGTTGTTCGGAGTCCTGGATATGATCACGGACATGACGAGGAGTCTCGAAATGGTCGAGACATAAAGATTGATATATTGGACGGATATATTTGGACACCAGAAAGGTTCCGGAGAAGTTTGGAGCTCCGGGAGGTTACCGGAACCCCCCGGGAGGTATATGGGCCTTATTGAGCCCATGTAGGAGGAAGAGAGAAGGAGCAAGGGAGGGGGCGCGCCCCCCCAAGCCCAATCTGAATTGGGGAGGGGGGCCGGCCCCCCCCTTTCCTTTCTCCTTCCCCCTCTTCCTATTACTACTACTAGTACTACTTCCTAATACTAGTACTCTTTCCTTCCCCCTCCAAATAAGATAAGGAAAAGAGAGGGAAACCTACTTGGAGTAGGTTTCCCCCTCCCTATGGCGTGCCCCCTTGAGGCCGGCCACCTCCTCCTCCCTCCTTTATATACGGGGTAGGGGGCACCCTAGAACACACAAGTTGATCATTGATAGTTCCTTAGCCGTGTGCGGTGCCCCTCCACGATATTACACCTCGATCATATTGTAGCGGTGCTTAGGCGAAGCCTCGCGACAGAGAACATCAAGATCGCCACCACGCCATCATGTCGACGAAACTCCCCTCGAGCCTCTCTTGGATTGGAGATCGAGGGTGCGTCATCGAGCTGTACGCGTGTCAAGAACTCGGAGGTGCCGGAGTAACGGTGCTTGGATCGGTTGGACCGGGAGGACGTACGACTGCTTCCTCTATGTTGCGTCAACGCTTCCGCTTCGGTCTACGAGGGTACGTAGACAACACTCTCCCCTCTCGTTGCTATGCATTACCATGATCTTGCGTGTGCGTAGGAATTTTTTTGAAATTACTACGTTCCCCAACAGCGCAGCCATGAGCTCGATCGTGAGCTTGCACGGCAGTAGGCACGGTGGTGACATGGCCGGCGGCGGGGAGATTTCGGCACGACAGTGGGGCTAGCTAGGGCACGCTATCAGAGAAGGGGACAGAGGGGAAACGATCAGGGGCTCACTAGGGGGCGGAGGAGAAGGTTAGTGGGCTCGAGGACGCGTTGGAGCGGAAGCACGGTTGCCGGCGATCTCGGCGGATTGAGGTTGATGAAGACGGTGATGGCGGCGTTCCAGAGCTTCCGGTGTCGCTTGGCTCGGTGCAGAGGACGAGGACGTCAAGGCGAAGCTCTCGGGCACGTCAGAGGGGCAAGGGGGAGGCGATGGTCGCGGCAACGACGATCGGCGGCGACGACAGCATTCGGGCGATGCGGGGGAGAGGACCAGAGGAGGGGATGGGGATGAAAGAGTGAGCAAGGGGGTGTGCAGACAGTTTCCCAGGCACGAGAACAGGGCGAGGGTGAAGGAGGAGGTGGAATCACGAGGTGGAGCTTGGGCGCGCGCGCGTCGACGCGCCTCTGCCTACTGGCAAAGGTTGAAGACGGTGGGGAGTTGGGCTGGGCCTCAGCCACAGTGCTGGGCCAGGTGGGGCGCTAGGTGGGCTGCAGGTAAGTCCAGGTAAACCTTTTCCTTCTTCTTTTCTTATTTGTTTTCTGTTTTGTTTATTTGTTTGTTTTAAACTTTGCCACTGTTTAAATTCAAAAACAGATTCTAAACAGTGCCAAATATCCTCTGTGTATTTTTATGTTGCTGA
Organism: Aegilops speltoides; assembly: GCA_021437245.1. Classification (NCBI taxonomy): domain Eukaryota; kingdom Viridiplantae; phylum Streptophyta; class Magnoliopsida; order Poales; family Poaceae; genus Aegilops; species Aegilops speltoides. The sequence continues at coordinate 360,793,978 of CM038144.1, forward strand.
ATGGACTAGTCCAAAAGCACATAAAATGTTCCAGGGTATTTGAAAATATATTCTATACATATTATGAATATAATTCCAAATGCAAATAAAATAATGATTTAAATTCAGTGCCCAAAATATTCCTAAAAAATGTTCATTATTTTTGGTTTGGTGCAAAACCTTCGCCAAAATATAACCAACATTATTTAAGGCCACTTTGGAAACATTCAATGCATTTTCCAGGGTTCTTTGCCCTTCTTTTAACTAGATTTTTGAGGTTTCAACAATCCTTAGTTCAGGTTTCGAAAATTTAAACATGATGCACAAATGAAGCTAGCCTAGTGCATTACCAGAACAAGGGATGTGCTAACTCACCCTTACTAAACAAGAATCTCGTCCCGAGATTCAAGCGTAGGGTAAGATGAAGGGGGACGCAAACTAACACAATCTTCATGATCCAGGTTGTACTTCATAAGAACGTTGATTTGATCACCATCATTGACTCGATGTCTTGCTCTGATAACTCCAACCAACATGACAATGAGAGGAAAGGGAAAAGTCTAGAAGGATTGATCTCCTTGAAGATCGAATAACTCAGGATCGACTCATGGAGTGAGACATTGAAACATCTCTCAAGCTGAGACACGGAGCATACAACTAGAGGGATGGAGTAAGATAGATGACGAAGGTTCACTAGGAAGACAACAATTCCACACTTAAAAGGGTGGTGAACGGTTGTCAACGTAGCAAGGAGTTGAGTTGCCATGAGACCATAACGAGACATCTTAAGGAGGGTGACTCGCTGAAATATCCCCTTAAGTGGAAAAAAGAATCACCTTTGATTCCAAGATCATTGAAACTCTTTATACCAGCTTAAGGCAAATCACAACCAATCATTTGAAGGAGTCCGAAAGAATGACATACTCGGACCAGAATGGATGATGTGGACTACCTTGTTGACGACAATGCAAAGGATGATTTTGCTTATTATCGGAAATGGATGAACCCGGGGTAGGTCCACTTTGAGGATGATCTTGATCACTAATTACTGAGAAGGGTAGTCCATAGTAGGATGGCACAATAGCAGTGCAAGTTGGGAACAAGATGCAACTGGAAATGATTCTAGTAACTGGGGAGAAGCTAAACAATAGAGGGTGATCCCATTGTTGGAGTGGTTATAGCATGACCGAAGAAAACTGGGAACAAATCCCAATTAATGCCAATGATAAACCTAGCACTTGCATGTGCTCTCAAGAATTTGAGCATTTCCATATTCATCAAGGTTTTACCAATATCCATCTCCAGGATCCTGGTAACACAACATACTACCATGATGAATAGTGATGGACGATGCAGATGCAAAGGAAGATAACACCTTCTCAGATTTCACCTTAGCAAGGCCAAGGAATCAAAATCCGGATGATCGACCGAGAGACATTTAGCACTCCGCTTCTAATGTTCTCCTCGATGTGCTAGTGCAACCCATTTATTGATATGGTTTGATATCTAGAACATCAAGTAGAAGGTCGGACTTCAGAAGCACAAAATCCATAAGGAGCAACTTTTAAAATAAGTCATATGACATCCTCATGGGGAGGTGTCTAAATTACTAAATCAAGATACTACAATAATTGGCCTTCTGGTTAGGTGGGGCAGCCACAACATCCACTTTACCGGTTTATAGGACCAATATTATAATTCTTGGGAAATGTCCCAACCATTATATCTGCCTGAGATTTAGATCTGGTTGATCACATGATACTCCAGACTCAGCAGGTCTGAAAGTGAAAGGTTGCAACACAAATCGACGAGATAATGTTGCAAGATTCTCGGGAAACGAACTACGATAGTAAGCTCCAAAACATGAGCTGGTTCTGCTACACACATGTGAACACGCTGTCCCAGACAAGCATGACTACATAGTATTCTTACAATAAAACACTACCGAGTTCAGAAAGGGGAACCATCATCGAGGATATCGAAGTCCTTGCATAAGTCATATGACTAGCTCTTATGAAGGAACTTCTTCTCCTTGAATAAATTGATCAGTGGCTTGGTGTGCTAGGGACACATATGGAATGAAGGTTGCAAGTCTCCAAACCACATAATACTTCGCACATATGCATGACCAATTTGGAATGATTCCAGAGGAAGCAACATTGAATTTCTCGAATCCATGGGGGCAACTTGCATCAGATGCACGTGAATTAGAGGAAGTCACATCTTTCATCCATACATATGCTTCATGAACGGAACATGAGGGCAATGCTTATAAAGTTTCCAACACTAGCATCATGTTTAACCAAATCATGGAGGAGATAAGAATGTTGTCGATGGGCTCAACAACAATTCATCTAGGTTTCCATATAAATGGAACTCCATAATAATGTGAACACGGTGCTAGCATTGGTCAGACCCAAAGGATATAATGGTGTATGCTCGAGGAAACAACCACGAGTAAGAAAACACTACGAATATCATTGGTTCTGATTTGATTTGACGTTAGCCCATACTCAATCAAAGATTGGTTAATACAATAGTGCCGACAATTGATCTTGAGGATCAATCAATGAAGATATCCTCTCTTTTCAACACACACACACTCGAAATATCCCTTTGAGGTGAACTAAGTGGATTAAGCTTTTATCCTCCAACTCTCCAAGTTGTTGTTTCGCTTAACCAACTAGTTCAGAGATATCCAACACGGAATCTTGGATAATAGATGGTTTGCAAGAAACCAACTTGATCACGAGCTCAACATATGGGTTAGGGGACAACCTGGTAATACTTCCGAGAAGATATTCGGAAAATCTTGGACCACCGATATGTTACTAAGCTCGAGAACAATCTTGCTTTTCAGGGCAAGACGATATGACCAAAAGAGCGAGGGATTGACACAATCCTAACTCATTGATCAAAGAGTGCAACAAAAATAAGGACTAGATAGCACGACCAATCTCAGAATGGTGATTCAATAACCAACATGCTAAGAATGAAATTATTGTCCTTTAACTACCAAGCAACGGGGTTGCTAGGAGTATAGATTTCACACATCATGATTTACTTGTCGGTGTTCCGGTTGAAACAACACGGAATCAAGGAATGAATAATGATGGCGAGAAGTATCACTGTATCAATAGTTCATAGGATGGTATGCAATTCCCATGATATTCTTAATATAAGGATGGTAATACTCCAGGGTAGAACATGATAAAAAACTGGATTGGCATTTTGATTTGCAGATTACAATTGTTTTGACCCAATCCAGGATATGGATGAGGTTCTGGAGTTTGTTTCTCTTAGTCATTCCAGAATAGAATGGCTTGACGGACCACAGGAGTAAAAGGCATTGATGAACATGAATTCACAACTACTCCTGACTATCAATTGATAGACGAAGGTCAAAGACAGCTAAAGAGGGACAACTCAAAGGAACATATGAATTTCTGAGTTGTGGATGCATAGATTAGTATGTCGATCAAAGCTCAACATTTCTTCCCGATAACCCATGCAGAGAGGTAGGACTGGCAGACTCATAATATTGAATGGATGACTCATAGAGAGCACTCTTGTTGTGATCTTTTGGTTCAGCGAGGAACTTCTACCATAAGAAGTTCATGGTATTTGGAAGAAGGAAATACCACGGATCTCAAGGACTATCGCAAATGTTACTAATATCCTAGAGGAACTAGCAACACTATCAACATGAAGTAAGTAGGGTGAATCTCGGGTTCAAAAACCCAGGGGTAGAATACCTACTACTAAGTGGCATCACGGGATGCTTTTGAGAATAATGTCCAGAATCATCCCACTATGATTACAAAACATGGATGAATTACTAGGTGATTCTATAAGACACCTAGGGTCATAATAATAGCTCCAACATATATGTCAAGGCAATAGAGTACCTCAACTAAACAATTAGTGTGATTAACCTGGCCTAAAAGAACATCGAAACCAGATGAAAAGAATTTTGCAAATGGATCAGATTGTTTAGAAACCTGGGACGACTCGGACAGCACAACAACTGTAAATGCTCAAAAAGATTTGAGACATCCTGCAAAATGGTGGCATAGCCACTCAACATCACAATATCAAGGTTCCGAGATCAACAACCAACATACTGAGGTAGTAGGAACTGAACTGAAGCTTAAATCCAACAGTCTATAAGTCTATGGATTAGTAACACGTGATCATGATAGAAAGAAGAGAAGCCCAGTTCCTTAACCCTGTAGGAAAGATAGGATGACTCGAATCAAAAGGCATAAGGTAAACGAGTAAAAAGAGCCTTACGTTCCATCCCACAATCAAATCCCCTACATATAACTAAAGCATTTCTAGACTCAACTTCGACCACTTTGGCTTGGTAATCCTATAGGCAGCCAGGCAATGATACCAAAGCTATCAGGACCCCGATCCTAAGTCGCACTGATCTAGCATGTAACACATCATATCACTTTGCGACCTCACGCACGGTATTCCCACGGGTGCCACCTTACCTTGCCGGGAACGTTTGCGCCTTTTGTCCCATGTATATGATAGTGCCGCTAGCATCCATATGACAAAGAACCCGGGCTGACATGACTAGTCATGGACTGATACGTCTCCAACGTATCTATAATTTTTGATTGCTCCATGCTATTATATTACCCGTTTTGGAGGTTTATGGGGTTTAGTTTACACTTTAATATCATTTTTGGGACTAACCTACTAACCGGAGTTCTAGCCCGAATTGTTTTTTTTGCCTATTTCAGTGTTTCAAAGAAAAGGAATATCAAACGGAATGAAACCTTCAGGAGCGATCTTTTTGGAACAAACGCAATCCAGGAGACTTATAGTGGACGTCAAGAAGCAGCCGAGGCGGCCACGAGGGTGCCTAGCGTGCCCTAGGGGGGTGGGCGCGCCCCTCACCCTCGTGGGCCCCTCGTGGCTCCCCTGACCGACCTCCTTTGCTTATATATACCTCCATACCCTGAAAGCATCGAGGAGCACCACAAAAACCTAATTCCACCACCGCAACCTTCTGTACCCGTGAGATCCCATCTTGGAGCCTTTTCCGGCGCTCCGCCGGAGGGGTACTCTATCACGGAGGGCTTCTACATCATCGCCAAGGCCTCTCTGATGAGTTGTGAGTAGTTTACCACAAACCTTTGGGTCCATAGTTATTAGCTAGATGGCTTCTTCTCTCCCTTTAAATCTCAATACAAAGTTCTCCTCGATCTTCTTGGAGATCTATTTGATGTAACTCTTTTTGTGGTGTGTTTGTCGAGATCTGATGAATTGTGGGTTTATGATCAAGTTTATCTATGAGAAATATTTGAATCTCCTCTAAATTATTTTATGTGTGATTGGTTATCTTTGCAAGTCTCTTCGAATTATCAGTTTGGTTTGGCCTACTAGATTGATCTTTCTTGCAATGGGAGAAGTGCTTAGCTTTGGGTTCAATCTTGCGGTGTCCTTTCCCAGTGACAGTAGGGGCAACAAGGCATGTATTGTATTGTTTCCATCGAGGATAAAAATATGGGGTTTATATCATATTGCTTGAGTTTATCCCTCTACATCATGTCATCTTGCCTAATGCGTTACCCTATTCTTATGAACTTAATACTCTAGATGCATGCTGGATAGCGGTCGATATGTGGAGTAATAGTAGTAGAGGCAGGCAGGAGTCGATCTACTTGTCGCGGATGTGATGCCTATATACATGATCATGCCTAGATATTATCATAGCTATGCACTTTTCTATCAATTGCTCAACAGTAATTTGTTCACCCACCGTAATACTTATGCTATCTTGAGAGAAGCCACTAGTGAAACCTATGCCCCCCAGGTCTATCTTTTATCATATAAGTTTCCGATCTACTTTATTTTGCAATCTTTACTTTCCAATCTATATCATAAAAATACCAAAAATATTTATCTTATCTTATTATCTCTATCAGATCTCACTTTCGCAAGTGGCCGTGAAGGGATTGACAACCCATTTATCGCATTGGATGCGAGGTTCTTGTTTGTTTGTGTAGGTACAAGGGACTTGTGAGGAGCCTCCTACTGGATTGATACCTTGGTTCTCAAAAACTGAGGGAAATACTTACGCTACTTTGCTGCATCACCCTTTCCTCTTCAAGGGAAAACCAACACAATGCTCAAGAGGTAGCAAGAAGGATCTCTGGCGCCATTGCCGGGGAGGTCTATGCACAAGTCAAGAGATACCAAGTACCCATCACAAACTCTTATCCCTCGCATTACATTATTTGCCATTTGCCTCTCGTTTTCCTCTCCCCCACTTCACCCTTGCCCTTTTTATTCACCCTTCTTCTGTTCGTCTTTTCATTTGCTTTGATGTCTTACTTGGCTCGTTTGCTCGTTTGGTTGGAATAGTTGTTTATTTATTGCTAAATAGAGAACCTAAGATCTATGGATCCTCATCCACTTGCAAATCTTTTTAAGAGATCCAATTATGATGAACCAAATTCTAGTTATTTGAGTGCACTAGATTATCTTTATGAGGTTTTTCTTGAAATTCATGAATCTGAAAATTGTGATGAAGAAATTTATGAAGAGATTCACGATAGCTCCTTGAATAAAAAGCATGATTGCAATGATTTTATTTTAAATTCTCTTGATGTCTATTGTGCTAATAATATCCAAAACCCTAAGCTTGGGGTGCTAGTTTTGCTATGTCTACTACTTGTTGCAATTATCATGATTGGGGCGATTCTTCTTATGATCTTGAAAATTTATTTAAGCCCCATGATGAATATGAGATTGATAATAATTTTTGCAATAATATTGAAAGTGGGTTTGTAATAGTGTCAACTTTAGAGCCCACATATTTGGAGAATGTTCAATCTTATGGTATTTTTGATAAAAGTGGGTTTGGAGAGGCCATGACTTTAGTTAATGATAATCCCACTATTTTGGAAGAGTGTCAACTTCACATGCATGTGGATCATGTTGAGAATATGTTATGTGATAGCTATTTTGTTGAATTTGCCTATGATCCTACATGTAATTATTATGAGAGAGGAAAATATGGTCGTAGAAATTTTTATCTTACTAAATTACCTCTCGTCATGTTGAGATTGCTATCATCTCATTCTTCTTCCTTGCATATGCTAGTTTTTGCTTGCCATGCAAATTTGTTTGCTTATAATATGCCTATGCATGGAAGTATGTTAGACTTAGATGTGTTTGTCACGCGTTTCATGATGCTCTCTCTGCGCTTCAATTCTTGTCTTTCATGTGAGCATCATTAAAATTATCAATGCCTAGCTAAAAAGGCTTTAAAGAAAAGCGCTTGTTGGGAGACAACCCAATTTTTTTCCTTGCTGTTGTTAAATAAATAAATCATATAGCTTCATTTCAGATGTGGTTTTATGTTTTAATTAGTGTTTGTGCCAAGTAGAACCTATAGGATCATCTTGGGTGATAGTTAATTTGATTCTGCTGAAAAACAGAAACTTTTGCACGCACGATAATAATTTTAATAAATCACAGAAATGTGATTTTTAGTTGATTCTTTTTGCAGTAGATCAATAGACAAATTTCCTAGGACTTCCTATTTTTATAGGAGTTTTAGAGTTCCAGAAATATTCTAAAGTTACAGATTGCTACAGACTGTTCTGTTTTTGACAGATTCTGTTTTTCGTGTGTTGTTTGCTTATTTTGATGAATCTATGGTTAGTATCGGGGGGTATGAACCATAGATAAGTTGGAATACAGTAGGTTTAACACCAATATAAATAAAGAATGAGTTCATTACAGTACCTTGAGTGGTGGTTTTTCTTTCTTGCACAAACAGAGCTTATGAGATTTCCTGTTGAGTTTTGTGTTGTGAAGTTTTCAAGTTTTCGGTAAAGATTTGATGGACTATGGAATAAGGAGTGGCAAGATCCTAAGCTTGGGGATGCCCATAGAACCCCAAGATAATTAAAGCACAACCAAAATCCTAAGCTTGGGGATGCCCCGGAAGGCATCCCCTCTTTCGTCTTCGTCTATCGGTAACTTTACTTGGAGCTATATTTTTATTCACCACATGATATGTGTTTTGCTTGGAGCGTCTTGTATGATATGAGTCTTTGATTTTTAGTTTACCACAATCATCCTTGCTGTACACAACTTTTGGGACAGACACAACATGATTCGGAATTTATTAGAATACTCTATGTGCTTCACTTATATCTTTTGAGCTAGATAATTTTGCTCTAGTGCTTCACTTATTTTTTTAGAGCACGGCGGTGGCTTTATTTTGTAGAAATTATTGATCTCTCATGCTTCACTTATATTATTTTTAGAGTCTTTTATAACAGCATGGTATTTGCTATGGTTATAAAATTGGTCCTAGAATGATGGGCATCCAGTGGTTGGGTATAATAAAAACTATCATAGGAAGTGAATTGGATGCTATGATCAATTTGATGCTTGATAATTGTTTTGAGATATAGAGGTGGTGATATTAGAGTCATGCTAGTTGGGTAATTATGAAATTGAGAAATACTTGTGCTGAAGTTGGCAAGTCCCATAGCATGCACGTATGGTAAAAGTTGTGTAACAAATTTGTTGCATGGGGTGCTCTTTTGATTGCCTTCCTTATGAGTGGAGGTCGGGATCGCGCGATGGTTAACTCCTACAAACCCTTCCCCTAGGAGAATGCGTAGTAGTACTTTGCTTCGAGGGCTAATAAACTTTGCAATAAGTATATGAGTTCTTTATGACTAATGTGAGTCCATGGATTATACGCACTCTTACCCTTCTATCATTGCTAGCCTCTTCGGTACCGTGCATTGCCCTTTCTCACCTTGAGAGTTGGTGCAAACTTCGCTGGTGCATCCAAACCCCGTGATACGATATGCTCTATCACACATAAACCTCCTTATATCTTCCTTAAAACAGCCACCATACCTACCTATTATGGCATTCCCATAGCCATTCCAAGATATATTGCCATGCAACTTTCCACCATTCTGTTCATCATGACACGTTTCATCATTGTCATATTGCTTTTGCATGATCATGTAGTTGACATCGTATTTGTGGCTAAGCCACCTTCATAATTTTTCATACATGTCACTCTTGATTCATTGCATATCCTGGTACACCGCCGGAGTCATATAGTCATATTTTGTTCTAGTATTGAGTTGTAATTCATGAGTTGTAAATAAATAGAAGTGTGATGGTCATCATTATTAGAGCATTGTCCCCTAAGAAAGGCCAAATAAAAAAAAGGGAAAGGCCAAAGAAACAAAGGCCCAAAAAAAGAAAATAAAAAAGGGGGACAATGTTACTATCCTTTTCCACACTTGTGCTTCAAAGTAGCACCATGTTCTTCATATAGATAGTCTCCTATGTTGTCACTTTCATATACTAGTGGGAATTTTTCATTATAGAACTTGGCTTGTATATTCCAACGACGGGCTTCCTCAAAATGCCCTAGGTCTTCGTGAGCAAGCAAGTTGGATGCACACCCACTTAGTTTCTTTTGTTGAGCTTTCATACATTTATAGCTCTAGTGCATCAGTTGCATGGCAATCCCTACTCCTCATGTTGACATCAATTGATGGGCATCTCCATAGCCCATTGATTAGCCTCGTCAACGTGAGACTTTCTCCTTTTTTGTCTTCTCCACACAACCTCCATCATCATATTCTATTCCACCCATAGTGTTATACCCATGGCTTACGCTCATGTATTCCGTGAGAGTGAAAAAAGTTGAAGTGCGTTAATGAACCAATTGCTTGGCTGAAACCGGGGTTGTGCATGATGGGAGTATTTTGTGTGACAAAAATGAAACATAGCCTAACTATTTGATTTTGTAGGGATAAACTTTCTTTAGCCATGTTATTTTAAGAAGACATAATTGCTTTGTTAGTATGCTTGAAGTATTATTACTTTTATGTCAATATGAACTTTTATTTTGAATCATTTGGATCTGAACATTCATGCCACAATAAAGAAAATTACATTGAGAAATATGCTAGGTAGCATTCCACATCAAAAGTTCTGTTTTTGGCATTTACCTACTCGAGGACGAGCAGGAATTAAGCTTGGGGATGCTTGATACGTCTCCAACTTATCTATAATTTTTGATTGCTCCATGCTATTATATTACCCGTTTTGGATGTTTATGGGCTTTACTTTACACTTTTGTATCATTTTGGGGACTAACCTACTAACCGGAGGCCCAGCCTGAATTGTTGTTTTTTTGCCTATTTCAGTGTTTCGAAGAAAAGGAATATCAAACGAAGTCCAAACAGAATGAAACCTTCGGGAGCGATCTTTTTGGAGCAAATACAATCCAGGAGACTTGGAGTGGACATCAAAAAGCAGTCGATCCGGCCATGAGGGTGCCTGGCGTGCCCTAGGGGGGTGGGCGCGCCCCCCACCCTCGTGGGCCCCTCGTGGCTCCCCTGAGCGACCTCCTTCGCCTATATATACCTCCATACCCTGAAAACATCGAGGAGCACCACGAAAACCTAATTCCACCGCCGCAACCTTCTGTACCCGTGAGATCCCATCTTGGAGCCTTTTCCGGTGCTCCGTCGGAGGGGGAGTCGACCATGGAGGGCTTCTACATCATCGCCAAGGCCTCTCCAATGAGTTGTGAGTAGTTTACCACAGACCTTTGGGTCCATAGTTATTAGCTAGATGTCTTCTTCTCTCTCTTTAAATCTCAATACAAAGTTCTCCTCGATCTTCTTGGAGATCTATTCGATGTAACTCTTTTTGCGGTCTGTTTGTCGAGATCTGATGAATTGTGGGTTTATGATCAAGTTTCTATGAGAAATATTTGAATCTCCTCTGAATTATTTTATGTGTGATTGGTTATCTTTGCAAGTCTCTTCGAATTATAAGTTTGGTTTGGCCTACTAGATTGATCTTTCTTGCAATGGGAGAAGTGCTTAGCTTTGGGTTCAATCTTGGGGTGTTCTTTCCTAGTGACAGCAGGGGCAGCAAGGCACGTATTGTATTGTTGCCATAGAGGATGAAAATATGGGGTTTATATCATATTGCTTGAGTTTATCCCTCTACATCATGTCATCTTGCCTAATGCGTTACTCTATTCTTATGAACTTAATACTCTAGATGCATGCTGGATAGCGATCGATGTGTGGAGTAATAGTAGTAGATGCATGCAGGAGTCGGTCTACTTGTCGCGGACGTGATGCCTATATACATGATCATGCCTAGATAATATCATAACTATGCACTTTTCTATAAATTGCTCGACAGTAATTTGTTCACCCACCGTAATACTTATGCTATCTTGAGAGAGCCACTTGTGAAACCTATGGCCTCCGGGTCTATATTTTATCATATAAGTTTCCGATCTACTTTATTTTGCAATCTTTACTTTCCAATCTATATCATAAAAATACAAAAAATATTTATCTTATCTTATTATCTCTATGAGATCTCACTTTCGCAAGTGGCCGTGAAGGGATTGACAACCCCTTTATCGCGTTGGTTGAGAGGTTATTGTTTGTTTGTGTAGGTACGAGGGACTTGTGAGGAGCCTCCTACTGGATTGATACCTTTGGTTCTCAAAAACCGAGGGAAATACTTACGCTATTTTGCTACATCACCCTTTCCTCTTCAAGGGAAAACCAACACAGTGCTCAAGAGGTAGCGTGGACCCAAAGTGGCGCTAACTTACAGGGACATGCATACATGACCCAACAATGAATGTGTCGATCAGCAATGTGTGAACGCAAGTCGTAGCAAGCTACATGGACGTAAAGGAACAACGTGTGACATTTCTCCGAAGGGACAGACACATGAACGAAGAAGGACACATGCCGGTCAGCCTAAGTGTTCCGGAGCAGTAGCAAGCTACCATGGCTCATTGGAAGCACTAGGAGACATTTCCCGGTAAGAGAGACTACCAAGGATGAACAACTAGGTTGTAAGATTCCACACGTACCAAGCATTTCAAAGCATACACACAATATGCTCGATATGTGCAAATACAACATGGCATCACAACATAACTCTATGACTCAAAGTATTTATTCAGTAGGCTCCGAGGAGCGATATATTACACACATGAGTCTCATGACCCAACATTCAGAGCATACAAAACAAAGGCACATGCGAAAGCTTAACATGTCTGAGTACAAACATCTACAAATGAAAAGGGCTGAGAAGCCTGACTATCTACCAGATCCTGTCAAGAGCACAAGATTGTAGCTGAGGTAACAAGCTAAATGTCAAAGTCCATGCGGTACTACTAGCAAGACTGAAGTCTCTCTGCAAAAACATAAATTAAGAAAATGTGAGTACAAATGTACCCAACAAGACTTACATCTGAACTAACTACATATGCATCATTATCAACAAAGGGGATGGTGGGGGTTTAACTACAGCAAGCCAGCTTTGACTCGGTGGCTATCCTGAACCACGACTGCAAGTAACTCTTTTGAGGTGGCGCACACGAGTCCACATATTCACCATATCAATACACCACTATGGATCCGCTCCCGTCTCCCTACGAGAAGGCCATCCATAGCACTCATGCTTATCTTGAGCATTTTTGAGTATCCACTTTCACTTGTCTATGAACTGTATAGGCAACCCAGAGGTCCTTTACCACAGACGCGGCTATTCGAATAGATGATGTTAACCCTGCAGGGGTGTACTTCTTCACACACACTCTCACCACTTATAGTCGTTTACATGACGTGTACTCGGCAACCTTCAAGCGGAAGCCCAACGAGGGTGTCGGCCACGGCCTACCTAAACACTCAAGTCTCTAGTCCAGGTTTATCGCCTATTCAGGTTCCATCCGCAGGGATTCCGGCCAAGGTTTCCACATATGGCCCCGAATGATGTGTACAGGGTTCCGTGGCACCAAACTGGCGCCCGGCATACCCGACCACGTGCCTACCGCATCACGGCCCACCCCTCGAGTCAGCGCTGCGCACGGCCTCCAGCATACTACAAACACTAGAAACTACTTGCAACTCATGGACAGAGGACAAGCTTGGTTAAGAAGACGAGACAGTCCATTTTTTCCGGGCCCAACGCGTGGTAGTAGCTGTTCGTGGATCATAAACACAGAACTCAGTTCCTGAGGACGGTTTCAATGAGACAACCCACCATGTACTCCTACATGGACTCTCACCGCTACCTTTACCAAATCGTGTTCACACACTTAGCTCACACACAGTAGGATATGTTCCTCACTGTTCCAATTCATCCCCGACGTATCAGACCTGACTCAACTCTAAGTAGTAGCAGGCATGACAAACAAGCATAAATGAGTAGGCACATCAGGGCTCAAACAACTCCTACTCATGCTAGTGGGTTTCATCTATTAATGTGGCAATGACAGGTCATGTAGAGGAAAAGGGGTTCATCTACCGTAGCATGTAATAGATGTATCGATGTTGTCCTAATGCAGTAAAAGAGAGCAAAAGCGAGAGAGTGGGATTGTATCAGAATGAACAAGGGGTTTTTGCTTGCCTGGCACTTCTGAAGATGATATAGCTCTTCATCGATGTCATTGAACTCATCATCGGGACACGTCTATCGAGAGGGAACAACCATCGGCAACAGAGAAGGAACACAATCAATGCAATGCACAATATGATGCATGATCATGGCATGGCAATATGAGTGTGTTGGCCTAATCCAACTACAACCAGATGGGTTTGAGTTATTTTGAACCCAAGGTTCAAGTTCAAACTCAAACTATGAATTTATAAAGTGCATTATCATGTTTTGATATAAATAGCAGGTTTAAGTTGCCTTAACATGCATGAAACCAGTGCAGATGGATAGATTTGATTTTTTGATCATTTTTCAGATATAACTTATTTCATTTGGAGTTATGGTTGAATTTCTATGAATTTTTGAATTTTTGGGCATTTTCTGGAATTTCCTGAATTATTTTAAAGGCAGAAAATGATAAACTGCATCAGCACTATGTCACTGTAACGTCAGCAGGTCAACTGACCCGGTCCAGGTCAAACCTGATGTGTGGGGTCCACACGTCGGTGACACAGGGGCTAAACCCGATCAAACCAATGCTGACTGGGTTTGACCCTACAGTAGGGCCCGCTGTCAGTGACTGTTAGGCATGCTTAGGTGGCGGGCTTAGCGTATAATGATGGCCACATCGACAATCACCGGAGCACGGTCGGTGACGACCACAACCGACGGTGGAGGCACGCTAGAACCGTGGCTCCGACGTCCATTCAACGCGGGGATGGGTGCTGAGGGTAGCTAGCGCTCGCGTGCATCTAATGGGACATGTGGGAGGCCATGGGGTGGCATGAGGCGACGGCAACCACAACGACGGTGGTGGCCGGAGCTCAGGCTTCGAGCGTTTCAACGTTGCAGGCCACGCCAGGATAAGTGGGTGGGCGCGTTAGGCTCACGAGAGTGCGGTGAGCGCAGCCATGAGCTCGGTCGTGAGCTTGGGCGACAGTAGCCACGATGGTGACATGGCCGGCGGCGGGGAGATTTCGGCTTGATGGTGGGGCTATCTAGGGCACGCTATTGGATAAAGAGACATGGGGGAAATGATCAAGGGCTCACTAGGGGCGACGGAGAAGGTCAGTGGTCTCGGGGACGCGTCAGAGCGGAAGCACGTATGCCGGCGATCTCGGCGGACCGAGGTTGAAGAAGACAACAATGGCGGTGTTCCAGAGCTTCCGGCATCGCTTGGCTCGGTGCAGAGGACGAGGATGTCAAGACGGAGCTCTCGGGCACGTCAGAGGGACGAGGGGGAGGTGGTGGCCGCGACAACGACGATCGGCGGTGACTGCAGTGTTCGGGCGGTGCAGGGGAGAGGACCAGAGGAGGGGATGGGGATGAAGGAGTGAGCGAGGGGGTGTGCTGACCGTTTCCCAGGCGCGAGAAGAGGGCGAGGGGGAAGTAGGAGGTGGAAGCAGGAGCTGGAGCTCGGGCGCGCGCGCGTCGACACGCCTGTGCCTACTGGCAGAGGTTGAAGACGGTGGGGAGTTGGGCTGGGCCTCAGCCACAGTGCTGGGCCAGGTGGGGCGCTAGGTGGGCTGCAGGTAAGTCCAGGTAAACCTTTTCCTTCTTCTTTTCTTATTTATTTTCTGTTTTGTTTGTTTGTTTGTTTGTTTCAAAGTTTGCCACTTTTTAAATTCAAAAGCAGATTCTAAACAGTGCCAAATATCCTCTGGGTATTTTTATGTTGCTGAATGGACTAGTCCAAAAGCACATAAAATGTTCCAGGGTATTTAAAAATATATTCTATACATATTATGAATATAATTCCAAATGCAAATAAAATAATGATTTAAATTCAGTGCCCATAATATTCCTCAAAAATGTTCATTATTTTTGGTTTGGTGCAAAACCTTTGCCAAAATATAACCAACATTATTTAAGGCCACTTTGAAAACATTGAATGCATTTTCCAAGGTTCTTTGCCCTTCTTTTAACTAGATTTTGGAGGTTTCAAGAATCCTCACTTCAGGTTTCAGAAATTTAAACATTATGCACACATGAAGCTAGCCTAGTGCATTACCAGAACTAGGGATGTGACATGTACCCGTGAGATCCCATCTTGGGGCCTTTTCTGGCGATCTGCCAGAGGGGGATTCGATCATGGAGGGCTTCTACATCAACACCATTACCTCTCCGATGAAGCGTGAGTAGTTTACCACAGACCTTCGGGTCCATAGTTATTAGCTAGATGGCTTGTTCTCTCTCTTTGATTCTCAATTCCAAGTTCTCCTTGATGTTCTTGGAGATCTATTCGATGTAATACTCTTTTGCGGTGTGTTTGCCGAGATCAGATGAATTGTGGATTTATGAACAAGATTATCTATGAATATTATTTGGTTCTTCTCTGAATTCTTATATGCATGATTTAATATCCCTGCAAGTCTCTTCGAATTATCGGTTTATTTTGGCCTACGAGAGATCTTTCTTGCAATGGGAGAAGTGCTTAGCTTTGGGTTCTATCTTGCGATGTCCTTTCCCAGTGACAGTAGGGGCAGCAAGGCACGTACTGTATTGTTGCCATCAAGGATAACAAGATGTTTTTTTATCATATTGCTTGAGTTAATTCGTCTACATCATGTCATCTTGCTTAATGTGTTAGTCCGTCTTTATGAACTTAATACTCCACATGCATGTTGGATAGCGGTCGATGTGTGGAGTAATAATAGTAGATGCAGGCAGGAGTCGGTCTACTTGACACGGACATGATGCCTATATTCATGATCATTGCCTTAGATGTCATCATAATTATGCGTTTTTCTATCAATTGCTCAGCAGTAATTCGTTCACCCACCGTAATATATGCTATCTTGAGAGAAGCCACTAGTGAAACCTATGGCCCCCGAGTCTCTTTTCCATATTATAGAATCTCGTTTACATCTTGCTAGTTTCCGATATACTATTTTGCAATCTTTACTTTCCAATCTATAAACCAAAAATACCAAAAATATTTACTTTATTATCTCTATAAGATCTCACTTTTGCGAGTGACCGTGAATGGATTGACAACCCCTTTATCACATTGGTTGCAAGTTCTTGTTTTTGTGTGTAGGTATTCAGTGACTTTGCATCGTCTCCTACTAGATTGATACCTTCGTTCTCAAAACCGAGGGAAATACTTATGCTACTTTGCTACATCACCCTTTCCTATTCAAGGGAAAACTAACGCAAGCTCAAGAGGTAGCAAGGCACGGTGAACAACTCGTGATGCTGCATGCCACAACATTCCAGGGTAAACTTTGCAATCAAACTTACAAGGCCCGACATTTCATAGACAACATTCAGAACAAACTCTTAAAATACCATACGTAAGTCAACATTCATGGTTATGCATCTCATCAAAGCCAATATTTACTTCTGAACTGAACTCACAAATAGGGAAAAAATGATCGACGCTGCTCCCGGAGAAGGGCGTCCCATTCCAAAATATCAAATGCATGTCTTCTGGCTAACATCAATGAGAAAAATTTGACAAGGTTTCCAATTCAAAATCAAACGAATGTCTTCTTGCTAACATCAATGATTATACTTTGACAAGCTTTTCCCATTCAAAATATCTAATGCCTATGATTGTGGAACGGGCGGGGTTTGTCATCAGTTTGCACATTACAATGAAACATGGAGCTGGATTAACACGCTTATCTTTTTGTGTAGTTCCACTTAAATCAAACAATGTCTTGCGTAGCATGGTGGATTTTGTATTTATATATTGCAAGGCGTTGAAGACGTTGGCAGCTCCATTCAAGTAGATAGTCTGGTGGCTCAAGGTGACGGCGAATGATTAGAGAACCATTCTATATATTATGCATGATGAAGTATTATGGAGGACACGAACCATCTAAACATTTTGTGCAGTTCTACTGAAATCAAGCTGAGCATCCCTGTCTGCACGCAATGACAGAAAAAGAGTGGTGAATATAATAGTGGTACTAGTTGATTAAACATAGGCTCACAAATATAATCATCTTCATTATCTTAACAGGAAAAGATAGCAATACAATAGCTTCAATTAAACATTTATTCAAAACAATACAACAATATAAGTAGCATAACATAACAAATCACGATCATTTTAAGTACTATATGCCTGCATCTTACTGTACTCTGTTCATGTAGAACAAGTTCTTAAACCTGAAGAACAACTGTTATCATTTAAGATTCCATTGCTATCATGCATACTGCTTTGCTCTTGCATCACTGTATTTACTCATACAAACTTATTTTTAAATTAAAGGATCCCATTAAAACTTCAATATGGCACAACAGGTATGTTTAGGCATGTTTCTTTAACAGGTTTGCTCTTATAAATAGCTCTGTCGATTTCAATTTTAATTGTGTATACACTTGACTTCTCATATCATGCACATTACTAGCATCACAACAGAGCCAATAGTGTTGTTGTACATGTAGACCCGTGGTACCCATCTGAAATCTTATTGTGTCATATAGTTTCCCACGCTTTGTATTCTTTCAATGCTGCTTTTTCTTGAACTGATATGATTTGAACCGTGTCTCTATTTTGATTTGGCAAGAAAATGCAGTGACCATAGGACATAGATATATGTTTGTTTGATGCTTTTATTATGTACTACTTGGCAATAGAAGACTTGGTAGTTTAATCCTATCCACCTTACTAATGAACTGGTTCACCGAAATGAGTTTATATACTACATGCTAAACCTGTTATGTGTCTACTTGTTTCTTCTTTTAGAATGCTGACAGAATATTCAGGAAAGGTGCCTTATTAAGCAGTGGTAAAGGAAGTAATGCAGATAAGGTTCAGGATAGTGAGACATCCTTGTTGGTCTCCAACAAAGCTGATAAAACAGCTAAGGAAAACTATCTTGAAGATAGTGAGACAACCCCAATGTCCTATCTTGGTGTAGTGTTCGAGTTACTGGCGACTACTGATGTCTACTATGCAACTTTATTCTTGTAGACACGTGTTGGGCCTCCAAGCGCAGAGTTTTGTTGGACAGTAGCAATTTTCCCTCAAGTGGATGACCTAAGGTTTATCAATCCATGGGAGGCATAGGATGAAGATAGTCTCTCTCAAGCAACCCTGCAATCAAATACAAGAAATCTCTTGTGTTCCCAACACACCCAATACAATGGAAAGTTGTATAGGTGCATTACTTCAGCGAAGAGATGGTAATAAAAGTGTATTATGGAGAGTAGATATGAGTTTTTGTAGTGCGAACAATAAAAAACAGCAAGGTAGTAAATGGTAAAATGGAGCACAAACAGTATTGCAATGATGTAAAATGAGGCCTAGGGTGCATACTTTCACTAGTGCAATCTCTCAACAATGCTAACATAGTTGGATCATATGATTATCCCTCAAAGCGCAATAAAGAATCACTCCCGAGTTCCTATTAGCGGAGAACAAAAGATAGAAATCGTTTGTAGGGTACGAAACCACCTCCAAGCTATTCTTTTCGATCAATCTATCCTAGAGTTCGTACTAAAATAACAGCAAGCTATTCTTTCTAATTGATCTAATCAAGAGTTCATACTAAAATAACACCATATGATACATATCAACCAACTCTAATGTCACCTAGATACCCCATTGTCACCGCGAGTACCCGTGAGTTAATTATACGATATGTATCAAACAATTTCAGATTCATAATACTCAATCCACACAAAGAACTACAAGGAGACCCCAAAGTTTCTATTGGAGAAAAGATAGTAAAAACATGCATCAACCCCTACGCATAGATTACCCCAAAGTCACCTCGGGAATCCACAAGTTGAGTGCCATAACATATATCAAGTGAATCAAAATAATACCCCATTGTCACCAGGGTATTCATATGCAAGACATATATCATGTATTCTCAAATCTGAACATTCAATCCGACAAGACAAAACTTCAAAGGGTAAAGACTAAATTCATCACAACAAGAGTAGAGAGGGGAGAAACATCATATGATCCATCTATGTTAACAAAGCCCATGATACATCAAGATCATGACATCTCAAGATCGCGTGCGAGAGAGATTAAACACATAGCTACTGGTACAAACCCTCAGCCCCGAGGGTGGACTAGTCCCTCCTCATCGTGGTGGCCGCCGGGATGATGAAGATGGCCACCGGTGATGATCTCCCCCTCCGGCAGGGTGCCGGAATGGGCTCCTGATTGGTTTTCGGTGGATACAGAGGCTTGTGGTGGCGGAACTTCCGATCTAGGGTCTCCATGAGGGTTTTTGGAATATTCGACAATTTGTAGGGCGAAGAAGGGGTACGGGAGGCCACCGAGGTGGGCACAACCCACCGGGGCGCGCCTGGGGGCCTAGGCGCGACCTGGTGGGTTGTGCCCCCCTCAGGGCACCCCCAGGTGCTGCTTTGGCTCATTGGTGCCATAAAAAATTCACAAAAAGTTTCGCGGTGTTTGGAGAACTTTGATTTCTGCACAAAAAACAACACCACGGTAGTTCTTTTGAAAACAACATCAGTCCGGGTTAGTTCCATGCAAATCATACCAAAACCATATAAAATTATTGTAAACATGGCATGAATACTTCATAAATTATAGATACGTTGGAGACGTATCAGCATCCCCATGCTTAATTCCTACTCATCCTCGGGTAGGTAAATGACAAAAGAAATAATTTATGAAGTGTGAATGCTAGAAAAGTGCACAAGTTTGATTAATGACAATTTCAATCACTTTTCCTAGCATCATAACATCAACTCTTTCTTATAAAACTCATTGTGATAAAGTAGCAACCAATTCACATGTTAAGGTTCAAACAATGAATTCTCTTGAAACTCAACAACCTATGATCTCAGTCACCAAGCAATTGCAATTCTACTTATTCAACATACTCTAAGTAAGAGCTCCACATACTCAACTATCATATAGTCACCAATTGCAATTCAACCTATGATCTCAGTCACCAAGCAATTGCAATTCAACTTATTCAACATAGTCTAAGTAAGAGCTCCACATACTCAACTATCATATAGTCTTCTATGATTGCTAACACTCACCGCATACACATGAGCAAAACGTTTCAACTGGACACATACAAAGATAGGGGCTTATAATTCCGCCTCCCAACGTATTCACCTCAAGGGTGATGTCAACAATAATAACACATGCTACCCATATTCAACTGGATATATGTGCCTAGACCTTTCCTCACCACATGATGCTTGCCAAAAGAGAAAAATAAAAAGGAATAGAGAGAAGAACTTTGACTCTTTGCATAAAAGTAAATACCGAAATAAAAAGATAGGCCCTTCGCAGTGGGAAGCAGAGGTTGCCATGCGCTTATTTGTTTGTATGCTCAACCCCTTAGTGCAAAAGAATGTCACGTTATATTGCCTCTTGTGATAGCAACCTTTATTATGCAGTCTGCTTTTATTCTTCACCATCACAAGTTCATACAACGCTCAATTTTCTCTTACACTAAATGATCTAACACTTATAGAAGCAATTTTTATTGCCTTATTGCACCGAGGACAACTTACTTGAAGGATCTTGCTCAATCCATAGGTAGGTATGGTGGACTCTCAAAACAATATTTGGGTTTAAGGGTTTTTGGATGCACAAGTAGTATCTCTACTTGGTGCAGAATTTTTGGCTAGCAAACATAGGGGGCAAGCACCACATGTTGAAGGATCTATGACAATATAACTTCTATGTGAATATGAACAAACATAAATCATTACATTGTCTTCCTTGTCCAACATCAACAATTTTAGCATATAATATTTTGATGGGGGCTCACAGTCATAAAAGATTTCCAAGATAGTGTATTTGCATATGAAAGTTCCCTTCCTTATAGTAATCATTCAGGAATTGCTTGTATGACCAATATTGTGATTGTCAAGCTTCAAAAGATTTCACTTTCTAAACCCAATGTGAAGCTACCACTAGTCATGATATGAGCATACAATTTTAACTTCATGATAATCAATTCACTCAACAATTTACTCATTGGATACAGGTGAAGCACTAGAGTAAATGACAAACTACTCCAAAAAGATATAAGTGAAGATCATGCGAATAGTTATGTAAATGGGTAGCTATTTGAGGACTCTCTTTCATTTAAAATTTTCAGATCTAAGTATCTTATTAAAATAGCGAGAAAAACAAAACAAAATGACACTCCAAGAATAGCACAACTCATGTGAAGAAGCAAAAACTTAGGCTCAACCGATACTAACCGATAATTGTTGAAGAAGAAAGGTGGGATGCCTACCGGGGCATCCCCAAGCTTAGATGCTTGAGACTTCTTGGAGTATTAACTTGGGATGCCTTGGGCATCCCCAAGCTTGAGCTTTTGTGTCTCCTTAATTCCTCTTATACCACGGTTTCCCTAAATCTCAAAAACTTCATCCACACAAAACTCAACAAGAACTCGTGAGATAAGTTAGTATAAATCAATGAAAAACCTTATCATTCTGTACTGTAGAAAATCACTAAAATTATTATTCAACATTGCATACTAAATGCCTCTGCATATTTAATACTCGTATCCTCAAATAGAATCATTAAACAAGCAAACATATGCGAACAATGCAAACATAATAGCAACATGCCAAAACAATATATTATGTAAAGAATGCAAGAGTATCAATACTTCTTAAACTCCAAAGATTATGAAAATCTACCAAACTGTAGAGAATTTATCAGAGCTTACTGTGCAAAAAGTTTCAACATTTTGTCACATTCTGAGTTTTCTGGGGAATTTTTGCAACAACGGTAAACTTTCTGTTTTCAAACAGCAATAAGTAGACTTTTAAAATAAGCATGGCAAAGGCTATACTTGACTTTTTTATTGAAATAAAAGATACAAAACATTATTCTAAATAACAGAAATAAAATCCTAACAAAATAAAATGATGCTCCAAGTAAAACTCATATCAAGTGACGAATGAGAACATGGCTCCAAATGAGGTTACCGATAATGTTGGAGACGAAAGAGGGGATGCCTTCCGGGGCATCCCCAAGCTTAGTTGCTTGGATCTTCCTTGAATATTACCTTGGGGTGCCTGGGGAATCCCCAAGCTTAGGGTCTTGTCACTCCTTATTCTCCTCATATCGACATCTCACCCGAAACTTGAAGACTTCAATCACACAAAACTTAACGGAACCTTGTGAGATAGGTTAGTACGATAAAGAGCAAACCATTTCACTTTTGGTACTGTCAAAGACAAGATTCATAATTGTTTCCACACAATGCCTACTGTAGCATATCATTTCTACAATTTATATTGAGCAATATAAGCCATAGAAACAAGGAAAGAAGCAAACTATGCATTGAAAACAGAATCTGTCAAAAACAGAACAGTCCGTATTAATCTGTACTCAAACCATACTTCTGCTACTCCAAAAATTATGAAAAAATAGGACCACTTGAGAAATTTATATATTAATCTTCTTCAAAAAGAATCAACTCAAAATCACTCTTCTGTTAAAAATCAGAGTTATTTTCATGAGCACAAAAGTTTCTGTTTTTTAGCAAGATCAAGTCAGCTATCACCCAACATGATCCCAGAGGATTTACTTGGAACTTTATTGAAACAAAAAAATAAAACATGATTGCTACAGTAGCATAATCATGTGAACACACAAAAAGAGTAGATAAAAGTGTTGGGTTGTCTCCCAACAAGCACTTTTCTTTAATGCTTTTTATCTAGGCACGATGAGTTCAATGATGCTCGCATAAAAGATAAAGATTGAAACATAACAACAACATCATAAATCATAAGTTCCTCTCTCATAATAATTTTCAGTAGCATCATGAATAGATTCATCCATATAACCATCACATAAAGCATTATTTTCATGATCAAAAAGCATAGAAGATTTATCACTCTTTATGGCATACATGTCATCATAAGTAGCAACTTTGTTGTCATCATAGTCAATTGAAACCTCTTCCAACATAGTGGATGCATCACTAAATAAAGTCATGACCTCTCCAAATCCACTTTCATCAATATTGTAATAAGATTCAACACCCTCAAAAATAGTGGGATCACTACTACCTAGAGCTGACGCTCTTCCAAACCCACTTTCATCATTGTAATCATCATAAATAGGAGGCATGCTATTATAATAATAGCTTTTCTTATCAAAAGTAGAAGGAATCAAAGGATCATATTCATTATGCAAAGCATCCCCAATCTTGGGACAAGCATTATTTTCAGCAAATAAATCTTCAAACATTTCATACTCATCAAACATAGCATCCCCAAGCTTGTGGTTTTGCATATCATCATAATCATTCTTATCAATAACATTAATGGCACCAATAGTATAGCAAACATTATTATCATATTCTTCCAAGCAAGTGCCAAAAATATTTTCAAGATCATAAAAGACATCATTGTCTTCCCAAGCATAATCATTACAACAAGTATTAGGCATCACAAAATCATACTCAATATCATCATCCTCCATCAACATATTTGATTCACTTTCATGAGGTACAATGGTGATAGGAGCAATATTACTTGGGAGAGTTACCTTTTTACCTCTACTTTTTCTTCTTCACCAACTCACGTGTGGGTTTAATCAATTTTTTTGAACTTCTTATTGAAGAGATTGAGTGGATAGTAAGCTCCTCCTCGTTACCTGATTCATCATAAGAAACACTAGGAGGGTATTGGGAAATATTTTCCCTTTCATTAGTACTCTCTTCAAACTCTATTGTTTTCTTGTCTTTAGATAGTTGGCAATATAAGGATTCTCAATGCAATTTTCTGCACAAAACATATAAATTTCCTCTATATCAAAATCAAGAAATTTACTAAAGATTAAATTTGGGAATACCCTTAGTTATACATTTCATTTCTTCATACCCCAAAAGAAGACTAAGCTCTTTATGATGCTCAAGGTTAATCAAGTTATCACAATTTTTGGACACAATTTGATCATGAAACAAATATCATTGGAGATTTAAATGATCATGTTCATTGCAAAGTTCACAAGGATGGCGAGAAATATTAAATCTTTCAGCACAATCATCTAGCCTCTCTTGCGACCTTTTCGTTTCTAAATATTTATGCTTCTTACAAAATCTATCTTCCCTTTTTGGTGTGATTTTGCACTCCCAATTCACTCCGCTAAAATTGACATTCTTATAGGAGACATCATTATCATGGCTAGTGCAATCATCATTAGCATTTTGTACATTCAAAGAATTCATACTAACAACATTGCAATCAAGCTCATCATTCAGATAATTTGTGCCAAACATTTTATTGACTTATTCTTCTAACAATTGAGCACAATTTTCTGAACCATAATTTTCAAGAAAGATATTATAAAGATGATCAATAATATGATGCAACCTCAATTCCATTTTTGTGGTTTTTCTTTTTGTAAACCAAACTAGTGATAAAACAAGAAAATAAAAGATTTGATTGCAAGATCTAAAGATATACCTTCATGCACTCACCTCCCCGGCAACGGCGTCAAAAAAGAGCTTGATGTCTACTATGAAACTTTATTCTTGTAGACACGTGTTGGGCCTCCAAGCGTAGAGTTTTGTAGGACATTAGCAATTTTCCCTCAAGTGGATGACCTAAGGTTTATCAATCCGTGGGAGGCGTAGGATGAAGAGAGTCTCTCTCAAGCAACCCTGCAATAAAATACAAGAAATTTCTTGTGTCCCCAACACAGCCAATACAATTGCAAATTGTATAGGTGCACTAGTTCGGCGAAGAGATGGTGATAAAAGTGTAGTATGGATAGTAGATATGAGTTTTTGTAGTGCAAACAATAAAAAACAGTAAGGAAGTAAATGGTAAAATGGAGCACAAACAGTATTGCAATGATGTAACATGAGGCCTAGGGTGCATACTTTCACTAGTGCAATCTTTCAACAATGCTAACATAGTTGGATCATATGATTATCCCTCAAAGCGCAATAAAAGAATCACTCCCGAATTCCTATTAGCGGAGAACAAAAGATAGAAATTGTTTGTAGGGTACGAAACCACCTCAAGGCTGTTCTTTCCAATCAATCTATCCTAGAGTCCGTACTAAAATAACAGCAAGCTATTCTTTCCAATCGATCTGATCAAGAGTTTGTACTAAAATGACACCATATGATACATATCAACCAACTCTAATGGCACCTAGATACCCCAATGTCATCGCGAGTACACATGAGTTAATTATACGATATGTATCAAACAATTTTAGATTCATAATACTCAATCCACACAAAGGACTACAAGGAGACCCCAAAGTTTCTATCAAAGAAAAGATAATAAAAACGTGCATCAACCCCTACACATAGATTACCCCAAAGTCACCTCGGGAATCCGCAAGTTGAGTGCCATAACATATGTCAAGTGAATCAAAATAATACCTCGTATTCATATGCAAGACATATATCATGTATTCTCATATCTGAACATTCAATCCGACAAGACAAAGCTTCAAAGGGTAGAGATTCAATTCATCACAATAAGAGTAGGGAGGGGAGAAACATGATATGATCCATCTATGTTAGCAAAGCCCATGATACATTAAGACCGTGACATCTCAAGATCGTACGCGAGAGAGATTAAACACATAGCTATTGGTACAAAGTACAAACCCTCAGCCCCGAGGATGGACTACTCCCTCCTCATCGTGGTGGCCACCGAGATGATGAAGATGGCCACCAGTGATGATCTCCCCCTCCAGCAGGGTGCCGGAATGTGCTCCCGATTGGTTTTTGTGGCTACAGAGGCTTGCGGCGGTAGAACTTCCGATCTAGGTTCTCCGTGAGGGTTTTTGGAATATTTGAGAATTTATAGGGCGAAGAAGGGGTACGGGAGGCCACCGAGGTGGGCACAACCCACCGGAGCGCGCCTGGGGGCCCAAGCGCGCCCTGGTGGGTTGTGGCCCTCTCGGGGCACCCCCAGGTGCTTCTCTGGCCCATTGGTGGTCTTTTGGTCCATAAAAAATCCACAAAAAGTTTCGCGGTGTTTGGAGAACTTTTATTTCTGCACAAAAAACAACACCATGGTAGTTCTGCTGAAAACAGCGTCAGTCTGGGTTAGTTCCATGCAAATCATACCAAAACCATATAAAAGTATTGTAAACATGGCATGAATACTTCATAAATTATAGATACGTTGGAGATGTATCAACTACCGCTGGCACAAGCTATTCGAACTTACTGTCTGAATCAGTTTGGTTTCTTTAGACTCAACTACATGCTGAAAGACATCGATCAACTGTGCTAGACAAGAAGCCAAAGGACTACGGAAGTCCCTGGAGAATTCATATGCATACTTTCTGGTGCAATAGCAAGCGTTGGAGGATTTTAGTGCCAAACAGGAGAAAGCTAATAAGCTTGCTAAGCTTATTGCCAGCAGGCAATACCCAGGATAATGTTTCTTGAGCTCTTTTGAAGTTGTTTCAGTTATGGACTTGTTTTGCTGCCACATTGATTTGCACTGGTGGCCAATTTAGATGACCAGTATGTAATATGTTGCTTTGTTCCCTATATTTGCACTGCTGGCGAACTTTGATGCCCAGTGGATGTAATATGTGTAATAACCTAGCATTAGTTGTTTGCTTATTTATTTCCTTATTGTCTTGTTTACTTGTTTGCTTGTAGTCACCGCAGTTCTTTTCCGCGTTTTTCTAGTGGCCACAATAACCTATTTTTATAACTAGGCCACAATAACCATGGTAACATACGGACTGTTGTAACCATGGTCCTGCTACCTGCTGTAGTGACCATGGGCCTCCTACGGGCTGTAGGATCCATGGGCCTTCTATGGGTCGTAGGATCCTTGGGCCTTATACGGGCCGTAGGATCCATGGGCCTTTTACGGGCCGTATAATCAATGGGCCTTCTACGGGCCGTATAATCGTTTGGCCAAACATGGGTCGTACTATTCATGGACCAATAACGGTCCGCAAAATGGGCCGTAAACGGGCTAGAGTGGAAATCGTCTGTTTATGGCCCGACTATAACGGGTCGTTAATAGGCCATATTTGATGATGCTATGAAAATAGCCCAACGGGTTAATGAGCCACAAACGGGATGACTGTAGCCACGGGCTGAATTTGGCCCACTAGTGGAACAGGCCAGTAACGGACCGTAAATAACCGAATTCTGGAGATGATCCTAAGAATAAATGGGCCCTTAGAAGGCCTAAAGTTAACACGGGATGGAAACGTCCGACAGAATAATGGGCCATTAATGGGTATCAACTGATACACTGTTCATTATGGGCCAGTTTCAACTTGGGCCTTTAATGTGCCAGAGTTGCAAAGGGCCTTGTATGGGCCGAAAGATGTCATGGGCCATACATGGGCCAGAAGTTACAATGGGCTGGAATCATATTAGACGGCCCAGATGATGCTACTGGGCCTAATACGAATAGGCCATAACGGTCCATGAGTTAGCGGGCTATAAATGGGCTATATGCGAACAGGCCATTAACAGGCTTTTCATGGGCTGGCCCGCTATCTTTTATCCAAGTCAAACGGCCGGCATTTTCACCGGAATGGGCCTCTGTTGGGTCGTGCCATGTGTTGACGTATCATAGGCGCCTCCGGTCCAATGAGTGGACGACATCTGTCCCAACGGTGAGCCGACACGTGGTATGTGTTGCACAATTGCTCCATTTTCATCATGTTCTATATGAAACTTGCTTAGAATCGCATGTAGTTTCATATTATCATGCTGCATCCTTGTTTTGATTGTGCTTGCTTATTGTTTGAATGCATTTTGCATCAATGCCATGTTTAACTTGTTTTGCTCATATCTTCTAGGCCGTAGCTCCGAATTAAATGAACTTTATATGTAACTTGACTAGAATTTCGTGTAGATCATCATGGTGCACTTTAACTTGATGTTTAACAACTTCAAATTAATGTTTGGTTCAGATCTGGACCAATTTCGAAATTTACAGGACTTACCGGAATTGTTATATGTTGTTTCCGGCCTCATTTAAACTTGCTTTGAGGTGATATTATTGTATGCATAATTTCTTGCCATGAGTAGCATCATGTAGCCTTTGTAATGCATCATATTTCGATGAGCATCATGCCATGTTTATGTATTGGGTGTTTAGCTTGTGGTTTGCTTCTTTCTGGTTGTGCTTCTTCTCGATAGTTCGTGTTTCGTTGCGATCGTGAGTATTCGTTCGACTACACTTGGTCTACATGGCTTCGTCTTCTTCACGGACTCGATCTTCTTCCTAGCGGGATTTCAGGCAAGATGACCATTATCTTGGATCTCACTACTATCATTGCTATGCTAGTTGTCTCGATGCTATCGCTATGTCGTGCTTCCTACAACTTGTTTATCAAGCCTCACAAATTTGCCATGATAGCCTCTAACCTTTTTACCCTTCCTAGCAAACCGTTGTTTGGCTATGTTACCGCTTTGCTCAGCCCTTCTTATAGCGTTGCTAGTCGTAGGTGCAGTTGCAGGTTGTTCCATGTTGGGACATGGATATCATGGGATATCATAATATCTTTTATTTAATTAATGCACATATATACTTGGTAAAGGGTGGAAGGCTCGGCCTTATACCTGGTGTTTTGTTCCACTCTTGCCGCCCTAGTTTCCGTCATACCAGTGTTATGTTCCTTGATTTTGCGTCCCTAACACGATGAGGGGTATGGGACCCTCTTGACAGTTCGCTTTGAATAAAACTCTTCCAGCAAGGCCCAACATTGGTTTTACTTTTGCCATAATAATACTTGAACTAAATAATTAATTGGCATAGGGCGTCATGAACCCGAGGGTTTTATACATAGCAGGGAGGGGCCAGCGCTAATGGTGTTGGTCCCAATCGGGCAGACTGCAGGGCCGCCTTGGGGAAACTCGATGTATTTGGTATATACCTGTAGGCTGACCCATCCGGACGTGTCCTGAGACTAGATACGTGCGGCTACTATCAGGGTGTCGACACGTCGGGAGGCTTGCTGGATTAGTTTTACCATTGTCGGAATGTCTTGTGCACTGGGATCCCGAGTCTGATCGAATGTCCCGCGATGGAGGATTGTCTCCGCGGATCGTGAGCTTGTTATGGGCTAAGTTGGGCCACCCCTGCAGGGTTTAAACTTTCGAGAGCCATGCCCGCGGTTATGTGGCAGATGGGAATTTTTAATGTCCAGTTGTAGAGAATTTGACACCATATTTGAATTAAAATACACCAACCACGTGCGTAAATGTGATGGTCTCTTTTCGAGTAAGTTGAGAGGAGAATACGGTGGGGTTATGTTTGAACATAAGTAGTTCAGGGTCACTTAGTGATCATTACTAGTTTGCGACCGTTTGCATAGCTTCTCATCTTATTCTTGTACTCATAAGTTAGCCACCATACATTGCTTAGTCACTTGCTGCAACCTCACCACCTGTCCATTCCTTACCCATTAAGCTTTGCTAGTCCTGATACCCATGGTAATGGGATTGCTGAGTCCTCGTGGCTCACAGATTACTACAACAATAGTTGCAGGTACACGTAATGTGATGGTCATGACGTGAGAGTGATGCGTGTTTGTTTTGGAGTTCTTCTTCTGCTTCTTCTTCGTTCATGGGATAGGTTCCTGGTCGGCAGCCTGGGCTAGCAGGGTGGATGTCATTTCAGTTTCTGTTTGTGTTTCATCCGTAGTCGGATGTTGCTTTTATGTATGAGGTTGTTGTATTCATGTGGCATTGTATGCCTTTTGTATGTACCCCCAACTATTATGTAATGGTACGATGTAATGATATTCACCTTGCAAAAGCGTCTCCAATATGCGCTTCTATCCTTGGTGGGACCTTCGAGTTCCTTTAGGATAGGTTCGCATATTGGGCGTGACAGGGGCCCTTGAGGGCGGTCACCAAACCCATACAAATGG
The DNA here is from genome assembly GCA_021437245.1 of Aegilops speltoides. Lineage (NCBI taxonomy): Eukaryota > Viridiplantae > Streptophyta > Magnoliopsida > Poales > Poaceae > Aegilops > Aegilops speltoides. The sequence continues at coordinate 360,824,264 of CM038144.1, forward strand.
CAACCCTTGGGGCGTTCACCGAACCCATACACTTTGGCAACCCTTGGGGGCAGTCACGGAAACCATCAAATTGCTCGGGGCGATCTCCACAACCTAATTGGAGACCCCGACGCTTTCCCGGAGCTTTACACCACAATGATTGAGCTCTGAACACCACCAACCGTCTAGGGCAGCAAGGCACCCAAGAGGAACAAGCTCAAGGGTACCAAGGCACCCAAGAGTCATAAGCTTCTCAACTTTTCACTTCCATATATCACCATCGAGAACTCAAACCGATGCAACTAATGCAATGACAAGGGCACACAGAGTTCCCAAGTCCCTCACTCTCAAATCCCACCAAAGCAACAAAAGCTATGGAATAATATGAGAGGAAGAAAAAACAGGAGAACACCAAGAACTCCAAGATCTAGATCCAATGGGTTCCCCTCACATAGAGGAGAAAGTGATTGGTGGAAATGTGGATCTAGATCTCCCCTCTCTTTTCCCCCCAAAACTAGCAAGAATCTATGGAGGGATTGAGAGATAGCAAGCTTGAAGAAGGTCAACTATGGGGGAAGAACACGGGCTAAAGAGATAAGGTTCATTGGGGAAGAAGACCCCATTTTATAGGCACCCCCCAATACAACCATTATGCACTCAGCTCGTGCACAAGCGGTACTACCGCTTAGCATGGTCAAAACAGCCCAACGAGAGAGAAAAACACGAGCTTTAGTTCTGCCAGAGAGGTAGTACTGCTCTGGGGAGAGGTAGTACCACTCGGGTGGAGAGGTAGTACCGCCCGGAGAGGTAGTACCGCTCATGGGGAGAAATAGTACCGCTTACCGCTTATAAGAGGTACTACCGCGTAACCTGACATGAAAAATCGCATCCCCAGAAGCAGCGGTACTATGCGCGGCACAGGGACGCGGTACTACCGCTTGAGGCTTTCAGGAACACAACAGAGAAAACAAAAGATGCAATAAAGCCTAAACTGCCACAACTTTATGCAAATGAACTCCGAATTGAGCAAACTCAAGCTCGTTGGATAGATGACAACGAGAAGCATCCAAACAGCGACTAGTTATATTAAGAAGAGGCAGGGGAGGTATGCCTAAGATATAGAGGACTTAAACCTCCAACAAAGAAGAAGCGACATAACCTCCAACATCGAAAACATCATAGAAGATGCACGAGAACTCCGTTTTCGATGAACTCGAGCTCGTCAAGAAGATGACCATAAGCTCCACAAAGAGAAACATCAAACAAGAACCAAGTAAGATGATGAAAGGAAGCAATGGTTTGAGCTCTCTATGAACAATACGATCAAGCTACTCACTTGAGAGCCCCCCCTTAATAGTATGGCAATCGATCCTATAACCCGGTCTCCCAACTACCAACATGAGACTGGTAACATAGAAAACCTATCAAGGGCAACCTTTGCCTTGCACATAGTCCACTTGAGATGGATGATGACGATCCTGACTTCCTCAAGTTAGACCACCTTTCTTGATTGCGTTGGCTCGGTGAAGACTAGTAGATTGCTCCCCCATACTCCACTATGGGTGAGCCACTCTTGGGCACATCTTCACAAGTCCATTGCCACCACAATGAACGGCAAGCTTCAAGCATATGATCTCATCATGATGATCCACTTGAACTTGCACACCGCAACCTAACCCCACAAAGAACTCTCACGAAGACCATGGGTTAGTACGCAAAGCGTAATTGACAATGCTTACCATACCATGGGGTTCCTTGATCCCTCTCGGTACATCTTCTACACTTTGTGTGTTGATCAACTTGATTCACTTTTTGACTTAGTCTTGATCAACCTCTCACATGACCAATATTTAGAAAATTCCTTGAAGAACACCTTGGTCATCGGATACTCTCCTTGAAACCAACATATGGACTTCAAGAAAAGCCTATGGACACGTCCTTCAAATATAACTCAAGGCAACCATTAGTCCATAGAGATTGTCATCAATTACCAAAACCAAACATGGGGGCACCACATGTTCTTTCAATCTCCCCCATTTTGGTAATTGATGACTGATACGCCTCCGTCCTATCTACTTTTCCTAACGCTTTTCCTCTTGTTTTGGACTCTAATTTGCATGATTTGAATGAAACTAACCCAGACTGACGCTGTTTTCAGCAGAACTACCATGGTGTTGTTTTTGTGCAGAAATAAAAGTTCTCGGAATGGAATGAAACTTTGAGAGGATTTTTATACAATAAAAGATAATTTCTGGAGCCAAGAACCACCGGAGGGGGGCACCTATGTGGGCACAACCCACCAGGGCACGCCACCCCCCTCCAGGTGCGCCCAGGTGGGTTGTCCCCATAGACCCTAAAACCGACGCTATAAAATCCTATTTTTCCAGAAAAAATCAGGGAGAAAGAATTATCGCGTTTCACAAGACAGAGCCGCCGCCGTCTCTTGTTCTTCATCGGGAGGCCAAATCTGGAGTCCATTTGGGGCTCCGGAGAGTGGGATCTTTGATCTTCATCATCACCAACCCTTCTCCATCGCCAATTCCATGATGCTCCCCACCGGGAGTGAGTAATTCCTTCATAGGCTCACTGATCGGTGAGGAGTTGGATGAGATTCATCATGTAATCAAGTTAGTTTTGTTAGGGCTTGATCCCTGGTATCGATTATGTTCTGAGATTGATGTTGATATGACTTTGCCATGCTTAATGTTTGTCACTTTGGGCCCGGGTGCCATGATTTTAGATCTAAACCGTTTATGTTATCACCATTATATCTATGTTCTAGATCCGATCTTGCAAGTTATAGTCACCTACTACGTGTTATGATCCGGCAACCCCGGAGTGACAATAGTCGGGACCACTCCCGGTGATGACCGTAGTTTGAGGAGTTAATGTATTCATCGTGTGATAATGCTTTGTTCTAGTTCTCTATTAAAAGGAGTCCTTAATATCCCTTAGTTTCCAATAGGACCCCGCTGCTAGGGGAGGGTAGGACAAAAGATGCCATGCAAGTTCTTTCCATAAGCACGCATGACTATTTACGGAATACATGCCTACATTATATTTATGAACTGGAGCTAGTGTTGTATCACCCTAGGTTATGACTGTCTCATGATGAATATCATCCAACAAATTGCTGATAAAATGCCTACGATTTTCCTACATATTGATCTTGCTAAGTTACTACTGCTATTGTTACTATTGCACTACTACAAAACCATTGCTATCACTGTTACCGTTACTATTGCTGTTGCTACTATTATCAAAGCTATCATACTACTTTGCTACTGATCACCTTCCTGCAGATAATTAATCTCCAGGTGTAATTGAATTGACAACTCAGCTGCTAATACTTGAAAATATTCTTTGGCTCCCCTTGTGTTGAATCTATAAATTTGGGTTGAATACTCTACCCTCGAAAACTGTTGCGATCCCCTATACTTCTGGGTTATCAATGACAATCCCTTTCAAGAGAGTTTTATACAAGGAATTATGCATCAATAATGCATGCGCATGAGATGCAAATGCTTAGGAACAAAACCAAAGCAGAAAAAGTAGCTCTCTAAATTTCTCCATATAAGTCTCTGAAACTTCTCACCCATTGTCATCGATTGCCAAAATGGGCCAAATGCTTAGAAGGCCAGTATAAAATGTGTTCCTCCATAAAATGTGTATTTCAAAAAAAAGGAATTCAATACACATATCCAAATATAAAAACTTGGAGGAAGACAAACTATATTGAGGATCCAAAGATTGCTAATAAATGATATGCCACAAAGACATAACAAAGAGAGAAAGAAGCAATCAAGCAAACAAAAGATACCAATTGAAACAAGCGTTCATAAAGATACCTATTGAACCAACTAGACCAATGATCCTACGAGCCACATGACTAAAAGATATTATGATATGAGCATAGAAGTGTTCTAAAGAAACTAGAGAAGCTCCTCATGATTTGTGCACAAATAAGAATGTTTATATTTGAATGCAAAGTGCACAAAATAGGATCATTGAGGGAGTCCTGGATTAGGGGGTCCTCGGACAGCCGGACTATGTACAGTGGCCGGACTGTAGGACTATGAAGATACAAGAAGACTTCGTCCCGTGTCCGGATGGGACTCTCCTCGGTGTGGAAGGCAAGCTTGGCGATTCGGATAAGTAGATTCCTTTCTCTTTAACTGACTTTGTGTAACCCTAGCTCCCTCCGGTGTCTATATAAACTGGAGGGCCTAGTCCGTAGTCACAACAATCATAATCTCATAGGCTAGACTTCTAGGGTTTAGCCATTACGATCTTGTGGTAGATCAAATCTTGTAATACTCATATTCATCAAGATCAATCAAGCAGGAAGTAGGGTATTACCTCCATAGAGAGAGCCCGAACCTGGGTAAACATCGTGTCCCCCGCCTCCTGGTACCATTAGCCTTAGACGCATAGTTCGGGACCCCCTACCTGAGATCCACCGGTTTTGACACCGACAATCATCACTCCCCCAAAATCAATAGAACCACACAACAAGTGCAAGCGGGCATGTAGGAAACTAAGCCTAGCACTTGCAACAAACAAATGTTTGAGCAACAAGCAAAAAAGGCAACTTAGAAATAGGCTCAACCAAAACGATGTGTGTGAGTCATGGCTAAGCACTTGAGAAGACTAATATAAGGATGAGCATTGAGCATCAACATAGTCTTAAATAGTTGAGATGCAAGGTGCCTGACATGTCCTTCCCACACACATCAAGCAAAGGGTTTCATAAGCACACTCAATATGGAAAAAGAATAACCAACGCTTGTGATAACCCATGGTGAAGAAAGAAAATGATAGCTTTATCGAGGGAAGGGATACCAATCAAAATGGCAAAAGCCTCATCAAGGCAAGCAAGAAAAAAATATCTTCACCACACAAGAGTGCATCAAGATGTAACGAGATAAGACCCACACATAAGGCACACACTTTCACAGAGCCACCAAAGAAATAATACAAGAAGGAAAAGTTGGACGTGAAAGAAAGGGATATCAACTTGATATGCAACTTCTCCCAAGTGTATAAGATTCTAGGTAGATGAAGACCATGATGCTATCAATCCACAAAGAAGGATGTACACACGAAATAGTTACAAAAAGAAAGAATAAGATACATGTTGGATTTAGGGATCTGGCAACCCTTGAGAGGTTCGAACTCTAGGGTGCGTGCGGAGGTCTCAACATGCCCAGCCTGCCTACTCGCGATCCTCCCTAGCCTAACACGTCGAGCTCAAAGAGGCACAAAGACACAGAGATTAATACCGGTTCGGGCCACCGTTGTGGTGTAATACCCTAATCCAGTGTGGTGTGGTGGATTGCCTCGAGGGGCTATGAATGAAGTAATACAAGGGAAGAACAAACCTCAAGAGGTGAGGTGTTCTTGAGCTGGTGCGGTGCTCTACTCGTTCTGATTTCGGTCCCCCTCCTATGGTGGTGGCTAGTCCTATATATAGTTGCCTTGGTCCTCCTCCCAAATATGAGCGGGAAGGGATTCCACAATGGCGGGATTTCAAAGGGGACAAGTAGTACAGTCTATCCTGACAAAAGTAGTCTTTGCCTCCGAAAAGCCTCTGGTCGTGATGCTATAGTGGGCTCGTTGATGACCTCTGTCCTGCCGTCCTGGCGGTCTTGGTCTTGTTGCACCAGAATGGAAACCTTTGGCTGATTCCTCGAGACTCCGCGCCTGTGGCTTGCCTCCCTTGCACCGAAGAGGAAACTTGTGCTTTGCCCGCCTGGCGCCCGCCTGGCCTTGGTCGTGGTGGCTCACGTCAGCCAAGCCTCATGAGATATCTTGCATAGAACTCTCCGCCCTTAGGAGCCCTCCTGAGGAGGCCACTTCCTTCGGGAGTCTTGGCATCGTCCGCCTCGCGAGAGTCTTGTGGTGTTGGTGTTGAAGCTGGGTCATACCAGGCCGTCGATGGAGTCACGTGGTGGGCCGCAGGCAGGCAGGGCTGGATACCCCCAAATCCAGGACGCCGACAGTAGCCCCCGGGCCCAAGGCGCGCTTGTACTTGGCTTCCAGGTGAAGCCAAAGGGCAAGTGCGGAGCGCCGCGGGCCCTAACCGCCTACGGCCTTGATGACGCGTGGCGATTGATTGGACGTGGGCGACTTCGTTTCCCCATGCTGCCTCCGCAACTGCTCGACTTGACAACTACATGCTGCATGCAGAGAGGATCATCATTACTGGAAATAGTGGGAGGCTGACGATTTACCTTCTCCTGGCTATAAATGTGCGAGCGGGTGGAGCCCCTGCGCATCTCTTCTTTGTCTTGCTCCTGCCTGTTTCTTCTCCTCTCCATCTCGCTCTCATGGTGCTGATCAGGAGGTTCTCTTCGGAAGAGAAGGGGAAGCCTCCTAGGGAGGGGCCTGACCCTCTCCCGCCGAAGAAATGGATCCGCCATCCCGACAATGCCGGCGTGGGGCGAAAGGTGGCCAGGCCTTGGCAATCGAGGCCTCCGCCTGGCTTCCCCCTCCCCCTGTACGCCCGCGCTCAAGATGATGGAGTGCACCGTCGAGCGGTGCCTGATAGGGATGGCAGGGCCGCCATTGCCCTTCCGGCCGCACCACGGACCCACGCCAAGGGTACCTCGCGTGAGTTCGTGGTGTGGGCAGTGTCGGCGTTCTGGGAACGGGGGTCCCCAGACTTGCTTGCCTGCGGCCTGCGGCGTGGCTCAAAGGAGGCCCAGCGCAGCCCAACTTCATCAATGCGAGCTCAAGACCCTCGCGGGGAGGGGGGACGACAAGGAGCTTCCTCAGGCACGGCCTCGTCAGGCTGGCTCATGAGGAGGCGGAGAGTTCAAGGCAGGGTACCTCGCGAGGTGCCCATGACGCAAGCCATGACGACCAAGGGCGCGATCAGGCGCCGATCATATGATGTCCTCCTTCGTCTTTGGTGCTAAGGGAGCAAGCGCAGGCGAGAGTATCAACCAAAGGTACCCATTTCGGTGCAACAAGACCAAGACCAGCACAACGGCCAGAAGGGAGTCATCGTGGAGCCAAAGCCGGCGTCATCACCAGAGCCTTTGGCAGGCGAGGACCAACTTTAGTCAGGATAAGTGTACCCGCTGTTCCCCTTCAAAATGGCCAATTGTTGGCGCCCTTCCCGCTCAATATTTGGGAAGAGGCCCAGGGCCTTCGCCTATAAATAGGACTAGCCACCCCCAGGGCAGAGGAACCTGGATCCCCATCAAGAAACCAGCAGTTAGAGCGACTGAACCCCTCCCAGCGGTTCATCGCACCAGCCAAGAACAGACCCTCGCGCGGCTGTTCTTCCTTGTACTGTTCCTCATTAGCCCAAGAGGCAATCCACCACACCACACACTGGAGTAGGGTATTACACCACGATGGTGGCCTGAACCAGTATAAATCTCGTGTCTCTTGTGCTGTTCTGTTTAGTAGTTTAGGTCCCAGCGATTCGGGGAGGTGCAAGACGGTAGAGGGTTGGATCTCCGTGCGCACCCCAGTGTTCCAACCTCAAGGGTCTGCCGGAACCCGAAATCTGACATTTGGCACGCCAGGTAGGGATGCGCCAGAATCTGCCCTCCGTCGCCTCGTTCTTCCTCGACCACCGCAACCATGTCTGACGCTCGTCGGGCTTGCGCCGAGCGCTGAGCCGCCCTCGCCTCCCATGTCGCCCAGACGGCTCCCGTCGGCGGGCGCTCTCGTCGTTCCCCGTCGCCTGCCGTCAACACCGCCACCTGCCCGGCGGGGAACGAGCAGCAAGCATCATCTCAGCACCCGTCCATGAGGCGGGACGGCCGCACCGCCACGCCTTCGCTCACCCCCGCTGGTTCTTCGTCACGCGCGCCCCGCGCGGCCATGGAGGCCCGAGCTGCGCTCATCGCGGCAAACAAGCTCCTGCACTACCGCCCCATCGACGACGTCTATGAAGAATGGCTCGACCGAGTCGCCGAAGCTTCGTCCGCTCGCCGAGGCGCCCACACCGACCTTCGCTGCCGCACCCGCCCGCGCTGGCGATGAAGCTCTGGGCGCCTCGGCCGCCTCCTCCTCAACAAGGCGCCCGCCCCAAAGCGCGCCCTGGCGGAACCCGCTCCGCCAGCGCCCGGTAGCAAGAGCAGAGAGCTAAGAAGTCCTCGCCCACGAGAAGCGCCCGAGCGCCTCGCTCCAAAGACGTCAAGACCTGCTGCTGCCCCAGCCAAGCGGCGCATGGAGACCCACAGACCAAGCTCTCCGTCGTCCAAGGCCCCAGCGGCCACGGCGGGCTGCCGCCGCCACCTCCGAAGGCGCAACATCGCATGGCCCGCCAAGTTCAAGCCAGACCTGCCTCCTCGCTACGACGGCATAGCCGACATCTGCGGAGTTCTCCAACTCTACGAGTTGGGCATCAAGGCTGCCAACGGGGACGAAAAGGTCATGGCGAACTGGTTTCCCATGGCGCTCAGGACGGAGCCCGCACCCAGCTCTGAATCCGCCCCGAGCACGATCTCTTCGGGACGAGATGCGCCCGCTTCATCGCCAACTTCCGTGGTACTCGCGACCGCCACCGCCGTGAGCGACATGCGCCGAATCAGCAGCAGCTGGGGAAACCCTACAGAAGTACATCCAGTGCTTTAACAACGCGCGCCTCAAGATCCCCAGGGTAACGGAGGAGGCCATCGTCTCTGCCTTCTCCGACGGCGTGCGCGACGTCAAGATGAAGGAGGAGCTGGCGTTGCATGAAGATTTGTGCACCTCCTTGAGCTGTTCAACTTGGCGACCAAGCGCGCTTAGGGCTGAGGAGGCGCCTCTCCTCCTCGAGCTGCCGCCGTGGACCCTCAAGAGAAGAAGCCCAAGGCCAAGGACGTGGAAGCGCAAGGGGGCTGCCGTGCTCGCGGCGAGCTGCACACCAAGCGAGGCGTAGATCAGCCCGAGTCCTCCAAGGGCGTCGGTATGCGCGGTACCACGACCTCCACACCCACAACACCAACGAATGCCAAGAGCTCCGGGCCGTGCGCGAAGGAAGGGTCGGCAGACATCCCGAGCACAGTGACCGGGGCTACGGCCGAGGAGGAGGAAGGATTGCAGGACGCTGGGAAGACCGAGGCCCGCGCCAAGGGTGGCACGACCAACCTCGCGAGGATCGCTGGCAAGACCTGCCTCGCGAGGGAGGCTGGAGGGATCAGCCTCGCGAGGATTGTCCGCAGGGGAACGCATGCCTCCCTCCGCTGCCGCCGCAGCCAAGGAGAAATGAGGACCGTCATCAGGACGAGGGGGCTGGGGGCTTCCAGGAACTGCGTGCGATCGCTTGCATCCTGGGCAGAGCTCAAGCCCCAGCCTCTCGGCAAGATCTTCGCCAGTTCGCCGCTGGTGAATGCAGTCCTCCCAAGCTCGAGGCCACACGCCCTCTCGGTGGTCGGCGTGCGCCATCACGTTCAGCTCAGCGGATCAGCTCAAGTGCGCGGCCACAGCAGGAGTCCTCCCGATGCTTTGTTCCCCAATCATCAGCAACGTGCTAGTCACCAAGACCCTCATCGACGGTGGGGCAGGGCTCAACGCCCCGTCTGTCGGGAAACATTCAACAATCTTCGCGCCTTACGATCGCCTTCAGCCAACCAAGCCCTTCTCCGGAGTCGCCGACGGCTCCACGGTCCCGATCGGGCAGGTCCACCTTCCTGTCACCTTCGGGGCTCGCGACAACTACTGCACCGAGCTCATCGACTTCGACGTCGCCCACATATGCCTGTCGTACAACGCCATCCTCGGGTACCCGGCGCTGGCCAAGTTCATGGTGGTAACCCACCACGGCTACAACGTCCTCAAGATGCCAGGAAGTGGCGGGGTCATCACGGTGCCTCGCGAAGAGAGACGCAGTGTGCTCCTCGAGCGAGCCTTTCGAGCCGCATCACTAGAACCCTGCATCAGCAGCAGGAGGCCTTCCGAGGCCGCACCCAAGAAGAAGAAGACATCGACCGCCCGGCTCCTCAGAGGCAGGCCCCTCAGGCCCAAGGCCGCCTGGCAGGAGAGCCTCCTTCCATCGCATAGGGAAGCGTGCTGGCGCCTCCTAGGCCGGGCTCGGGGGCTCTCCCCTGGAGGGCCGCCGACCTCGCCAAGGTCACGAGGGAGGCGCTTGGGCACCACGTGAGGCGTGCTTCGAAGCACGTTTCCCTCAAGAAGCGGCAAGGCAAGGAGGGCCAAACCCTCAGGAGTTCGTCAGCAAGGCCATTCAGGAGTTATAGGAGTCAAGGGTCATGAGAGGCAGCCACCGCCTACCCGCTGTGGCCCCCCATCCAGGCGAGGATGGTGGGCTGCGCGTCTACATTGACATACCAGGGCTCAACCGAGCCGCGTCTCAAGAGCGCCTCTAGCCCTCGCGAGTGGGACGTTACAAGGGTCCGCCCCACAGCTACGTGCGCATGCCTTACGGCCTGCCAAACGCGGTTGCTGCGCACCGGCATCTCATGAGGGCCATCCTGGAGGCTCAAGAGGTCAGGCACGCCACAGCCCTGGCGGAGATGGAGATGGCCCGCGAGGAGCCGCCAGCGCCTCGGGATCCCCCCGAGGCCCCTGGGCCTGGGGGCTCGTGAGGATCAGCTCCCGTAGCCCACCGAGTATGCTACACCAACACCCCTTCGTCCTCAACATCATCAGGTGACATCTTTAAGTTTCGTTTCCGGCTGGGAGCGCCTTCAGGGCCGCATTATTCCCAAGCCGCGTGGGTTCGTCCCTGCGGCATGTATCCCTTTTAGTTCATGTCCTTAGCTTATCCTATTGGGGGCGCCCCTCGGGCAGCATCATCCCCAAGCCGCTCGGGCCAGTCCGAGCGGCATGTATCCTTCTTGCGTTTTTCTTAGGACTATGCTTTTGCTCCACCATGCTTGTTATTTGGTGCCTTTTTCTGGGAGACGGAATCTTGCACGTTAAAGGGGGGGTGCCTGAGCATCGCGACTCAGGGCTCCTACCGGCTCTCCGTCCCTCACCCTCTGGTCTTGTCCATGGCATCACGACCTGGCTTGCCAGCGACGGCTGAGACCAGCCCGAGAGCCGGGACCCGAGGACGTAGAGTTTCGTCATCTAACCCAGCTTGTGCGTTAAAGGGGGGGTGCCTGAGCATTGCGATTCAGGGCTCCTACCGGCTCTCCGGCCCTCACCCTCTGGTCTTGTCCATGGCATCGCAACCTGGCTTGCCAGCGACGGCTGAGACCAGCCCGAAAGCCGGGACCCAAGGACGTAGAGTTGCTACATCTAACCCAGCTTGTGCGTTAAAGGGGGGGTGCCTGAGCATCGCGACTCAGGGCTCCTACCGGTTCTCCGGCCCTCACCCTCTGGTCTTGTCCATGGCATCGCGACCTGGCTTGCCAGCGACAGCTGAGACCAGCCCGAGAACCGGGACCCGAAGACGTAGAGCACCGGCATCTGGCAAAATTTGCAGGAACACACTCGAAGATAAGGCCCAGAGCCAAGCGCAACCTGCCTTGAGGTAGGGCCCCGTGAGTCCTGTGCTGGCTCACGGGTGCCCAGATACACCTCGTCCAGCCCTACCGTGCCAACCTCTTGTCGGTGGGGTCAGTACGCGACCGGGCTCCTCCCGAGGGGAGCCCCTCCCACGCATTTCAGTGGAAGCACCATGCTCCGCGCTGGCTGACGACACTGCCGAGGAGCTGCTATGCCCGTACGCATACGGAAGCGCTATGCTCCGCGCTGGTGATAAACAACTGAGGGTGGCCTCCGGGCGCATCAACCTCAAGGAGCCAAGAGCTCAGTGTCTGGCCTTGTCGCAACGCCTCCCCTCGGGAGTGCCGCGCGAAGGGGCTAGGCAAGGGGGCTGTGCCTGGGTCCCGTCCAGATGCACCCCGCCTGGCCAGGCCTCCTCGGGCCTGGTTCGTCACGCGCCCCTCTCCGAGCGGAGCCAAGGTACGAAGGCCGATTGAGCGTCAAGGGGGACTCCTGAGCATCGCGACTCAGGAGCCTAACTGGTCACGTAGCCCCTCACCCCTTAGTTCCGAAAGGCTAACGGCGGTTGGGGTATGCACGGGAGCGGGCTCTGCAGACGTAGAACGGCAAATCCACCCACATCTCGCCTCCCTGCTTGCGGTTCGAGCGCCAAGGGGGACTCCTGAGCATCGCGACTCAGGAGCCTAACTTGTCACGTAGCCCCTCACTCCTTGGTCCCGTTCTGGTTTCCGGTCGGGGCCAACGGCGGCCGAGGTATGCGCGGGCAGGCTCGCGGCAGAGAACATAAGCAAGCAGGAAGGTATAATGCAAATTTCAGGGAATTCAAAAGAAAATATTACAGTCCATGCTGTTATCACAGCATCAAACATAAGTTTTAACGCCTCTCCGAGGCATGGTACATGCGCAGGAATTAAAAACAGGACGGGAGCCACAACAGAGTCACTTGCCGGTGGGGGAGCCACGTGGAGCAGGTTTGCCTTGTGGAGCAGCAGGGCCAACAGCGCCCGCTTGCCCGGCATCAAGGTCTGGAACTTCCCAGCCAGAGCCGCAGCTTGCCATGAAGCCACGGCCTCAGCAGCGACAGCCGCACGCCGCCACCGGCTCCAAAGCAGGCTGTCGAGGTCGATGTTGGGGTCGCGAAGAGAGATGTGGGTGAAGACCCGCGTCAGCGCTGCAGAAGACAAGACGCGTGCCTCGGCCTCAGTCGTAGGGCCAAGGCCAAGGGTGACGTCGTTAAGGGCGCGAACCAGGAAAGGAAGCAGCTTGGCGGGCCATCCTCCTCGCCGGCCAGCGGGCTCTCAAGGCCGTTCTCGTAAAGCGTCTTCAGCGAAATGCGAGCCTTCTCTTCCATATCCGCGAAGGCCACGCGATCCTCGGCGAGAACCCGGGCCTTGCCGTCCAGCTCAACCTTCCTCGCCTCCAGCTCTTGCTCCATCACGCCTAGGCGGCCACGGCGCCTCTTGAGCTTGGCCTCCATGTCCTTGACAGCCGCCTCGCGAACCTTCATGCTCTCCTCCTGCTCTTGGCGGAGGCGGGCCTCCTCAGCAAGCTGGTTCTACAGGCCCTTCAGCTCGCTCTCCAGCATCTCACAGCGACCTTGAATGCTAGCTGCCTCCCCCAGGGCAGCATTTCGGGCAACCTTCGCCTCACGGACAGCCTGCTTCTCCTCATCGCAAGCCGTCGAGGCCTGGACCAGCGCCACTCGTATCAAAGCATCGAGCGACCCTGGCGGAAGCCAGCTCAAACGCCCACCATCGAGGCGGGTCGGCGCCGAAGATCCTGCCGCAGGCGGTCCAGTCCGGCAATGGCGCGATCCAGAAAAGTATTCGGAGAAGCAGCAGTCAGTGGAGTAGGAGGAGAAGACGGCGGTGTGACCACTGCGCCCTGAGGCGGAACCAGCGGCGCCGCGGCGATAGTGGAGGCAGCGCCAAGCAAGGGCACCTCAGAGTCGCTTTGGGTCAAGAAATTTGAGCTTCGCCCAGCTCGGGCTCAGCCTGGCCTCGCGAGGACGCCCGGGCAGGAGAGGCCTATGCGTCACGATCACCTCCTTTCTCGGGCAGAGGCGTTGCCACGGATGGGACCTCAGGAGCTCCCTTCAGCTTCTTCGCCGCGGGCGCCAGCCTGGCCGAAGGACATGGACATCAGATCTCATCGACAAAGCAATAATCAAGACGGGAAGCAGGCACTTACAGGTCGTCGCTGGTGGACTCGAGCAGCCTCCGGCCGAACTTAAAGCCCGCAAGCCGGCTGCAAGGGTCGGCTTCAATGGGCCCGGGAGCAGGAGGCGTCTGCGGTCGCAGACGGGGCGGGACCGGACAGCGGGGACCAGCCCAGTCCGGTCCTTCTTCGGGATCGGGGGCAGGCTCCCGCCTCCCTGCTCACCCTCATCTTCATCGTCGTCACTCTGGGGGAGGCGGAGAGTGCGGGACCTGCGCCGAAGGGGAGGAGCTCTTGACTCCACCCCCGAATCAACCCCCTCTTCCAGCACCCCTTCCTCCACCTCTTTGTTGGAGTCGTCAGAGGACACGTCCACCAAGTCCTCTGGAGCCTCCACGGGCACGAGCCCGTCCCCATTGAAGACAGGCATGGACCCCACTACCTGCTCCCAATCCTCGCGAAGGAACAGGGGCGCGGGAGCGCCCTCCAGCCTCGCCACGTCGCCCCCAACCAAGGACTAGAGGACCGCCGCCAGATCCTCGTCGGCCAGGACCACGGGTCTCGAGTGAGGCCTCCACATCGGAAGCGAGTACTGACGAAGCGGAGCCAGTTGATGCTCCAGGAACTCCCTCAGCAGCGATGCACCGGTCAGCTTCACCGTCGCCACGCTGGCCGGCCTCAGATCCGCGTCCATCTTCTCCAGCACCAGCTTCGCACAGGGATCCAGAAGCTCCACTCGGGACCAGTCGTCGGAGCTCGCGGGGTGCTCCGTGGGCAGGGTCAGCCGAGGATGAATGCGCCCAGCATCCACCAAGACCCACTTGCTCCTGAAGCCCTCAATCCTCTTCCCAGGGTTTGAAATGGCGATGGCTCCGCCGTATGCGACGAAGCTCGCGCACGCGGAGGCGGAACCACGGGAGGTTCAGTGGGAGAAATAGTGGCGCAGCAAGGCCACCGAGGGCTTCACCACACCATGGGCCTCACAATAGTAGGCGAAGATCGCCAGAAAAAGGACGGAGTTGGGATGGAGGTGCAGAGCTTGAATGTTGTAGTGGCGGAGGACAGAGAAGAAGAACTCGAAAAAGGGAGGCACCAGACCAACAACGATGGCGCTCACGAAGAGAGGGTAGAAGGTGCTCCCCCGACCCTCAGAGATGAAAGAGCCAGCCTTGAACGCCTTTGTTCCGTCGATGCCCAGCGCCTCCGCCATCCGGCGCATCAGGGCAAGGCTCGCCCCTGACACATTTGGCGGGTCCAAGGCAGGCGAGTACCAAGCTCCGGCCGGGGCTTGGCGAGGCACCATGACTAGCTAGGGCATGCAGGCAGAGTAGATCTGAAGATTTTGGAAGCAGAGAGGAGAGGCGCTGTGAGCAGCAACTGGAGAAAGTAAAGGAGGCAAGGAAGATGCCGCTCTTTTATCAACTCAGCATTGTTGCAGAAGACGCGTCAATCAACCAGCCTCCTGTGGCGCCTAAGGTCAGAGCTGTTAGGGGCCATGACGCCCGACTTGCCCTTTCGCCTCTCGCTCGGCCAAGTTCGGCATGCCAGGTGGGCCGGGGGGGCTCTTGTCGGCGTTCTAGGAACGGGGGTCCCCAGACTTGCCTGCCTGTGGCCTGCGGCGTGGCTCAAAGGAGGCCCAGCGCAGCCCATCTTCATCAACGCGAGCTCAAGACCCTCGCGAGGGGCCAAGCCTCGTGCGGGGGACGACAAGGAGCTTCCTTAGGCACGGCCTCGTTAGGCTGGCTCATGAGGAGGCGGAGAGTTCAAGGCAGGGTACCTCGCGAGGTGCCCATGGCATAAGCCATGGCGACCAAGGGCGCCGATCGGCGCCAGCCTGCATGATGTCCTCCCTTCCTCTTTGGTGCTAAGGGAGCAAGCGCAGGCGAGAGTATCAAGCAAAGCTACCCATTTCGGTGCAACAAGACCAAGACCAGCCCAACGGCCGGAAGGGAGTCATCGTGGATCCCAAGCCGGCGTCATCACCAGAGCCTTTGGCAGACGAGGACCAACTTTAGTCAGGATAAGTGTACCCGTTGTTCCCCTTTAAAATGGCCAATTGTTGGCGCCCTTCCCGCTCAATATTTGGGAAGAGGCCCAGGGCCTTCGCCTATAAATAGGACTAGCCACCCCCAGGGCAGAGGAACCTGGATCCCCAACAAGAAACCAGCAGTTAGAGCGACTGAACCCCTCCCAGTGGTTCATCGCACCAGCCAAGAACAGACCCTTGCGAGGCTGTTCTTCCTTGTACTGTTCCTCATGAGCCCAAGAGGCAATCCACCACACCACACCCTGGAGTAGGGTATTACACCACGATGGTGGCCTGAACTAGTATAAATCTCGTGTCTCTTGTGCTATTCTGTTTAGTAGTTTAGGTCCCAGCGATTCGGGGAGGTGCGAGACGGTAGAGGGTTGGATCTCCGCGCGCACCCCAGTGTTCGAACCTCAAGGGTCTATCGGAACCCGAAATTCGACAGGCGGTGATGCCTCCCGACACCTGGACCCGACTCCCGCGGTTCTTCGCCCGCGAGTTGCCTCGGAGGGGACCGGTTGAGCTTTGGCTGCAGCATGCAGGGTGTCGCAGCTTGGCTACCGAGGTTGAAGTCGAGGTGGTTCCGCCTGGACACGTCTTCATGACGCGAGGATGGGGCGAGATCGCCTGGGCTTGCCGAGCGGAGGGAGCCCTGGCGATCTATCGGATATCGGGTTCCGGCAAAACCCTTAAAGTTCGAACTCTGGGGTGTGCACGAAGATCTTCTCCCTACCGATCCACGCCCCAAAACATCACTGTGAATCTAAGCTAACACGAAGAACAACACAAGGGACACAAGGTTTATACTGGTTCGGGCCACCGTTGTGGTGTAATACCCTAATCCAGTGTGTGGTGTGGTGGATTGCCTCCGGGGCTGATGATGAACAGTACAGAGGAAGAATAGCCTCGCGAGGGGTGTTCTTGAGCTGGTGCAGTGTTCTACCAGGGCAGGATGCGATCCACTCTAGATGAGATCTCTCTCCTTCTACTGTGGTGGCTATCTCTATATATATAGAGGCCCTGGTCCTCTTCCCAAATATTGAGCGGGAAGGGAGCCAACAACGGCCATTTTGAAGGGGGGCAGCTAGTATAAGCTATCCTGACTAAAGTTGGTCTTCGACTGCCAAAGGCACGGGTGATGACGCCGTCTTGGGCTCCACGGTGATCTTTGTCCTGCCACACTTCTGGTCTTGGTCTCGTTGCACCGATATGGAAACCTTTGCCTGATGCCCCTGTACTCCGCGCCTGTGCTTGCCCCCTTTGCAACAAAGAGGAAATGAGGACACTGCGCAGGCTGGCGCCCGCTTGGCACCCGCCAGGTCTTGATCGTCATGGTTGCATCACGAGCACCTCGCAAGGTACTCCTTGCCTTGATCTCTCCGCCTCCTTGCGAGCCTGCCTGGTGAGGCCGCCCCTGAGGAAGCATTGTGTCGACCGCCCCGCGAGGCTTGGCCCGTCGTGAGGGTCTTGAACTTGGGTTGATGAAGATGGGTCGTACTAGGCCACTGCTCGAGCCACGCCGCAGGCCACAGGCAGGCAAGTCTAGGGACCCCCATTCCCAGAACACCGATAGTAGCCCCCGGGCCCAAGGCGCGCTCGGACTTGGCTTAGCAGCGAAGCCAAAGGGCAAGTGCGGAGCGCCGTGGTCCCCAACAGCCTGCGGCCTTGGTCGCTGCGTGGTGGTTGATTGGACATGGGCGTCTCTGCTTCCTCACGCTGCCTCGGCAACTGCTCGATTTGACGAGTCCCTGCTGCATGCAAAAAGAGTCATGATTACCTGGGATTGTGGAGGTCGGCGGTTGGCCTTCTCTGGATTATAAGTACGGAGAAGTGTGAGCCTCCGTTGCCCATCTCTTCTTTCTGCACTTGCTTCTTCTTCCTTGCTACTCCTCTGCTCTCGATGCCAATGGCACCGATCCGCCAGTTCTCAACCGAAGAGAAAGGAAAGGCCCCCCGGGAGGGGCCCGACACGCTCCCGTCGAAGAAACGGTCGGTTCCTGGCCGCTGCGACGAGGTTGCAAGGCCGAAGATGTCGAGGCCTTGGTATGAGCGGCCGCCTCTTGGATTTCCACTACCCCTGTACGCTCGGGCCGAGGGCCCTAGAGAAGGAGACGCCGAGCGATGCCGCCCGCGCCGTCGGCGAGGCCGATGAGCCATGGAGGTGCGCGTCGTGGCTCCTGGAGTCCACACCATGGACTCTTCTTGTGAACTCGTACTCCACGCCGCCATGCCTCCAAGCTCCTGGATTCGCTTCCGTCCATTCTTCGCCTTCGAGATGCCGCCGAGGGGGCCTCTTGAGCTTTGGTTGCAGCACACCGACTACGGTACTCCGGCGACCGGAGCGGAGGTTGAAGTCGTCGCTCCGGGCAAGGTCTACATGACCCAAGGCTGGGGCGAGATCGCCCGGGTCTAACGAACAGGGGGCGCCCTCGTGATTCACTTCGAATATGATGGCGCCTCCTTGATGCTCTTCAAGGTCTTCGATGCAGAAGGCCGCTGGCTGGAGTGCTGCCCTAGTGGAGGCAGCCAGGATATCGATGTGGCAAGGGCTAGGCCTGCCAGTTGCTTCCTCAATGGCTCCTCTGGCAGCAGTGGTGATGCTTGGGAGTCCTGCGACTCTCCCGAGCTCTTCGTGACTCCAGAGATGAGCGACGACAGCTACATGCCCCTGAGCTCGCGTCGTGCTCAGAGCAAGGCAGTTGCATCTAGATGCCGGTGCGGCTGATCTGGGTGGGGTTGGCGCCGGCCTCCCGTGGCCCACTGTTGATGATGCCGTCGGCCATGGGGGCGTGTGAAGTTAGGGCTCCTTAGGATTCGCACCTTTTGTTCCCTGCGAGGAATTGAGAAAATACCCCGTGGGGGCATGTAAAGTGTCCGCAATGTCTTTTGTTGATATTATCCTTATTATGAAGCGGTGCAAATGCATGTCCTGTTCCGGCTTGGCTCCCCCTTTCTAACCTCGCGACGACTTGGTGCTCTATGCTGACAGGTCCCGGTCCCCAGGCAGGCTTCAGCCGTCGTTGGTATGCCAGGTCACGATGCCGTGGTCAAGGCCAGGAGGTGAGCGGCCCGAGGTCCAGTAAGAGTCCCTGAGGCACGACGCTCAGGAGGTCCCGTTTAGCGCTCAAGCAGCCGCCAAAAGGTGAGAAAGGAAGGCAACGTCGCCGTCACAGAGCCGCATCAAGTGGAGGTTCTGTGTCGCATCAATTGGCTATTCCAGAGGCGAGACTTATCTCGAAAGCAAGGAGTTGTTCCTTCGCGAGGCACCGGACTTGCGCGTCTGCAGCTGGGATGTAGCTGTGTTAGGCCTTGCGAGCTTCCCTCTCTTCCCCGCACTCTCCTTCGTGCTCTACGTCCTCAGGTCCCGGCCCTCGAGCGAGCTCAGCCGCCGCTGGTATGCCACGTCGCGATGCCTTGGACAAGGGCAGGGGTGAGGGCTGGAGAGCCAGTAAGAGGTCCTGAGTCGCGATGCTCAGGAGCCCCCCTTTTAACGCGCACGGGTAAGAGAGAGAGAGCTCGCGACGCCCCCCGTTTTAGTTATGGAAGTTCCTGCAATCCAACACGAGAAGAGTACAGGTTGCCATTACATTTGCCGGCCGGCCATTGGTTGCTCCGAGAGAGTGGTGAGGGCACTGAGGGCCTGGTGAGGTGACGCTTGCGGGGCTGCCATGGGCCAGCGCTCGACCGCTCAGATTTAGCGACGTTGCAGGGACGGACCCATGCACAAGCGTCGTGCCATCGCGAGCGACTCCAAAGGTAGGTGTCAATCGAGCAGGCGATTATCATAGGCAGGTTAAGCATCAAAGGCAAATCAGCTTAGATAGATGTAAGAAGGATACATGCCCCTAGGTCAGGCCCGAGCGGCTTGGGGATGATGCAGACCGAGGGGCGCCCCCAGCAAGGTAAACTACATAAGCAAAAGGGATACATTCCGCAGGGACAAACCCACGCGACCTGGGAATGATGCAGCCCCGAGGGCGCTCCCAGCTGAAATGAACTTCGAAAGATGTCACCTGGTACCGTTGTAGAGAGGGTGCTGAAGATGCGCGGTGAAGAAGCCGATCCTCACGAGCCACCGGAGCCCTGAGCCTCGGGAGGCTCTGTGGGTCCAGGTGGTTCCTCAAGGACCATCTCCATCTCCGCAAGGACCGCGTGGTCCCTGGCCTCCTAAGCTACCAAAATGCTCCACAGATGACGCTAGTTAGTGGCAACTGAGGGAGTCCTGGATTAGGGGGTATCCGGACAGCCGGACTATATACTTTGTCCGGACTATTGGAGCGTGAAGATACAAGACTCAAGACTCCATCCCGTGTCCGGATGGGACTCTCCTT
Organism: Aegilops speltoides; assembly: GCA_021437245.1. NCBI lineage: Eukaryota > Viridiplantae > Streptophyta > Magnoliopsida > Poales > Poaceae > Aegilops > Aegilops speltoides. Next base: position 360,844,172 of record CM038144.1, read on the forward strand.
TGCATGGAAGACAGGCTTGGCGATCCGGATATTATGTTTCCTTCTTTGTAACCGACTCCGTGTAAACCCTAGCCCTCTCCGGTGTCTATATAAACCAGAGAGTTTAGTCCTTAGAGGCAGAATCATAATCATCATAGGCTAGCTTCTAGGGTTTAGCCTCTACGATCTCGTGGTAGATCAACTCTTGTAATACTCATATCATTAGTATCAATCAAGCAAGAAGTAGGGTTTTACCTCCATTGAGAGGGCCCGAACCTGGGTAAACATTGTGTCCCTTGCCTCCTGTTACCATCAGCCTTAGACGTACAGATTGGGACCCCCTACCCGAGATCCGCCGGTTTTGACACCGACATTGGTGCTTTCATTGAGAGTTCCTCTGTGTCGTCGCTGCAAGGCTTGATGGCTCCTCCAATCATCAACAACAACACGGTCCAGGGTAATACTTTTCTCCCCGGACAGATCTTCGTGTTCGGCGGCCTCGCACTGCGGGCCAATTCGCAGCCATATCCGAGCAGATCGACAATCACGCTCGCCACCGGTCGGTCGGAAACCTGAACTACATGGCCGATATCCGCGGAGACTTGATCTTCAATGTATTCGGGCCTGCGCCAGAACGCCGGACATCCACGATGAGCACGGCTTAGACCTGCTGGCCGGACAATGCTCGGATATCGCCTTCACAGAGCCCCGGACCTAAATCCGAGCAGCTTATCGCGCCGAGGACGGGATGGACCCGCCCGAGGGCGCACACTTATCGGCGGTAGAGCCGAACAAAGGCCTCAACCTTAAGGAAGCCTGTGACACCTGACCCTCGGACACGTATCCGGATATAGGTTCTAGTCCACGCGCTCCCAAGCCCGCCAAATCTGGTTGAGCTCCGGTAATGGAGTCACCGCTGCGGATATCCTCCAGCACTCGCCCTTTGGCGATGTGCTGAACTTGTTAAAGTCTCTCTCTTTGTCAGGAGGCTTTTGGCCGAACTATCTCCGGCTCGAGTGGGAAGCAGGCGACGAAGGAATTCGTTGCCCACCCACCACCCACTTCATTGCCATGATCGATGATTTAACCGACGTGCTTGACTTCGACTCCAAAGGCATCGATGGTGTGGATGACGATGCAGGAGAAGAACAGAAACCACCACCCACGGGGCGGTGGACATCCACCTCCTCATATGATATATATGGTGGACACTCCAAAAGAACCAATGGCGATGAGGCAATGGATGATAACCCCTCAAGGAAGAAAACAAAGCATGCGCGTCGTCGGCGCCGCTCCAAGCCCCGCCACAGCAATACCGACACAGGGGACGAAAACAGTCCGGATGGTGCCGAAGATGAATACAACCCCGATCAGCCCGCCTTCGAGCAGGCCGAACAGGAAGATGGGCAGGACAGCCCAGACGAACAGGCAACGGATGGTTATCCGGAGGAGGACAACTACATGCCCCCCTCCGAGGACGAGATTAGCCTCGGCGACGACGAGTTCGGCGTACCTGAGGTTCCCGTGGAGCAAGAGCGCTTCAAGTGCCGGCTTATGTATCACGCCCAATATGCGACCCTATCCAAAAGGAACTCGAAGGTCCCACCAAGGATAGACCCGCATATTGGAATGCTTTTGCAAGGTGGATATCATTACATCAACATTACATAATAGATAGGGATACATACAAAAGGCATATGATGCCACACGAATACAACATCATATACAAGAGATCAACATCCGACTACGGATGATACATAAACAGAAACTCAAACAATATCCACCCTGCTAGACCAGGCTGCCGACCTGGAACCTATCCCCTGATCGAAGAAGAAGCAGAAGAAGAACTCCAAAACAAGCAAACATCGCTCTCGCGTCATGATCATCGCATAACCTGTACCTGCAACTGTTGTTGTAGTAATCTGTGAGGCACGAGGACTCAGCAATCCCATTACCATGGGTATCAAGACTAGCAAAGCTTAATGGGAAAGGAAGTGGTAAAGTGGTGAGGTTGCAGCAGCGGCTAAGCAAGTATGGTGGCTAACATACGCAAATGAGAGCGAGAAGAGAAACAAAGGAACGGTCGTCAACTAGTAATGATCAAGAGGTGATCCTGAACTCCTACTTACGTCAAACATAACCCAGAAACCGTGTTCACTTCCCGGACTCCGCCGAGAAGAGACCATCACGGCTACACACGCGGTTGATGCGTTTTAATTTGGATCTGGTGTCAAGTTATCTACAACCGGACATTAACAAATTCCCATCTGCCACATAACCGCGGGCACGGCTCTCGAAAGTTTATACCCTGCAGGGTGTCCCAACTTAGCCCATGATAAGCTCTCGCGATCAACGAAGGATATACCTTCTCCCAGGAAGACCCGATCAGTCTCGGAATCCCAGTTTACAAGACATTTCGACAATGGTAAAACAAGACCAGGAAGACCGCCCGATGCGCCGACAATCCCGATAGGAGTTGCACATATCTCATTCTCAGGGCACACCAGATGAGCAAGACGTCGGGTTGGCATAGACCCTGGTTGCCCAGGGGGTGCCGGACATCGCTCGGTTTGGACCAACACTTAGACAAGCATTGGCCCGGGGGGCTAAAATAAAGATGACCCTTGGGTTAATTACTCCCAAGGGAAAGGTAGGTGGTGGTGCGGCAAATGGTAAAACCAAGGTTGGGCCTTCTTTGGAGGAGTTTTATTCAAAGCGAACTGTCAAGGGGTCCCATAAATCACCCGACCGCGTAAGGAACGCAAAATCCAGGAACATAACACCGGTATGACGGAAACTAGGGCGGAAAGAGTGGAACAAAACACCAGGCATAAGGCCGAGCCTTCCACCCTTTACCAAATATATAGATGCATTAATTAAATAAGAGATATTGTGATATCCCAACCAAAATCCTGTCCACCATGGAGCAATCTTCAACTTCACCTGCAACTAACAACGCTATAAGAGGGGCTGAGCAAAGCGGTAACATAGCCAAGCAATGGTTTGCTAGGAAGGGTGTCAAAGGTTAGAGGTTCATGGCAATTTGGGAGGCTTGAAGAACAAGTTATAGGAAGCGCAACAAAGCGATAGAACAAAGCAACTAGCATAGCAGTAATAGTAGTGAGATCCAGGGTAGCGGTCATCTTGCCTGAAATCCCGCAAGGAAGAAGAACGAGTCCATGAAGAAGATGAAGCCACAAAGACGAACCAAGCGTAGACGAACGAATCCTCACGATCGCAACGAAACGGGAACTATCGAGAAGAAGCACACAACATGGTAAACACACCACACATGGACAAGGGATGATGCACAACAAGCATGATGCATGGCAAGGCTACATGAAGCTACTCAAGGCAAGAGATGATGCAAACAAGAACAACACATCAAGGCAAGTTTAAATGAGGCCGGGAACAACATATAACAATTCCGATAAGTCCTCATATGCAAATTTCGAAATTGGTCCAGATCTGAATAAACCTTATGTTCAAGTTTTTAAACAGCAAGTTAAGATGCACCAAGATGATCTACACGAAATTCTAGTCAAGTTACATGTAAAGTTCATTAGATTTGGAGCTACGGCCTAGAAGGTATGAGCAAAACAAGTTAAACATGGCATTGGTGCAAAATGCATACAAACATCAAGCAAACACCTCAAAACAAGGATGCAACATGATAATATGAAGCAACATGCAAAATCAAGCAAGTTTCATATAGAGCACACTCAAAACGGAGCAACGGTGCAACACATACACACTATACAAGTTATAGCAACAATCTGTCCAAAACAGCAACTAGGCATCTTGCAAGCATCAAATCAATATGCTACAGCACCCCAACATAATAACAAAAGGCATGGGCATGAAGTACAGGTAAAGCATGACAAAACATGAACACTGAGCTATCTCCAGAAACAACTAGAACATGCTCAAAAGGACATGGAAAGATTGCAAATAATAACAGTTTCAGACTTTAGCAGAAATAACATCAGGTTGCAATGTTTAGAGCTATCAAACAACATGTTATAGGAACTTAACATGGCTAAAAAAGGCGTGTCATGAATCTATTAATGGAATAGAACAAAAGTCCCTTACTGACCATGAGCCAAAATGGACCAGAAGATAAGATGGCACCCATGTAAACATGGCAAGTTATATTACAGATTCATACATGTTAGAAACAACAATAAGTAGGCATGTTGGTGAGCTTGAACCACTCACCATAGAGCAATACATGGCATGGCAAGGCAACCAACAGTAAGAAGACATGTTTATGAAGCTAAGCATGGCAATAGCAAGTTCATAGGGTGCATGGATCACTAGAAAAGCACATGACCAAAACTGAACTTCATGTTAACAGGCTGACAGCAACATTATTTAGCAAGTTTGGAGCAAGATATCAACAAGCTACAACAGGCTATAAATGCAACCAGAGGCATGTATGGATAGAGCATAATCATATGTTCAAAACATACTTACTGAAGTATCTCAAAATAAGCATGTATCTCTCTGTAGCATCAAGTTTACATGGCATAAAAATAACAGCAGAACAGGGACTGAAATCAGCAACATCACGAGGCCTAGTTTACATGCTTGTGCTAGTCACGACTTTGATCACAAAAATACATGGCATACACCCCTGGAAAGATGGCATGGCATAGAGATCAAAACACATGTAGACATCAACCTCATAGGATGCACACATCAATCATGGCAAAAATGACAAATGAGCATGTTATAACAGTTCCAGCAGATTAACATCAACATGCACCCTTCCAACAGCATTTTGGGCATCAAGCCGAGCTCAAATGAAAATGATGCAATGAAATGCAATGAAGTACTCGTCGAGACGAACAATTTGACATATTACACGCATGAAACGGAGCAGCGGATGCAGAGATACGACGCAATGAACATGGCATGATTATGCAAAATAACTTCGGGACTTGGCGTTTTCGGGGAAGGGAGAAAAGTCAACCTCGTCGGAATCTTCGCCGGAGAACGGCCGAAGAGGAGTGAGACGGCGGCCGGAGCTGCGGGAGAGGTCGGGAAGGACGGGCCCCCGCCGGATCTGGCCAGATCCGGCAAGGGACGGCGAGGGGCACGGGGAGGAGGTCGGCACGGCTGGCCCGAGATGGCTCCGGCGACGAAGGGTAAGCGGGTCGCTGCAACGCGCGTGGCGATGGCGGGCTGGCGGCGGTCGCGCCGACCCGGAGGCGGCCACTCGGCGGGCGACGGGGCTGGGCGCGGCGGCGCATGGGGGCGGCGCCTGCGGGCGGCAGCGCCACGGCGTCGTCGGCCGGCGGCGATGGAAGAGCCGGACGGCGGCGAAGAGAGGCCGGCGGGCGGCGGAGTTCGGCCGGGCCCAGATGGGCTCAGCAGGCTGGCTCTGGCGGCGGCAGACCTGGCGACAGCGGCGGCCGGGCGGCGGGGGTGCACGTGGCGGCCGCGGATTCGTCGGGGACGGCGGGCGGACATGTCCGGGCGCGGGGTGGACGTGTCCGGCGGCGCGAGGATGAAGAAGGCTAGGGTTAGACCCGAAATTCGGGGGAGGCACACATATTTATAGGTACAGGGAGCTAGGAGAGTCCAAATGAGGAGCGGTTTTCGCCCACCGATCGTGATCGAACGACCGAGAGCATGGAAGGGAGTTTGCTGGGTTTTGGGCCAGTTTGGAGGGGGTGTTGGGCTGCACACAAAAGAGGCTTTTACGGTTACCCGGTTAACCGTTGGAGTATCAAACGACCTCCAAATGGAATGAAACTTGACTGGCGGTCTACCGGTGCTATACCAAGGCCGCTTGACAAACCTTGGGCCATTCTGAGAATGTTTAACACCCGCACAAGAGAAGAGGCAAAAGGGGAACGCCGGAGGACATAGGAGTGCCGGATTGCAAAACGGACAACGGGGAAAATGCTCGGATGCATGAGACGAACACGTATGCAAAATGAGATGCACATGATGACATGATAAAATGCAACACACAAGCAAATGACACGGCAATGACGGCGAATAACTGACAGACATCTGGCGCATCGAATCCGGGGCGTTACATTATGGCCACTACGAGAAGCCTGAAAAAGAAGCAGAAGCAGCTCCAAGCTGATCAAGACCTGCTCACAGACACATGGACTGAAGTCCTGGCAGCTAAGGAATATGGACTCGAGCGCCAGACGGCTGACCGGCCACCCGGTGGCCGGGATAAAACAGCATACCAGCCTGAATACCAGCCCGCGCCCTCACGCCAATACACCACGGCCCGGGGCAATAGGCAGGACCTGCAAGATATACTGGAAAACAAGGCAGGACAGCCAAGATCGATCTACGGATCGCGGGGGCGTGCCCCAACACGTGACGATGCTCGTCACGCCGGATACACTACAAACAAGTCCGGCCGGGCCGAACATAGCCACCCGGACTCATTTGAACTGCGTAGCCACATAGCCTGGCATAGAGGTGCCGCACACCCCCTCTGCTTCACTGACGAAGTGATGGATCATGAATTCCCAGAAGAGTTTAAACCCGTAAACATTGAATCATACGATGGCACAACAGATCCCGTAGTATGGATCGAAGATTTCCTTCTCCACATCCACATGGCCCGCAGAGACGATCTACACGCCATCAAGTATCTTCCCCTTAAACTCAAAGGACCAGCCCGGCATTGGCTAAATAGCTTGCCGGCAAATTCCATTGGCAGTTGGGAAAACCTGGAGGATGCATTCCTCGACAACTTCCAGGGCACATATGTGCGACCACCGAATGCCGATGACCTGAGCCACATTACCCAACAGCCCGGAGAGTCAGCCAAGAAATTCTGGACTCGGTTCCTAACCAAAAAGAACCAAATAGTCGACTGTCCGGACACTGAAGCACTGGCGCCCTTTAAGCATAATATCCATGACGAGTGGCTCGCCCGACACCTCGGCCAGGAAAAACCAAAATCCATGGCAGCCCTGACGACACTCATGACCCGCTTTTGTGTGGGCGAGGATAGCTGGTTGGCTCGCAGTAGCACCACGCCGATAAACTCAAGCACCTCAGATGTCCGCAACAATAACGGCAAGCCACGGCGCAACAGACATAAGTGACAGAACAATGGCGACAACACCGAAGACACGATAGTCAACGCTGGATTCAGTGGCTCGAAATCCGGTCAGCGGAAAAAGCCATTCAAAAGAAATAATCAGGGACCGTCCAGTCTGGACCACATACTTGAACGCTCGTGCCAAATTCATGGCACCCCGGATAAGCCAGCCAACCAGACTAACAGAGACTGCTGGGTGTTCAAAAAGGTCGGTAAAATAAATGCCGAAAACAAGGACAAGGGGCTACACAGTGACGATGACGAAGAGCCCCGACGTCCGAACACAGGAGGACAGAAGAAATTTCCTCCCCAGGTGAAAACGGTCAACAGGATCTATGCCACCCATATTCCCAAACGGGAACGGAAGAGAGCACTACGGGATGTCTATGCGATGGAGCCAGTCGCCCCAAAATTCAACCCATGGTCAGCCTGTCTGATCACCTTTGATCGTAAGGATCACCCTACCAGCATCCCTCATGGCGGTTCAGCCACATTGCTCCTAGACCCAATCATCGACTGATTCCACCTTACGCGAGTCCTTATGGATCGCGGCAACTGCCTGAACCTGCTTTATCAGGACACAGTGCGCAAAATGGGCATTGACCCTTCAAGGATCAAGCCCACCAAAACCACCTTCAAAGGTGTAATTCCAAGAGTAGAGGCCGACGGGCTCCATAACACTCGAAGTGGTCTTCGGATCTCCGGATAATTTCCGAAGCGAGGAGTTAATCTTTGATATCGTCCCTTTCCACAGTGGTTATCACGCACTGCTTGGACGAACCGCGTTCGCTCGATTCAATGCGGTACCACACTATGCATACCTCAAGCTCAAGATGCCAGGACCTCGTGGGGTCATAACAGTCAACGGAAACATGTACCACTCTCTCCGTACAGAAGAGCACACTGCAGCCCTCGCAGCAGAAGTACAATGCAGCCTTCTCCGGCAAACCACCAATCCGGTGACAACAACCCTGAACACCGTCAAGAGAGTCCAGAGTACCCCGCAACAGGATCGCCAGGCACGTCAAGAGCGCGACTAGCAGTCCGGCCTCCACTTAAGCCCCATCAAAGCAGCATTCATGCCGCGCGTACACAATTACGCACTTAAAATACCATGGGCATAGGCGGAGGCGCAATAGTGACTCAGTCAACAGTGCGGTATAGCCGCAACATACTTTAATATCCCCCCTTTACCTTTCAGGACACTGCTTTCGGGAAGCCTCTTCAGAAGAGCCGGATTGTCGGACTTATACAGGAGGGAAAACCAAGGAGGCAACAAGCTTTACGCACGAAGGGAATACCCAGATGGAATCTGTTCACGGTCATTATACCTGTTTTATATACCTACACGCAGCCTGCCCTTGGATAGGACATGTTAAATAGTCCTATTTACTTCTGCTTAAACGCATTCATTGTAAACATACGCTTAAACGTATTATTCATAAATGGGAGATAATATATAGCATCAGCTTATTATTCCTATTTGCACATTTTTCCTATAAATGTTTATTTAATATTGCATCCGTACACCTTGGTACATTCAGTTTGCTAGGGGCTTCTTATGGCGCCCCATAATACGGCAAGACAAGTCCGAACACTTTCAATAGTGCGACACCCCAAACTTATAGCATTATATGCATCAACTCTGAATCATGCCTTGGGTCAATAGTTGGGTTTGCACGGGTCCCTTGTTTTCGTACCTTACGTTCCGTTATATCGGCTAAGATAGCGCAGGGAGAACTACTCCGATTGTGTCCTGGTTCTTCCAGACAAGCACCTCAGTAGAGAAAGATGAAAACTGACCGACATGATACGCCGAGAGCTGGTCGCTGTTCGAGAGGTCTTAAAATCCTTAAAGATTTTTTCCCCTTTAGGCGAGGAATCGGCCTCGTCCGATTTAGGCGTATATAGCGCCCCAATTCGGCTTTCCGAATTCTATGGGCTTCGCCGAAATTTAAAATTGTAGACTTCTATGGCTAAGTGAAAGTTATAAAGCCGCATAGTCCGATTGTCTTGTTCGCTGCGCCAAGCACCACCTTCATGGACCAAAAATTTGGATAAAAGAGTGTTTTGGGTTTTCCACGAAAACCCTGGTACTGGTTACGTGGGGGCGGAAGCCGACGACTGGCCTACTTTCAGAATTTTATAAACAGCCGCACAGAAGGTAATATTTTAAATCAAAACAAAGCGCTATATAGCGCAAATAACTTCGTATTTATATTACAAAAACGACATAAGTACATTCATTCAAAGATCGTGTCCTTGGTACATTCTTCGGCCACGAGACGAGCGCCCTTCATGACGCCATCATTACATTTTTTGGGGCAGCGATGCGCCTTGCCCTCCGGCGGCCCGTCCTTCACCAGCTTCTCCGCATCCAGCTTGCCCCAATGCACCTTCGCACAGGCAAAGGCTCGGCGGGCACCTTCAATGCAAATGGATCGCTTGATCACTTCAAGCCGTGGACAGGCATCTACCATCCGCTTTATCAGGCCGAAGTAGCTAGCGGGCAGGGGCTCACCAGGCCACATCTGGACTATGAAATCTTTCATAGCCACTTTGGCTGCCCTATGGAGTTCAACCAACTGCTTCAGTTGGTCACTCAGAGGAATCGGGTTTTTGGCTCCAGCATACTAGGACCAGAACAACTTCTCCGTTGAGCTCCCCTCCTTGGCACGATAGAACTCCGCAGCATCTGATACGATGCGTGGCAGATCTGCGAATGCCCCTGGAGAGCTCTGAATTCAGGTAAGTAAAAGAAACGCCTCCTCCAGATGCTTGCTTTGCATAAGAAATGTCTTACCCGCCGCTATCTTCTTGGCTGCCTGGATCTCCTGCTGGGCCTTTTCGGCTTCGGCCTTGGCATCTTTCATACTCCCAAGGGCCTTCGCAAGCTCAGACTTCTTCGTCTTGAGGTCATGCTCCAAGGACTCGAACTTCTGGAGGAGCTCCTGGAGCTCTTGCTGCACCTCGCCCACCCTAGCATTTTGCTTTTCACGCTCAATGCGCTCCAGGGCCGCCTTGTCTTCGGCCTCCGACAACGCTTTCTTCAAAGATGCCACTTCAGTTGTGGCCCCTATTTCAAAGTCATGATGCTTTGTCGTTAGAGTCACAAATTTTTACTATTCTTTATGATATCGAACGAGGTACCACAAACCTTTGTTCTCTTCGAGCTGCCTCTCCGTGAGGCCGAGCTCTCCCTGTGCCTGCTCTAGGTCCCGTTTTAGTCCGGCGACCTCGGCCGTGCGGGCAGTAGCAGCAAGCAGCACTGCCTGCTTATTCGCATGCACATCTACTATTAGACTCCTGCGGATTATAATCGACCCTCCATTTGGCTTTTCGTTCCGAACACCAAACAGAGTATCAGGGGCTACTACCTAACGGGTAATAATTTTAACCCCTTTCCTCGACGTCTTTGTTGGCAAACATAGCATGCAAATTTCAAACAAATCCCTACGCTCATGCAAGATCTATCTAGGAGATGCATAGCAACGAGAGGGGAAGAGTGTGTCCACGTACTCTCGTAGACCAAAAGCGGAAGCGTTTGCTTAAAGCGGTTGATGTAGTCAAACGTCTTCTCGTTCCGACCGATCGAGTACCGAACGCACGACACCTTTGAGTTATGCACACGTTCTGCACGATGACGTCCCTCGAGCTCTTGATCTAGTAGAGGATCGAAGGAGTAGATGAGTTCCATCAGCACGACAACATGGTGATGGTCATGGTGATGTGATCCGCCCAGGGCTTTGCCTAAGCACCACGAGAATATGACCGGAGGCGTAAACTGTGGAAGGGGGCACCACACATGGCTTGGAGCAATTAGTGTGTCTTCTAGGGGAGCCCCCCCCCCGTATATAAAGGAGGGAGGGAGAGGAGGCCAGCCCTAGGCGCGGCCCAAGTGGGAGGAGTCCCACTTGGGCTCCTAGTAGGATTCACCCCCCCTTCCTTTTACCGGAGGGGGAATGGGGGGAGAAGAGGGAGTAGGAGAAGGAAAGGGGGCGCCGCCCCCACCCCTAGTACAATTCGGCCTCCTTCCCTATGGGGGGCGCGCCACCCCTTTGTGGGCTGGTGTGCCTCCCTAATATGGCCCATATGGCCCATATCTTTCCCCGGGGTGTTTCGGTAACCCCTCCCGTACTCCGATATGTACTCGATACATTCTGGAACCCTTCCGGTGTCTGAATGCTACCTTCCAATATATCAATCTTTACCTCTCGACCATTTCGAGACTGCTCGTCATGTCTGTGATCTCATTCGGGACTCCGGACAATCTTCGGTCCCCAAAACACATAACTCATATAATACATATTATCATCAAATGGTAAGTGTTCGGACCTACGGGTTCGAGAACCATGTAGACATGACCAAGACACCTCTCCAGTCAATAAACAATATCGGAACATGGATGCTCATATTGGTTCCCACATATTCTATGAAGATCTTTATTGGTCGAACCGCTATGTCAACATACGTTATTCCCTTTGTCATCGGTGTGTTACTTGCCCAATATTTGATCGTCGGTATCTCCATACCTAGTTCAATCTTGTTATCGGCAAGTCTCTTTACTTGTTCCGTAATGCATCATCCTGAAACTAACTCATTAGTCACATTGCTTGCAACGCTTCATATGATGTGCATTACCGAGAGGGCCCAGAGATACCTCTCTGATACTCGGAGTGACAAATCATAATCTCGATCTATGCCAACCCAAAAAACATCTTCGGAGATACCTGTAGAGCATCTTTATAATCACCAGTTATGTTATGACATTTGATAGCACATATGGCATTCATCCGGTGTCTGGGAGTTGCATAATCTCATAGGAGTAATATGTTTGACATGAAGAAAGCAGTAGCAATAAAACTGAACGACCATTATGCTAAGCTAACGGATGGGTCTTGTCCATCACATCATTCTACTAATGATGTGATCCCATTTATTAAATGACAACGCATGTCCATGGCTAGGAAACTTAACCATCTTTGATCAATGAGCTAGTCTAGTAGAGGCATACTAGGGACACGGTGTTTTGTCTATGTATTCACACATGTATCAAGTTTCCGGTTAATACAATTCTAGCATGAATAATAAACATTTATCATGAATAAGGAAATATAAAATAACAACTTTATTATTGCCTCTAGGGCATATTTCCTTCAGTCTCCCACTTGCACTAGAGTCAATAATCTAGATTACATTGTAATGAATCTAACACCCATGGAGTCTTGGTGCTGATCATGTTTGGCTTGTGGAAGAGGCTTAGTCAATGGATCTGCTACATTCAGATCCGTATGTATTTTGCAAATCTCTATGTCTCCCTCCTTGACCAAATCTCTGATGGAGTTGAAGTGTCTCTTGATGTGTTTGGTCTTTTTGTGAAATCTGGATTCCTTCGCCAAGGCTATTGCTCCAGTATTGTCACAAAATATTTTCATTGGACCCGATGCACTAGGTATTAACCTAGATCGGATATGAACTACTCCATCCAGACTCCTTCATTTGCTTCTTCCGAAGTAGCTATGTACTCCGCTACACACGTAGATTCCGCTACGACACTCTGCATGGAACTACACCAACTGACAGCTTCACCATTCAATAAAAATATGTAGCTGGTTTGTGACTTAGAGTCATCCTGATCAGTGTCAAAGCTAGCGTCGATGTAACTACTTACAACAAGCTCTTTTTCACCTCCATAAACAAGAAACATATCCCTAGTCCTTTTCAGGTACTTCAGGATGTTCTTGACCATTGTCTAGTGATCCACTCCTGGATTACTTTTGTACCTCTCTCCTAAACTTATAGCAAGGCACACATCAGGTCTGGTACACAGCATTGCATACATAATAGAACCTATGGCTGAGGCATATGAAATGACTTTCATTTTCTCTCTATCTTCTGCAATGGTTGGGCATTGAGTCTGACTCAACTTCACACCTTGTAATACAGGCAAGAACCCTTTCTTTGACTGATCCATTTTGGACTTCTTCAAAACTTAGGTATATGCTTTGTGAAAGTCCTATCAAGCGTCTTGATCTATCTCTATAGATCTTGATGCCTAATATATAAGCAGCTTCACCGAGGTCTTTCATTGAAAAACTTTTATTCAAGTATCCTTTTATGCTATCCAGAAATTCTACATCATTTCCAATCAACAATATGACATCCACATATAATATTAGAAATGCTATAGAGCTCCCACTCACTTTCTTGTAAATACAGGCTTCTCCAAAAGTCTGTATAAAACCATATGATTTGATCACTTCATCAAAGCATATATTCCAACTCCGAGATGCTTGCACCAGTCCATAAATGGATCGCTGGAGCTTGCACACTTTTTTAGCACCTTTAGGATCAACAAAACCTTCCGGTTGCATCATATACAACTCTTCTTTAAGAAATTCATTAAGGAATGCAGTTTTGACGTCCATTTGCCATATTTCATAAGCATAAAATGCGGCAATTGCTAACATGATTCGGACAGACTTAAGCATCGACAGGTGAGAAAGTCTCATCATATTCAAATCCTTGACCTTGTCGAAACCCTTTTGCGACAAGTCGAGCTTTATAGACAGTAACATTACCATCAGCGTTAGTCTTCTTCTTGAAGTTGCATTTATTCTCTATGGGTCGCCGATCATCGGGCAAATCCACGAAAGTCCATACTTTGTTCTCATACATGGATCCTATCTCAGATGTCATGGCCTCAGGCCATTTATCAGAATCTGGGCTCATCTTAGCTTCTTCATAGTTCGTAGGTTCGTCATGGTCAAGCAACATGACTTCCAGAATAGGATTACTGTACCACTCTGGTGCGGATCGTGCTCCGTATGTCCTACGAGGTTTTGTAGCAACTTGATCTGAAGTTTCATAATCATTATCATTAGCTTCCTCTCTAGTTGGTGTAGGCATCACGGGAACGGATTTCTTGGATGAGCTACTTTTCAAATTCAGAGAAGGTACAATTACCTCATCAAGTTCTACTTTCCTCCCACTCAATTATTTCGAGAGAAACTCCCTCTCTAGAAAGGTTCCATTCTTGGCAACAAAGATCTTGCCTTCGGATCTGTGGTAGAAGGTGTACCCAATTTTTTCCTTAGGGTATCCTATGAAGACGCACTTCTCCGATTTAGGTTCCAGCTTCTCAGGCTGAAGCCTTTTGACATAAGCATCACGTCCCCAAACTTTAAGAAATGACAGCTTAGGTTTGTTGCCAAACCATAGTTCATACGGTGTCATCTCAAATGATTCATAATCAAGTGATTCCAAAAGTCCATCTGCATGGAGTTTCTTCATGCGCTTTACACCAATATGACCCAAACGGCAGTGCCACAAATAAGTTGCACTATCATTATCAACTTTGCATCTTTTGGCATCAATATTATGAATATGTGTATCACCACGATCGAGATTCAACAGAAATAGACCACTCTTGAAGGGTGCATGACCATCAAAGATATTACTCATATAAATAGAGCAACCATTATTCTCTGATTTAAATGAATAACCGTCTCGCACTAAACAAGATCCAGATATAATGTTCATTTTCAACGCTGGCACCAAATAACAATTATTCGGGTCTAAAACTAATCCTGAAGGTAGATGTAGAGGTAGCGTGCCGACAGCGATCACATCGACCTTGGAACCATTCCCGACGCGCATCGTCACCTCGTCCTTATCCTATCTTTGTTTAATCCGTAGTCCCTGTTTCGAGTTACAAATATTAGCAACCAAACCAGTATCAAATACTCAGGCACTACTATGAGAATTAGTAAGGTACACATCAATAACATGTATCAAATATACCTTTGTTCACTTTGCCATCCTTCTTATCCGCCAAATACTTGGGGCAGTTCCGCTTCTAGTGACCAGTCCCTTTGCAGTAGAAGCACTCAGTTTCAAGCTTGGGTCCAACTTTGGGTTTCTTCCCGGGAGTGACAACTTGCTTCCATTCTTCTTGAAGTTCCCCTTCTTACCCTTGCCCTTCTTCTTGAAACTAGTGGTCTTGTTAACCATCAACACTTGATGCTCCTTCTTGATCTCTACCTCCGCAACCTTTAGAATTGCGGGGAGCTCGGGAATAGTTTTTTTCCATCCCTTGCATATTGTAGTTCATCACAAAGCCTTTGTAGCTTGGTGACAGTGACTGAAGAACTTTGTCAATGACACAATCATCTGGAAGATTAACTCCCAACTGAGTTAAGTGATTATAGTACCCATACATTTTGAGTATGTGCTCACTAACAGAACTGTTCTCCTCCATCTTACAACTATTGAACTTGTTGGAGACTTCATATCTCTCAACTCGGGCATTTGCTTGAAATATTAACTTCAACTCCTGGAACATCTCATATGGTCCATGACGTTCAAAACGTCTTTGAAGTCCTGATTCTAAGTCGTAAAGCATGGCACACTGAACTAACGAGTAGTCATGAACACACAACTGTCAGGCATTCACAATGTCTGCAGTTGCTCGGGCGGGTGGTACACCTAGCGGTGCATCAATGACATAATTCTTCTGTGCAGCAATGAGGATAATCCTCAAGTTATGGACCCAATCTGTGTAGTTGCTACCATCATCTTTCAACTTAGCATTCTCTAGGAACACTTTAAAATTCAAGGGAACAGTAGCACGGGCCGTTGATCTAGAACATAGATATGCAAAAACTATCAGGACTAAGTTCATGATAAATTATGTTCAGTTAATCATATTACTTAAGAACTCCCACTTAGATAGACATCCCTCAAGTCATCTAAATGATACATGATCCAAATCAACTAAACCATGTCTGATCATCACATGAGATGGAGTAGTCATCAATGGTGAACATCTCTATGTTGATCATATCCACTATATGATTCACGTTCGACATTCCGGTCTCTAGTGTTCCGAGGCCATGTCTGTACATGCTAGGCTCGTCAAGTTTAACCTGAGTATTCCGCATGTGCAAAACTGGCTTGCACCCGTTGTATTTGAACGTAGAGCTTATCACACTTGATCATCATGTGGTGTCTCAGCATGAAGAACTTTCGCAGCGGTGCATACTCGGGGAGGACACTTATACCTTGAAATTTAGTTATGGTATCATCTTATAATGCTACCGCCGTACTAAGCAAAATAAGATGCAAAAAAAGATAAACATCACATGCAATCAAAATATGTGACATGATATGGCCATCATCATCTTGTGCTTTTGATCTCCATCACCAAAGCAACGTCATGATCTCCACCGTCACCGGCTTGACACCTTGATCGCCATCATAGCGTTGTGGTCGTCTCGCCAACTATTGCTTCTATGACTATCGCTACCACTTAGTGATGAAGTAAATAAATTACATGGCATTTGTATTTCATACAATAAAGCGCAACCATAAGGCTCTTGCCAGTTGTTGATAACTTCTACAAAACATGATCATCTCATACAACAACGTATATCACATCATATCTTGACCATATCACATCACAACATGCCCTACAAAAACAAGTTAGCTAGATGTCCTCTACTTTGTTGTTGCAAGTTTTACGTGGCTACTACGGGCTTCTAGCAAGAACCATTCTTACCTACGGCACAAAAACCACAACGGTGATTTATCAAGTTTGTTGTTTTAACCTTCACAGGGATTGCCGCAGTCAAATTCGATTCAACTAAATTCGGAGAAACAGACACCCGCCAGCCACCTTTATGCAACTAGTTGCATGTCTGTTGGTCGAACCGGTCTCATAAACGTGGTCATGTAAGGTTGGTCCGGGCCGCTTCATCCAACAATACCGCCGAATCAAAATAAGACATTGGTGGTAAGCAGTATGATGATCACCGCCCACAACTCTTTGTGTTCTACTCGTGCATATCATCTACACATAGAACTGGCTCGGATGACACTGTTGGGAAACATAGTATGCAATTTCAAAAAAATTCCTACGCTTACGTAAGATCTATCTAGGAGATGCATAGCAACGAGAGGGGAAGAGTGTGTCCACGTACCCTCGTAGACTGAAAGCATAAGCATTTTCTAAATGTGTTTGATGTAGTCGAACGTCTTCTCATTCCGACTGATCGAGTACCGAATGTATGACACCTCCATGTTCTGCACATGTTCTGCGCGATGACGTTCCTCGAGCTCTTGATCCAGCAGAGAGTCGAGGGGGTAGATGAGCTTCGTCAGCACGACGGCATGGTGACGGTGATGGTGATGTGCACGCGCAGGGCTTCGCCTAAGCACCGCGAGAATAGGACCAGATGCATAAACTATGGAGGGGGGCGCCGCACACGGCTTGGAGCAATTGGTGTGTCTTCTAGGGGCGCCCCCCCGTATATAAAGGAGGAAGGGAGAGGAGGCCGGCCCTAGGCGCGCCACAAGTGGGAGGAGTCCCACTTGGGCTCCTAGTAGGATTCACCCCATCCCCTTCCCCTAGTACAATTCGGCCTCCTTCCCTGTGGGGGGTGCGACCCCTTTGTGGGCTGGTGTGCCTCCCTCATGTGGCCCATATGGCCCATATCTTTCCCCGGGGGGTACCGGCAACCCCTCTGGTACTCTGATATGTACCCGATACATTCCGGAACCCTTCTAGTGTCCGAATACTACCTTCCAATATATCAATCTTTACCTCTCGACCATGTCCGTGATCTCATCTGGGACTCCGAACAACCTTCGGTCACCAAAGCACATAACTTGTATAATACATATCATCATCGAATGTTAAGCGTGCCAACCCTACGGGTTCGAGAACTATGTGGACATGACCGAGACACCTCTCCGGTCAATAACCAATAGCAAAACCTAGATGCTCATATTGGTTCCCACATATTCTACGAAGATCTTTATCGGTCGAACCGCTATGTCAACATACGTTATTCCCTTTGTCATCGGCAAGTTACTTGAACGAGATTCGATCGTCAGTATCTTCATACCTAGGTCAATTTTGTTACCGGCAAGTCTCTTTACTCGTTCCATAATGCATAATCCCGTAACTAACTCATTAGTCACATTACTTGCAAGGCTTCATATGATGTGCATTACCGAGAGGGCCCAGAGATACCTCTCCGATACTCGGAGTGACAAATCCTAATCTCGATCTATGCCAACCCAACAAACACCTTTGGAGATACCTGTAGAGCATCTTTATAATCACCCAGTTACGTTGTGATGTTTGATAGCACACAAGGCATCCCTCCGGTGTCCGGGAGCTAGTTGCATAATCTCATAGTCGGAGGAATATATATTTGACATGAAGAAAGCAGTAGCAATAAAACTGAACGATCATTATGCTAAGCTAGTGGATGGGTCTTGTCCATCATATAATTCTCCTAATGATGTGAACCCATTCATCAAATGACAACACATGTCCATGGCTAGGAAAATTAACCATCTTTGATCAACAAGCTAGTCAAGTAGAGGCATACTAGGGACACGGTGTTTTGTCTATGTATTCACACATGTATCAAGTTTCCGGTTAATAAAATTCTAGCATGAATAATAAACATTTATCATGAATAAGGAAATATATAATAACAACTTTATTATTGCCTCAAGGGAATATATCCTTTAGTCTTTTCGAACCGTTGCCAAGTGAGTGACTGCGATAGGGGGGTGATACGTCACCGTCGTATCTATAATTTTTGATTGTTCCATGCCAATATTATTCAACTTTCATATACTTTTGGCAACTTTACTACTATTTTTTGGGACTAACATATTGATCCAGTGCTCAGTGCCAGTTCCTGTTTGTTGCATGTTTTCTGTTTCGCAGAAACCCCATATCAAACGGAGTCCAAACGGGATAAAAACGGACGGAGAATTATTTTAGAATGTTTGGGATTTTCCGGAGGAAGAATCAACGCGAAACAGTGCCCGAGGTGGCCACGAGACAGGGGGGCACGCCCTCCCCCCTGGGCATGCCTGGCACCCTCCTGGGCTACTCATAAGGCGGTTGACGCTCTTCTTTTTCCGCAAGAAAGCTAATTTTATGAGAAAGATCTGGGTGAAAGATTCACCCCAATCAGAGTGACGGATCTCCGGATATAAAAGAAACAGTGAAGAGGCAGAATCTAAGAACGCAGAAACAGAGAGATAGATCCAATCTCGGAGGGGCTCTCTCCCCTCCCACGCCATGGGAGCCAAGGACCAGAGGGGAAGCCCTTCTCCCATCTAGGGAGGAGGTCATTGAAGAAGAATAAGAAGGGGAGCTCTCTCCCCCTTGCTTCTGATGGCGCCGGAGCGCTGCCAGGGGCCATCATCATCACCGCAATCTTCACCAACACCTCCGCCATCTTCACCAACATCTCCATCACCTTCCCCCATCTATATCCAGCGGTCCACTCTCCTGCAACCCTCTGTACTCTCTACTTGAACATGGTGCTTTATGCTTCATATTATTATCCAATGATGTGTTGCCATCCTATGATGTCTGAGTAGATTTTCGTTGTCCTACCGGTGATTGATGAATTGCTATGATGGGTTTGAATTGCATGTTTTATTATTGGTGCTGTCCTATTGTGCCCTCCATGTCGCGCAAGCGTGAGGGATTCCTGTTGTACGGTTTGCAATATGTTTATGATTTGCTTATGGTGGGTGGCGTGAGTGACAGAAGCACAGACCCGAGTAAGTAGGTTGTTTGTGTATGGGATAAAGGGGACTTGATACTTTAATGATAAGGTTGGGTTTTACCTTAATGATCTTTAGTAGTTGCGGATGCTTGCTAGAGTTCCAATTATATGTGCATATGATCCAAGTAGAGAAAGTATGTTAGCTAATGCCTCTCCCTCAAATAGAATTACAATAGTGATTACCGGCCTAGTAACATAGTCAATTGCTTAGGGACAATTTCACAACTCCTACCACCACTTTTCCACACTCTCTATATTTACTTTATTGCATCTTTATCTAAACAGCCCCTACTTTTTATTTACGTGCTCTTTATTATCTTGCAAACCTATCCTATCACACCTACAAGTACTTCTACTTTCATACTTTTTCTAGGTAAAGCGAACGTCAAGCGTGCGTAGAGTTGTATCAGTGGCAGACAGGACTTGAGAGAGTATTTGTTCTACCTTTACACTACTAGGGAAAAGCCTATACACAGAATCTTATCAGCAGCGCGCTTTAAAATAAGGCACTGCTTCTAATTAGCAGTAGCGAGCTCAAGCTTAACTCGCTGCTGAAATAAATGTAGCAGTAGCGCGCCCGCTCAAAGACGCGCTACTGCTATAATTCCGACAAGGCCGCCGCGAGGCTAGTTATAGAAGCAACACGTTAGAACGACGAGCGCTACTGCTACGTAGCATAGTAGCAGGGCATTTCGCCAATAAGTGCTACTGCTAAGTTTACTACAAAAATTTAGTCCCACCTCGCTCCGTGAAGAGAGTTTCTACCACCTTAAATATGTTACTTCTCAAACTTTGACAAGCACTTGGTCTTCATTGAACTCTATGTGTAGAATTTGCGGCTCCAATATGATTCTTCACCGGTTCCTAAACCGGTGAGGACTCATATTGACAAATCAGATTATATACAAAAAGATCGTTGATGATCACTGTATTTTTGATACATTGAACTAAGTCTATTTTTACATGCTGACACATAGCAGTAGCGCTTCTTTGTGAAAGGCGCTGCTGCTAGGTAGTTTAGCAGTAGTGTCTTTCTCTATAGCGCGCTCTGCTAAGCCATTCCATCTCCCCTCTCCTCTATCCGATCCACTCACGGTCACACACTCACTTGGATCCCTCTCAATCCCTGCGCCGATCCTCCGCGCCGCCTCCTCCTCTGCGCGCCGCCACCTCCTCCTCCTTGCTGGACTCAGTACCGGCCTCCTCCTCCGTCCTCCCTCCACTCGCCGATGGCCGGCCCCTCCTTGCTCTGCCTTCCTCCTCCGTCCTCCCTCAACTGGCCGCCGACCGGCCCCTCCTCGCTCCGCCTTCCTCCTCCGTCCTACTCTCTTCTCCCTCTTCGAGTCGCCCCTCCTTCTCCCTCTTGCCTGCTACATTTTGATTTAGTAGGCTAGTTCATATGCAACATTATGATTTAGTTGATTTAGTAGGCTAGTTGATTTAGTTGATTTAGAACATTTTGATTTAGTTGATTTAGTAGGCTAGTTCATTTAGTTGATTTAGTATGCACCATTTTATTGTTATTTTTTCTAGACATGGATAGGTACGTAGTTGCTTTTGTTTTTTAATAAGTTACTTTTTGGCAAAATGTAGGTGGTACCTTGTCATCTAATATGTTACTAGATCTTAGGGTTATAATTATCCATCAAATTGCTTCTCGCGGAAGAACCAAAAATATCCATGCTACTATTTTTCTTTCCTGTGAAGTGGATTGTTAATCCTTTGCTCATATTGCTTCAGGGAAAAACGGCGCCACCACCACCACCACTATGTCGACTGTGCAAGTCAAGGTGCGCCAGCAGCCTTGCAACTAGCAAGCTGTTCGGCATCTACTTCCAGCCGAGTTTTCATCATGCGGCGGTAAGAAATTAGATGAAATGTAATAACTATTTTATTTTTAGTGTTGGCATTACTACATTGTGTCATTTTGCTTATTTTACACAGATCGTCCCATGCAATGTGAGGTTGAAATTCAACAAGCTAACAGGAGACACTGTGACATTTGAGGCTCCTGGGGGGCTGTACACTATGGAGGTCAAGAAAGGATGCAATATGTCGCGGATTGGAGGATATGGATGGGCCCGTTTCGTCGCTCGCATGCGTCTTACTGGTGGTGAGTTGATCAGCTTCTCCTTGAGCGTAAAGACCCAAGCTGGCTGTCATTTATCTCAACTTTGGTGGAAGATGATGAAGATGACGAAGATGATGAAGATGATGAAGATAATGAGGACCCACTCGATGAAGATGATGAGGACCCACTTCATGAAGCCATCGTAGCTCAAAGAACAAGGTTGAGCGAGGAGGAGGTGTCCAACCTGTGGGACATAATTCTGCCACGTGCTGACTTTGCCGGGGTGCCATTCGTGACCCGCCTGACAAATACCATGGTTGATCGACATGATATGGTATGTTATACTTACAAATGCAAATTATCCGATGAAATACTTAGTGTACAGTCCAATGATATGGTATGTTGTGTGGAATCTAGTCGATGATATGTTTTAGTGTAGAGTTCGATCACATGCTTATTAGTGTAGAATCTAAGGAAACTATTAATAGTGTAGATAATCCATATGTACTTATTTGCGAGGCTATTTATTAATTGATATGTTTTTCTTATTCACAAATTGGCAAAGAGCATATCTGTGAGTTCTGATGTCGAGCCCGATGAAGAAGGCTCGGCTGGACTATGCCTTACCGCAAGGGGCTCCGTCACAACTCAGACTTACCGCGTGGACACGGACGGTCGCTTTACACTTAAACTTCGGTTGGGTGGAAGAAATTCCTCGATGGCAAGAATCTTCGTGTTGGACAGGCCATCCTAATTACTATCAGGAACACCAACCGCCCAGGCTTGAGGATGATGATTGTCTTCGATATCATCTAGAACTACATATGTGTGTGTGGCTATATCATCTAGAACTACATATGTGTGTGTGTGGCTATATCATCTAGAACTACATATGATGATTGTCGTCGATATCATCTAGAACTACATATGATGATCGCCATTGATATGACCTTATACTGCTTGAGGATGCATGTTGACTATGCATGAAATTGTTATCTAGTACTCCCTTCGTTCCAAATTACTCGTCGTGATTTGAACTAAAACCACGATGAGTAATTTGGAACGGAGGGAGTACTACCCAGTAATGGTTTATGAATTTGATATCTAGTAGTAGTACCTAGTATCTAGTATCTGAAAGGGAAACTGAAAGGGAAAGGGGTACGGGGGAAAATGATGAAAGATATAGCAGTAGCGAGGGACTGCGAAATCGCTACAGCTAAGTAATAGTAGCGCATTCGTAAAAAGCGCTGCTCATATCGTCAACAGTAGTAGCGCGGGTACGGACCGTGCTACTACTATAAGTTAGTTGTAGCGCCTTATTAGTAGCGCGGCCACCCGTGCTGCTGCTAGCCTCAAAACCCGTGCTACTACTAGGGTTTTCCCTAGTAGTGTTAGCTCCTCGTTGGGTTCGACACTCTTACTTATCGAAAGAGGCTACAACTATCCCGTATACTTGTGGGTCATCAAGACCTTTTTCTGGCGCCGTTGCCGGGGAGTCATAGCGTGGGGTGAATATTCTCGTGTGTGCTTGTTTGCTTTATCACTAAGTAATTTTTATTTGTTGCGCTAAGTTGTTCTATATCTTTATTTATGGATATGGAACACGAAATACCAAAAAAAATAGGTTTACTTGCTACTCATGGAGATGGGGAACCTCCTCAAACCCTCGATGCTCATTATGTGAAAGAAATTATGTACTACTTTGATAATCCTGAGAAAACCCCATTCAACTTTGTTATGGGAGACACGTTGGATCAACGTGGATACTTTAGGGATTATCACTTGACACAAAAAGGGAAACTATTATGGGATCAAATTTCTATGTTGCGTTGGTATGCTCGTCAACTATGCTTGACACATGATTATACTTGTTGCTCTAGGATGAAGGCTCCACACCTTCCCTTTTCATGCAAATTCAATGATAATGAAACCTTAGCCTCTTATGCTAATGGTAGATATGATTACTATGATGTTGAACAAATTGAAGAATTTGTTGCTTTTATGGGTGCTTATGAGATTGAATCTATGTTTAAAGCATTTGACGATTTTGATGATTCAGTTTATAGACCAGAAAACGTTGCTATACTTAGATATTGCTATGAAAATTATGAATACAATTACAATATTAATGCATTTATTGAGAAAGTCTCCTCTGTCCAAGAAAAGACTAATATTTTGCAGGAGGCTATGGAAGAAGAAATTGATGAAACTGTGAGCTCATTGGATGACAAAGATGATGAGGAGAGCGAAGAACAAAAGTAGGAAGAGCAGATTGATCACCCATGCGCACCTTCTAATGAGAGTAACTCTTCAACTCATACATTGTTTAATTCCCCTTCGTGCTTACCGAAGGATGAATGCTATGATGATTGCTATGATCCCGTTGATTCGTTTGAGATATCCTTTTTGATGATGCTTGCTATGCTTGTGGCCAAGATGCCAATATGAATTATTGCGGGGAATCGCCGCCCTTGGGCACCTATGGGGCAGGGGCCTTATGTCTGTCTTGGTGCGAGGGCGGAGGGAGCACAGAGAGCAGATCGAGGCGAGCACGCTGGCGGATTTTACCCAACCGGAGCTCTCCGAGAGATAAAACTCCTACTGCTGCTTTGGTTGTATTGGGCTCGGGAGCATGAAGAGCTACAGTAGCAGCTACCCCGAGCGAGAGAGTGGCTAAAGATTCGAACCCAACAAGCCCAACCCCCTCTACGTGCGCATGGGCCTCCCTTTTATAGTCGGAAGGGGCGCCAACGGTGGTGGCGCGAGGAGAAAGGGTAAAACGTAAAAGAGGTGGTAGTTGGAGCAGTCGGAAGAGCAGTGCAGCTATAGTGCGTGAACAGTGGTTTCTACCTACTTTGACAGTGGGGGACAAGGGCATTTAATGCCCGTCGCCGTCGACCCCAAAAGCTCCCGCCCTTGCGTCTCCGTCTGCCACGGCGATGGATCCACCACCGTGAAGTGCCACCGTGTCCCCCAGGCTGCACAGCCATCCGCCACGCGTCCTGGAAAGGCCCCAAGGCGACGCGTGGGCTGATGAGCTGGAGCGCGGGCACTGGCAGAACTCTCCGGCAAGCACCTTGCCGGGTCTTGATCTTGCCGGCCCGGGAGGTTGCGGGCTCAGAACTTGTCGCTTCCGGGCCCTTGCCGACGCATATAGCGCCGAGGCGTGTCTTCTATGATGTAATCTTCTAGTCTTCGGCGAGCTCCTCTCGCCGGGCCTTGCGTGAGTGATGTAACCTTGAGCTCGAAGCGGCCTTCCGGCAAGCTCCGCCGCCGGGTCTCGATCTTCTGTCTTGTATACTTTGTCTTTGAATGGCTCGACATGGAGTAGGAAGGTATCCGCGAGCACGTGGTAAACCCTGCCGCGGAAGCTGCAATCGCCCGTGCACAAGTTGGGGTTGAGGTACCCCTACCTTAGTACACCGACAGAGCCCCGGGCTGGGCCACACGGTGCCGAGCGCTGTTGGGCCAGGCCCAAAACAGTGCACGGGCACACGTGGCCCACGGCGCCGAATCCACTTCCGCCTCTGCCGTATCCCCCCGCAACGGCACGCGTCGATTGCGGCGTCGTGGGATGGGACGTGCCCACGTTCTTTAATGGGAAGAGCGGAACGCCCCCCACTTCCCCATAAAAACAGAGGAAGCAGGAGCGGTTCCCCTCCTTCGCTTTCATTGCATCTTCTTCCTCCTCCAGAGATCCCCTTTGCGCTCCGCCTCCGCATCTCCTCCGCCGTCTCTCGCGTTTGCGGCGCCGCCGGACTCTTCGTCCTCCTTCCCTCGCCGCCTCCGCCATGGCCCCGAAGACCGGGAAGGGGAAGGCGGAGAAGACCAAGAAGGAGAAATCTGAGCAGGCGGCGAAGCTTGCCCTGCTGCGGAAGCGGAATGTCGTCTTCCCGCCGCGGCTCGGCGTGCGGGAACTCTGGAACAAGTATTACCTGTTTTGGGCCAAGAAGACCAATGCGCATCCTCGGACCAGAGCTCATCCAGCCGCCACCAAGGACAACTACCCCGGCGGGTACTACTTCTTCGCAGCCTTCTTCCACTGCGGTCTTTGCCCCCCTTTTTCTGATTTCTTCTGTGACATTATGAACACATACGGCTTCCACCTTCTTGACTTCACCCCCAACGCCATCCTCACAATGGTGGTTTTCGCACACATGTGCGAAAACTTCATTGGGATACACCCAAACGTAGCGCTGTTTAGGCACTTCTTCACTCCTAGAGCAGAGGCCGGCAACCCCCTCTCCGGAGGAATTTCTTGGGTTTTTCGTCTGCACAAGAAGGCGTCTTACTTGCCGGGGGAGGTCCGCGGCAAGTGGGAAGAGTGGCGTGCAGACTGGTGCTGGGTCGTTGAAGATGAGCCGCAGCACTTCACCGCGCCACGCACAACTCCTATCGTGCGCGGCCAGGACTGGAGCGATCTGGATCCGGACGACGTCAAGCTCAACGTCGCCCTCGTCCGGATTCTTCGTCTTCGAGCAACAAAGCTGTCCGTTCTGCAGTAGGCGCAGATTTCCTCCGCCGCCGCATCGCCCCCCTCCAAGACAGGAAAAGGCCGGCCTGGGAGTATGGCGGCGCAGGGGATATAATGAGGCTGCGCCCCGGGCTGAACTTCAACTTCACGACGCTGGAGTTGAGAGGGATGGTCCGGGAACTCTTTAAATATGACCCGGCCCATCCAGAGTGGTTCAGACCTCCCCGGGGAGTGGTGCCCCTCTGCAACAGCACAGCTCGGGATCGTCTTCTCGCCATGATGCCCGCGTGCGATTCGCACGGCGTGGAGCGCACATGGATTCCGCCCAAGCCAATAGACGTCCTCAGCTTCTTCGACAACCTTGAGGAGGTGGCGAAGAACAAGGACGAGACCCGGGGGCTGACACGGGACACCACGGACCAGGAGATAGCGTACATAGCTTCTCGGGCTGAAGAGAGGCTGCAGCAGCGGCTGGCGGCAGGAGAGTTCGCTACACGCCCGAGGAGGCAGAGGCTGCGGAGCGTCCCGCCAAGCGGAGGAGGCGGAGATCTGCAGATTGCTGCAACTTCCTCCCGGCAGCGCTCGCCGGGTCCCCTCCGAGGCACTCCGGGATCTCGCACGCGCCGAGGCCGCGGCAAGGGTGGCGCTGCGGAGGGAGCGGAGGCGCCGCAGAAGCGAATCGCCGGAGGGAGCGGAGACGCCAGAGGGAAGGGGCCCAGCGCAGGCGCTGGGCCCGGCGAGCCAGCCGGCGAGGAGGAGGAGGAGGAGGACGCCGAGGCCGCCGAAGACGCCGGCGGGTCCACGGATCTCTACACCGACGACCTCTCCTCGTCGTCGGAGACCTCCCCGCCCCGGGCAAGCCCTAGGCGTTCTCCACTGAAGCGCCTCCGCAAGGCGGCGACGGAAGCGAGGGCGGAGGCCTCCCGGCAACAACCAGCGCAAACTTCCCGGGGAAACCAAGCTGTGCCGAGGACCGCCAAGCGCCCGAGGGAATCTTCGCCCCCTGCTCCTCGCGCCGACGCGCCCCAGGTGGAGTATGACTTCTCCGCCTTGAGCGAAGACGACGAGGAGGAACAGGAGTAAGTATCCGAGATCTTCATCTTCTCAAATTTCGCCTTGATCTATGTTGATGCCAATCTTGTTTCTTGCGTTGATTTCAGGACCTTGACCCAGCGCGCGAAGAGGGTCAAGGTGCCCGTGGTCGAAGTCGCGGACGACTTCGCCCTTGGGCGATCGGGACGCCGGAGCCGAGCTTGCGGACCCAGCGCCGGTCCGAGGAGCAGCCCAGCGCAGCCCCCAGCAGAAGTCTGGTTCGCACTTCGCTTCGCCAGCGCGTTTGAAGATTTTGGTCTTGTACTAATGCCTTGATGTTTTTGTCTTGACTTGTGCAGAGGTGGAGCCACAGCGGCAGGAGCGCCCGGAGGTCGCCTCCGAGGAGCCGCAGGCCCCGCCGTCCCCGCCAAGGCTGATCTCCCCGGCAAGGGAGAGCACTCTGCCAAGGGCGGGTACTCCGCCAAGGGCGAGTACCCCGCCAAGGGCGAGCAGCCCGGCGAGGGCGGCAACTCCGCCAAGGCAGAGCTCCTCGACGAGGGAGCCCGCCGCTGACGACGTCCGCCAAGGTAGGTTCCGCAACTTTGTCTCCTTGGCGTTGTCTCTTTTTGGATATTTGCTTGAACTTCTTTTGCTTTTTCTTCTTCTTCTAGATCCTCCTCCCCCCGAGCAGATGGAGATGGAAGTCGTCATTGTTGAGGAGGAGGACGCGCAAGGCGGCGGCGGCGACGCCCCTGTCGCCGAGGACATGGCGGGAGCCGCCGGGCCAAATGTGCCAGAGACCGCTCCGGCTGCGGACGCAGCGGCCGGGGAGGGGGACGGCGACCGCACCGCCAGCCCGGAGGCGGCAGGAGCATCAAGTGCTGTGCCGGCCGCCGACCCTTCCGCCGGGGAAGAGCAGCTCGGCTACTACTTGAAAGCCTCCAACGGCGTCTTCATCCAGGTGCCGTGGGGCTCTTCGTCGCGAGCTCCCGCGGAGGGCGAGGCTTTTGATGGGGAGGTCCTCGCCTCCGCGGGCTTGAAGATCGTCGAGGGGCCCGGCGGGAGCGACGGGCCTGAAGAGGAGAAGCTGCTTCACCAGCTCCTGGCCCTTTACCGGGCCAGGCAGGCGAAGCTCGCTTCCCGGGAAGCCCTCGTCGCCAAAGCCGCCGAAGAGATGGAGAAGCGTGCGGCGGAGCTCAGCGCCGCCAACCAGGCTGCTCTCCGCGAGGTGGCGGAGGAGCGCAAGCGACTCGCCGGGGAGTATGAAGAGTGGTTGCTGGAGAAGGCCGAGGCCGAAGAGCAGCAGCGGCTCGCCGGGGAGGAGCTGTCCCGGCGAGAGGGAGAGCTCATCCAGCGGAAGGTCAACCTCGACTCCCACGAGGAAGACCTTGTCGCTCGGGAGCAGGCCCTTGGCGGGGAACTGAAGGAGGCGAAAACCGCCGCGGCTGCCGCGGAGACCGCCAAGGAGGAGCTTGCCGCCAAGGTCGCGCAACTGGAGGAGTTGCTGAAGGAGAGCGTGGAGAAAGTCGCCGCGCTCAACACGGAGCGCGAGAAGGACGCCCACACCAACTCGGAACTCCAGGCGTGTCTTTCCAAGAAGGGCGACGAGTTGAAGGCCGCCAAGGACTCCATCGAGGATCTTGAGCTGCAAGTCTCTGCTGTTGAGGACTCGCCGACGCCGCCGGGATCGGAGACCAAGTTGAAGGAGGAGCTCCGTGAGGAACGAGCTTTGATGGACAGCGCCAACAAAGCCGCCGAGCAATTCCACCGCATCGTCGAGTTATGGACCGAGGACACCGTGTCTTGTGCGTCCGACATCGATCAGAGCTCTTGGCGCCAAGTGGAGCATCTCATCTACTCCCGGATCCAAATCTCGCCACAGCGCCAAGCTCAGCCTCTTCTTTGGGGATCGCGCCGCCCTTGCAAATCTGCGGAAGAAGATCCCGCAGCTCGCCGAGGAGACTCGCCGGCTGTGCAGGGAACCATGGAGCGTGTCCGACGAAGATCGATACCGCAATCCCGCATAAACCTCACCAACGTTCTTCGCAGCTTGCCGGCCGACGCGAACATGGAGGCTCAAGGAGCAGGTCGCCCACATCATTGCTAAGGTGAACAAGATCCCTGTGGTGGAGGGCGCATGCGTGAGACTAGGCCTCCTTTCTCTTTATCTCTTTTGTTGCTGCATAGGGTGTTATGAACTTATTAGCCATCGCGACAAGTTATTCCTTGCAAGATATTATCTTTATTTTGATCAATAGATGCAGTGTTATCTCCCTTGTTCAGATCCTCAACTTTGTATGCTTCAACCCCACGCTTCTAGGAAACTTGCGGCAAGGGGTCCTTGCATGAAGCGCTGAGTGTTGAACTCGAAGCAGCCTGCTGGCCAAGGTCTTACCGGCAAGCAACCTTGCCGCGGCTAGTCGCAACGCACTTGGCTTGCTGAGCGGACTCGAAAACGAAACTAGGGTGCGACACTTGTCGCAGCTCACTTAAATCGTTGAGCGTGCTCGAAAACAAGATAAAGGTGCGGCTATCCACGGGTAGGTTCCTCCGAGCACAGGTTTTCCATACAAAGTGTGATCGTTCAAGGAAGGCAACTTAAAATTCGCGCCAAAGATGCCGGGGGGAATCTGCCCGCCGCGGGCACCTATGGGGCCGGGGGCCCCTTGTCTGTGCGGTGCGAGGGCGGAGGGAGCACAGAGAGCAGATCGAGGCGAGCACGCGGGCGGATTTTTACCCAGCTTCGGAGCTCTCCGGAGAGATAAAACTCCTACTGCTGCTTTGGTTGTATTGGGCTCGGGAGCTTGAAGAGCTACAGTAGCAGCTACCCCGAGCGAGAGAGTGGCTAAAGATTCGAACCCAACGAGCCCAACCCCCTCTACGTGCGCATGGGCCTCCCTTTATAGTCGGAAGGGCGCCAACAGTGGCAGCAGGGAGAAAGGGGTAAAACGTAAAAGAGGTGGTAGTTGGAGCAAGCGGGAACAAAGTGCAGCTACAAGTCGTGAGCAGTGGTTTCTACCTACTTTAATGATGGGGGACAAGGGCATTTAATGCCCATCGCCGTCGACCCCAAAAGCTCCCGCCCTTGCGTCTCCGTCGCCACGGCGATGGATCCACCACGTGAAGTGCCACCGTGTCCCCAGGCTGCACACCATCCGCCACGCGCCCTCGAAAGGCCCAGGCGGCGCGTGGGCCGATGAGCTGGAGCGCGGCACACAACAGAACTCTCCGGCAAGCACCTTGCCGGGTCTTGATCTTGCGGGCCCGGAGGTTGCGGGCTCAGAATTTGTCGCTTCCCGGGCCCTTGCCGGGACGCATATAGCGCCGAGGCGTGTCTTCTATGATGTAATCTTCTAGTCTTCCCGGCGAGCTCCTCTCGCCGGGGCCTTGCGTGAGTGATGTAACCTTGAGCCTGGAACGGCCTTCCCGGCAAGCTCCGCTCGCCGGGGTCTCGATCTTCTGTCTTGTATACTTTGTCTTTGAATGGCTCGACATGGAGTAGGAAGGTATCCGGCGAGCACGTGGTAAACCCTGCCGCGGGAAGCTGCAACTGCCCGTGCACAAGTTGGGGTACTGAGGTACCCCTACCTTAGTACACCGACAATTATGCTTATGGAGATGAACTTGCTATAGTTCCTTATGTTAAACATGAAATTGTTGCTATTGCACCCACGCATGATAGTCCTATTATCTTTTTGAATTCTCCAAACTACACTATATCGGAGAAGTTTGTGTTTATTAAGGATTATATTGATGGGTTGCGTTTTACCATTGCACATGATAATTTTGATATATATGATATGCATGTGCTTGATGCTCCTACTTGCAATTATTATGAGAGAGGAACTATATCTCCACCTCTCTATGTTTCCAATATGATAGAATTGCAAGAAACTGCTTGTACTATGCATTGGCCTTTACTTGGTGTG
Source organism: Aegilops speltoides (assembly GCA_021437245.1). Lineage (NCBI taxonomy): Eukaryota > Viridiplantae > Streptophyta > Magnoliopsida > Poales > Poaceae > Aegilops > Aegilops speltoides. The sequence goes on from CM038144.1 coordinate 360,875,343, forward strand.
CATGAATTGTTCTTTTATGACCTGACGATGCATAGGAAGAGAGTTAGACTTTTTTGTTGCATGATATATGTTACTTTGTGCTCACTACTAAATTACAAATCATTGTTAATTAAAATTGGCTTTGATATACCTTGGGATCCGGGTGGATCCATTACTTGAGAACTACATGCCTAGCTTAATGGATTTAAAGAAAGCGCTGCCAGGGAGACAACCCGAAATTTTTGAGAGTCATTTATTTCTGTTGAATGCTTTTATATAGTTTAAAAACAAAAAAATAAAGAGGGGAACTTAAAACTTTTCAAAAAGGAAAGGGAAAGTGAGAAAGACAAGCATTGTTTAAGTGGGAGCTAGCCTTAACTTTGTTCATGCTCACGGAAACTTTGTGAATCTTGTTTACAGAAACTTTTCATCAAAAATAATTATACCCTTGTATAATTCCATTGTATTGTAAAAATAATGTGCCAAGGTTTGCCTTTAGGATGTTTACAATGCTTGTTGGTTTGTACGGTGCAGGACAGAAACTTTGGCTGTAGTGCGCGATTTTACTTTTTTAACTGGAACGTCAAAAGGTTCTGATTCTTTTTGCAATGTCTTTCTGTACAACTTTTTTATTTTTCCTAATTTTGGTAGAATTGTTGGGGTACCATAAGCATGGTGGATGTTCAGATTGCTACAGACTGTTCTGTTTTTGACAGATTCTGTTTTTGATGCATAGTTTGCTTGTTTTGATGAAACTATCAATTTATATCAGTGGATTAAGCCATGGAAAAACTATATTACAGTAGACACAATGCAAAAACAAAATATGAATTGGTTTACTACAGTACTTAGAGTAGTGATTTGCTTTATTATACTAACGGATCTTACCGAGTTTTCTGCTGAAGTTTTGTGTGGATGAAGTGTCTAATCGAGGAGGTCTCGATATGAGGAAAAGGAAGAGAGGCAAGAGCTCAATCTTGGGGATGCCCGAGGCACCCCAAGTAAATATTCAAGGAGACTCAAGCGTCTAAGCTTGGGGATGCCCCGGAAGGCATCCCCTCTTTCTTCAACAAGTATCAGTATTTTTCCGGATTCGTTTCGTTCATGCATTATGTGCAAGCCTTGGAGCATCTCTTGCATTTAGTTTTCACTTTTCTTGTATGCACCATGCTGGTATGAGATAGTCCTTGGTTGGTTTATAGAATGCTCTTTGCACTTCACTTATATCTTTTGAGTATGGCTTTATAGAATGCTTCATGTGCTTCACTTATATCTTTTGAAGTTTGGATTGCCTGTTTCTCTTCACATAGAAAACCGCCATTTGTAGAATGCTCTTTTGCTTCACTTATATTTGTTAGAGCGTGGCCATATCTTTTGTAGAAAGAATTAAACTCTCTTGCTTCACTTATATCTATTTAGAGAGATGACAGGAATTGGTCATTCACATGGTTAGTCATAAAATCCTACATAAACTTATGGATCACTGAATATGATATGTTTGATTCCTTGCAATAGTTTTGCGATACAGAGGTGATAATATGTGGGAGGTACTAGTAGATGGTTGTGTTTAGTAAGGATGTTGGTGTTAAGGTTTGTGATTCCCGAAGCATGCACGTATGATCTACTAACTATGTAACCAAATTGGCGTGCATTGTATTTTGATTGTTTATCTTTGCGTGAAGGTCGGGGGCGCGCGATGGTTAACTCCTACCAACCTCCCCCCTAGGAGCATGCGTGTAGTACTTTGTTTCAAGGGCGAACAAATTTTTGCAATAAGTATGTGAGTTCTTTATGACTAATGTTGGGTCCATGGATTGTACGCACTTTTACCTTTTCATCATTGCTAGCCTCTTCGGTACCGCGCATTGCCCTTTCTCACCTCAAGAGTTGGTGAAAACTTCGCCGGTGCATCCAAACCCCGTGATATGATACGCTCTATCACACATAAACCTCCTTATATCTTCCTCAAAACAGCCACCATACCTACCTATCATGGCATTTCCATAGCCATTCCGATATATATATTGCCATGCAACTTTCATCATCATCATATACATGACTTGAGCATTCATTGCCATATTGCTTTGCATGATCGTAAGATAGATAGCATGATGTTTTCATGGCTTGTCCGTTTTTTGATGGCATTGCTACGCTAGATCATTACACATCCCGATACACCGTCGGAAGCATTCATATAGAGTCATATCTTTGTTCTAGTATCGAGTTGTAATATTGAGTTGTAAGTAAATAAAAGTGTGATGATCATCATTATAGAGCATTGCCCCATGAAAAAAAAGAAAAAAAAGGAAAGGCCAAAGAAGCCTAAATAAAAAAAGGGGGCCAAAGAAGCCCACCCAAAAAAGAGAAAAAAAGAAAAAAAAAGAAAAAAGGGGCAATGTTACTATCCTTTTACCACACTTGTGCTTCAGAGTAGCACCATGTTCTTCATATAAAGAGTCTCCTATGTTGTTACTTTCATATACTAGTGGGAATTTTCATTATAGAACTTGGCTTGTATATTCCAACGATGGGCTTCCTCAAATGCCCTAGGTCTTCATGAGCAAGCAAGTTGGATGCACACCCACTTAGTTTCAGTTTGAGCTTTCATACACTTATAGCTCTGGTGCATCCATTGCATGGCAATCCCTACTCCTCGCATTGACATCACTTGATGGGCATCTTCATAGCCCATTGATTAGCCGCGTCGATGTGAGACTTTCTCCCTTTTTGTCTTCTCCACATAATCTCCATCATAATATTCTATTCCACCCATAGTGATATATCCATGGCTCACGCTCATGTATTGCGTGAAAGTTGAAAAAGTTTGGGAATACTAAAGTATGAAACAATTGCTTGGCTGACACCGGGATAGGCATGAGGGGTACCTTGTGTTAAGAAAAGGGATCATACAAGACTATATGATTTTGTAGGGATAACGTTCTGGAAGCATTGATATTTTGAAAGACATGATTGTTTGTTGGGATGCCCTAAGTATTATTGTTTTTATGTCAAATGATAGACTATTTCTTTGAATCACTCGTGTCTTGATATTCATGCCATGATTAGACATATGATCAAGATTATGCTAGGTAGCATTCCACATAAAAATTATCTTTTTATCATTTACCTACTCGAGGACGAGCAAGAATTAAGCTTGGGGACGCTGATACGTCTCCGTCATATCTATAATTTTTTATTGTTCCATGCCAATATTATTCAACTTTCATATACTTTTGGCAACTTTTTATACTATTTTTGGGACTAACATATTGATCCAGTGCCCAGTGCCAGTTCCTGTTTGTTGCATGTTTTATGTTTCGCAGAAACCCCATATCAAACGGAGTCCAAACGGGATAAAACGGACAGAGAATTATTTTGGAATATTTGGGATTTTCCGGAGGAAGAATCAACGGGAAACAGTGCCCAAGGTGGCCATGAGACAGGGGGCACGCCCTCCCCCTGGGCATGCCTGGCACCCTCCTGGGCCACCCGTAAGGCAGTTGACGCGCTTCTTTTGCCGCAAGAAAGCTAATTTTATGAGAAAGATCTGGGTGAAAGATTCACCCCAATCGGAGTTATGGATCTCCGGATATAAAAGAAATGGTGAAGGGGCAGAATCTGAGAATGCAAAAACAGAGAGATAGATCCAATCTCGGAGGGGCTCTCGCCCCTCCCACGCCATGGGAGCCAAGGACCAGAGGGGAAACTCTTCTCCCATCTACGGAGGAGTTGAAGGAAGAAGAATAAGAAGGGGGGCTCTCTCCCCCTTGCTTCCAATGGCGCCGGAGCGCTGTCGGGGGCCATCATCATGACCGCAATCTTCACCAACACCTCCGCCATCTTCACCAACATCTCCATCACCTTCCCCCATCTATATCCAGTGGTCCACTCTCCCGCAACCCGCTGTACCCTCTACTTGAACATGGTGCTTTATGCTTCATATTATTATCCAATGATCTGTTGCCATCCTATGATGTCTGAGTAGATCTTCGTTGTCCTACCGGTGATTGATGAATTTCTATGATTGGTTTGAATTGCATGTTTTATTATTGGTGCTGTCCTATTGTGCCCTCTGTGTCGCGCAAGCGTGAGGGATTCCCGCTGTAGGGTTTGCAATATGTTTATGATTTGCTTATGGTGGGTGGCATGAGTGACAGAAGCACAGACCCAAGTAAGTAGGTTGTTTGCATATGGGATAAAGGGGACTTGATACTTTAATGCTATGGTTAGTTTTACCTTAATGATCTTTAGTAGTTGCGGATGCTTGCTAGAGTTCCAATCATAAGTGCATATGATCCAAGTAGAGAAAGTATGTTAGCTTATGCCTCTCCCTCAAATAGAATTGCAATAGTGATTACCGGCCCAGTAACATAGTCAAATGCTTAGGGACAATTTCACAACTCCTACCACCACTTTTCCACACTCGCTATATTTACTTTATTGCATCTTTATCTAAACAGCCACTACTTTTTATTTACGTGCTCTTTATTATCTTGCAAACCTATCCTATCACACCTACAAAGTACTTCTAGTTTCATACTTGTTCTAGGTAAAGCGAACGTCAAGCGTGCATAGAGTCGTATCAGTGGCAGATAGGACTTGAGAGAGTATTTGTTCTACCTTTAGCTCCTCGTTGGGTTCGACACTCTGACTTATCGAAAGAGGCTACAACTATCCGGTATACTTGCGGGTCATCAGGGGGTCCTTCCCACACGACCCAGAAATTGTCGAGGATATGCCCTCCTGGCACACATGCTCGGCAAAATGACGCAGTGTGCGATCGACGAGCGATCAAATACGATTATACGTAAAGTTGTGCTAAAAAATACAATTATACAGGCCAAATCATTTCCGAACAAAAATAAACCGGACATATCGGTTTGATCTAAAACGTAAAAAGAATTGGTTCACTAAATAAAAACCTACCGCTTTGTTAGATCTAATCTAACACGTCAAAAATAGATTGGACGATGGAGGTGGCTCACAGCAGAGGAAAGGCGGCTTCGATGAGGTGGCGATGACGATGGCGCTCGGGCTCGATGCGTCTAGCTGCTCCGGTGGTCCTCTGGCGGCGGCGACAGCTCCAGGAGATGTGGACTTCGAAGGCGGTCATGTGGGTGAAGTCGGTGAGGGTCAGGGACGACGGACGGTGGCGGGGCGAGCTCGGGCAGTGGCTGATAGAGGGTGGTCATCGATGGTGTTGGGGCATATTTCTCTCTTAGTGGTTTTGGTGGTTGATGACAATGCTTTTGCCGTGTGCATTGAGCATTTCATATATTCCTTCATATGGCACAAGACGATTTCTACCCCTAAGTGTTTAAAAGAGAAGACGGTGTTTTTCCTTCGTTTCATTTTTGATGGATTTGAGTCGTAGGATATACTGTACTATCAAGAGGGCGTCCATATCGGAAAGGTTTGCGTGGAATCAACACATACACATCTCCCTTGCACCCCTAGTTCTTTCCCGCTTCTTTGGAGTGTCCTTCCATGGTGTTGGGAGTGGCTCAGGATGAAGCCAGCGGTAGTACCGCCCTCGGCAGCGGTAGTACTGCCTATGTAGGCAGGCGGTAGTACCTCTCCAGTACCGTTGTACTGCCGCCTCGATTCGGTACTTGAGTTTCTCATGTCGAGTTCAGTGGTAGTCGAGCGGTGGTCCCTCTGGCATACTACCGTTGACCCCATTGATGTCTACTATGCAACCTTCGTCTTGTAGACTCGTGTTGGGCCACCAAGCGCAGAGTTTTATAGGACAATAGCAAATTTCCCTCAAGCGGATGACCAAATGTTTATCAATCCGTGGGAGGCGTAGGATGAAGATGGTCTCCTCAAACAACCCTGCAACCAAATAACAAAGAGTCTCTTGTGTCACCAACACACCCAATACAATGGAAAATTGTATAGGTGCACTAGTTCGGCGAAGAGGTGGTGATACAAGTGTATTATGGATGGTAGATATAGGTTTTTGTAATCTGAAATATAAAAACAGCAAGGTAACTAGTAAAGAAAGTGAGCGAAAACGGTATTGCAATGCTTGGAAACACGGGCCTAGAGTTCATACTTTCACTAGTTTAAGTTCTCTCAACAATGATAACATAATTAGATCATATAACAATCCCTCGACATGCAACGAAGAATCACTCTAAAGTTCCTATCACGGAGAACATAAGATGAATTGCTTGTAGGGTACAAAACCACCTCAAAGTTATTCTTTCCGATGAATCCATTGAGCTATTCCTATAAGTGTCACAAACATCCCTAGAGTTCGTAGAAAAATAATACCATATGACACACATCAATCAACCCTAATGTCACCTAGATACTCCAATTTCACCACAAGTATCCGTGGATCACTTATATGATATGCATCAAACAACTTCAGATCCATAATATTCAATCCAACACAAAGAACCTCAAAGAGTGCACCAAGATTTCTACCGGAGAAACAAGGACGAAAACGTGCATCAACCCCTATGCATAGATTACCCAATGTCACCTTGCGAATTCGTGTGTTGAGTGCCAAAACATACATCAAGTGAATCAATATAATACTCCATTGTCACCACGGGTATCCCACACAAGATACACATCAAGTGTTCTCAAATCCATAATAGTATTCAATCTAATAATAGTGAAACCTCAAAGGTAAAACTCAATTCATCACAAGAAGGTAGAGGGGAAAGAACACCATAAGATCCAACAATAATAACAAAGCTTACATCAAGATCATGCCATATCAAGAACACGAGTGAGAGAGAGAGAGAGAGAGAGAGAGAGATCAAACACATAGCTACTGGTACATACCCTCAGCCCCGAGGGTGAACTACTCCCTCCTTGTCATTGAGAGCGTCGGGATGATGAAGATGGCCACCGGTGATGGATTCCCCTCTGGCAGGGTGCCGGAACAAGGTCCCGAGAGGTTTTTCGTGGCTACAAAGGTTGCGGCGGTGGAACTCCCGATCTAGGTTTCTTTCTGGGGGTTTCTAGATTTATAGGAATTTTTGGCGTCGAGAACAAGTCAGGGGGGTCCATGAGGCGACAACAAGACAGGGGCACGCCCTAGGGGGCGCCCTCTACCCTTGTGGACGCCTCGTGGCTCTTCTGGCACAACTCTTTTGCTTCAGGGGCTTCTTCTGGTCCATAAAAAATCGCCATAAATTTTCAAGTCATTTGGACTCCGTTTGGTATTCCTTTTCTGTAGAACTCAAAAGCAAGGAAAAAACCGAAACTAGCACTGGGCTCTAGGTTAATAGGTTAGTCCAAAAATCATATAAAATAGCATATAAATGCATATAAAACATCCAAGATAGATAATATAATAGCATGGAACAATCAAAAATTACAGATATGTTGAAGATGTATCAAGCATCCCCAAGCTTAATTCTTGCTCGTCCTCGAGTAGGTGAATGATAAAAACCGAATTTTTTATGTGGAATGCTACCTAGCATATTTATCAATGTAATCTCTCTATTGTGGCAAGAATATTCAGATCCATAAGATTCAAAACAAAAGTTTAATATTGATATAAAAACAATAATACTCCAAGCATACTAATAAAGCAATCATGTCATCTCAAAATAACATGGCCAAAGAAAGTTATCCCTACAAAATCATGTAGTCTGGCTATGCTCCATCTTCATCACACAAAATATTCAAATCATGCACAACCCCGATGACAAGCCAAGCAATTGTTTCAAACTTTTGATGTTCTCCAACTTTTTCAACTTTCACGCAATACATGAGAGTGAGCCATGGACATAACACTATAGGTGGAATAGAATATGGTGGTTGTGGACAAGACAAAAAGAAGGAGATAGTCTCACATCAACTAGGCGTATCAGCAGGCTATGGAGATTCCCATCAATAGATATCAATGTAAGTGGGTAGGGATTGCCATGCAACGGATGCACTAGAGATATAAGTTTATGAAAGCTCAAAGAGAAACTAAGTGGGTGTGCATCCAACTCGCTTGCTCTCAAAGACCTAGGGAAATTTGAGGAAGCCCATCATTGGAATATACAAGCCAAGTTCCATAATGAAAAATCCTCACTAGTATATCAAAGTGGCAACATAAGATACTCTCTATCATGAAGATCATGGTGCTACTTTTAAGCACAGGTGTGGTAAAAGGATAGTAACATTGCCCCTTCTCTCTTTTTCTCTCATTTTTGGGCTCTCTTTATTTTAAATTTTCGTCCGGAGTCTCGTCCTGACTTGTGGGGGAATCATAGTCTCCATCATCCTTTCCTCACTAGTAAAATGCTCTAATAATGAAGATCATCACACTTTTATTTACTTACAACTCAAGAATTACAACTCGATACTTAGAACAAAATATGACTCTATATGAATGCCTCCGACGGTGTACCGGGATGTGCAATGAATCAGGAGTGACATGTATGAAAGAATTACGAAACGCGGCTTTACCACAAATACGATGTCAACTACATGATCATGCAAAGCAATATGACAATGATGACGTGTGTCATAATAAACGGAATGGTGGAAAGTTGCATGGTAATATATCTCAGAATGGCTATGGAAATGCCGTAATGGTAGCTATGGTGGATGTTTTGAGGAAGGTATATGGTGGGTGTACGATACTGGCAAAAGTTGTGCGGTACTAGAGAGGCTAGCAATGGTGGAAGGGTGAGAGTGTGTATAATCCATGGACTTAACATTAGTCATAAAGAACTCACATATATTGCAAAAATCTATTAGTTATCAAAACTAAGTACTATGCGCATGCTCCTAGGGGGGTAGATTGGTAGGAAAAGACCATCGCTCATCCCTGACCGCCACCCATAAGGAAGACAATCAATAAATAAATGATACTCCTACTTCATCACATAAGGTTCACCCTACGTGCATGCTACCAGAATCACAAACTTTAACACAAGTATTTCTACAATCCACAATTTCTCACTAGCATGACTCTAATATCACCATCCTCATATCTCAAAACAATCATAAGGAATCAAACTTCTCATAGTATTCAATGCACTTTATATGAAAGTTTTTATTTTATCCCTGTTGGATGCCCATCATATTAGGACCAAATTCATAACCTAAGCAAATTACCATGATGTTCAAGACTCTCAAAATAATATAAGTGAGTCATGAGAGTTCATCAATTTCTTCAAAATAAACCCACCGATGTGCTCTAAAAAGATATAAGTGAAGCACTAGAGCAAATGATAAACTACTACAAAAGATAAAAGTGAAGATCAATGAGTAGTTGAATAATTATGTGACTATGTGAAGACTCTCTAACATTTAACAATTTCAGATCTTAATATTTTATTCAAACAGCAAGCAAATCCTAATAAAATAAAATGACGCTCCAAGCAAAACACATATCATGTGGTGAATAAAAATATAGCCTCAAGTAAGGTTACCGATGAACGAACACAAAAGGGGGGATGCCATCCGGGGCATCCCCAAGCTTAGTTGCTTGGTTGTCCTTGAATATTACTTTGTGGTGCCTTGTTCATCCCCAAGGTTAGGCTCTTGCCACTCCTTTTTCCTTAGTCCATCGAAACTTCACCCAAACCTTGAAAACTTCACAACACAAAACTCAACAAAAAATCTTATGAGATCCGTTAGTATAAGAAAGCAATTCACCACTTAGGTACTGTTGTGAACTCATTCTAAATTTATATTGGTGTTATATCTACTGTATTACAACTTATCCATGGTTCATACCCTCCGATACTACTCATAGATTCATCAAAATAAGCAAACAACACATAGAAAACGGAATCTGTTTAAAACAGAACAGTCTGTAGCAATCTGGAAACTTCGTATACTTATGTAACTCCAAAAATTCTAAAAAATTAGGAGAACATAGAAAATTTGTACATCAATCATGTGTCAAAATTTCAGATCAAAATCTCGTTCCAGTGAGCTTTCAAAATTCCTCTACTGAGAGCAAAAGTTTCTGTTTTTGCACAGAATCAAGTCAACTATCATCCACACTATCCCAAACGCTTTACTTGGTACTTTATTGAAACAGAAGCTATAAATAATGATTACTACAGTAGAATAATCATGTGGACACAAAAACTTAGGGTTAAATGTTGGGTTGTCTCCCAACAAGCGCTTTTCTTTATGCCTTTTTAGCTAGGCATGATGATTTCAATGATGCTCACATAAAAGATAAGAATTGAAACATAATGGGAGCATCATGAAGCATATGACTAGCACATTTAATTCTAAGCCACTTCCTATGCATAGGGATTTCGTGAGCAAACAACTTATGGGAACAAGAATCAACTAGCATAGGAAGGCAAAGCAAACATAACTTCAAAACTTTCAACACATAGAGAGGAAACTTGATATTATTGCAATATGTAGAAGCATAAGTTCCCCTCTCATAATAATTTTCAGTAGCATCATGAATGAATTCAAAAATATAACTATCACATAAAGCATTATTTTCATGATCCACAAGCATAGAAATTTTACTACTCTCCACATAAGCAAAATTCTTCTCATTCATAGTAGTGGGAGCAAACTCAACAAAATAACTATCATGTGAGGCATAATCCAATTGAAAATTAAAATCAAGATGACAAGTTTCATGGTTATCATTATTCTTTATAGAATACATGTCATCACAATAATCATCATAGATAGCAACTTTGTTCTCATAATCAATTGGAACCTCTTCCGAAATAGTGGATTCATCACTAAATAAAGTCATGACCTCTCCAAATCCACTTTCATAATTATCACATTAAGATTCAACACCTTCCACAATAGTGGGATCATTACTTACTAAAGTTGACACTCTTTCAAACCCACTTTCATCAATATAATCATCATAAATAGGAGGCATGCTTTCATCATAATAAATATTCTCATCAAAACTTGGGGGGGGGGACTAAAAATAACATATTCATCAAACGTAGCATCCCCAAGCTTGTAGGTTTGCATATCATTAGCATCATGGATATTCAAAGAACTCATACTAACAACATTGCAATCATGCTCATCATTCATAGATTTAGTGCCAAACATTTTATAGACTTCTTCTGCTAACACTTGAGCACAATTTTCCTTTCCATCATTTTCACGGAAAACATTAAAAATATGAAGCACATGAGGAAACCTCAATTCCATTTTTTAGTTTTCTTTTATAGACTAAACTAGTGATAAAACAAGAAACTAAAAGACTCAATTGCAAGATCTAAAGATATACCTTCAAGCGCTCACCTCCCCGGCAACGGTGCCAGAAAAGAGCTTGATGTCTACAACGCAACCTTCTTCTTGCAGACTCATGTTGGGCCTCCAGGCATAGAGTTTTGTAGGACAGTAGAAAATTTCCGTCAAGTGGATGACCTAAGGTTTATAAATCCATGGGAGGCGTAGGATGAAGATGGTCTCTCTCAAACAACCCTGCAACCAAATAACAAAGAGTCTCTTGTGTCCTCAACACACCCAATACAATGGTAAATTGTATAGGTGCGCTAGTTCGATGAAGAGGTGGTGATACGAGTGTAATATGGATGGTTGATATAGGTTTTTGTAATCTGAAAACATAAAAACAGCAAGGTAACTAGTAACAAAAGTGAGCGAAAACGGTATTGCAATGCTTGGAAACAAGGCCTAGAGTTCATACTTTCACTAGTGCAAGTTCTCTCAACAATGATAACATAATTAGATCATATAACAATCCCTGGACATGCAACGAAGAATCACTCCAAAGTTCATATCGTGGAGAACATAAGATGAAATTGCTTGTAGGGTACGAAACCACCTCAAAGTTATTCTTTCCAATCAATCCATTGAGCTAGTCCTATAAGAGTCACAAACAGCCCTAGAGTTCGTAGTAAAATAACACCATATGACACACATCAATCAACCCTAATGTCACCTAGATACTCCAATGTTACCACAAGTATCCATGGGTCAATTATACGATATGCATCAAACAACTTCAGACTCATAATATTCACTCCAACACAAAGAACCTCAAAGAGTGCCGCAAGATTTCTACCGGAGAAACAAGGAAGAAAACATGCATCAACCCCAATGCATAGATTACCCCAATGTCACCTCGAGAATCCGCGAGTTGAGTGCCAAAACATACATCAAGTGAATCAATAGAATACCCCATTGTCACCACGAGTATCCCATGCAAGACATACAACACGTGTTCTCAAATCCATAATAGTATTCAATCCGATAATAGTGAAACCTCAAAGGTAAAACTCAATTCATCACAAGAAGGTAGAGGGGAAAGAACACCATAAGATCCAACTATAACAACAAAGCTCGCGGTACATCAAGATCGTGCCATATCAAGAACACGAGAGAGAGAGAGAGAGAGAGAGATCAAACACGTAGCTACTGGTACATACCCTCAGACCCGAGGGTGAACTACTCCCTCCTCGTCATGGAGTGCGCCGGGATGATGAAGATGGCCACGGGTGATGGATTCCCCCTCCAGCAGGGTGCCGGAACAGGGTCCCGAGAGGTTTTTTGTGTCTACAGAGGCTTGCAGCGGCGGAACTCCCGATATAGGTTTCTTTCTAGGGGTTTCTGGATTTATATGAATTTTTATCGTCAAGAACAAGTCAGGGGGGACCACGAGGCGATGACAAGATAGGGGCGTGCCCTGGGGGCGCCCTCCACTCTTGCGGAGGCCTCGTGGCTCTTCTAGCCCAACTCTTTTGCTTCGGGGGCTTCCTCTTGTCAACTAAAAATCATCATAAATTTTTAGGTCATTTGGACTCTGTTTGGTATTCCTTTTCTGTAAAACTCAAAAACAAGGAAAAAACAGAAATCGGCACTGGGCTCTAGGTTAATAGGTTAGTCCCAAAAATAATATAAAATAGCATATAAATGCCTATAAAACATCCAAGATAGATAATATAATAGCATGGAACAATAAAAAATTATAGATACGTTGAAGACGTATCACCCATCTAGACCCAATCGATCAGCGGCAGTAGGAGCGATAGTACCACGCTTACCACCGCTGCTAGTACCGCTTGTGGTTTTCTCCCGTTTGTCTCTCCCCTGTGCTCTCGTAAGACGCTATGAGCTATCTCAGCAGTAGTACCGCTAGTGCAAGCGGTAGTGCCGCTGCAGCAAGCAGTAGTACCACTCACTTGGGCGGTAGTACCGCGCACTGCGGGCTGAGCACGGGGATAACGGTTGGATCTTGTCCCCCACTATAAAAGGGGGTCTTCTTCTTCTAGGAGACTCACCTTTGCCTCCCCCAAACTCCATTGTTGCTCCAAAGCTCATTTTCACCTGATCTCTCTCCCTAGCCAATCAAACTTGTTGATTTTCTAGGGATTGGTTGAGAAGGCCCCGATCTACACTTCCACCAAGAGAAATTTGCTTCCCCCACTAATCCCTTGTGGATTTTGTTACTCTTGGGTGTTTGAGCACCCTAGACAGTTGAGGTCACCTAGGAGCCACATTCCATTGTGGTGAAGCTTCGTGGTGGTGTTGGGAGCCTCCAATTAAGTTGTGGAGATTGCCCCAACCTTGTTGGTAAAGGTTCGCACTATAAAAAAAATACACTTCCGTGATGATACGTGTTTGTCACAGTAGGTCGTGTTTTTTGTCATGCATGTACATCCATGACGATTTTATGACAGAATCAAGATAGTCATACCGTGCCGTCGAGAAGTGTTCCATGACATTACCAAAATTATCATCACGGAAGTGTCCACTTCCATGACGATAAATCGCGCGTCACAGAAGTGCTTTCGTCAAGGGTGACCGACACGTGGCATCCACCGTAACGGAACATTGTTAAGCTATCGGGTCCCGTTTTGGATCCGATAACCCGTTAACAGCCCCGACCAATGGGGATTTTCCACGTGTAAAATCATCATTGGCTGGAGGAAACACGTGTCGGCTCACTGTTGGGACAGATGTCATCCACTCATTGGACCGAAGGTGCCTATGATACGACGACACGTGTCACGGCCCAATAAAGGCCCATTCCTCTGAAAAGGCCTACCCGTTTGACTTGGTCAAAAGGTGGCGGGCCGTCCCACGGAAAGCCTGTTAATGGCCTATTCGCATATAGCCCATTTACAGCCCGCTAACCCAGGGCCCATAACGACCTCTCCGAATTAGGCCCAGTAGCGTCATCTGGGCCGTCCAATATGATTCCAGCCCATTTTAACATCCGTCCCATGTGTGGCCCATGACTCTTTTTGGCCCATATGAGGTCCTTTGTAACTGTTGGCCCATTAACGGCTCGTGGTGATACTGGCCCGTGATGAACAGTGTATCACTTTATACCCATTAACGGCCCGTTATTCCATTGGGCGCTTCATTAAGTTATCTTTCGGCCTTCTCAGGGCCCATTTATTCTTGGGCTCATTTGCAGCATTCGGTTACATATGGCCCGTTACTGTCAATTTCTGCTTGTGGGCCAAATTCAGCCCGTCGTTACAGTCGGCCCGTTTGTGGACCGTTAATACGTTGGGTCGTTTTCATGTAAAAAAACGTTGGGCTGTTTTCATAGAGTTATCAAATACGGCCTATTAACGGCCCGTTATGGTCCATGAATGGTATGGCCCATGATTGGTGAAATGATTATATGCCCCGTAGAAGGCCCATGGATCCTACGGCCCGTATAAGGCCCATGGATCGTATGGCCAGTAGAAGGCCCATGGATCGTACGGCCCGTAGAAGGCCCATGGATCCTAAGGCCCATATAGAAGGCCAATGGATCCTACGACCCGTAGAAGGCCCATGGATCATACGGCCCGCAGGAGGCCCATGGTTACAACAGTCCGTGTGTTGCCATGATTATTTTGGCCTAGTTATCAAAAATAGGCTATTGTGGCCACTAGAAAAACACAGAAAAAGAACTGTAGTGACTACAAGCAAACAACTAAACAAGATAATAAGGAAATAAATAAGCAAGCAATTAACGCTATCCTATTACCACTATTAGACATATTACATCCACTGGGCATCAAAATTTGCCACCAGTGCAAATATAGGGAACAAAGCAGCATATTACATACGCTGGCCGTCAAAATTGGCCACCAATGCAAATAAACGCGGCAGCAAAACAAGAGCATAACTGAAACAACTTCAGAAGAGCTCAAGAAATGTTATCATGGGTATCCACCATGCTGGCAATAAGCTTAGCAAGCTTATTAGCTTTGTCTTGTTTGGCACTAAAATCCTCCAACACTTGCTGTTGCACCAGAAAGTATGCATCTGAATGCTCCAGGACTTCATGATCCATCCGCTTCTTGTCGCAAAGACACTGATCGATGTCTTTCAGCTTGTAGTTGAGACTCAAGAAACCGAACTGATTCAGATAGTGAGTTTGAATAGCTTGTGCAAGTGGTAGTGGCCAGTAACTCGAACACTAAACCAAGACAGGACTTTGGGGTTGTCTCGTCGTCTTCACGATAGTCTTCCTTGGCTGTTTTATCAGCTTTGTTGGAGACCAACAAGGATGTGTCACTATCCTGAACCTTATCTGCATTACTTCCTTTACCATTGCTTAATAAGGCACTCTTCCCCAATATTCTGTCAGCATTCTAAAATAAGAAACAAGCAGACACATAACAAGTTTAGCATGTACTAGTATATGAATGTAACATCCCAAATTTTCAGTTTGGAATGTTATACATTAGACCATCATTGCATATCATATTTTATTGCATTTTTGGCTTGATCCTAGAAATTTTACGCAACTCAAGGACCCGCGGAGAGAGTTGGGAATTTCGTTATTTTCATATTTGAGCTTTCTCAAATTTTGAAAATAGGATCATTTGATTTTTATTATTTTATCTTCAAATATTTCTATTATAAAAATAAGAGAGAGGGAATAAAATGACTTTCCCAAAATAAACAAATACTGAGGATTTAATAAAAAATCAAATAAGATTTTATTTCGGAGTTTTATGGCTCTTTTATTTGAATTAGGAAAAATGTGCGTCTTTCAAAATTGCATTTAGTCCACAAATAAATGTTCATCTTGTCCGAATTATTTTTAGAGGACGGGGAAATTATATTTCGGGATTTTTGGAGTCCGTTTAGTATTTCTTTTATTTGTTTTTCCGCGGGTCCGAATTATTTAAAAACAACGCGAACCGACTCGGGCCGCCGTGGGCGACCCGGACACCTCTTCGCCCGGCCTTTAAAACCCGCCCGAGCTGCCAGCCCACCCCGCCGCCAACCCTAACCCTAGCTACCGCCTCGATTCGCATGCCGCGCTGATGCCTTGCCGTGCAGTGGTGCCGCCGCCCCTTTGCCGCCGCGGTTTCCGCCGCCGCCAGCGACCCCACCAGCGAGCCCCGCCGCCCTCGCCGGAGGTAGCCACCCGTGCCGTCGGCGGTTTTCTCCAGAAAACCGCCCGGTTTTTTATAATACCGCGGTTGTTTTTTTATAGATCAGTTTTTTTCGGTTTAGTTTATTTAGCGGACGTTCGTCCGTATGTTCGTTTTAACCAACAGTTTTCATTATTTAGCCGAAGACAGCGAACGTTCGTTCGTTAGCCTGTTCGTCTGTTTTTCTTTTTCTCGGATTTTCCGCTATTACTTTCGATCGCAATTTCTGATCCGATTTTTGTTCTAGTATAACTTTTCGCTCGTTTATCGAAATCAGGCAATTCAAGCGCCTAGAGCTTCGTCTCAAAACCCTATTTCCATTTAACTAACTCAAACAAGTTTTTGCCAGTGTAAAATTAGACTTAGGTCCAGATTAGTAAATGAAGCTTGTTTCTTTGGCCGTTTGACTTTCGTTGCTTCGTTTGATTTGATTCTTTTTGCAAACCGAAGTTCTTAAGTTGAACTTTCTAGTTAGATCTCTTATTTGAGTTTTGCCGATGCATTAGATGAGTAGTTATTGTATGCTTGTTTGTTTGCGATAGAATACCCGGAGTGCGTCGCTTGCTACTTCGAGTCTCTAGGTTTCACGGATCATCAGCAAGGCAAGTAACACTTTGATCATACCTTTTTACTACCCAGTTTTATTACATTAGATCAATCCTCAAACAATTGCATGATTAGGATCTATTTAATATGTCGGTTTTGGGAAGTAGATGAGGTAGTGCCTATTACCTGTTTTATTTATCAAACCTTTGGGAGTTACTTCTACGTTTGCTTATATTGTTATGCTATGCTAGTAGACGTGGATTGGGTGAGTGTATCCATGACAGATGTGAGATTGTTAATAAATGGTTTACTTAAGGTGGCAACTTAAATTCACAGCTGGGTGGATTGAGGCACCTGGGGAACCCACTGTTGCCTATATTTTTTGGAAATCCCGGGGTACCGTGTGATTCTCCTATGGACCGCCACCCAGGCTCAAAGGGATCATGAGATTATTCATGCTAGAAACTTCCGTGTGCAGCCGCAAGCTACTATGGGCTCTAGCATAGTTGAGTATGTTGTGTGACCTCTTTCAGTGGTAGACTAGCAGATGTAGGGGATGTAGGTTGGTACTGTCTACCCAGAGTAAAGACTTAATGCTTCTGAAAGACTGTGTCTCGGTCATCCGTTTCTCAAACACCATGTAGTGCGAGAAATCCAACGGAGGAGATCGAGTCTTGTGGGGAAAAGTGCGCAAACCTCTGCAGAGTGTATAAACTAATCATGGTTAGCCGTGTCCCCGGTTATGGACGTTTTGAGTATCTAGTACTTGGATTTTCATGTGAATCTCATCATGTTACTTAATTTAATTTTGTTGCGTTTAATGATGATGCTTAACTGGGATTGAGTTGGGTGAACCTTCTCAATGTTTAACAACCACCATGATAGTTAAATAAAATTTATTCCTTTGTTGTAGGGAAAAATTGGCTTTATCCAAAACTGTAACCATAGAGCTTTCCACCAGCCATATATGCATGTAGTGATAGCATTATTCTGTTCATTACTCTCTATGTGTTACATTGCCAGCATATTCCATGTGCTGGCCCGTTTTCGGGCTGCAACGTTCATGTTGCAGACTTTTCAGACGACGAGTAAGGTGCCTTAGGTCGTGGTCTTATACTTAGTGATGCCGTTGGAGTTGATGGACTCGCTTATCTTCCAAGCCTTTCGTTGTTATCGTTATTAGATGGCCTTAAGCCATATTTATTGTAATAAGTTCTCTTTTGAGACATTCGATGTAATAAGTGTGTGATTGCTACTCTGTTATAAATCCTTCAAGTACTATGCGTGTCAAGACATCGATCCAGGATGGCAATCGATGCACGAGATCGGACTGTTTGGGGTCTGGTCGCTACAAGATGATATCAGAGCACACGCTGACTATAGGACACGACCACTAAGCTAAAGCCCTAGATCACTACTCTCTCTTCTCATTTCTGACTCCTCATCTTTTCTACTCTTTTAGGATGGCGGATGCAAGGAACAAGTTCACGCAACCGGATGAAGATACACCTTTTGGACGCCACTTGAAGGAAGTCACTAGATACCTAAACATCAGAGTACCAAGCTTCACCGGGACTTACATCACCACTTTACCAGAGGAGGAGCATTGGATGATTCAAGTTCAAGTTCCAGGAAGGACATTCATGCCCCTCACTAAGCCCATAGAGTTTTCCTTTGATGCACCAACCTGGAGTCTAGGAAAGAGCATGGCAGCGAACATCACCATGGGACGCATTGGAGAAGTTTACCACAAGGATCTCAAGGATACTATCTACCAGATTTGTGGGCACCGAGATGAGCAATGGGAGATGATCAGCACCAGGAAGGATAGATCAATTGCAGCTTTCATCCAGGAGTTAAACCAGCATATTCGTCGCCAGGAGAACCAGATGTGTGCATGCATGATAGATCTAAAGAAGGCTATGACCAAGATTACGGAGCTGGAAGAAGAACTCAAGTCTACACGTGATGGATATGAGGAGGAAATGATGACACTCGTGGAGAAGAATGATGATCTGAAGAAGAAGTTAAAAGTATTCATGGGATTTCCCGCGACTGGAGGAGAAGACGGAGATTGCACTTGCCCGGAGAACTACATCACCATCAACGACACCAACTCGGACCCAGACGATAGCGATGATGACTTTGTTGATGAAGCTGGAGCAGATATCATGGAGTCTTTGACCGATCAATTTTTCGAGTCGACCACCATAACAGTAGTAGTATTCCCCCATGTATATAGTATAGTCCGAGCACTTTTGTAACGATAGTTAGACAGTTGTATGCCCTTGTTTGAATTGGTTTAAGTGATATTGTTTGCATTTGTCTCATGTGCATATGGGTAGTGTTTTTCTCTCTAGACCCCACTCTATTCTATATTCTCATCTTTTCTAAACCCTCAGATGCCTCCGAGATGTGACAATGGATTTGCTTTCCCACCGGAGCTCACTCAGTTGATCCAGCAGTAGAATACATTGATGCAGTTGTTAGTCTAGAATCAGAATCAGGGGAACAACAACAACAACAACAACAACAACAACAACAACAACAACAACAACAACAACAACAACAACAACAACAACAACAACAACCCACCACCATCCCCACCTGTTGATCACTTAGCCCGTTTCTTGAGGCTGAATCCGCCGGTGTTCTCAAGTAGCACCGAGCCGATAGTTGCAGATGATTGGCTCCACAAGATGGGAAGGGAGTTGACCACTACAGGATGCACAGATGCGGAGAAGGTGCATTTTGCCGCACATCAGCTTGATGGACCCGCAGCATCATGGTGGGAGAATTTTACAAGCACTTATCCTATCGACACTGTCACATGGGATCAGTTTCAGCAGGCTTTCCGTACTTCCCATGTTTCAGCAGGAGCTATGGCCATGAAGAAGCGTGAGTTTCGCAACTTACGCCAAGGAGGATGTACTGTTGGCCAGTATGTGGATGACTTTAGTAAGATAGCACGTTATGCCCAGATAACGTTGCTACGGATGCAGCTAAGTAGGAGAAGTTTCTGGAAGGACTGAATGATGAGCTGAGCATGCAGTTGATGGTAGCAACCTTCAACAACTACCAGGAGTTGGTAGATCGAGCTCTCATGATTGAAGGGAAGCAGCAGCAGATTGACGGCCGCAAGAGGAAGTATGGACAAGGGAAGTACAATTCTGGAGCTCAGCAGAAGCCTCGTTTTACCCCGAACTCAGGAGGACCTTTTCAGCATACCCATGGAGGAGAGAGTTCGCACAACCGTAATGGCCCCAAGAATGGTAATGGGAATGGAGGAAACAACGACCAGAACCATACCAACCCATCAACCCTAGCCAAGAAGGTTCTGAACCACATCACTTGCTACAAGTGCCAGAAGACTGGACATTATGCCAATGAATGTCCTGAAGCTAAAAATGGAAATGGCAATGGAAGCTCTGGGAAGAAGCCTAACCCTTTCAACATGGGACAGGTGAACCACGTTAGCGTGGAGGAGGTTGAAGCCTAGCCAGATGGAGTAATAGGTAAGTTTTTGGTTAAGTCATTTACTACAATCATTCTTTTTGATACTGGTGCATCGCATTCATACATATCAAGGGGATTTGTGGATAAGTATAAACTGCCAACCCAAGACCTTAGGTCACCCATGTTAGTAACCTCGCCAGGAGCGGAGTATATGGCTAGTTTATAGTGTGATCGATTACCATTAAGGATTGGTAACTACGTGTTTGTCGGAGTAATGGGCCACGGGTAGGCCGACCCGGGTCCCAAGAACTTTCGAGACATCGGGGCAGGCTGCGCCCCTCAGCACGCGTCTCAGATGGCGACCCTCGAAGGTCGCGGGTCCCAGCTGGCGACCTTCGGAGAAGCCGAGTCCTTAGACGGCGACTCTAAGACAAGCCGACTCCGGGCTTGCGACCTTTCCAGGGGCCGACTACGAGAGTCGGCCCGCGACCTGACACGAAGACCGATGCGGGGTACAGCCCCGACGTGGCCATCCCCTCAAGACCCACGGGAGGAAGGCATGGCTACAGTGAGCCGCATCACTAGGAGATCTCCGGTGAGGCGCGGCACTGTTACCATGCCTCCCCTGACTTCAGCCACGAGGCACGAGGTATCGTGCCCACGACGGCGGCAGTGTACGGCCCGAGATCGCGGCCCCCGTCGCTGAGAGAGAAGAAGATGGCCGACGAGGCAAGACGGCCCTCACGGGAGTCGGCCTCCCAGTCGGCCGCCCCGCCAGGCCCCACAAGCCATAAACCAGATTGACGGGAGTGGCGGCAGTGATCGCTGACAGACGGCAGCACTGCTCCCACGACCCCATGACCGAGCTCTGGTCATCGAGTGCGACAAGTGTTACGCGTTGTCCATGAGGCCCACCAATGGCGGGCCCCAGAAGCCGGCGGGGAGGACGGCTGCAAGAGAGACTGACAGCTGGGGGCCACGCCCAGTCAGATTACCGTTGTATCCCCAGGGGTAGGCCTATATAAACCCCCCGGGGCACCCATGCAAAGGGTTCGGCCCTGGATAGGTTTTAGACACATAGCAAGAAGGAAAGGAGCTAGCCCCGCCCTTCCTCGCTTCCCCAAAATAGCTCGAGGAGCACCTCTGCACTATCATACCATAGTGATCATGCGGAGACCCCGCAGAGCAGCGAAGAGGGTGTTATCTCCTCGGAGAGCCCCGGCCGGGTAAGATTCGCGGCGTGCATGTCTGCGCCTTATCCCGTTTCCAGGCACCGACGACGTTCTACTCGCCCCCACCATGATAAGCCACCCGCTGGCATATGTCGATCCAACCCCGACATTTGGCGCCCACCGTGGGCGAGGTGCACCGTCATCCGGAGATCGATTACGACGGAACCCTTTTCCTCCTCGGCGAAGCAGCCAGCCCGGCTTCGCCAGATGGAGTGCAGATCAACACGCTGCGTGGCGCGAAGCGCTGCGCCATGCGGCCTCGCCAACTCATCGGTGAGGTGCGCTCGACGAGCTCGCTGAAGCGCAGCGCGGTGGCCCCGAGAACCTCCTCGCGGGCCTCCTCGACTAACTCCAAGTCGCCGCGAGCCCGGCCAGACTTGAGTTCAGAGGCTCGTCCGACCCGATGCTGGTCGACTCCGACGCCAGATCGCTTGATATCTTCCCCACCAATGTGGTGGTTCACGACGAGCCGCTTCAGACGAGGAGAGTGGCGAAGCGCCACACGGAGGTCCTCGCCATCGCCACGGCGAGCACTCCGGCGAAATGACCAGACCCGCCGCCGCGCCCCGCAAGACTGGCCGCGCCCATCCCAGAGGACGCGGACGCAGATATGCTGGAAGAACGCCGCCTTCAGATCATCGAAGGCGCCAAGAAGTTGGCAAGCATGAGGCGCATGTCAGAAGCATACCAGCGCGAGATGGACCGTGCTGTAGGCGGCTCGCCGGCTCCGACTGGGCCGAGCCGTCTAGGTGCGGTCCGAGAACGCGGCGCAGCCATCGCCGACTTGCTGGGGGCGAAGCGCCCCATGTACGCCACCCCTGCGGAGAACATCCGCGCCGCCCAAGCGGCGACCGAAGAGCTAAGGAACCTCGAAGGCGAAGAGCGCCATGTAATAACGGAGCGAGTCCAGCAGCTCGATGCGTTCTTGCGCGCAGAACGCGGCAGCGGTCGCAGTAAACAGCAGCAGAAGAAATTAACGACGACTTGCCCCCTTGCCGAGACCAAGGCACGACTTCCCGGACGCCGACTGGCGGAGTCCGCGGGAGGAAAGAGAAGGAGCCGGCTGCTAGCCACAGCCGGACTCGCATCACCATCGAGCGCGACCAAGACGGCCGCCCCAGAGCCGTGGAGCGACGGGACGATTATCTGCCTCCCCCACCCCGAAGAGAGCGGCGAGTCTCTCCGCCGCCTGTTGAGCATCCGACTCTTGGAGGTCGCCTCGGCCGCCGGGAGGGAGTCGGAGAGAATGACGCCCGCCACCGGATCGACCGACTCCACAGATCCCTGGCGTTATAAGAAGAAGATGAGTTGCGTCCGCCTTGCTTCGGGCCCCGCATCAGAGACGAGCCCTTCCCCAAAGGCTTCACGCTCCCCCGAGATACGCCCAAGTACACTGGCTCCGTGAAGCCGGAGGATTGGCTGATAGACTACTCCACACCGTCAACATCGCTTAACGGCAACAAGCGAAGTCGCCGTAAAGTATGTTCCTCTCATGCTCGAGGCACGGCCCGACATGGTGAACAACTGAAGCCCCGCAAGATCAACAGCTGGGTCGACTTCATGAAGCCTTCATTCGCAACTTCACCAAAGACGCATAAGCGACCTCCCAAGCCGCGCCCGGCTCTCCTTGTGCATGCAAGGCCCTCAAGAATCAACACGCGACTACCTCACGCTACCGGGCGAACTTCAAACTCCCGCGAGGGCATGCACGAGGTGCAGGACATCGAGTATTTACGGCCGGTGCCGAGAGGGCACCTCCTCAAGCACAAGCTCCTCCGCGACGAGCCCGAAACCTCGATTTAACCGCTAGTCATAGCAGACATAAGTACGCCACGGCCGACTCCTCAATGAAGACGGAGATCCAAGTCAACGCGGCTGGCAAAGTGACTCCCCAGGCTCCCAGAACCCCGGCTGGAGACGCCAGCCGGCGACAGCAACAGAATGACAACAAGCGCAAAGCCCCACAACCGACTTCCAACAGTCGGCAGGTCGCGGCAGTAGAAGATCAGCAACCGGAGGGGCAGCCTCCGGCCAAACGGCAGAAAGGCGGCAAGTCCAACTGGTTGCCGGCTTTCTCCTATGAGCAGACTCTGGATGGTCCTTGCAAGTTTCACAGCGGCGCCGGCCGCCGAACCACACCACGAAAGTGCCACCGCTCGTCAGATCGCTAAGGAGACGGCCTTGCCCCTCCGCTGCTGGGCCGCCGCCACCGCCGCCGCCTCCGCAGCCGGCGGCTCGGCCACCGGCGCAGTCCAAGACGAGTTCCCGTAAGAGCACGGAGCATCGTAGTGTTCACCATCTGGCAGATGATCGGCGCAGCAGCACCAACAATGCAAGAAGTCAACGCAGGGCAATGAAGCTCTGAGTTCATGCATTGGTCCGAGAAGCCTATCACCGAGTCGGGCAGATCACCCAGAGGTGATGCCGAGTCCGGCTCCTACGCTTGGTTCTAGGAGCGACCTTGGCCACTCGATAGGCGTGCCGCCTGTTCTCTGGGTCCCGATAGACGGAGGCAGCAGATAAACATCCTGCATAAGGACACCATGGAGAAGCTTCGGAATCAGCGAAGGCAGCTCCAGAGCAGCCGACAAGATTCCATGGAATTGTACCCGACCTCTCCCGCTCACCAATCGGCAAGATTCTCGATAGACGTCCTCTTCGGAGACAAAGATCACTTCCGCCGAGAGCGATCTGGTTCGAGGTGGTGGACTTGAGAGTCTGTACCACGCGGCTGCTAGGCCGGCCGGCTTTGGCCAAGTTCATGGTGGTTCCCACCACGCTTACCTCAAGATGAAGATGCCGAGTTCCAAGGGGATCGACCATTGCCGGTGACTATAAGAAGTCGCTCATCAAGCTGCCGAGAGCGATCGGCTGGCCGAGTCTTTGGTGATCGCGGCGAGAAGCGGCTCCTTGATCGATGTCGTGGCGATGGCTGGGAAGCAGCCAGAGATGTCGCCTGACCCCAAGGAGTCGGAGGCGAAGGATCATTCAAGCCGGCTAAAGAAACCAAGAAGATACCCTTGGACCCGGAGCACCCAGAGAAGTACGCTGTCATAGGCACAGGCCTCGACAGTAAATAGGAAGGCGAGCTCGTCGATTTCCTCCGTGAGAATCGGGACATCTTTGCATGGTCCCCAAGGACATGCCGGGTGTGCCGACGGAATTCGCCGAGCACAAGTTACACGTCGGGCGGATGTGAAGCCCGTCAGCAGCCCTTGCGCCGCTTTGTCGAAGAGAAGAGAAGAGTCGCCGAGAAGAGATAGCCCGGCCCCTGGCAGCCGGATTCATCATGGAAGTATTTTTTCCGGAGTGGTTAGCAAACCCAGTATTGGTATTGAAGAAGAATAAGCCGTGTCGGATGTGCATCGACTACACCAGCCTCAATAAAGCCTGCCCGAAGGACCCATTTGCTCTGCCAAGGATCGATCAGGTGATAGACTCCACAGCCGGATGCGAGCTGTTGAGTTTCCTAGACGCATACTCAGGATATCAGCAGATCAAGTTGAATCCCGCAGACAGATTGAAGACCGCATTCATCACGCCGTTTGGAGCCTTCTGGTACCTGACAATGACGTTCGGCTTGAGGAATGCCGGCGCCACCTTTCAGCGTTGCATGCAGAAGCACCTCCTCAAGCAACTCGGCAGAAACGCCCACGTTTATGTAGATGATGTGGTGGTGAAGACGGAGAAGCGTGGGACGCTGCTGGAAGACCTCAAAGAGACCTTTGAAAATATGCGCCAATTCCAGATCAAGCTCAATCCCGAGAAGTGCGTGTTCGGAGTCCCAGCCGGCCAGCTCCTCGGTTTTTTGGTCTCCGAACGCGACATAGAGTGCAACCCCGTGAAGATCAAGGCCATTGAGAGAATGGAGGTACCCAGCCGACTGCTGGATGTGCAGAAGTTCACCGGCTGCTTGGCTTCAATCACCGATTCATCATCGGGCGAGAAAGCTCTGCCGTTGTATCAATTGATGAAGAAGACCACCTTTTGAGTGGAACCACAAGGCGATGAGGCATTTCTCCAATCGAAGAAGATGTCGGCGACTTCGTGTTAGCGGCTCCGACTCCCAAAGAGCCCATGCTTTTGTACATCGCCGCTACCGGTAGGGTAGTCAAGACAGCTTATTGTAGTTGAGCGCAAGGAGGAAGGCAAAGGCGCTTCGGTCCGAAGAGATGTATTATTCGAGCGAGGTAATCGCCGACCTCCAAGCGTAACTACCTCACTATCGAAGATGTGTTACGGGCGTGCACTTTGCCGCCAAGAAGCTGAAGCCCTACTTTCAAGAACATCCAATCACTGTGGTCTACACCGCTCCACTCGCCGAGATCATCGGAAGTCGAGATGCCTCCGGCCGAGTGGCCAAGTGGGCTATCGATCTAGCCCCTTACACCATCTACTACCAACCTCGCACCGCCATCAAGTCGCAGGCGCTGGCCGACTTCCTCGTCGACTGGGCCGAGACTCAAGATTGCCGCCAATACCGACTCTACTCATTGGCGATCGACTTCGACGGCTCCAAGATGTGCACCGCCTCGAGCAAAGGCGTCGTCCTCACCTCCCCAAGGGCGACAAGCTCAAATACGTGCTGCAAATCCACTTCGCGCTTCCAACAACGTCGCCGAATATGAAGCGCCATCCACGGGCCCGGCTTGCCAAAGAACTTCGGCATTCGCCGGATCACGTGCTATGGCGACTTCGACTTGGTGGTTCAGCAATCATCCGCGATCGACGCCAAAGACGCAAACATGGCGAAGCTACCGCTTCTGGTGCAGCAACTCAGCGGATATTTTGAGGGATGCGAATTCCTCCACGTGCCAAGAAACGACAACGATCAAGCAGACGCCTTGGCACGAGTCGGCTTCACTCACCAGGCGGTACCTTCTAGCGTCGCCCTTCAGCGCCTCCTCAAGCCGTCTATCAAGCCTGCACCAAAATCCGACTCCATATTCGTGCCGGCTCCGCCAGAGATAGTCGGATCCGACTCCAAGGCCCCAGTAAGCGACCTCAAGAAATCTGATCGGCCTGTGGATCTGCGCCGGATCGGCCCGGGATCGCGCGATCGGCCGGGACTGCGCGCGATCGGCCAGAGACTTCAGAGCTCGGCTCGGGGACTGCGCCAGTCGGCCCGGGAGCTGCCTTAGTCGGCCCAGAGATTCCCTCAGTCCAGCAAGCGGCAGCAGAGTCCAACCCGCCGCCTCCCAGCCTAGCCACCCTTGTCCAAGTTGCTGTGGTAGCAGTCGAAGAGATAGCAGCACCTTCATGGGCACAGCCCATCCTCAAGTTCCTAGTAAACAAGGAGTTACCAGCAGACGAGACCCTGGCTCGGCAAGTACAACGCCGAGCAGCAGCCTACACCATAGTCAACAGAGAGTTAGTCAGGCGCAGTGTTACTGGTGTCCACCAGCGCTGCGTAGAATCAGAACAAGGCCAAGTGATCCTCAAAGACATCCATCGTATGAAAGCGGCCACCATGCGGCTTCAAGGGCGCCGTGGCCAAAGCCTTCGGCAAGACGGTTTCTTTTGGCCGATCGCCTGGAAGAAGCTAAAGAACTAGTCAAGAAATGCAAGGGGTGTGTGTTCGCTCCAAGCCCCTTGAGCCGCTTCACACAAGACAATCCCCATCGCTGCCCTTCGCGGTTTGGGGCCCGACATGGTGGGACCATTCAAGACGGCCCGAGGCGGTTTAACTCACTTGCTTGTCGCAGTGGACAAGTTCACCAAGTGGGTAGAAGCAAAGCCCATCAAGAAATTAAACGGCCCACATCGCTGACCTTCATTGTCGACATCACAAGTGCGGTGCGGCATACCGCACAATCATCATCACGCATAACGGCACCAACTTCGCCAAAGGCGCCTTTGGCTCGTTCTGCGTGGACGCAGGCATCCGATCGACTTAGCGCCCGTTGCCCATCCATGATCAAACGGCCAGTGGAACGAACCAACGGCCTCATCCTATCCGGCATCAAGCCTCGATTGGTCGAACCACTCAAGCGCCGCCGGCTGTTGGGTGGAAGAGCTGCCGCCGTCCTCCGAGTCTGCGCGACGACCCCAAACAAGTCAACCGGCTTCACGCCTTTCTTCCTCGTCTCTGAGCCGTCAAGCGGTCATTCCAACGGATATCAGATTCGACTCTCCGCGAGTCTCCATGTACACCAAAGAGGAAGCTGAAGAAGACGCCAAGGCGGCGTCGTCTGCTGGAAGAGGGCCGATCGCTGGCACTCGGTCGGTCCGGCATCTACCAGCAGAGTCTGCGCCGATACTACAATCGCAAGGTCAAGCCAAGATCATTCCAAGAGGGCGATTTGTGCTCCGCTGATTCGAGAGAACAGCCGCCAGCACAAGTTGTCGGCGCCTTGGGAAGGTCCCTTCATCATCAGCAAGGTGCTAGGGAACGACGCCTACTATCTGATCGACGCTCAGAAGCCTCGAGCGCGCAAGAGGGACGACTCCGGCAAAGAAACGGAGCGCCCGTGGAACGCGAATCTTCTTCGAAGATTTTACAGTTGATACAAACAAAAGAGACAGGTAAAACCGAAGCACTCTAAGGGGCAGCCTCCGGAGCCGGAGGGTCGGAGGTGACGGCGGTGTCGGAGGTTGGGGCAGTCGGCTGGGCGGTCTCGGCTTGGTCGCCTCCAGCGACAGTCACCTTGTCCTTCTGAGGCTCGTTCTTTGGAGGCGCGATCAGTGGGGCTGGCCGCTGCCTCGCCCTCTGGCTCCTCCTCTTCACTTCCGCCCTCCGACTCGTCCTCTTCCTCGGCGCTGGAGACGATCACCTCCGCCGAGTCCTCCTCGTACTCCGGGTGCATACCGAACCACTCCGGCGGCACCTCCTCGCCGCCGTCGGTCCGCTCGGGCACGAAGACACTGGTGTCCGTGTACTCGGCGATGGCCGCCGCGCGCTCGGCAAGGGCGCCTTCCACGGCCTCCAGCTCGGCCTGGGCTTCTGACCGGAACGCGGCCAGGCGGTCCAGGTCCAGCCCAGGGTACCACCCTTTGACGAACTCCAAGGCCCGGCGTGCTCCGGCACGGGCCGAGGAGCCCCTCCAAGCCTCGAAGCGACCGACGGCGACCTCCAGCCAGTCGGCCGTCCGACTGGCGGTGCGAAGAGCTGGCACCTCCGGCCACAGAGCGGCAATGACTTGGGCGCCGGCACGTTGAAGACGGCGCAACAGACGATGAGCAGGACGAAGGCGAGCCCCGATGCTCAGAAGCTGCTCGTCGATGGTTCGGGGGGCGTTGGCGGCAATCACTTCACCCTTCACCCTCCGCTCCTCCCGAGCCGCCTCGATGGCCAAAGGGACGGCTTGTGAGTGGCCGGGAAAGAAGTCTGCCAAAGACAAGAAAAGAAGACAGTCAGAAAAACCCAAAATCAGCCCGACGCAGAGTCGGAAGACCAAAGAAGAGAAAAAAGAATTACCGTCGACGATGTCCTCGAGCTCGTGGTAGCCGGAGGTCAGCATCGCCTCCCGGTCGGTCCAGGCGGAGCGCTCGACCTCGAACTCGGCTATGAGGGCATCCTCCCGCGACTTGGCGTCCTCCTGCGCCTTCCGGAGCAGTTCCTTCTGCTCGGCTAGCTGCGTCGCCAGCAGGTCGCGCTCTCGGACGAGCTTGTCGCACTCCTCCTCCTTGGCGCGACGGGCGGTGTTGGCCTCGCCCAGCTGCTCCTGGAGGGCGGCGTTGGCGCCTGAAGCTCGAAGAAAAGACAAGAGCGTCGTCAAGAAGGAAGGTCGCCGGGGAGATCCGGCCCGACTGCTCAGCAGTCGGCCCGAATCTCGGGGACTACAGCCCATGGCGCTGACAGCGCCATGGAGAAGAAAGAAGGAAGGTTTGGGGAGATCCGCCCGATGCTCAGCAGTCGGCCCGAATCTCGGGGACTACAGCCCGCGAGTGCGCCAGTGCGCCAAGAAGGAAGAATTGGCTCACCTCGACTTTCCGTCAGATCGGCGGTCCGCTTCCTCAGCTCTTCAACGTTGCGGTTGAAGGCAGTGGCGCGGAGATTGTGGTATTCCTGCAAAGCCGGCAAAGTAAAAGTTAGTCTTCGGAGCTCGCTAGAAGGAGTTCCGAGCCGCCTGCTCAGCAGCCGGCCCCGAACTCGGGGACTACACCCAGTGGGTGCGCTGGCGCGCCCCCATGAAAAAAAGACAAGAAACTAAAAAAGGAAAACGAAACATACCCGGACGGAGGTCCGCAGGGCCAGATGCGCCTTGGTGTAGAGTTGGAGGGCGTCGCCCTCTTTGCGCAGCTTCGACTGAACGTCCAGCAGGGCCTGGTTCAGCGGGCCGGTGCCGCCTTCGCGCAGCCAGCCGGTGGGCGCAGCACTTGAGGCCTCGGCGTCCAGGTTCGCCATGCTGGCGGCGCCAGTCTCCCGAGCTCGCGGCGCCGAGCTCGTCCTCTCAATCCGGCGGCACGTTGGCACGGCGACCTGAAGAAGCAGCTGCACGTCAGCGTCGTCCGTAGTCCGAGGATCCTGCGGGTCCACCGGCTGCTTGCCATGCGGCCTCGAAGACGGAGGCGGCGGAGGCGGCGCGTGAGTGTCCGAGCCGGAGGCGTCGCCGCCCTCCTCCGCGAGCGGGTTCGCGGCACCAACCTCCCCGGTCTGTCCCGTGAACTCGGGGGCCGGCGGCGCCGACGACAGGGGGGGACGAGCATCGCCGACCGGCGACGCGCGACCTCCTCGGCATGCCGCTTCGCCGCGGCCGCAGCCACGGCCTCCTCTAGGTGCCGCTGGGCGTTGGCGGCCACCTTCTCGGCCTCCGCCTTCTCCAGGCGGTCGGCCTCTTCCTCCTCGCGCTTCTCTCGCGCGTTTCGTGCCGTTGCCTCCCGGAGGTCGGCCGCGGGGTCAATCCGCCGCGTATTGGCAGACGTCGCCACCGACCCCATGACGGAGGGGACGGCGGCTCTCTCAAGGGAAAGGGGAGCGCTGGAGAAGATTGGAGGGAAATCAGAAAGACTCAAGCGAGATCCAGAAAAGAAACGAAGGAGTAAGGGACTTACGAAGAAACTAGTGGCGGCCTTCTCACTTCCTTCCGGAAGCGGTTGGCCTTCGCGGCCGCCTCCTCCCGCTTGGTCGCGGCGGCGGCTCCCTTGAACTTCTTCGACCTACCGCCGGGCGCACTCGGCCCGGCGAGATGTCTCTTCGCGCCGGCTTGGCTGGAGGAGCCGACCTTCGGCTGGCGGCGCGGGACGACTTCCGTGTCAACGTCGTCCTCGGGCCAGTCGGCGAAGGTCGCCGACGGCTTAAGGCCGCCGTCTGCCTCCTCTCCGCCGCCTTCGGCGTCGGCCTCCAGTGCCGCGGCCCCCAAATCGGGGTCGTCGACGTCGCTGACCTCGCGGTCGGGGACGTAGTCGCGCGGTTCTCTCGTGGCGCCGGCTGCAGGCGCCGTGAGAGGGTTCTGCTCAGAAGACGCCAACAAAGATCAGAGCTCGAAGTCGGACACAAGCAAGATCGAAACACAGACAGAAGCAACTTACTATTGTCGGGGAGTTGTCGCGCGAGTACAGCTCCTTGCCGAACTGCCACTCCTCCGTGAACCCGCAGTGGGCGATGTGGTTCACCAAGTTCGCCACCTCTCCGCGCGGCATGTCCTTGGTGCACAGCCGGCTTGGATCGTGCCGGCCGCTCATCTGACAGATGAGGTGAGGCCGGCCCTGGAGCGGAAGAACCCGGCGCGCCACGAAGGCAGCCAGGAGATCGGAGGCGACGAGCCCCTCCGACTGCAACATGACTCGGAGTCGCGCCACGGCGCCGACTTCGGAGCTCGAAAGTGACTTCGACCGATGGGACCAACTGGGCGGCCGGCCAGTCAGTGGCTCGGGGTCGAAAGGCGGCAGGTTGACCCAGTCGCCGTCGGTGGAGACGTTCTTCACGTAGAAGTAGGTCTTCTGCCACATCTTCACCGATTTCACCAGCGGGATGGGCGGAAAAGGGTTGTCGGCCGTCAGGCGCCAAGACCGCGATGTAGGTGCCGCCTTGTGCGGCGTGCGGGCGGCCTTGAAAGTGCCGAAGCCAAGAGAAGAACTCCCCCCACAGCTCGAGGGTGGGGAGAACGCCGATGTAGCCTTCACACAGGGTGGCGAAGGCGGAGAGAAGCACCACCGCGTTGGGGGTGAGGTGGTGCGGCTGCAGGCTATGAAACTCGAGGAAAGAAGGAAAGAACCCGCTCGCTGGGAGCCCCAGCCCGTGCATGAGATGCGAGCGGAAGATGACCCGCTCGCCCTCCGCCGGCACGGGCCGGATCTCTCCCGCCGGCGCGGGACGGGCTTGCACCAGGTCCGCGCTCGGGAGGCGGCGGGTTTGGCGAAGGAACTTGATGTCCTCCGCCCCCACGTCCGAGCCGTCCCACACGCCGGAGCACGAGGTGGGGGGCGCGACGGAAGAAGAGCTCATCGCCGGCGTGGAAGAACACCTGGGCTCGCGGCAAAGAAGAATGCAGCGGTGCGCGGCGAAGGAAGGAGAAAGGCGAGAGCGGGGAGGAGTGCGCGTCTGTTGCGCCGCTCCGCCCGCTTACTTATAGCCCTACGGGCTGAGAAGCCGAGGGGCGTGGGGATTCGCGCGCCGTGGCCCCACGACGCCACGACAACCTCACGGGTTATCGCGCGCGAGAATAACGTGGGGATGCCAACCGCCCTCGGCGCGGCGGATCCGCCGGAGCCGAGGCGCGTAATGGCGGGCCCCACTGGCGGCCCGTCCGCCCCGCCAGCGTTAGCGTACAGACTATCACCTCCACGTGGCGCCATGCGGCAGACCGTCTCATAAATGGCAAGGAGGCGTAACCGATTCGCCGCCAGCTTCCCCGCCACGACTTACGGCGGCGGGCGGCCTCATGAGCCGGTCCGACTCGGCGAGGCGGCCCAAAGACACGGCGGCCGAGTCTCGGAGTCGGCGCCGTGAAGACTGAAACTGCCGAAGCCCCACGAGGCGGCGCCCGCTGGGCTTCGCCAGCTTCGGGGACTACTTTCGGAGTAATGGGCCACGGGTAGGCCGACCCGGGTCCCAAGATCTTTCGAGACATCGGGGCAGGCTGCGCCCCTCAGCACGCGTCTCAGATGGCGACCCTCGAAGGTCGCGGGTCCCAGCTGGCGACCTTCGGAGAAGCCGAGTCCTTAGACGGCGACTCTGAGACAAGCCAACTCCGGGCTTGCGACCTTTCAAGGGGCCGACTACGAGAGTCGGCCCGCGACCTGACACGAAGACCGATGCGGGGTACAGCCCCGGTGTGGCCATCCCCTCAAGACCCACGGGAGGAAGGCATGGCTACAGTGAGCCGCA
This sequence comes from Aegilops speltoides, assembly GCA_021437245.1. Taxonomy (NCBI): domain Eukaryota; kingdom Viridiplantae; phylum Streptophyta; class Magnoliopsida; order Poales; family Poaceae; genus Aegilops; species Aegilops speltoides. The sequence goes on from CM038144.1 coordinate 360,908,147, forward strand.
TCACCAGGAGATCTTCGGTGAGGCGCGGCACTGTTACCATGCCTCCCCTGACTTCAGCCATAGTGCACGAGGTACTGTGCCCATGACGGCGGCAGGTACGGCCCGGAGATCGCCGGGCCCCCCGTCAGTGAGAGAGAAGAAGATGGCCGACGAGCCCTAAAGGCGGCCTCTGGGAGTCGGCCTCCCCAGTCGGCCGCCCCGCCAGGCCCCAAAAGCCATAAACCAGATTGACGGGGAGTGGCGGCGGTGATCGCTGACAGACGGCAGCACTGCTCCCACGACCCCATGACCGAGCCTCGTCATCGAGTCTTGCCTGCAGTGTTACGCTGTCCATGAGGCCCACCGATCAGCGGGCCCGTGGCCGGCGAGGAGGACGGCCGCAAGAGAGATCGACAAATTGGGGCCACGCTTGATCAGATTACCGTTGTATCCCGGGGGTAGGCCTATATAAACCCCCCGGGGCACCCATGCAAAGGGTTCGGCCCTGGATAGGTTTTAGACACATAGCAAGAAGGAAAGGAGCTAGCCCTGCCCCTTCCTGCTTCCCCCAAAACAGCTCGAGGAGCACCTCTGTACTATCATACCATAGTGATCATGCGGAGACCCCGCAAAGCAGTAGTAGGGGTGTTATCTCCTCGGAGAGCCCCGAAGCTGGGTAAGATTCGCCGGCGTGCATGTCTGCGCCTCATCCCGTTTCCAGGCACCGGCGACGTTCTACTCGCCCCCACCATGATAAGCCACCCGTTGGCATATGTCGCATCCAACCCCCGACAGTGTTCCCCTCAGACCTAATAGTATTGGAGTCACAAGGACTGGATGTGATATTAGGCATGGATTGGTTATCGAAGTATGGAGGGATCATTGAATGCACCAGTAAGTCGATTTTGCTTACCATGCCAGAAGGAAGAAGGATCAAGTATGTATGTCGGCATGTGCCAAAGAGGACTCAAGTAAATTCCTTATTAGGAGTTGTACAGGAGGAAGTACCCATGGTGAAGGATTCTCCTGACGTATTCCCGGAAGAGTTGCCAGTCATGCCACCAGATAGAGACATTGAGTTTTTGATTGAGCTTTTGCCAGGCACATGGCTGATATCTAAGAGACCGTACTGGATGCCCGCAAAGGATTTGGAGGAAATTAAGAAGCAGATTAAGGAGTTACTGAATAAAGGCTATATTCGCCCAAGTTCGTCACCTTGGGGATCGCCAGTGCTTCTAGTAGAGAAGAAGGATGGATCATTAAGGATGGTTGTTGATTATCGAGGATTGAATGAAGTGACAATCAAGAACAAGTACCCGCTGCCGATGATCAATGACTTGTTTGACCAAATGCAAGGAGCTAAGGTATTTTCCAAGATCGATCCCAGATCAGGTTACAACCAGATGTAGATTCGAGAGCAGGATATACCTAAGACGGCTTTTACCACCAGGTACGGGCTGTACGAGTATACCGTTATGTCATTTGGTCTGACTAACGCACCTGCCTATTTCATGAACATGGTGAACAAGGTGTTTATGGAGTTTCTGGATAAGTTCGTCATGGTGTCATTGATGATATTTTGGTCTACTCAAATAATGAATAGGAGCATAAGGAGCCTTTGTGTTTAGTACTCGGGAAGCTCAGAGAACATCAGTTATACGCCAAGTTCAGCAAATGTGAGTTTTGGGTGAAGTAAGTAGGATTCCTCGGACATGTTATATCCGGAGAAGGAATAGCAGTAGACCCCACCAAAGTTGTCACTGTGACAAATTGGGAAGCCCCAACAATAGTTGGAGAGATCCGGAGTTTCCTTGGACTCGCAGGATACTACCGGAGGTTCATTCAGAATTTCTCGAAGACTGCAAAGCCCATGACAGAGTTGTTGAAGAAGGACACCAAGTTTAAATGGACTGAGGAATGTGAGGCCAGTTTCCAGGAGTTGAAGAAACATTTGGTTACATCACCAATGTTGATTCTGCCAGATCAGCGCAAGGATTATGAAGTATATTGTGATGCTTCTTGTCAAGGACTTGGAGCAGTGCTTATGCAGGAGGGAAGAGTTGTTTCGTATGCCTCACGACAGCTTAAGCCCCATGAGCTAAATATGCTACACATGATTTGGAGTTAGCAGCCGTAGTGCATGCTTTGAAGACATGGAGACATTTTCTCATCGAAAACCATTGTGAGGTGTACACGGATCACAAGAGTTTGAAGTACATCTTCACACAAAAGGAGTTGAATCTCAGGCAAAGGAGATGGTTGGAGCTCATTAAGGATTATGATATGAGATTGCATTATCACCCCAGAAAGGCTAATGTAGTAGCCAATGCGTTGAGCCGCAAGAGCCATGTCAACACACTCATGACTGGAGAGTTACCGAAGGAGTTAGCCAAGGATCTTCGCGAGCTATGTTTGGAGATAGTTCCGAGAGGCTATGTTGCAGCGTTGGAGATTCAGTCTACTTTGATGGATAAGATCAGAGAAGCTCAGAAGACCAACAAGGAGATTGCTGGGATAAAGGAGAAAATGAGCAAAGGAAAAGCAAGGGATTTCGTGAGGATGAGCACGATACCTTATGGTTTGAGGACCGCATTTATGTGCCTAATGACCCGGAGATCAGGAAGTCGATTCTGCAGGAGGCCCAAGATTCTCATATTCGATTCACCTAGGAAACACAAAGATGTATCTGGATTTGAAGGACACTTTCTGGTGGACCGGAATGAATAAGGATATTGCGGAGTATGTAGCAGCATGTGATGTATGTTAGAGAGTGAAGGCAGAGCATCAGAAGCCAGCAGGGTTGCTACAGCCATTGCCGATACGCGAATGGAAGTGGGATAAGCTAGACATGGATTTTATCATGGGATTGCCTTCAGGCTATGACTCAATATGGATTGTAGTCGATCGTTTGACGAAGGTAGCTCATTTCATCCCAGTGAAAACCACTTACACCAGTGCTCAGTTGGCAAAGATATACATGACCAGAATCGTATGTCTGCATGGATTTCCGAGGAGCATTGTATCAGATAGAGGAACCCAGTTTACCTCAAAGTTCTGGAATCAGTTGCACGAAACTTTGGGTGCCAGGCTAGAGTTCATCAGATCTTTCATCCATGAGACAAATGGACAGACCGAGAGAGTCAATCAGATTCTGGAGGACATGCTGAGAGCTTGTGCGCTAGATTATGGATCTAGTTGGAACGACAATTTTCCATATGCGGAGTTCTCTTACAACAACAGTTATCAATCCAGTTTGAAGATGGCCCCTTTCGAAGCTCTGTACGGAAGGAGGTTGAAAGCACATTTGCTCCCTGGGTGGTTTTGGTAATTAATGACAACATACTTTGTGGTTGGACTAATACTTTTATCAAGTATGTTTCAGGAAGGTCAATCACATTGGCATGGCAAAAGGATCAAGAGGTGGACCCTCAAAGTGCTAAGGCAAGCATTGGCAAAAGCTCAAGACTCCATTTTGGTTTAGTGATCCAAGATCACATTGAGTCCATAGGAAAGCCAATACTATTAAAAGGGGATGAGGTTATGTTAATGATCTGGTTGCTCAAAGTGCTTAGTGATATATCTCCTAAACTATCAAAGAACTCTCACTTCCATAATACACTCATAAGTAATCTCGGTCCCACCGATTTCCTAAACTCAGTCACACCGAGATGAACCACCTCAGCCACAAAGCCAAACCCTAGAAATTTCGGATTTTCCGATTCTGAACTCGGTCTCACCGAAACTTGAGTTGCCAAGCTTCTGTAACCTTCTGTCATCAAATCGGTGTCACCGAGATGATGAAGTCGGTCCCACCGAGATTAGCAAGCTCTAGTCTTTGGACGAATCGGACTCACCGAGATTGTATTTTCGGTCCCACCGAAAATCCCAACGTTCACATGATTTGAACTTTCGGTCTCACCGAGTTGTCAACTTCGGTCTGACCGAGATTGGTCAAATGTGTGTAACGGTTGGATTTGTGTGGAGGCTATAAATACCCTCCACCCCTCTTCACTCGTGGAGAGAGCCATCGAAAGAACTACCACTCCTACCTTACATTTACGAGAAGAAAACTACCTACCCTTGTGTTGAGATCAAGTTGCTCCACTCCCACCATATGAAACTTGATTTCTAGCCTTCCCAAGTTGCTTTCCACTCAATCCTTTCTTCCACCACAGCCAAATCAGTGAGGAGAGTTGAGTGTTGGGGAGATTATCATTTGAAGCACAAGAGCAAGGAGTTCATCATCATCAACACCATCTATTACCTTTTTGTCACACCCTAGCTAGTTCATGCATTAGAGTGCTGCATCATGTCTAATTTTTTCAACAGAAACCTGAAATGGGATTGCCAGAACTCCCAGCCCCCTCTGAAACAACTAGGGTTTACTAAAAATATTTTCGATGAACCTGAAATGCCCTTCTAAAATGTCCATCATTTTGTCTTGGTCGAAGCTTTGCCAAATGTGATGCACAATTTCCTAGGTCATCCTGTGGTCTTTGAATTAAATCATAGCTATTTGAATTTGGGCATTTAAAATTTTTATAAAATATTTCAAATGTCCAAATATCTCAAACTAAAATGTTTCATGTTGGTAATATTCCAACAATGGACCATGAGCAGTTTGGTGAATTTTAAAACCTTTACGGTATATTAAAAACTCAACAAAGTTGCGAAAAATAGAAAAAGAAAGCGTAAAGCGAAAAGGACTTACAGGCGCCTCGGCCCACTAGCCAGCCCACCTAGCCGCCCGCCCAGATCCTGGCTTGAGCTGCTTGCCGACCCGAGCAGCAGCTGAAGTGCTCGGCGGCGAGCACCGCATGGGTGCCACGCACCTGCTTCGCCGTCTCGCCGCTTCCCTCGCCTTGCCACGTCGGGATCGACCCTCGCTCTCTCCGCACCCCAGACGCCCGTTCCTCTCGATTCGTCTCCCTCGCTCCCCACGCCATGGCCGACGCCACCGCCAAGACCACCGTCGTAGCCGCGTCCTCCGTCGACCCCACGCCGCGCCACCGTGTCCGAGAGCTCGCCGCCGTCGCTCGCTATTTCGAAGCTAGCGAGCCCGAAGCTTCGCGTGCCCCGAAGCCGCCGCACCAAGCTCGCCCGAAGCGCCACCGCCGGAGATCCCCTTCGCCGTCGCCGCCGCTGCAGCTCGTCCCCGACCCCGCTGGCGGCCTCTACGTGAGCTCTGTGAGCTCAGCTACCTTCCCAACCCTCTCCCTCTCGCTCCCGTGCACCACAACGACCGCACGAAGCTCACGTGCACTCGCCGTCGCAGACCTCGTCGCCGACGTGCTCCCGGCCACACTCCGGCCTTCCCACCGTGTCCAACACGTTCACCACATCGCGCTGGAGCTAACCACGCACTCCACGCACCTCACCGCACACCCCAGCACGAGTTCGTTTTCACCCGAGCTCCGGTGGCCGCCGAAGTCGCCGCCGGCGCCAACTCCGGCCACCCCGAGCCCAACGGACTCCGCCAAGAGCTGCGGTTTGTCCTCAGCTGCACTCCGGTGGTCTCCGCGCCCCATTTGGTGGCCGGAACGGCCAAAAACACTATCGCCGCCGCGTCGGGCTCACCGGCGGCTAAACGCCGGTGGGTTTGACCCTGGTTTTGACCACGGGTGGGCCCAGTTTGACCCCCTGGGTCTATGACATGTGGGCCCAGCCCTGCTAATCAACCTAGTTTAGTTTTAATTAAACTCTAACTAAACTAACCCCACTGACATGCGGGACCCACTGGTCAGTTTGACCTGACCAGCCCATTGACCCCTGACGTCATCATGACACAGGTCTTGTGTGAGATTTAAATTCTTGGAATTATTTTTACAGGAAATTCCGAAAATGTTTCAAACTTCAAAAATTCATATAAAATCAACCATAGCTCCAAATGAGACAAATTATATATGAAAAATGATCAGAAAAATCCAATCTTTCCATCTGTACAGGTTTCATGCATGTTTACAGAAGCTAACTTGCTGTTTATGGCAGAACAAGTTTAAGCACTTTAAATGATCATAATGGGTTTGGAAATTGCATCCATAGTTCAAAATGCTTCAAACTCATATGGTCTTAGTTGCATTAGCCCAAAGCACTCATTTTGCCATGTCTCATTGCATGCATCATATTGTTGCATCTTGTTTGGTAATGTTGTGTATCGGTGTTCTGCGGCGAGTTACGCCCCAAGGAGTACCGTGATAACCCCGACGAAGAACAATACCGTGTAACGACCGTCGAGCAAGCAACCAACCATTTGATCATATCGATAAAATCCCATGTTCTTGCTCCTGCTCTTGTTTATTGCATTAAGACAACGCGATTCAAGCTGCTTTGTGTCTGCGGTAGTTGAACCCATTTCCTCTGCATGACTGTCATTGCCACGATAACTAGATGAAACCCACTAGCATGTGTAGGAGTTGATTGAGCCATGTGATTGTGTTGATCCTACCTTGCTATGCCTGCTATGCTTAGAGTCGTGTCAGGTCTGGTTCATCGGGGTGATGGCTAGAGTGAAATGATCGAGTCGGTACGAGAGTAAGGTGTTGAACACGATTGGGTAAAGGTATCGATGAAAGGCCATGTAGGAGTACATGGTGGGTTGTTTCATTGAGGCCGTCCTTAAGCACTGAGATCTGTATGTGTGATTTAAGATTCAGCTACTACCATGCATTGGGCCCGAAACCAATGGACCCTCTCGACTTCTTATTCACCCTAGTCTTCGGTCCAGGAGTTGCAAATAGTTTCTGGTGTTTGTAGCCTACTGGAGGCCGTGGACAGCGCTGACCGTAGGGGTGGGCTGTGATGCGGTAGGTGCGTGGCGGGTGTACGGATGCCGTTTGGTATCCGGGAACCCTGTTCACATCGTTTGGGGCTGTGGCGAGACTTGGCGGAACTCCTCATAGATGGAACCCAAATAGGCGATAAACTGGACTAGAGACTTGAGTGTCTAGGTAGGTCGTGGTCTACACCCACGGCGGCCGCTTGAAGTCTGCCGAGCACATGTCGTGTCTGGACGCTAAGTGGTGAAACATGTATGAAGAAGTACACCCTGCAGGTTAACATCATCTATTGAATAGCAGCGTCATGATAAGGACTACTTGGTTGCCTATACGGTTCATAGACAAGTAAATGGATACTACTAAAAGCCTCAAGATAAGCATGAGTGCGAGGATGGCTTCCCGTGGGAAGGCGGGGTTGGATCCTCGGTGGTGTATTGAAATGATGAGTAGTGGACTCGAGTCATAAAACTATTTCAAGTTGGTGTCTCGTGAGGATAGCTTAGCCATGAGTCAAAGCTGGCTTGCTGCAATAACCCCACCAACCCTTCTTGATAATATGCATGTATGTAGGGTCGATGTAAGTCTTCTTGAGTACCTTTGTACTCATGTTGCTTTAATTTACATTTTTGAGAAGATGCCACAAACCCTTCCGACGGGTTCTTCGTGAGCGTTGACATCGATGAGTAGACTAAGGCCGGTGGTGATCTGAGCAAGAGAAGGACCATGTAGTATAGCTAGGCTTACCCAAGCCTCTTCTATTTTACTAGTTATGCGTACTCGGACAAAACACTTCATTGTTGGCTTGTATGCTTGTATGACTTGTATGTGGGTCGTGTGACCCATACTTGTGTGTATGATATGAATGGCTCTCTGAGCCTTTAAATAAAATACTTGTGTCGAGAGTCATGTTGTGATGCCTTGTTGTATTTGCACATATCGAGCATATTGTGTGTATGATTGAAATGCTTGGTATGTGTGGGATCTGACTATCTAGTTGTTTATCTTTAGTAGCCTCTCTTAATGGGAAATGTCTCCTAGTGTCTCCACTGAGCCATGGTAGCTTGCTCTTGCTCCGGAACACTTAGGCTGGCGGCATGTGTCCTTCTTCGTTCTGTATACGTCCCGGGAAATGTCACGCATTGAGTACCGGAGTCTGTTAGCCCGCTTCTGCCGGTTTACGAGTCTGCTAGCCCAGCGCTACAGCCCGGAACTTACTTGCTGTTGACCAAACACGTTCGATCTTGGGTCATGGATGCTGTCCTGTAAGTCTGTGCCACTTTGGGTTTACGACTAGTCATGTCAGCCGGGCTCCTTTTCATATGGATGCTAGCGACACTATCATATCGTGTGCCAAAAGGCATAAGCGGTCCCGGGCTAAGGTAAGGCGACACCCGTTGGGTTACCGTGCGTGAGGCCGCAAAGTGATATGATGTGTTCTGAGCTAGATCGATGTGACATTGAGTCGGGTCTGACAGCGTTGGCATCGAGCCGGACTGCTGTAGGTTCTCCAAGCCAAACTGGTCGATGTTGAGTCTAGAAATGCTTTAGTTATATGTAGGGGAATTGATTGTGGGATGGTACGTAAGGCTCTTTTTACTCCTTTATCTCATGATATTCTGATCTGAGTCAGTCCATTCTTCCACCGGGGGTTAAGGATTAGGACCTCTTCTCTCTGTTAGGCTCACGTGTTACTAATCAGTAGTACCTTGTAGGTTTGATGGTTACAAGCCTGGTTCAGTCTTATTATTCTGTTGTGTTACTATTTGGACCCAGAATCTTGATATGAAATTGTTGAGTGGTTATGCAATATCTTGTGAAATGTCTCAAACCCTTTGAGCATTCTGATCGTTATCTTGTCCAAATTCGCTAGAAATACTAATGTCTTTGCATTGTGGTTATGCTTCGGATGGCCACTCGTGACCAAAATCAAGTGGTTAAATCGACCGGATGCATTGGTGTGACCGGTCATACAACCATGCTAGTTAGGGTTATGATCGAAGCGGGATACCGTTGGTACCCGAGTACAGTTGAAGAAACGATGTCGAGACTTTAATCAAAGTCGATATCTTTACCTTTGTCCGGTGTTTCCCTCTTATCTGGTTCCACCGAGGCCCTTCACAGCTCCTATGGGCTTGGTGTTACTATTGATATGGCGGTTCAAGATGCTGCGTATTCTATGATGACCATTATCGAGCAGATCTGGGCTGCTCCGCAACACCGACTTCGGTATATGCGAGTTCACTTCTGGGCGTTTGGTTATCTTCGAGCCATCTATCTGATTCGGTCGGAGGACTCCCTAACCCGTACTACCGCTGAGTTGCTCGAGGACAAGGACCGAGAGAGTCGGGCCTTGAGGATGGAGCTCTTCAATGCCCGTGCTGATCAACGGGCTACCTTGACTCGCTTTGCACCGGCTGTTCAAGCTGGTTATATGGATATGAGAGACTTGTATCTGTCGGGGCTGCTCTGCGGACATGATGGTGGCGTGATGTGGGGGCATCACCCCACCCCGTGGTCCTCGCTTGCCACCGTTCGTGAGGTCAAGACCTCACCCTTGCCCTTATGGTCCACAGGCTCCTCGGGACCGCTTTGTTCCGGACGATCACGTTGAACTCCTGTGTTACGGAGGAGACTTCTATGAGAACTACTACGGAGACGTCTGAGTTAGTAGTAGTCCCGCTAGTATTATAACAGTTGTATTTCCACTGTCCTGCATGACTCGGGGAATACGACTTAGTGTGTACTAATTCCGGAGGTGTAGGAAAAATAATGTATAGGAGCTTGGTGTGCCTCCGATGAGATGTAATCTTCCTTTCACCGTAGTAGTACTTTGTTTGGTCTTGTACTAAACCTTGTATGGTGTGTATGACGATGGAATAAAGAAGCGGTTTAGTATCTACCATGTCATACGGATGATCATCTCGCATTCGAGTTATCCATTACATTCTACCCTTCTATGTCGAGAATCTTGCCATCTGGACTAAATCCTTGTCTTGTTTTCCTAGGATGGTTAACACCATAACAACCCTGCTCCGCCAGAGCAGGGCCAAGGCGATGGAGTTGGAGAAGCAAACCTGCCTCACCCTCCTTCTCTGGCGAAGTTATTTGGAGGCCGAGAGAAACAAGCGGAGACCAACCGTTTCTTTGGAGCGTATCGAGCAGAACACAGCCCATCATCGAGAAATAACTTGGTGTCGCTCGGTGACTTCATCAAGTTACACCTCCTACCTTCCACCACTCCGTCGAGCCTCTCGACGCTGATGGCTAACCAAAGCATTACTCACAAGCTGCATTCTGCTTTGGTAGCTGAGGTGACAAGATCACCTTTGCTGCATATCATCTCGAAGGCCCCGCTTGATCTCTCGTGGGAGAACTATATGGCTATGCGCCGATTGGCCATGTCACTACTTGGGCAGAATTCAGCGAGGCTTTCCGTGAACATCACATTCGGAGGGTCTCATGGATCGTAAGCGTGAGGAGTTCTGCAATTTCACCCAAGGCCGTCTCTCGTGGGCGCCTATAGTAGAGAGTTCGGTAATCTCGCACGCTATGCAATGAAGAGGTCTCCATCGGCGCCAAGAGCAGGCAAGGTTCCGCAAGGGACTTAGCCCGAACCGCCGAGATCTCCGCTGCATGAGTGCACTTCTTTCGAAGCTTGTTAACAAAGCCATCAGCGCTGAAACTGGTCGACTGATTTGAAGCAACACGCAAGCATGGTCGTGATATGGGTTCCTCATCCGGTCTTTGGACCACGAAGCGCCGTGTGTGGGTGCCTAATCCGCCTCGCCACCCAGATTCACACGAGGCCATCCTTCCAGCGCCTCGCCCGATTCAGCGGTATGCACCAACTAAGCCCTATGGTGGGCCAACCAACAATGCTCCTCACGCGCCAGCCCGTGGCGTGCTTCAAGTGTGGGGAATCAGGCCACTACATGCGCGATTGTCCCCAGACCAACCCCAACCAGCCTGCAAAAGCTGTTGGCCGTGGCAAGCCAGCAGGGAAGGTGTTCTATGCCAAGCCGGCCACCACTGCCCATGGTCATGTCAATTGTGTCTCAGCTGAAGAGGCCCAAGAGGATCCCAACGTCGTGCTCGGTACGCTTCTTGTTAATTGCCACCCGGCATCCGTTCTTTTCGATACTGGAGCATCTCATTCATTCATATCCGAAAATTATGCTCGTTTGCATAACACTACATTCTGTGACATGCCTTCCACCATGGAAATTTCTACCCCGGGTTCTAGATGGCAAACCTCTAGAGTAAGCCATGGAAATGAAATTCAGGTCGACAGACTTGTTTTCCTTGCATCGTTGATAGCTCTCAAATCTTCGGATATAAATATCATCTTGGGTATGGACTGGATGTCAGCCCATCATGCCAAGATTGATTGTTTCTCTAGGACTGTTCAACTTACGCACCCATCGGGAAAGATAGTCAATGTCTTGACCCGAATATCCAAGCGCCAACTATATTCTCTTAATGCTAGTCCATTGCCAGACCTCGAAGACGTTCCGGTAGTCCGTGACTTTCCGGATGTCTTTCCAAAAGAATTGCCGGTGTTCCACCGCGGAGATGTTGAATTCGTGATAGATCTCATTCCAGAACTGTCCCAATTTCTAGAAGACCCTATAAGATGGCACCCTAGAACTAGCGAACTTAAGAAACAACTCGATGAGGCCTTGAATAAGGGTTTCATCCGTCCTAGTTCATCTCCTTGGGCTTGCCCCGTCCTCTTCGTCAAGAAGAAGGATGGTACGGACCGGATGGTTGTAGATTATCGACCCGTCAACTTGGTCACAATTAAGAACAAGTATCCGCTTCCCGGATCAACGATCCGTATGATCAGCTCGCGGGATCCTCGGTCTTCTCTAAGATGGATTTGAGGTTAGGCTACCATCAAATCAAAATCCAAAGCGGGACATTCCCAAAAGCGGCTTTTGTTACTCGTTACGGCCAATACTGAGTACACCGTCATGTCCTTCGGTCTAACCAATGCTCCACCACTTTCTCGGTTAATGAACTCAATCTTCATGGAGTATTTGGATAAATTAAGTCGTGGTTTACCTCGATGATATACTCATCTACTCCAAGAACGAGGAAGAACATGCCGAACATCTAAGGCTAGTGTTGATGAAACTTGAGAGCATCGCCTTTATGCCAAGTTTTCTAAATGCGAATTTTGGCTGCGAGTGACCTATCTAGGACATGTAATTTCGGTAAAGGTATTCTTTGTCAACCCCGAGCGAGTTCAAGCCGTCCTTAATTGGACTCCACCGAGTCGGTCAAGCAAGTTCGGAGTTTCCTTGGCTTAGCGAGCTATTGTCGCCGCTTCGTCGAGAACTTCTCCAAAGTTGCTAAACCTTTAACTGAACTCCTCAAGAAAGATAAAAAGTTCGAGTGGACTCCATAATGTGAGCACAGTTTCCAGGAACAGAAAAGACGTTTAACTTCTGCTCCCGTGCTGGTACCACCAGATTTCTCTAAGGACTTTGTTATCTATTGCGACGCCTCGCGACAAGGACTAGGCTGTATTCTCATGCAAGATCAACACGTAATTGCTTATGGTTCACGGCAATTACACCCACATGAGGAAAACTACCCTACTCATGATCTAGAGCTTGCAGCTGTAGTCTATGCACTTAAAACCTGGCGACATTACCTTCTTGGTAATTGTTGCGAAATCTACACCGATCACCAAAGTCTGAAATATATATTCACCCAACCAGATTTGAATCTCAGGCAAAGACGTTGGGTTGAGCTGATCTCAGATTTCGACTTAGGGATAACTTATACCCCAGGAAAAGCCAACGTCATGGCGGATGCGCTGAGTCGTAAATCTTATTGCAACAATCTAATGTTGCGACAAAGTCAACCACTTCTCCACGAGGAATTTCGGAAGCTCAACCTTCACATTGTTCCTCAAGGGTTCCTTTCCACTTTGGTGGCGAAACCTACTCTTATGGATCAAGTCACCGCTGCCCAAAAACGAGATAGAGGAATATCCCGGATTAAGGAGAACATTGCTAGCGGAGATGCTAAATGTTTCTCTACAAATGATCATGGTGTTGTATATTTTGAGAACCGCCTAGTGGTTCCCAAAAATCAGCACATCTGCACTGATCCTTAAGGAGGCTCATGAATCTCCTCTCACCATTCATCCGGTAGCACTAAAATGTATCGGGACCTCGCCAGAGGTTACGGTGGACTAGGATGAAGAGACATTGCTCAATATGTTGCTAAGCTGCGGCGTGCGTCGTCGTGTAAAAGCGAGCATCAGCGGCCTCTTGGCACCCTTCAACCCTTAGCTATTCTCGAATGGAAATGGGATAAAATCAGTATGGATTTCATCACGGGTTTTCCTGGACCAAGAGAGGGAATAATGCTATCTTTGTCGTTATCGACCGCCTTTCCAAAGTAGCCCATTTCTTACTGTTCGTGAGAGTATAACCGCTAGTCAGCTAGCAGACTTGTACATCTCCGAATAGTGTCACTTCATGGTGTTCCATTGAAATAAACTTCGGATCGAGGAAGTCTTTTCACCTCTCGATTTTGGGAAAGTTTCCAAAACGCTATGGGAACCCATCTTTCTTTTAGCCTTGCTTTCCACCCTCAATCAAGTGGTCAAGTAGAGCGTGTCAACCAAATCCTAGAAGACATGCTTGAGCTTTGTTATCTCATTCGGAATGGATTGGGAGAAATGCCTTCCATTTGCGAATTTGCTTATAACAACAGCTATCAATCTAGCTTGGGCAAAGCACCTTTTGAAGTTCTCTATGGACGAAGGTGTCGAACACCTCTTAACTGGTCGAAACCGGGAAAGACAATTCTTTGGCGGATATGATCCAGAAGCGTAAAAACAAGATCGCATCGTTCGTGAAAAGTTGAAAACAGCCCAATCTCGTCAAAAGAGTCAATATGACCGAAAACATAAGGCTATGACTTACGAGGTTGACGAGAAGGCTTACCTTGGGTTACCCTCGAAGGAACCCATCGCCCGATATCAAAGGCAAATTGGCTCCTCGCTACATTGGACCCTTTCGCATTCTTGCCAAGCGAGGGAAGTTGCCTACCAATTGGAACTACCTCCGCATCTCTCCAAAGTCCACGACGTCTTCCACGTTTCTCAACTCAGGCGTTGCTTCTCGGATCCTATCCGTGGAGTGGACCACGAAACGCTTGATCTTCAAGATAATCTCACGTATCGAGAATATCCCGTTCGTATTCTCGATCAAGCCGAGCGTACCACTCGACGGCATAATATCAAGTTTCTCAAGGTTCAATGGTCGCACCATTCTGAGAAGGAAGCTACTTGGGAAAGGGAGGATCGTCTTCGACTTGAGTACCCCGCCCTCTTTCCGGAGGAACCAAAATCTCGGGACGAGATTCTTTTGAGTGGGGATGAGTTGTCACACCCTAGCTAGTTCATGCATTAGAGTGCTGCATCATGTCTAATTTTTTCAACTGAAACCTGAAATGGGATTGCCAGAACTCCCAGCCCCCTCTGAAACAACTAGGGTTTACTAAAAATATTTTCGATGAACCTGAAATGCCCTTCTAAAATGTCCATCATTTTTGTCTTGGTCCAGAAGCTTTGCCAAAAGTGATGCACAATTTCCTAGGTCATCCCAGGGTCTTTGAATTAAATCATAGCTATTTGAATTTGGGCATTTAAAATTTATAAAATATTTCAAATGTCCAAATATCTCAAACTAAAATGTTTCATGTTGGTAATATTCCAACAATGGACCATGAGCAGTTTGGTGAATTTTAAAACCTTTACGGTATTTTAAAAACTCAACAAAGTTGCAGAAAAATAGAAAAAAAAGCGAAAAGCGAAAAGGACTTACTGGCGCCTCCCACTAGCCAGCCCACTGGCCGCCCAGCCAAAGACCGCGCCAATGAGCTGCTTTGCCGACCGAGCGAGCAGCCGAGGTGCTCGGCGGCGAGCACCGCATGGGTGCCACGCACCTGCTCGCCGTCTCGCCGTTTCCCTCGCCTTGCCACGTCGGGATCGACCCTCGCTCTCTCCGCACCCCAGACGCCCCGTTCCTCTCGATTCGTCTCCCTCGCTCCCCCACGCCATGGCCGCGCCACCGCCGCCGACCACCGTCGTAGCCGCGTCCTCCGTCGACCCCACGCCGCGCCACCGTGTCCAGAGCTCGCCGCCGTCCGCTTCACCGAGCTAGCCGAGCCCGAAGGCTTCGCGTGCCCAAGCCGCCGCACCAAGCTTCGCCCGGCGCCACCGCGGAGATCCCCGCCCGTCGCCGCCGCTGCAGCTCGTCCCCGACCGCTGGCGGCCTCTCGTGAGCTCTGTGAGCTCAGCTACCTTCCCAACCCTCTCCCTCTCGCTCCGTGCACCACAACGACGCCACGAAGCTCACGTGCACTCGCCGTCGCGGACTCGCCGCCGGCGTGCTCCCGCCACCTCCGCCTTCCCACCGTGTCCAACACGTTCACCACATCGCGCTGGAGCTAACCACGCACTCCACGCACCTCACCGCACACCCAGACGAGTTCGTTTTCACCCGAGCTCGGTGGCGCCAAATCGCCGCCGGTGCCAACTCCGCCACCCCGAGCCCGCGGACTCCGCCAAGAGCTGCGGTTTGTCCTCGGCTGCACTCCGGTGGTCTCCGCGCCCCATTTGGTGGCGGAACGGCAAAAACACTATCGCCGCCGCGTCGTCTCGCCCTGGCTAACGCCGATGGGTTTGACCTGGTTTTGACCACGGGTGGGCCCAGTTTGACCCCCTGGGTCTATGACATGTGGGCCCAGCCCTGCTAATCAACCTAGTTTAGTTTTAATTAAACTCTAACTAAACTAACCCCACTGACATGCGGGACCCACTGGTCAGTTTGACCTGACCAGCCCGTTGACCCCTGACGTCATCATGACACAGTGCTGACGCAGTATTTAAATTACTGGAATTATTTTTACACAGGAAATTCCAGAAAATGTTTCAAACTTCAAAAATTCATATAAAATCAACCATAGCTCCAAATGAGACAAATTATATATGAAAAATGATCAGAAAAATCCAATCTTTCCATCTGTACGGGTTTCATGCATGTTTACAGAAGCTAACTTGCTGTTTATGGCAGAACAAGTTTAAGCACTTTAAATGATCATAATGGGTTTGGAAATTGCATCCATAGTTCAAAATGCTTCAAACTCATATGGTCTTAGTTGCATTAGCCCAAAGCACTCATTTTGCCATGTCTCATTGCATGCATCATATTGTTGCATCTTGTTTAATAATGTTGTGTATCGGTGTTCCTGCGGCAGGTTCTGGCCCCGAGGAGTACCGTGATAACCCGACGAAGAACAATACCGTGTAACGACCCGTCGAGCAAGCAACCAACCATTTGATCATATCGATAAAATCCCATGTTCTTGCTCCTGCTCTCGTTTCTGCATTAAGACAACGCGATTCAAACTGCTGTGTGCTGCGGTAGTTGAACCCATTTCCTCTGCATGACTGTCATTGCCACAATAACTAGATGAAACCCACTAGCATGTGTAGGAGTTGATTGAGCCATGTGATTGTGTTGATCCTACCTTGCTATGCCTGCTATGCTTAGAGTCGTGTCGTGTCCGGTTCATCGGGTGATGGCTAGAGTGAAATGATCGAGTCGATGAGAGTAAGGTGTTGAACACGATTGGGTAAAGGTATCGATGAAAGGCCATGTAGGAGTACATGGTGGGTTGTTTCATTGAGGCCGTCCTGCTAATTGAGATCTGTATGTGTGATTTAAGATTCAGCTACTACCATGCATTGGGCCCGAAACCAATGGACCCTCTCGACTTCTTATTCACCCTAGTCTTGGTCCGGAGTTGCAAATAGTTTACGGTGTTTGTAGCCTCTTGGAGGCCGTGGACAGCGTGACCGTAGGGGTGGGCTGTGATGCGGTAGGTGCGTGGCGGGTGTACGGATGCCGTTTGGTATCCAGGAACCCTGTTCACATCGTTTGGGGCTGTGGCGAGACTTGCCGAACTCCTCATAGATAGAACCCAAATAGGCGATAAACCTGGACTAGAGACTTGAGTGTCTAGGTAGGTCGTGGTCTACACCCACGTCGGCTTTAAGCTTGAAGTCTGCCGAGCACATGTCGTGGTGGGGCGCTAAGTGGTGGAAACATGTATGAGGAAGTACACCCTGCGGGGTTAACATCATCTATTGAATAGCGCGTCGCGATAAAGGACTACTTGGTTGCCTATACGGTTCATAGACAAGTAAATGGATACTACTAAAAGCCTCAAGATAAGCGTGAGTGCGAGGATGGCTTCCCGTAGGAAGGCGGGGTTGGATCCTCGGTGGTGTATTGAAATGATGAGTAGTGGACTCGAAAGCATAAAACTATTTCAAGTTGGTGTCTCGTGGGATAGCTTAGCCATGAGTCAAAGCTGGCTTGCTGCAATAACCCCACCAACCCTTCTTGATAATATGCATGTATGTAGGGTCGATGTAAGTCTTCTTGAGTACCTTTGTACTCATGTTGCTTTAATTTACATTTTTAGAAGATGCCACAAACCCTTCCGCGGGTTCTTCGTGAGCGTTGACATCGATGAGTAGACTAAGGCCGGTGGTGATCTGAGCAAGAGAAGGACCATGTAGTATAGCTAGGCTTACCCAAGCCTCTTTTATTTTACTAGTTATGCGTACTCGGACAAAACACTTCATTGTTGGCTTGTATGCTTGTATGACTTGTATGTGGGTCGTGTGACCCGTACTTGTGTGTATGATATGAATGGCTCTCTGAGCCTTTAAATAAAATACTTGTGTCGTAGAGTCATGTTGTGATGCCTTGTTGTATTTGCACATATCGAGCATATTGTGTGTATGATTGAAATGCTTGGTATGTGTGGGATCGACTATCTAGTTGTTTATCTTTAGTAGCCTCTCTTCTTGGGAAATGTCTCCTAGTGTCTCCTTTGAGCCATGGTAGCTTGCTCTTGCTCCGGAACACTTAGGCTGGCGGCATGTGTCCTTCTTCGTTCTGTATACGTCCTTCGGGAAATGTCACGCATTGAGTACCGGAGTCTGTTAGCCCTTCTGACCGGTTTACGAGTCTGCTAGCCCAGCGCTACTGCCGGAACTTACTTGCTGTTGACCGACACGTTCGATCTTTGGGTCATGGATGCTGTCCTGTAAGTCTGTGCCACTTTGGGTTTACGACTAGTCATGTCAGCCGGGCTCCTTTTCATATGGATGCTAGCGACACTATCATATCGTGTGCCAAAAGGCATAAGCGGTCCCGGCTAAGGTAAGGCGACACCGTTGGGTTACCGTGCGTGAGGCCGCAAAGTGATATGATGTGTTCTGAGCTAGATCGATGTGACATTGAGTCGGGTCTCGACACTTTGGAGGTGGTGCCTCCTAGATTGGTTAGGTGTCGCTTGGGAGCCTCCGTCAAGATGTGGAGTTGAACCAAGAAGTTTGTAAGGGCAAGGAGATCGCCTACTTCGTGAAGATCTACCCCGAGTAAGGCTAGCCCTCCGTGGGCGTATGCCATGATGGCATAGACAAGGTTGCTTCTTCGTGGACCCTTCGTGGGTGGAGCCCTCCGTGGACTCTCGCAGCCGTTACCCTCCGTGGGTTGAAGTCTCTATCAGCGTGGAATGGCGATAGCACCACCTATCGGAACCACGAGAAAAATCTCCGTGTCTCCAAATTGCGTTTGATCTTCTCCACTTCTCTTTACTACTTGTGCAATTTACTTTCCGCTGCCCATACTCTAGAATTGCATGTGTAGTATGCTACTTGACTTGTGTGTGATGCAAAATCTGCCAAAAACTTGTCTTTGTCAAAAGGCATAATTTTTATCTTGTCGAGTAGTCTAATCACCCCCCTCTAGACACTCTCACCTTCTTTGATCCTACAATTGGTATCAGAGCTTCGGTCTCCATTGCTTCGGTTTACACACCATTGGAGGAAGATGGACGTGTCTACGTTTGGAAGTGTTAGCCATAGAGTGCCTATTCTTGATGGAGTGTCCTATAACTCGTGGAGGATTGAAATGCTTATTATCTTTAAGATGTATAACTTGCATAAATATGTTGAATCCCCATATGTGCCTCCATTTGACCCCTTGCACCCTACCATGGATGAAGAGCTTGATTTGCTTCAGTAACCTTAGAACTGTAAATCTTATCATTAGAGGTTTGCCCGATAACTTGCTTAAGCTTGTCACAAACTTTGAGTGCGCCTATGCCATGTGGAAGTTCTTGGAAGAACTTTATCCGGACTACTCTTTGAGAGGTCTTGATGAAATTCTATACAAGACTATTGAATTTGATATGATCGCTTTAATGATCCCAACTTTGATAAATGCTTCTTTGAGCTTCGTGATCTTATGAAAAAGAAGGGTGATCCTTGTCTTATCAATGATCTAATTATAAATGCTCTTGTATTGCATTCCGATGATTATTGTCACATTGACAAAACTAATGCAAGTCGTTGTCAAATTGACCTAGGTATTGATGATGAACAATCTATGGGTCAATATGATGATGAGCATGAGCACGATGACGATTACTCTGATTTGGACACCAAGCTAGACAAGATCATGAAGAGTCTCAATCTTATGGCGAATCTGAGAGACTACATATCCGGTGGAAAAGAGTGGATTCTAGATAGTGGATGCACCGATCACATGACCGGAGACGAAGACATGTTTGAGAGCTTGCAAGAATGATGGTCCACATAAGTATGTGATTTTTGGAGACAACTCCAAGGGTAAGGTACTTGGCCTTGGTAAGGTGGCCATATCTCATGATAGCTCTATTCAAAATGTCATGCTTGTTGAATCACTTGGATACAATTTACTTTCCGTGTCTAGATTAGCTGACTTTGGATTCAATGTGCTATTCACCAAAGTAGATTGCCAAGTCTTTCATCGTGACAATCATAACATGGTTTTTACCGGTATCCGTAGAGGTGATCTATATATTGTTGATTTCACTAAGAAAGCCCAACCTAGAACTTGCTTCATTGCTAAATCCGCTAAAGGTTGGTTATGGCATAGAAGGCTTGGACATGTTGGTATGCGTAATCTAGACAAGCTAATCAAAGGTGATCATATTCTTGGTGTTAAAGATGTTCTCTTTGACAAAGATAGACTTTGTAGTGCTTGTCAGGCAGGAAAACAAGTAGGTGGAAGTCATCCCGTGAAGAACATCATGACCACAAGGAGACCGCTTGAGCTTCTTCATATGGATCTCTTGGTCCCAATGCTTACAAAAGCCTTGGTGGTAACTCCTTTGGTCTAGTTATAGTTGATGATTATTCCAGATTTACGTGGGTATTTTTCCTTGATGACAAATCGCAGGTTCAGAGAATCTTCAAAACCTTTGCGAAAGGCCCAAAATCAATTTGAGGTGAAGATCAAGAAAGTTCGGAGTGACAATGGAGCGGAGTTCAAAAACGCCCATGTGGACTCTTTTCTTGATGAGGAAGGATTCTACATGAGTTCTCGGCTAAGTACACTCCTCAACAAAATGGAGTTGTTGAGAGGAAGAACCGAGCAGCTCATAGAGATGGCGAGAGCGATGCTTGATGAATATAAGACACGAAGCACTTTTGGAGTGAAGCGGTCGAGACGACTTGTCATGCTATCAACAGGCTTTATCTTCACAAGCTCCTCGGCAAGACTTCATCTGAGCTCCTCACGGTAACAAACCCCAAGTGGGATACTTTCGTGTCTTTGGTTCAAAATGCTATATCCTTGATAAGCATCGTCGGTCTAAATTTGCTCCTAAAACTCATGAAGGCTTTTCCTCGGTTATGGATCAAACTCCCACACCTACCGTGTCTACAATAATTTCACCGAAAGGTTGAAGAGGCGGTGAGCGTGAAGTTTGATGAATCTAATGGCTCATAAGTAGAGCAAATGCCTATTGATGTAGGAGACAAGGACCCATCGGAAGCCATTCAAGATTTATCTATTGGAAAGATCCGTCCCATGGAAGTGAAGGAGAGTACCTCATCTACATATGTGGAGCCCCCTACCTCACGGCAAGATGAACCTCAAGGCAACATGGAGGCTTCCACAAGTGGAACTCACCAAGATGAGGAAGGGCAACAAGAAGATCCACCACAACCTCCTTCTCCACCGCCTCAAAACAACACCAACAACAATGAAGAAGAAGAGGAAGATGAGGATGATGAGGAAGCTCAGCCACAACCACAACAAAGGCTATCCCGAGTCCGAGCAAGAGTCAAGAAGAATCATCCCGTGGAACAAATGATGAATGACATCGACTCCGGGAGAATTACTCGCTCTAAAACTCGCTTAGCTAACTTTTGTGAGCATTACTCATTTATCTCTAGTCTTGAACCTATGAAGGTAGAAGAAGCACTTGAAGACCGGATTGGGTGAGCGCTATGCACGAAGAGCTACACAACCGAGAGGAACAATGTATGGACGTTGGTAGAGAAGCCCAAGGATGATCAAAACGTCATTGGAACCAAATGGGTGTTTCGGAACAAGCAAGATGAAGATGGACAAGTCATCCGCAACAAGGCTCGTCTCGTAGCTCAAGGTTACACACAAGTCGAAGGTATGGACTATGGTGAGACCTATGCCCCCGTTGCTAGACTTGAGTCTATTCGCATTCTTCTTGCTTATGCCAATCACCATGATATTACTCTCTATCAAATGGATATCAAAAGTGCTTTCCTAAATGGTGAAATTGAGGAGGAAGTATTTGTGAAACAACCTCCGGTTGTGAATCCTAAAAAGCCTAATCATGTTTACAAGTTGCACAAAGCTCTTTATGGTCTTAAACAAGCTCCTAGAGCTTGGTACAAATCTTGACTAGCTTTCTTCTTGAAAAAGGATTTGAGATTGGAAAAATAGACTCAACGCTATTCACGAAAAGGGTTGATGGTGAACTATTTGTGTGCCAAATATATGTTGATGATATTATCTTTGGTTCAACTAACCCTCATTTTAGCGAGAAGTTTGGAAAGCTCATGTGGAGAAGTATGAGATGTCCATGATGAGTGAACTCAAATTCTTCCTTGGGTTGCAAATCAAGCAATCTAAGGAGGGTACCTTTGTCTCACAAACAAAGTACACCAAGGATCTCTTCAAGAAGTTCAACATGCAAGAAAGCAAAGGTATGAGAACCCCATGCCTACTAGTGGACATAATGACTTGACAAAGATGGAGAACCTGTTGATCAAAAGGTTTACCGATCTATGATTGGTTCTCTACTATATCTCTGTGCTTCTCGTCGACATAATGTTGAGTGTATGCATGTGTGCTCGATATCAAGCAGCCCTAAAGAATGTCATCTTAAAGCTGTTAAAAGAATTGTGAGATATTTGATACACACACCTAACTTTGGCATTTGGTATCCTAAGAGGGCCTCTTTCGACCTTGTTGGCTATTCCGACTCGGACTATGCCGAGAGCAGGGGTTGATAGAAAGTCAACTTCAGTGCGTGTCAATTCCTTGGTCGATCCCTTGTATCTTGGTCCTCCAAGAAACAAAATTGATATCTTTATCCTTTGCGAAGCGAGAATATATTGCTGCTGGATCATCTTTGTGCTCGATTGCTATGGATGACACAAGCGCTTAAGGACTATGGGATACATGCGAGACATGTTCCTTGCTTTGTGACAATGAGAGTGCGATTAAGATTGGACACAATCCGTGCAACACTCTCGAGCGAAACATATTGAAGTTCGTCACCATTTTATTCGTGATCACATTGCCAAGGGTGACATAAATCTTAAGCATGTTCGTACTGACAACCAACTTGCTGATATCTTTACAAAACCCCTTGATGAGAAGGTGTTTTGTCGCTTAAGGAGTGAGTTGAACATCATTGATGCTTCAAACTTGGAGTGAAAAACTCCATTGATGCATGCAAGGCATGAGCCTACTTGACTAATCCTTGATATTTCTATTATGATGATGATCATATGTCTTGGACACATTTGCCCCCTTGTATTGCATCTAACTCCTTGCAGGTACTTGGACGATCTACATTCCACAAGATTACCACACACTCAAATCTTGAGTAATCTTGTCATTGACCAAGTATCTAGCCCTTTGGGATGTTGAGTTCAAGGAACAAAATTCCACATATCCTTTTTGACACCTTATACATCTAGTATTTCACTCTTGTCATCTTGGATATTCTTGAGTATTTCCTTGCTTGCCTAACCCATGTAGGTAGATGAACTACACAAATGGAAATGGTGCTCCAACTTCACATTCAATGAGCACCTACATCAAGTTCACCTACATGAGTACAGCAACAACAAGCCCAAGGTATGTTCCTCACATCTTTAAGGAGCTTTGCTCAAAGACATGAGTACAAGCAGCTTCATAAGATGTGATCACATCAAATGCTTAATCGAAAAATGGCAACCCCATTTTGAGCTTAAACGATGAGTATGACCTATGATCAAATGTTCTCATTTGACTCCTAAGTCCAAATACTCAAACATAGGTGACCTTGTCACCGACCCCTATCTAGATGAAGTACACATGTTTTTGGAGTATTTCTATTTTCTTTTATGTTGTCTCATTGAAAAAAAAACTTCATCTAGCAATCGTTTTCATTTCTATTCTTCTGTCTTTGTGAATATCCTTTTTGGCTCTGATAAATTCCTTGAAAATCTTTTACAAATTCATTGCAAATCCTTTGAAACATTCCTTGCAAAGTGAGCTGAATTATTTCTGTATTTACTTGGAATTAAACTCGGCGTCACCGATTTAAAAATTTCGGTCTGACCGAAAAAGGATCTGCCCTAGGTCTCAGACTTTCGGACCCACCGATCCATCTAATTCGGTGTCACCGATTTTCTTTCAGGATATCATCTTCTGCAGCTCCACTCAATGATTCTCTATGCATATTTCTTATTGCCCAGTTGTGATTCTTAAGGATCCCACTTTTTCCTTCCATCTTTCCTGACCTTCCTAGTCTGCTATCCTTTTTGGCACTTGATGTCAAAGGGGGAGAAGATTTAGGGGGAGATAAGGGGAGAAGAGAAGATTTAAGGGGAGAAGAAGAGCAATCTTATCTTAAGGGGGAGAGAATCACATCAAAGCTTTGCCGTGTTTCACATTGGATATCACATTTGGCATCATTCTTTTGATTTTGCTTTCACAATTGATATCTTATGGAAAGCAAAATCTCTCAGAGTTCATTGAAAATCTTTTAGTTTCGGAGACATGTTTGCTGATTCAAGCTTGTGCTCAATATGAGACACTCTTTATACATGTCATCCCTGGCTTGGTACTCTTGATGTTCTTGCAGTTGGTTGAAGAAATACTCTTGTGTTATCTAACCCTGTTTTCCCAAGTTTTATTTCTTTAGGTACAATGCCAAGGAACCTCAAGGTAAGTGTATGCACTTTGCAGAATGTGCATGATGGTGACTTGCTTGTGAATACTTGTTTGCAAGAAATCACCATGCACATATGCATTATCACTCACTTCTTTTCATCTGCTCTGATGCATATAGCCAAGCTGCATGTAGCACATCTTGCTTTTCTCTCTTGTGTGCTTGTGGTAGTCCAAAACCATAATTTATGAAAATCTTGCACACTTGTAGGGGGAGCCTGTGTACTACATGTTTGTCAAAGCTTTCGTGATAATTCTGTCTTTCTTTCGATAGCTTTGATGTCTTGTTTTGTGTGTTGCCATCAATTACCAAAAGGGGAGATTGAAAGCACATTTGCTCCTGGGTGGTTTTGGTAATTAATGACAACATACTTTGTGGTTGGACTAATACTTTTATCAAGTATGTTTCAGGAAGGTCAATCACATTGGCATGGCAAAAGGACTGAAGAGGTGGACCCCTCAAAGTGCTAAGGCAAGCATTGGCAAAAGCTCAAGACTCCATTTTTGGTTTAGTGATCCAAGATCACATTGAGTCCATAGGAAAGCCAATACTATTAAAAGGGGATGAGGTTATGTTAATGATCTGGTTGCTCAAAGTGCTTAGTGATATATCTCCTAAACTATCAGCAACTCTCACTTCCATAATACACTCATAAGTAATCTCGGTCCCACCGATTTCCTAAACTCAGTCACACCGAGATGAACCACCTCAGCCACAAAGCCAAACCCTAGAAATTTCGGATTTTCCGATTCTGAACTCGGTCTCACCGAAACTTGAGTTGCCAAGCTTCAGAACCTTCATCATCAAATCGGTGTCACCGAGATGATGAAGTCGGTCCCACCGAGATTGGCAAGCTCTAGTCTTTGGACGAATCGGACTCACCGAGATTGTATTTTCGGTCCCACAAAAATCCCAACGTTCACATGATTTGAACTTTCGGTCTCACCGAGTTGTCAACTTCGGTCGGACCGAGATTGGTCAAATGTGTGTAGCAGTTGGATTTTATGTGGAGGCTATAAATACCCTCCACCCCTCTTCACTCGTGGAGAGAGCCATCGAAAGAACTACCACTCCTACCTTACATTTACGAGAAGAAAACTACCTACCCTTGTGTTGAGATCAAGTTGCTCCACTCCCACCATATGAAACTTGATTTCTAGCCTTCCCAAGTTGCTTTCCACTCAATCCTTTCTTCCACCACAGCCAAATCGGTGAGGAGAGTTGAGTGTTGGGAGATTATCATTTGAAGCACAAGAGCAAGGAGTTCATCATCATCAACACCATCTATTACCTTTTGGAGGGTGGTGCCTCCTAGATTGGTTAGGTGTCGCTTGGGAGCCTCCGTCAAGATGTGGAGTTGAACCAAGAAGTTTGTAAGGGCAAGGAGATCGCCTACTTCGTGAAGATCTACCCGAGTAAGGCTAGCCCTCCGTGGGCGTATGCCATGATGGCATAGACAAGGTTGCTTCTTCGTGGACCCTTCGTGGGTGGAGCCCTCCGTGGACTCTGCAGCCATTACCCTCCGTGGGTTGAAGTCTCCATCAGCGTGGAATGGCGATAGCACCACCTATCGGAACCACGAGAAAAATCTCCGTGTCTCCAAATTGCGTTTGATCTTCTCCACTTCTCTTTACTACTTGTGCAATTTACTTTCCGCTGCCCATACTCTAGAATTGCATGTGTAGTATGCTACTTGATTTGTGTGTGATGCAAAATCTGCCAAAAACTTGTCTTTGTCAAAAGGCATAATTTTTTATCTTGTCGAGTAGTCTAATCACCCCCCCTCTAGACACTCTCACCTTCTTCGATCCTACAGAGGTGCAGGACACCGTTGTTGTGGGATGAAGCTGGATACCGTCAGTCGTTTGGACCAGATTTGATTAAGGAGTCTGAACAGAAGGTGAAGTTGATTCGTGATAGGCTCAAGGTAGCTCAGTCCAGGTAGAAGAGCTATGCAAATTCTAATTGCAAGGAGACAGTTTACGAAGTCGGAGACCGAGTTTATCTCCATGTATCTCCACTTCGAGGAGTTAAGCCTTTTGGAGTTAAGGGAAAGTTAGCGCCATGTTTTGTGGGACCATACAAAGTTCTGGAGCGTATGGGAGAAGTTGCTTACAAGTTGGAATTGCCCGAAGGATTGTCGGGAGTTCACGATGTGTTCCACATTTCCCAGTTGAAGAAGTGCCATGCAGAGATGGCTGATTACCACTGAGAGATACAGTGCCACTGGAAGTGATTCAGCTAGATAGTGATTTGACCTATGAGGAGAAACCAGTGAAGATTCTCGAGTTTGCCAGACGAGTCACACGCAGTAAGGTTATCAAGTTTTGCAAAGTTCAGTGGAGCCACCATACCGAAGATGAAGCCACCTAGGAGCGAGAGGAAGATCTACTGAAGGACCAGCCCTCACCTATTTTCTAGCCAACCCGAATCTCGAGGGCGAGATTCATCTTAAGGGGGGTTGGTTTGTAACATCCCAAATTTTCAATTTGGAATGTTATACATTAGATCATCATTGCATATCATATTTTATTGCATTTTTGGCTTGATCCTAGAAATTTTACGCAACTCAAGGACCCGCGGAGAGAGTTAGGAATTTCATTATTTTCATATTTGAGCTTTCTCAAATTTTGAAAATAGGATCATTTGATTTTTATTATTTTATCTTCAAATATTTCTATTATAAAAATAAGAGAGAGGGAATAAAATGACTTTCCCAAAATAAATAAATTTTGAGGATTTAATAAAAAATCAAATAAGATTTTATTTCGGAGTTTTATCGCTATTTTATTTGAATTAGGAAAAATGTGCGTTTTTCAAAATTGCATTTAGGCCCCAAATAAATGTTCATCTTGTCCGGCTTATTTTTAGAGGACAGGGAAAATTTATTTCGGGATATTTTGAGTCTGTTTAGTATTTCTTTTATTTGTTTTTCTGCGCGTGTGAATTATTAAAAACGCTTGAACCGACTCGAACGCCGTGTGCGACCGGACACCTCTTCCTTGACCTTTAAAACCGCCGAGCCGCTTGACCCACCCAGCCCCCCCGCCGCCAACCCTAACCTAGCCACCGCCTCGATCCACGCGTTGCCTTGGGTGCCGCCGCCCTGCCACGGTTCCGCCGCCGACCGCCGCCTTAGCCCCACCGCCCTCGCCGGAGGTAGCCACCCGCGCCGCCGGCGGTTTTCTCCAGAAAACCGCTCGGTTTTTTTATAAAAATGCGGTTTTTTTATAGATCGGTTTTATTTTTTTGGTTTAGTTTATTTAGCGGATGTTCATCCGTACGTTCGTTATAATGAAAAGTTTTCGTCATTTTCCCGCAGACAGCGAACGTTTGTTCGTTAGCCTATTTGTCTGTTTTTCTTTTTCTCGGATTTTCGATCGATTTCTGATCCGATTTTCGTTCTAGTATAACGTTTCGCTCGTTTATCGGAATCAGGCGATTCAAGCGCCTAGAGTTTCGCCTCGAAGCCCTCTTTCCGTTTAACCAACTCAAACAAGTTTTGCCATTGTAAAATTTGACTTAGGTCCAGATTAGTAAACGAAGCTTGTTTCTTTGGCCGTTTGACTTTCGTTGCTTCGTTTCATTTGATTCTTTTTGCAAACCAGAGTTCTTAAGTTGAACTTTCTGGTTAGATCTCTTATTTGAGTTTTACCTGTGCATTAGATGAGTGCTTATTGTATGCTTTTTTGTTTGTGATAGAATACCCGGAGTGCGCCACTTCATACTTCGAGTCTCTAGGTTTCATGGATCATCAGCAAGGCAAGTAACACTTTGATCATACCTCTTTACTACCCAGTTTTATTGCATTAGATCAATCCTCAAACAATTGCATGATTAGGATCTGTTTAATATGTGGGTTTTGGGAAGTAGATGAGGTAGTGCCTATTACCTGTTTTATTTATCAAACCTTTGGGAGTTACTTCTACGTTTGCTTATATTGTTATGCTATGCTAGTAGACGTGGATTGGGTGAGTGTATCCATGACAGATGTGAGATTGTTAATAAATGGTTTACTTGAGGTGGCAACTTAAATTCACATCTGGGTGGATTGAGGCACCTGGGGAACCCAGTGTTGCCTGTATTTTTGGAAATCGAGTGCACCGTGTGATTCTCCTATGGACCGCCACCCAAGCTCAAAGGGATCATGAGATTATTCATGCTAGAAACTTCCGTGTGCAGCCGCAAGCTACTATGGGCTCTAGCATAGTTGAGTATGTTGTGTGACCTCTTTCAGTGGTAGACTAGCAGATGTAGGGGATGTAGGTTGGTACTGTCTACCCAGAGTAAAGAGTCAATGCTTCTGAAAGACTGTGTCTAGGTCATCCGTTTCTCAAACACCATGTAGTGCAAGAAATCCAAAGGAGGAGATTGAGTCTGGCGGGGAAAAGTGTGCAAACCTCTGCAGAGTGTATAAACTAATCATGGTTAGCCATGTCCCCGGTTATGGACGTTTTGAGTATCTAGTACTTGGATTTTCATGTGAATCTCATCATGTTACTTAATTTAATTTTGTTGGGTTTAATGATGATGCTTAACTGGGATTGAGTTGGGTGAACCTTCTCAATGTTTAACAACACCATGATAGTTAAATAAAATTTATTCCTTTGTTATAGGAAAAAATTGGCTTTATGCAAAACTGTAACCATAGAGCTTTCCACTAGCCATATATGCATGTAGTGATAGCATTATTCTATTCATTACTCTCTATGTGTTACATTGCCAGCATATTCCATGTGCTGACCCGTTTTCGGGCTGCAACTTTCATGTTGTAGACTTGTCAGACAACGAGTAAGGTGCCTTAGGTCGTGGTCTTATACTCAGTGATACCGTTGGAGTTGATGGACTTGCTTATCTTCCAAGCCTTCCGCTGTTATCGTTACTAGATGGCCTTAAGGCATATTTATTTTAATAAGTTCTCTTTTGAGACATTCGATGTAATAAGTGTGTGATTGCTACTCTGTTATAAATCCTTCAAGTACTGTGTGTGTCAGCATTACCGATCCGAGGATGGGCGATGCCGAGATCGAACTATTTGAGGTGCAGTCGCTACATGATGGTATCGAGCACCGCTTGTTGGTAGAGGACATGACCACTAAGCTAAAGCCCTAGATCACTACTCTCTCTTCTCATTTCTGACTCCTCATCTTTTCTACTCTTTTAGGATGGCGGATGCAAGGAACAAGTTCACGCAACCGGATGAAGATACACCTTTTGGATGCCACTTGAAGGAAGTCACTAGAGACCTAAACATCGGAGTACCAAGCTTCACCGGGACTTACGTCGCCACTTTACCAGAAGAGGAGCGTTGGATGATTCAAGTTCCAGTTCCAAGAATACAAAGCGTGGGAAACTACATGGCACAACAAGATTTCAGATAGGTACCACGGGTCTACATGTACAACAACACTATTGGCTCTGTTGTGATGCTAGTAATGTGCACGTAGGCGTTGGCAAAACGCATTGCATAGAACTACGCTTAATCTATGCATAACTGCGCATAAGCACACGCTTTGGTCAGTAAAGTGCAAGGCAGTGGCAAAACACACAATTAACACCTAGCACTTTTTTGAACTATGATAGAAATGGAATCTTAAATTAGAACAGTTGTTCTTCAGGTTTAGGCACTTGTTCTACATGAACAGAGTACATTAAGACGCAAGAATATAGTACTTAAAAATAGAAAATGAGCTCATAGACCTTACCACATTCTTGGTTCGGGACCTGTACAGAACAAGGCGTTCCCAGTCATCGTCCAGTAAATGTGTCTCAGGAGAGCGTAAGGGAATTTGATGAGTTTCTTTGCCGGTGAAGTACATTTTCTTTAGGTAATTCCGATACTGCCACCAAGCATTCTTGAAGATAGCAGAGGTATTAGCACAGGTTACCTCATCCTGAGTTTCCAAATCGGTCCTTCCCTATAGAGAAAAATGGGAAAATGTGTTGTATTATAGCCATCATGGAGGTAGGATGTTTCGGACAAAGCAAAGTAATTGCCATGAATAACATTACTTACACATAACTCCTAGACAAACACCTGCAACTGGCATTTTCCTTCATCTTCAGTATAATATTTCCAAATGGTAAAGATACGCACATACGATTTAACAACATCAAATGTGATAGATGCTAAACTACGACTAGCTGGTTGTGCTTCCTCCACAGGAATAGGAGTACAAACTGGTGGAGTTGGGGTTCGCCATGGTAGTACTAGCCCTTTGGGCACTGGAGCTGCCTTACTAATTGCTCTTGTTTGGGAGCTCTGTGGTGGAGATGGTGTCGTGCCAACAGGAACTGGATTACTATCGGCTGTTGTTGGGGTTAGATTGGGTGAAGCTGGTTCTCTGTCCATCGCAGTAGGGGTACAATCTGCGAGAGTTTGGGTTATGTGTGGTAGGGCTGGTACTTGTGCATGTACAACCGGGGTGCTATCTCCACCAAGAGGTAGCATTGCTTTATTGAAGACCGTGTTTTTAGTACGCTGAATCTGGCATCACCGCTCCAATTCAAATCTTGATAAGCGGAAACATAGTTGAATGTACATACATTGTATGAGAGCAGATGCAATAGATAGTGTGGAAAAAGGAGGGCATGAAATAGTTGACATGTATATTGTTTAACTAAAACGAATAGCATGACATAATTTCACATATATGATGTCTATCTAAAATGGATAGCATAGCATAACATAATTCAAAGATATGATGAATAACTAAACAGGATCGCATGACATAATTCACCTACATGTTATCTAAGTAATAAGGATCGCATCATTTAATTCACATATGTTATTTATATGCTAAACAGAGGGCATTCGATATGATGTCTAAACTAAGAGCATGGTGTTGAATATTGTGTATATGATGTCTAAACTATGCAATGCAAGACACCATATGCATGATATGAGTAGTATAACCGTGCCAAGTTAGAGCATACACCTCAGTGGGGGAATAGGACTGCTCATCTGTCTCTGAATCCATCTCTGAGGAGCTATCGGGACCCAACAAGAGATCTGCTTCAACATGTAGCACTGTCTGCTCTGAAGGCCTTGTTTTCACTCCAGATTTTTCCATCTCCCACCCAAATGGCTGATTCACAGGAAGAGTAGTTCAATGTACAAACATTGTCGACAAATGGAAATGTAATGAAGAAAAGGATGGGAAAAGATATCATTCAAATATATGATGCCTGGTTAAATAGGATGGTATTGCACATTTCACATATATTATGGATGGCTAAAAGACATGAGACTGCATAATTCCCATATATGATATAGAAACTAAACAGGTGGCATTACAGAACATGTGTAAACTAAGCAGATGACATATATGATGTCAAAAGTAGGCACTACAAGGCAACATATGCATGATATGACTAACATCATCATGCCAAGGTAGAGCAAACACCTTGGGGGGTAAATAGGAGTGGTCAGCGGCGTCTGAATCCGCCTCAGAATAGGTATCTTCCTCTGGATTACAATCTGGAGAGGGGTGGGGAGGGTTTGCCATTGAACCCTCCATGGAGCGATGTCTGCATGACATTGTATTGCCGCGCAAAACTCTTCTCTTTTTCTCTACATGTTCAGCATGACTGTGTACAATATCTGAAATGCATACGAAAAAAATATGGTGAGATTATGTAAGGAGAGCATGCAGAAATTTAGAGTGATGGTAACAACCAGTGGATGGATCCAAAAATAATGATAGCAGGCTGATGATTGCTTTAATTTAATAAAAAGACAGATGATGGTTGCTTTACTATTTGTTTCCCACCCAAGATGAACAACATAGCCATACCCTAGGTGAACCAGATATTAGACAGACATACTATTCATTGCTGCCTCGATATGTGCCCCACAACTAATTTAGAACTCAAGTTTGAACAT
The DNA here is from genome assembly GCA_021437245.1 of Aegilops speltoides. NCBI lineage: Eukaryota > Viridiplantae > Streptophyta > Magnoliopsida > Poales > Poaceae > Aegilops > Aegilops speltoides. Next base: position 360,940,145 of record CM038144.1, read on the forward strand.
TAATTTGGACCTGACTTGGAGTCCAAGACGTGAACAGGACGATAAAGTAGCAGGTAATTTTAAGCAATGCATAACATAAGCAGAAACAAAAGAGTGCGGCCTCTATTGTGGACCCGTATACTCCTCATGTTCATCTGCTGAGTCGATGATGGTGATGCCATTGCGGTGGGTGCCGGCGGCAGGGAAGGAGATCTAAGGCGGCGAAAGACAGTCGGGAGTCATGATGTTTGGTTTGCTGGATGCTTCTGTCGATGGAGCAGCTCAGGTGAGGTGGACGACGTTGCGGCAGGAGCAAGACAAACCACACAAAGTTCCCTTCGACACCTACCTGTAACTAAAGTAATTCTGTAAGGGCTCATTTGGCTTGCATGATTCTAAAAATGCAGGGATAGGAAAAACACCAGAATATGATAGGAATGCACATGGTAAATAGAGCATTTATAAACACAGGATTTCTGTCAACTTGGGTGTTTGGTTTACAGGAATTGGAAGAGGAGAGGAATGCAAAGAAACATGGCCAAAATAAAGTGAAACCATATGAAATCGTGTACAATTGAATGTTATTCTGCCACTAATGCACTTGGCCTTGTTTTCAAGCATAGGATTTTGAAAAGTAGGTCCAGGTGGATGTTTTGCTTCATTCCTTTCAACAAAATGCATGAATAATTGAATAGTAGAGTGGTGTTGGAAAATTCCCTATTGCTATGTTTTCCCGTTGAACCAAAATAGCCCTAATGGATCGACATGAATGTATAGTAATAAGTGATGCAACAAGTGTACAACCTCTTTGTCGTAGCTGTGTAGACCTCAGCATCATTGGGTTGGTCGCTCAAGCAGTTGAGGCAGAGGTGGCTGTCGGAGGTGTGGAGGAAGATCTGAGGAATGTGTAGACAGCGTCCAAGGCACTGCTCTATTGTGATGGATCGTTCTGTCGTTGGAGCAGCTCTGGTGAGCCATAAGACGTCAAGGCTGAAGCAGCACAAGACAGACATCATCAATCTCAAGTGGGATTCTAATAGCATCTCCAATAGATGATGTAAAATACATGTAAAATTTACATCACCAAAAACCACCTGACTACAACAGATGAGGTAAAAACTGTTGACTCTGAACTTAACTGTCGAAGCTGAAATTTACTGTGGAATCTGAATGTTACTGTTGAAACTGAACGTAATGGTAGTAGAGAGGCACTTGACATGTGGTTTAGGGAGGGCCTGCAATTCATCTTCAACCTGCACCGCCCTGAGCCGCCAGCCACCACCGGCCGAACCGCCGGCCCCAGCGTCGCCTCGCCGCCCCGAAACAACTCCCCACCGCCGGTCCGCCGCCGCCCCGGCCAGCCCTCTAGGCCCCCGCCCCCACCCTAAACCCTAAGATAGATAGTGGGGTACCTCTCCGGCGAGCCCCCGTCCCCACCATGGGTGGTTCTTCCTTAACTCCGGCGAGCCCCCCAACCCCTGAAAATTGAGTGACCCAAAAGTCGATTGATCGGTCAAGTGTGCTTCATCGAACAAAGCTGCAGCCTGGCGAGGGGAGAGCAGCAGCGATGCGCGAGCAAGGAGTGAGAGAGACAGCAGCAGCTAAGCGGCGGCGATCGGCGAGCGGGCAGCAGCAGCAGCAGCAGCAGCAGCGAGCGAGCTGGAGCGGCAGAAGCAGATCCAGCTGGCATGGAAGCCGCCGCCGAAGGGGCCTCGCACTAGGGGAGAGCCGCCGTGGAGATGTGGCCCGCAGCGCCGGCTTCAAGGTAGTCGCTCCATGGGGGTGCGGGATGGAGCACCGTCGGCGTCGGGAGGTCAAGTTAAGGAGAAGGTGCGATGCAATGAGTGTACAACCTCTTTGGTGGCGCCGAGTAGGCCTCGGCTTTTTCCGAGGAGTCGGTGAGGATGTTGCGGTTCCGGTGGAGCAGGTTAAGGCGGCACTGTGGGGATGGAGTAGCCGCGATAGAAGAGGCGATCGTCAGAGCAGCTCCTTGGAGGTGTAGGAACGGGCGACTGAACCGGCGGGACAACGAGATGGACGATGGATCCTCATCTGAGGAGGTGGACGAGGGACGTCGAGCTGTTGTGGTGGACAACGTCGTCGGGGAAGAAGCTCCGGCTGGGCAGTGGTGAGGTGGCGGACGGAGGAGGGTGGGGTTTCGAGGCTGGAGCGGAGAGGTTATGGCGGCCTGGGATTTCGAATGGCGAAAAGGGGGCGATGGGAGGGGGTGAACCATCACTTAGGGACGCGCTTGTCCAAAATGTAGGGTGTGTTACAAACGTACCCCCCACCGATTTGAAATAGCGGCCCTTTTGGCTCAGGGTTAGAAGGGGGATTTCACGTGTCGGGATTTGGCAGCTGGAGGGAATTTTCGCGCGTGTTGTAATGTCGGGATAGCAAGGCGCGGGTTGTGAAGGCGCCGGTTTTGGGAGCATGATATCTGAATTTTCGGGATATAACAAGGCGCGGGTTGAATTTTAGGGACAAGCCTAACGTGTAGTAATATTGTACTTGTACGTACCAAATAAATTCGCACTTCCCTCAAACAAAAAGAAAACAAAAAAATAAAACTATTCACACCACACAAAGAGAGAGTCTTGCCCCGTTTTACTATACAAATGCTATCCAAAGCTGCTCCCTCCTTCCATCTATATAGGGCCTAATGCGTTTTTCGTTACTAACTTTGACCAAATATTAGAGCAATAATATATGACATGCAACTTACACAAAGCATACCGTTAAATTCGTCTGTGAAAGGTTCTTTCAATAATATAATTTTCACATTGTGCATGTCATTTACTATTAATCTTGTCAATAGTCAAAGGCGGTCTTAAAAAACTCATTATGCCCTATATATATGGAAGGAGGGAGTATGAATCCATGTTATGTACAATTAAATTTTTTCGCTTTCTGTATAATGCATATAACCTACTCATACCAACATTTTAGTGCATTCCAAATGTCTATACTATCGCTGCAATTCAAACTAAATTTGAATTCGTTTCTCTATTTCAATAAGAATCTACAATCATGATTGTTGCCAACTTCAACCATCATTCGTGTATTACCTTAATAACACACCACATGATTATTATAGAGATAGATAGAACTATGTGTACTACATGAACTCGAATTCTATTTGTTGAATATACTTGATGTTGATTCCAAATAATAGTACATTTGATGTACTAACTATATATTCATAATCTAAACCATGTTCCATACGTACACCGTGTTCATCACACAAAGTATAGTGCCCCGCCCCCTACATTATGACAAGTATTTAGACCTGAGTTGCAGAAGCCACACATTAGCGCAAATTATAAACAATGTTCTACATTATGATATCTTCTTCAAGTATCCGTATCCACTTTTTTTATAATGAATTATGATCTTTGTTCGTCTTTTACACCTTCACGATCCTCTTCTATTTGTAGCTAGCTAGTGCTAACTTTCTATCGTGCATGCACATGCCCGCCCCCCTCTCACCCACCCTTAGCGTCCCCTCCATCGCGCACGTTCATTATTTCTCTTTAGGTTGTCCACCCGCGGTGTGTGTAGGCCCCGGCTCCTTCTTTCCATCACACACCGGTCGATATACCTCTCTAGCCAAGTGTGCCTACAACAAACACATATATACTTCCCCTCTTCTCTTCTCACCGTCCATGCCCCCCTATGTCCAATACGGTTCCACGCAGGTGCACACTCCCGCCCCTCTTTTCATTAATCACATACTCGCACACTCCTCCCCCCTCGACATGGTAGGCCTCTTGCACCATCTCCTAGTCGCACCCCTCTCCCCCTGTCTGTCTCTCCGGACCTTATTTGCTTCTAACACATGCAGGCGTGTATATGAACTGACCTCCCTACATATAGCCAGGTCGACTATAATTCGGTTTCCCCATGCACTGATACACTTACCTCGCTAGTTATGTCTCTCCCTTTCTCGGACACACGATGGTTGATCTTCCTATGTAGTTACGTATGCTTACCACAACCATATCGTCTCCCCTCATCATCCTTGCATACCTCCCGACCCGTCTCTCGTACGCACGTGCATAGACAGACAGACATCCCCCGCCCTCTCTTATTGATATTGCACTCATACCCTCCGTTTGTCTAGCAGGCCTCTCCCACCATTTGTGAGACGCCACTCCACCATCAACCCTCCGATGCTCTACCTTTGTCTTTCTCCCAACCTTATTCATCTGCTACATATATCCATGGATGTTGATCGATCTCCCTCAATACATAGCTAGGTCTCTCTCCTTCCCCACACATATACTAGTCGATCGGTCTCTGCCCCCTCCCCCCCCCCCACACACACACACCGATACTCGAATGTTGTAGGTAGGTATCCATGCCACGAAGAAAAACTGCATCTCTGCGCTCTCAAATTCCAGTAGGCCAGCCGCCCTGTATCTTTGGCGTGGGCAAACACAAATTCGATGGCACTCTTTATCGATCGCGTAGCCACACACTTCATCCATGTTTTCAATTCTATCGATATCTCACGTCCATGACTCCATTTCACACACATTGCATATGTTACATTTTTTTGTTTGAGATATCATCAACACATTGCCTCTGTTTTGCACAAACCATCTCTCTCACACCCACCCACGTACGTACCTGCACCTAAAGAAGAAGTGCACGCAGGACGCACGTACTCACGTCTCGTTCCCGGCCACGCCCGCGCGGGTACACGGTGGAGTTCGTTTCTATACGAAAAGGCAGCCCACGTGATAATTTGACGCGTGTAGCGGTTGTTTACTCGAAGGAGGGTCGGGTACCACGGCTAGACGGAACAAAGTTTGACTTGACACGTTAGTATTAAATAAAGCTATATATTCCTCAATGGCACGTATAGAATATAAAACAATTGCCGTGGGGAAAATGGAAAAATGGGTTTGTCTGTCGTCACACCCTCTCACACAAGGCGGCCGTGGCCTCTCTCTCTCAGCGTTGGTCAGTGATCCAGCCGCATCCCGTCCGCCAGCGGAAAGGGAGGATGTGCATCGTCTCTCCGTTCGACGGCGTTGAGGCAGCACGTCCTGATCTGCGGTACCCGCCATTCTCTCTGCCCAAGCTCCATCGCGGTAGGTCCTTCACCACTTGTTCGTTGCCGCAGTATGGGTAGATCCCGGCCACCGGCGCCCTCCTAGTAACATCCCAACGACCCTCAGGTACAACTTCCTCCGGCCTTGCTCCGCTGCCCATCTTCCCATGTTGCTGCATGTGGATCTTCTTTAGTTGTTTGCTTAAATCGTGTCTCATCCGGCGTACTTTCCATCTTGCAATCTCGTCCTCAAACCATTTTTGATAAACGACCATGTGCTATCTTTCCCTTATTACATGGAATATGCTTCTTTTTTGTCGGCGTATGTGTCTTCAACTCGTGTTATTGGGAAGTAATTGTTTCCTTTCTACCTTCTTTTGCAAACAGGGCTATCCATTTTCACCTTGTTGCTATTGCGACCTTTTGGTGAACTTCACAAATGACTTTTTTCTTAAGAGTGTTTTGTGCAGTTCCGCCAAAATGTCACACAGGCAACATTTTTACATTTCTATGGGACTGCAGAAAGGGAGATTGGTTTTGCTATCCTCCTCATCCAACTCCGTGCCTAATCTTCCCCAACAAGAAGTTAGTGCTAAAGAGAGATCGTAGAGGTGATCGGCTTCTATTTATGTGTGTTATATTTCATCATCTAGTTCCACTATTATTGTAATGGAACTGACTGGATATCTTTGCAAACAGGGATGGTCCGCTCGATTTTAGTGGAGCTGCACAAAATGATCAGATTGTGGTGTCCTCCATACACCTCTTTTTTGGCTACAGAGCTGGGTGAAACTAGCTACCAAGCAATGAACACTGTGCCAAGGAAATGGAGCCATGCCTACGAACAACATCGATCAATTATATATTTTTTGTTTATTTGTACACCTTCTCACAACTTTGTCTTCAGTTGTGATGTGAATATTGGCACTGATCTGCGGACCATTGAGATGCATTAGCCATGGTAGCCATGGTAGTTTCATTTGTATTTGATGGAATGTTGTAACGAGATAATCTCGAGGCAAGACCCATGAATCCTAAGTTGAAACTTTTTTTCCTGCGGGAACCAAAGTTGAAACCTTCATAGCATCACATTACAGTTTCATTAAAACTATGCGTACATATAAACAAATCTTGAAGGATTGATAGCAATGCCAGAAACAATTCAATTTCGTTTCGCCGACATGTTGGACATCCTTCATCCGGCTCCACCTGCCATGCAGCAATATTGAGTGCACAACACAACTGCAGGGAAAGATTCACCCCGGTCGTTGCGCCGCAGTAGTAATGACTAGTGAGTAGTCAAATCACAGAGCCTCACATTCGTCACAGTAAGTTGCTCGGACGAAGCAACCATCATTTCTCTATTCCTTGAATCCGCTGGTACTCCCATCCCACAGTAATAAGTTGCTCAGGTGAATCAACCATCACTTCACCTTTCCCACAGTAAGTACTAGTACCTCCTTTTTTTTACTCTAGAAACAACTACACGTGAATATTGGACGGTAGCAGCACAACAACTGAATCAAAAATTCTATAATATGAGAATAACTTTGAACGTAAGCCATTGATTCACTCTATCCAATGGTCATAGTTGGAAAATCAAAACAAAACCAAGCATTGGATCAACTCTTTTAGCACTCAGATTGTTGTCGCCTGCTCAACCTCCTGCCCACCTAGCCCACATATATATCCGCTCACGTGTGATGACCACAGGAGCAATCCATTCAGACTGTATGTTAAAAAAATAAAGGTCGATAACTAATGCGGCAAACTTTAAAAAAAAACTAATGCGGCACCTCGGGCCAACGTGGCCAAATCGCATTTTGTACGAGAAATTACACACCATGTTTCCTTGACATGTGGTCCCGTTCCAACATGTCAGTGAGACGACGGTGAGTCCTTTTCTACTAGTATTTCTGAACGGACGTGTAGGCCGGGGCGCCTCTTCATGTACCGTGGCAAACTGGCAACCGTCCACGGACTCTTCACCTTTCCCTCTCGATTTGGAACTGTTGTCGCACGCTCTTCCTCCCTCTTCCATTTGCCTTCACCCTTCCTTCTGCCATTGTTTGATCGTCTTCTCCATGGAGGGAACAGGCCGGAAACGACCCCGTTATTCTTGCCCCGATCTGAAAGATGACGTGGTGGAGGAACTCATTGATCGGTGCGATGTCATCACCTCGACTAGCATGGCAGGTTCATTCAAGACCATTCTCGACTCAACTAATAACATCATTACAAGGAAACCAAGGGTCAAGGAGCAGTTTGATCTCCCCTATCTTCTTCACCGTGACCCTGATGACTGGCGCGGGGACGACAGAGGCCTTGCCTTGTGTAAGTTGATGCTGCTTGATAATGATATGTATGATGTTAAGATGCCATCGCTTGAGGGCAAGGATTGGGCAGGCGCAAATGGAGATTGGGTTGTTTATATTAGGTACAACTGCGAGTGGGAACTTGTGAATGTGTACACTCGTCACCGGGTTCCACTTCGAAATATCTCAGCAGACTGCCCAAAGGTTGAGGACACCGGTATTGTATGCATGTTCAAATACGATCATGGTGACTGTCTTCTACGGAAGATAGCAATTTGTCGAGTTCCCACCCGCTCTTGGAATTACAAGAACTATGAAGTTGTTGCTATCTTCGACAAGCTCGTTGTCGTCCTTTTTTTTGAATATATACTGTGAGGCAAAGCCCCACAGCCCTTTATTAAAATAAATGAAGCTGTACAAACAAATACAGAATATATACAAGGAAAAAAGGGGAAAATCTACCTATGGCTAAACATCCCTACCTCCTTTACAACAAAGAATCAATCCAACCCAAGAGTTGTGGTTTGATACAATCCTTCACCCTATGAGCAAGTAATGAGATATCATGGATGAATTTGCACTTCCAAGCACTGAAAGTGGCTCTCTCAGTTCTGAAGGTTCTGCCATTTCTCAAAATCCAAATATTCCACATAGCAGTTAGCATGACTTCAAAGAAGAAGGGATGCCTGAAGCTGGACCTAGCATGCTTGATACATTGCAGAATATCTGAGCCTCCAGACCAATCAATGCCTAGGTAATTCCAGACTCTACAGCTGAAGGTGCAGTTAAAAAATAAATGTGTTCTATCCTCATACACCAGTTCACTGCAAATGAGACAAAAATTGTCATCTTGGCTAGAGCGCCCGTGCCTTCTAACCAGCATGTCCTTGGTGTTTAGTCTGTCAAAGAAAAGCAGCCACCCAAACACCTTGATCTTCATGGTGCACCTACTCTGCCACAACCATTTGCAAGGTTGTATGGTTGGTAGATGTGAATGCATGATCGAGTAGAAGCTCTTGGTAGTGTATTCCCCTGATTTACCAGGCCATATCCAAACATCAGGTATATTGGGGTCTCTTTCCAACTGCATGATCCAACCTTCCAAAATGTGTAACTCAGCAGCAGCCTCATGAGAAATTGGTAAATAAAACATGGAGAAGAGATCCTGGGATTGATGTAATTCCTGCACAGAGATCTTATCATTGTTTACAAAGTTGTTGTTGTCCTTTGTGGTTCGACTCGATGGATATTGCTCAAAAATCAGTTTCTATACACGGATGTGTACTGTGATGCAATTCAATATGAGGGTCTTGTGTTTGCTTCCACCACTCATGGCACTATTTTTTCATGGGATCCTCGTAGTTTAGGTACATTTGTATTCCACCGTAATTATAATTGTTTCATCCACATGCATGCGGGTTAGCAAGTTTCCCTTTACCAATTAACCTTCTTCTTGTGTTTCCAAGGTCCTATGAACATTCCACCACCTATACTTGAAAATTTTTATAACCAAGGGGGAGATGACGATGGTTATGATCACGAGCATGAGGACGAGCAGAACTTATATACTTAGTGGCGCCTGGCAACTAATTCCGATGGATCACCTCTTCTTGTCTCATATCAACAGGCTTTGAGTTTGTTACTACTGAGGGAGCACGTGTTGTCTCCCATGGTCGCACTCTCCGGACCTATTCCAACACTCGTTGCATGGTATTCGGATGTATACTAGTGTGCTAGCGCCAACACCTTCTCCCTGGTACAGAATTGATAGTCTTGGAGAAAACTCGCTCTTCCTTGGACAAAACTATCCGATGATGGTGAAAGGAGATCAAACTGCTGTTGACACAACATTACGAGTACCATTTATGAGAAGCAACTGTATCTATACCTTGGACATTTGGGTGGTTCCCTACCCTGGTACTGATATAGTAGGCCGCTTCAGCCTAGATGATCAGTCTTGCACTGGTCTCGAGATCGACAATAGATGGCCCGTCGCAGAGAATCACTTGTGGTTCAAAGCAAGTGTTTCCAACGCCAAGGATTTGTTGAGTTGAAGTTCATTTCATTGCTTGTTATTTGTTGTGTGATGAAAACTTTAGTATTTATAATGTATCCTCGTTGTCGATGTGGGTTGATGACCTGCCGTATGTAATAAAATGATATGTCTGTGATAAACTTACTAAATTTATGAATGGCTTTTGAGTCGCTTCTCTGAGTGAGTGGTGCGTCAAGGCAAAAAAATATTTTCCGAATACATAATTGTACGTGCATTGCAACAGGTTATTGGATGAGGCCAATCAACAATAGTAGCTCACTATTTGTACTAGCTTCACATGCTTCGCGCGTCGGGCGGGTGTTTTTACTGTAGCCATATGTTAATGTGTTTGTTGTACGTAACCAGCACCTCGAATCCTCGATACTACTAGTACTATATAAGTAGTAGGAGTAGTAGGGCGGCATGGGCCAGAACAAGCATTCACGTCCAGGAGTATGGCACACGCCACCAGCAAAACATCCATCTAACACCATATTTCTTGGAGTCCGTGCTAGAGCAATCTCTTCAACCTTGTCTGTTGGGGATATAACTACCGAGTATAAACCACCCAGGAGGAGCCGGTTTATGCTCATCCGTATCGAAGCCCATGAATACAAGGAGTATGGCGCTTTACTATAGAAGCTTGGAGGCCCAGAGCCCAAGGGCAGTTCAAGGCCCATAGACATAAACCGCCATGAGATATGTAACTTGTATTGTAAGTTAGGGAAAGGTAGAAACCGAGCCGGACACATGTATGAGCCGGCCGCGGTGTTCTGTAAACTGCCGGGCGTCAACCTGTGTATATAAAGGGGCGACCCGGCAGCGGTTTAGGGACAAGAAACATCAACTCAAGAGATAGGTAAAGCGGATTCGCTCCCTGCTCATCGAGACCCCATGAATTCCACCACAACTGGATTGTAGGATTTTAGCTTCATCGTAAGGGTCCGAACCAGTATAAACTCCATGTGTCCTTTGTCCGGTTTAACCCCTTTTTGCTAATCTTGTTGCGATGGCTCCACGACTAAGTCCTCTCACTAGGACATCTGACGTGTTAATTCCACGACAGTTGGCGCCCACCGTGGGGCTATCGTACGATGGTTTAGAGTTCTTAAAGGGCAACTTTGAAGGGCTCAAGGGATACGCGGTTGGCCGGATGACCAAGAGTTGTCGCGGCAAGCTCTACATCGACGATGCAGGCTGGGGCCCCGAGGCCAGCTCAATTGAGTACAGGTACCGGGTCCCCTTTGGCGGAATTCACGTTTTCATCGGCAAGATCGGTGAATCGGGACCTGAGCCGGACATCTCCATCGAGCTCATCGAGACGACTCAGCATGCGAGTCCTGCCCGGGTTCAGCCTGCCATGAAGCATGCGTTCGAAGGATTCATCCATGGTGCGGAATCTGAATCGGTGTCCGACAATGAGACGGCCATCTACTCAGATGGCGAGTCATCCACGGGCGAAACCGAGTCGCTGTACCAATTGCAAGATGGATGGATCGGGGCTATTCTGATGGCGACAGTATTCCGGATCCCTTTGAACTGCCAAACCGGGTTGCAATCTTCATAGCCGGTACGCAGCCCACATTGCAATCTTCATCTGCAGCAGCAACGGTTTCCGGATCGGCAGCTGGGGCAGGAGGCCCTGCGCGCCGGCCGGCTCAAGTTCTGTCCGGTTTATTGGACGCCTGGACGACGTTGTTGACCACAGCGGTTACCACGGAGACTCAGGATCAGCATAACGCAGAGGTTACAAAGTTGTGGGATCAGATAGCTCAGGCCAAGGAAGACTTGGTGGCTGAGGAAACCAGGATGGCTGAAGAACGGGCCGCTTTAGATGCCCAGTCACAGCAGATCTAGGCGCAAAATTACCGGCTCATGTTGGATCAGAATGCATCAAACGAGGTACTAAAGAGGAGGCACCAATCTCGTCTGCTGCCGGTTTATTAAGGAATGAATCTCTTCAACACACCGGGAGCTGGACCAAGTGATCCAGCAGCAGTGAACTGTACCGAGGCACCTAGGACAGGAGCACCGGGTCAGCCACGGGTGATGGACCCGCCTCGACGGACAGATAATCTGCCGTAATACGTACCAACACCGCCGGGTCACTTCTCTAGCCCTCTAGATAACATGATTGCTGCAGCGTCCCGATTGGCAGCTATTCCGATGGAGGGCGAGTCACTAGCGGCGGTTGAGACGCGACGGGCCAGGAATCTTCTTCAAACCGCCATGGTGCAGCAGTAGGCTTATTCATATAGCTGAGACAGAATACATTCAACCCCCGTCCAAGCAAGAGTTACAGTAGGCACATTGACGAACCGGCTGTGTCAAGCAGCGCGCGGCACCGGGACGCCCCTCGAGGGCCTAATCCGACGCGCGGTGGTATGAATGCTCAGGACGTAGTGAACAATGGTAGAGCACGTCGGGAGACGGAGTTAGCAGCACAGTTGGCGGCACAGTATGCGAATCATCAACCCGCTCCGGTTCAACCAATGGCAGACTGGCTTTCAGCTCTTGGGGGGTGCCGTGTCTTACCCCAGCTTTACGTAATGTGTGGTTACCCACGGATTTCAAGGGCCTGTGTAAGGTGCCTAGTTATACCGCCAATTTACCCCCCCCCTGAGGCGTGGGTTGGGAGTTATGAGATGGCAATGGAGATGCTGGATGTGGACAAAGCGGCGTGTGCGAAGTACTTCACCATGATGTTAGATGGAACGGCTCGCACTTGGTTAAAGAGTCTGCCCGTTAACTCGATCAGTTCATGGGACGAGCTGAAGGCCCGGTTTATAGAAAACTTCAAAGACACGTGCAAGCAACCCATGTCAATCGTGGATCTTGCTGCTTGTGTCCAAGGAGAAAATGAATCAACGACTCATTGGGTGCACCAGGTTTCAGAAATCATGCATTCGTCGGACCGCATCAATGCTGATTCGGCAATCATAACATTGGAGGACAATTGCCGGTTTAAGTCGCTGAAGCAGAAATTGGGACGGCTCAAGTGTCATTGCAATGACATGGGAACTGTCGTGGATTTGTCACGGCAGATGTCCTAGCATAAGGACTTAGTCGTGAGGCCATCGCTACGGGTTTACTTGCAGGGGTTAAAGCAGACACAAAGACGCGAGGGTTTTATACTAGTTCGGCCCCTTCGAGGAAGGTAAAAGCCTACGTCTAGTTGTGATGGAATTGATGTAGTCTCGATGGCTAGGGAGCAAATAAGCCGCCTAGGCTCGAGTTGTGGTTATCTGTCTGAACGCGCCGGTCGTCCCCTTATATACACAGTGGCGCCGTCGGTTTGCGAGTCCCAACCGGTTCATACTCGTATCCCGGTTGGCATCTCCCTATTCTAACTTACAATACAAGTCATACATCAGGCGGTTTACGGCTACAAGTTCTAAACCGACTACGGGCCTTGGGCCTTTCCATGACTACACCACTAAGCGGAGCTAACCCGCCCAAACTTGGCGGTTTACACCTAGTGGTAATATCCCCAACATTAGGCCCAGTTGATTTGAGCGGTTCATGTCAATCCTTCACAAAACCTGCATCTTGGACATCTTCTTGGTTTAATAAACCGTCACGTCGTCATTGCTTCTGATCACTGTAAACCGGCATGACATCATTGCTTCTAGTCACTGTAAACCGGCATGACGTCATCTTGAAGTTTACCCTTTATAATGCCTTCTTTAATGACCGTCCACGGATTCACGCGCTTGACCTAGCTTTTTGCCTTATAAATAGGACCGAAGGGTCATTACATTTCTTCCTTCGCTTCCTCTTCTTCTTCTTCCTCGCGCTGCCTTTGGAGCTCCGTCGTCGTCATCAGCGTCTGCCGTCCCAAAGCCAGATCAACTTTGTCTGGACCAGAACAACTGCGGCCTTTCTCCGCATCTCCTCCGTTTCCGGTAAATCTCTTATCCTTCTTCAGTCTGTTCATCATCTTAGATCAGTTTCGAGGGTTTTAGCTTCATACCACGTTCTTCGTATGTTTTCACCTTTCTTGCTTTGAGCCATGCTATGAATCCGTCTTGTACCAGCAGCGACTCCTGCGTATCCGCTGCCCTTTCTCATCTTAACCCCATAAATCTTCTGCATATATATATATACCTTATAGCGCTTTCTGTTTCTTCTTTACTTCATGACGCATTTCTGTTTCTTTGAAAACCGCGTTTGATCCGTAGTAAACATGAATTTTTGTGAAACCTGTTTACATCCATTACCTTGAAGCCAAGATTAGGCGGTTTAACTCATCATAGTAAAATTGCTAAACCGCATCGGCACACCATTAGTCCCCTTGTTGAACCGCTTGCCAAAGCACATATCGACATCATATCATAACGAATCGATTACGGAACCGCCTCCGGTTTATCATAACTTAGATCAATTACTCTGTAATGAGTACTTTCTTAAACGGATCCTTCTCCTTGTAGACCTCATGATGGCCAAACAGTGTACGAATGCAACTGGGTTCCTTCGCCTCCGAGACACAATTGAAAGAACTAGTATCCATTGGCGCTTTAGATGATCAAAACATAATCCATTGGAGGGTTCACGGAGAGGAATGTCCTCCACACCCCAGGAAGGAGAAGTTGTAGTTTTCGCGGATCACGGCCGGGGTTTCAAACCGCCGGGTCAAAATTTTACCGGGGACGTGATGGCCAACTTTCAGCTCCGTCCTCCAGACATCGGCCCCAACTCTGTCACCAACCTGTGCCACTTTCAAGTACTGTCCGAAGCATATCGCAAGAGGAACCTTCTGTTGAGCTATTCAGGATCTCTTCCACCTAAACCGTCATGACCGAAGTTCACCGATGGCCCCAACACACGAATTAGGCGGTATGGCTATCCGAGAAGAGGAAGGAGATCACTTATCCCCGTCAAACTCCACACTCACCCCAAAGAGTGGAGCAGCGACTTGGTTCTATTGCAAAGACACCTCCCCGAAGGTGAAAATCCTTTACCCGGTTTTCGTCCGAGCGGCTAAGCAACACTCATCCCTTTCCGCAACGACCGATCGCTAAAGAGAAGCGGATATGCCCCACAACTATCAAGCTTGAGCCTTTATGGCCAACGGTTTGATTGGGATCGATCGGCCCGCTTTGGTTATCTTGGGGCATATTGCCTTTGAGCGGCGTTCGGTTTGATGTGCGATATACCGGCAGCGTTGATGACCCACTCCGACACACCAAGCTGGGCTGCTCGAAGATGAAATTCTGATTGAAGAAGAATCTTTGAATGAACCGGAGCACCTTTGTGCTCAAACCGGCTCGGCTCCTTACTGCACTTTCAATGCACCTCCTGCGGTAAATCCCTGACTGTGTCATCATTAAATACTGTTATTACTTTCATACGTTCAACTCTCAATTATTTCCGATCCAGGGTGATAATCCGTTTTGGAGCAAGAAACTCTCTCAAGACAAAGCGGACAAGGCTGGTCGGCAAAACCGGCCCAAAACAAAAGTTGTTAAAAGTCCGCCCACAAGAGGAAAAACCTTCGCCGTCGATCCGGCCATCGATGATGATGTGGGTAATCCGAACTTGATTCTCTTGGCTTGTTTTTACCGTCTTATTGATAGCGATGCTTGTCGGGATATTGAAGCCAACAACGCAGGATTTCTTTGAGGTAATCATTCTCTCTTCGATTCAACAGATTTGCTCGCGACGAAATTTCGCCGGGCAAACCGGAAAGTTAACTTTTCTCACCCTCTTGCTTACTTGGATCCCAAATTTCTTATGAAGACACAGCAGCATGAGGCCCGCCGCACAACCCGGCACAGCGGACAGGTAGTTACCTCTGCCGGTTTACCAAACAGCCCGGCTCGAAAGCGCCGCACCGAGGTTTCCAACCTTTTTATTGCCTTAAATTCCAAAGCGGGTTTATTCCGTCAACCTCTTAATCCGTCCGACTCCGATTATCAGGTGACTTCTCATTCATCATCTGGCGAATCATCAGCCACTCAGCTTCCACCATTGAAGATAGCTGTCGGGTAAATCAAAACGGCCATATGTTTGTCGATTTCTTCTGTAATGTATATGCCTTGTTTCTGAATCTTTGTTTCTTGAGAACCAAGCGAAACCAACAAGAAGGCTCGCTTGGATAAAACAGTTGAAGAGGCTGCGCTTCAGATCATGGCGGCGCGGATCTCAAAATGTTGCCTCTGAAGATATTCAAGCGACCCTCGGTTCAAGAAGAAGTTATTCCTGAGGAGAGGCCTGTGAATGCTTCAATGTCTGTTGATCCACCTGCCAGTACTGTCCGGCCTGAAAAGCCTCACAGTCCTACTGAAACAGCTATACCCACACGATCCGTCGAATCGAAAGATGACGATGTTGTAATCTTGGAGCAGGCCATTACGAACCGGGAACACCGCAACTCTAACCCGGCATACCGTGAAGGAGGATTCTTCAACTTGGAACAAAGGAAAGTGGGCTGCCGAGCTGGAAGCGTATGCGCTTTAAGCGCCCAAGATCTTCATGCGGATACGAACCGGCTTCTGATGGCCGTGATTATGAAGCTGGCTTAGTGAAACTAATGAGAGATAAGTTTGAGGTAACACTCCTTTCCTTATTGCCATTATAGTAGTCCTTGTAGCCCCAAGGGCGGTTTGCAATCTTTGATCAAGCGGGACTTGATAATTCTGTTTGATAGATTTTGCAATCTTCCCTCATAGCTACGGGGCGGTTTAGCGATGCATACTTAAACGGTACTCCAAAAATCTCCTAACCACTTTGTAATAGAATCAAATAGCCATTAGCCCCCAAGTGCGAGTTGAATACTCGTATTCAACTTGGGACTTTGCCATGTATTAGATAGAAAGATTGAAGGTACATTAGCCCCCAAGTGTCAAGCATATAACTGTGTTGCATGGTTGAGACTTAACTTGAATTGTTGGCTGATCAAACTATGAATGTGCAGGCTGAGGTGAAGATCAAGGATGAGCGGATTGCCGATTTGCAGGCGGCTTTGACAACTCAACAGGCCGAGACAGAAAAAGCCAAGAAGGAGCTAACCAGCGCCTTGACTGCTGCTGAACATGTGAAGGAGAACATGAAGAAGGAACAGGCGGTCTGGGCCACTGAAAAGGCAAGCTTGCTCAAACGGGCAGAAAATGCTGAAGCTGCCCTTAAACCGGTGGTGGATGATTTGACGGCCGTGAAGCGGCAGGTACATTCCATGGCGGCAGCCATCTTGGTAAGTTCCTTGTGAACAAGTGTATCGTTTTCTGCTGCACTATTATTCGGTTTAAAACTATCCTGTTATCAAATGCGAGCACACGCGTTGGGCACTTGGGAAATGGCGTGCGGAAGCGAAGGCTGTCTACACTTTAGTGGAGCAGCTATATACCGAGCCAGTAGCGTGATTACCACAATGTCACATAACAATCCAGCGCCGTCCCTAATCCAAGATACCTGAACGGCTATCCATCCCGCCTTCCCGGATTGAAGAGGTAAAGAAATCTGCTTTGCACGAACCGGAGCCATCAGCGCCTTGATCCGAGCCAAAGCACAGGTGCACGATTTTGATCTGTGGAAGCAGCTCAAGGCTACCCGGTGTGAAGGAAGGCGGCTCGGACTTTAATGAAGAGGACTTGCGTGCGATAAACGGGCGATACGCCCGCTAAGCAATCGGCGGCGAAGAAGCGATTTGGAGCACTATCAAGCCCAATATAATGAGCGAGAACAAGCGTGTGTCCGCCCCAACCTTGAACCGGAAAACTTGATCCCTCCAATCCGTAAGCATACTTACGCACCTGACATTGAACCGTCATCTTTGATTCACGAAGAGGCTGTCTTCCAAGCGCTAATGGGAATCGACTGGACTACTATGGATTTCCAGCCGATGGGTAGAGATGAAGATGCTGAAGCGGTGGAAGATGAAGATCAGTCATGAACCGGTCGCCGGTTTAGAAAAAACAATGATCTCATTTGGGCACTGTGTTGCCTTGTAATAGTCTTAGCCAAAAACTTGCTGCCTGGATATGCCTTGGCGCATTGAGAAACTTTTGTTTGATTCATACTCCTGCAACCAAAAATTGAACCTCGGCGGTGGTGATACCACCGGCCGGTTTATGGCATCCAATATATTTTGTGTATTGAAAATCAATTAATATGTGATTCAAATACCTACCGTATCATAAAATTTGGCGTAGCCAATCTTGAAGCGGAGGTCTTTAAAACCATGACCGTCTGGGAGACAATAACTCCCACATAGGCGTGCTGAATTAGCACAAGCCCCATGTTAATTCATAAGGATGAACCGGAAGAAAGTAAACCGGCAAGATAAAAACTTGGTGTAACACCAAATCGTGTCTGTCGGTTTATTCTTGGCAGCTAAACGGATAAAAATATTAAATCGGGTTGAAAGCATAATAAAATCGAATACCAAATATGGCAACAAAGGCAATAACTCTTTGCAAAAGTAAAGCTTCATGGAGCTGGTCGGATGGCATTACCATGGTCGAGGCGCAACCAAGCCCCGAAGGCGTAGCGATGGTGCTAGTCGTCCAGGTCCCCAAAGACTCTTGGCGAGTCGCCGGCCAAGTGGCATGACATTGGTTGGGTTCGACCAAGCCTCCAAATGACGCTGGCCCTATTGGCCGACCAAGAGGCGTGACGGTTCAGGCGTGACCGTGTCCCCAAATGATCTGGTGGCTTCGCCTATCAAGAGGTGTTGCATTGGTTGGACGCGACCAAGCCCCAAGTGATAAATATATGTCAAGGGTAAACCGGAGGCCGCTTTTAAAAAGCAGAAACACTCCGTGTAACCACACATGAGAAGAAAAGCAGAGACCCGCTTTAGTTGAGGCCCTGATTTTTATTATATCGAAGATAATATATACATTGTTATGCTATGTACATAAACCGAGCCGATGACTCATGTGTAGTAAGGTCGAAGATGAGCTATATTCCACGGCCTATTGGTCTCCTCCTCGATGTCGTGAATCTTTATGCTCTCGAATATCAACGAGATAGTAGGAACCGTTGTGCGATTCTTCTTGACCACAAAGGGTCCTTCCCAAAGCGAGGATAACTTGTGCATATCATGCGGTCTGGATGAGGCGAAGCACCAAATCTCCTTCTGAAAGGCTCTGGTCTTAACCGGCGGCTGTGATAACGACGAAGATCTTCTTGGTAAATCGCCCGAGCGAAGCGGCTGCCAAATCACGCTCCTCATCTAATAGATCCAAAGCGTCTTGTCGCGCCACCTCATTATCCGCTTCAACATAAGCCGCTACGAGGCGAATCGTGCTCGATATCCTTTGGGAGAAGCGCCTGCGCTCCGTAAACCATGAAGAAAGGGGTGTATCCGGTAGACCGGTTTGGCGTAGTATTGATACTCCATAGCACCGATGGGAGTTCTTCGACCCAGCATCCTGGTGTTCTCTGTAACGGAACCAGAAGTCGGGGTTTGATGCCTCGCAAGATTTCCTGATTAGCACGTTCTGCCTACCCGTTGGACTGAGGGTGCGCCACTGACGATACGTCAAGCCGGATATGCTCACGTTCACAGAATTCTTTCATGGCTCCCTTGGACAGATTAGTGCCATTATCAGTAATGATACTGTGTGGAAAGCCAAACCGGAAAATCACTTTTTTGATGAACTGCACCGCTGTTGCCGCATCACACTTACTGACAGGTTCCGCTTCGACCCACTTGGTGAACTTGTCCACTGCCACCAATAGGTGGGTCTTCTTATCTTTGGATCGCTTAAAGGGCCCAACCATATCCAGCCCCAGTGCAAAGCGGCCACGTTATTGGGATCATCCGCAATTCTGTGCGGTACATGAGCACGCTGGAGAATTTCGACATCCATCGCACCGTTTGACCAAGTCCTCCGCATCAGCGTGAGCGGTTAACCAGTAAAATCCATGACGGAACGCCTTCGCCACCAGGGACTTTGAACCGGCGTGATGCCCGCAATCCCCTTCATGGATTTCTTTTAAAATTTCACAGCCCTCCTCAGGGGAAACACAGCGTTGAAACGCCCCTGAAACACTGCAATGATGCAACTCCCCATTAAGGATCGTCATAGATTTGGAGCGCCGGATTATCTGCCTGGCCAGGACCTCATCGTCTGGTAGGTCCCCTCGGGTCATATACGCAAGGTAAGGAATCGTCCAATCCGGAATAGCATGCAATGCTGCCACCAACCGAGCCTCCGGATCAGGAATAGCCAAATCCGCTTCACCAGGGAGCTGAACCGACGGGTTGTGCAAGACGTCCAGAAAGACATTAGGTGGAACCGGTTTCTGTTGAGAACCCAAAGCGGCTTAAAGCGTCGCCGCCGTTCTTCGACGATCCACGTGATCCACTTGATAGCCTTTGAAGCAACCTGCAATATTATCCACTTCTCGACGATATGCAGCCATGAGGGGGTCCTTAGAATCCCAAGTGCCAGATACTTGCTGCGCCACCAGGTCCGAGTCACCAAAGCACTTAACCCGGCTTAAGTTCATCTCCTTAGCCATCCGGAGACCATGGAGCAAGGCTTCGTACTCAGCTGCATTATTAGTATAAGGGAACATTAAGCGGAGAGCGTAACAAAACTTATCACCTCGTGGGGAAGTTAACACGACTCGACCCCGAGCCTTCAACTGCTGGATCCATCAAAGTGGATAGTCCGATGACGTATGATCCGGCTTCTCCCTCGGTGCTTGTAACTCCGTCCGGTCATTAATGAAATCAACAAGTGCTTGTGATTTCACTGCTTTGCGTGGTGTATACTTGAGCCCATGCGCCCAAGCTCGATGGCCCATTTGCAATCCGACGATCGCCTCCGGTTTTGTATGATATCACCCAAAGGAGCTGAACTAACCCACGTAATAGGATGCCCTTGGAAATATTGTTTCAGCTTCGGTGGCCATAAAAACACCATAGACTAGCTTCTGCCAATGCGGATACCTCTGCTTGGACTCAATAAGTACCTCACTGATATAATAAACCGGCCGTTGAACCGGATATTCCTTTCCTGCCTCCTTGCGCTCTACCACAATGGCTACGCTCACCGCTCGTGCATTGGCTGCCACATATAATAACAGTGGTTCCTTGTCAACCGGAGCCGCAAGGACAGGCGGATTGGCCAATTGCCGCTTTAGGTCCTCGAAAGCTTCGTCAGCAGCTGGACTCCAGACAAAATGATCTGTCTTCCTCAGCATCTGGTATAAAGGAATGGCCTTCTCTCCGAGGCGGCTGATAAACCGGCTCAATGCCGCAATCCGGCCCGCCAAGCGTTGAACATCGTTGATACACTTTGGTTTAGCCAAGGAGGTGATGGCTTTAATTTTCTCCGGATTAGCCTTGATTCCTCTGTTAGACACCAGGAACCCCAATAACTTGCCAGCCGGAACACCAAAAACACACTTGGCGGATTAAGCATCATCTTATAAATCTTGCAGGTTGTCGAAGGTCTCCTTCAAATCTTCCACCAGCGTCTCCTTACGTCTTGATTTCACCACAATGTCATCCACATAAGCATGCACATTGCGCCAATCTGTGTATGCAAGCAATTACAGTACACACACGATAAGTAGCTTGGGCACTCTTGAGCCCAAAAGGCATAGATACATAGCGAAGGCTCCAAAGGGAGTTATAAGCGCCGTTTTCTCCTGGTCATAATCGCCATCTTGATCGATGATATCCCAGTATCGCCAAAAAGCAACCGCTCACATCTGCCGTGGCATCAATAATCTGATCAATACGGGGAGAGCGAAAGGATCTGCTTGGACAAGCCTTGTTAAGATCTGTGTAGTCCACGACATCGCCAGTGCCGTTTTTTAAGGACCAGCACGGATTAGCAAGCCACTCTGGATGAAACACCTCGATGATAAAGCCAGCTGCCGAAGCTTCGCTACTTCTTCCCCAATGGCCTTGCGTCTTTCTTCATTAAACCGGCGGAGGAACTGTTTCACGGTTTATACTTAGGATCCACATTAAGTGTGTGCTCGCGAGTTCCTCGGTACACGGCATGTCGGATGGCTTCCATGCAAAGATGTCCGGTTCTCATGGATGAACTTCGATGGCGCGCCTTCCTATTTGGGATCGAGGTTGGCACCGATAGTGAAGCTGCTTGGGACGAGTGCTTTGGCACAAAGTCGACAAGCTTGGTCTCATTGCCGATTTGAACTTCAGATCCGATTCTGCTCTGTAGTGGGTTTCTTCAAAGGGTCATATCTGCGGATCAACATTGTCCTTATAAAATTTCAGCTCCTCCGTGGCACAGACCGCCTCTGCATAAGCTGCATCTCCTTCCTCACATTCCAGCGACTCGGAGGCTTCCATGCCACCGTTATCGTTCCTTGTAACCCGGCATTTTGAGCTGCAAGTAGATATAACAAGGTCGCGCCATGAACTTAGCATAAGCTGGCCGCCCAAACAAGGCATGATATGGACTCGGATTTTCACCACTTCAAAAGTTAGCTTTTGGATCGGGAATCATGCTCATCTCCAAAGGCCACATCCGGGCTATCTTACCAATAGGATAAGCAGATTTGCGGGCACTACACCATGGAACACCGTATTGGGCGGTGCGAGATCTTTATCTGTGAGACCCATGCGACGGAAAGTGTCATAATACAATATATTGATCTTGCTTCCTCCATCCATAAGTACCTTAGTAAACTTATAGCCCCCAACACGGGATCTACCACCAAAGCCGGTGACCGGATTATCAACCGGGGATGGTCCTCTACGCTCCATACGATAGGCTGCTCGACCAGCGCAAATACCGCCATAAAGCCGGTTCAACGAGTTTACCGCCCGTTTGTGAAGCTCCGATCCGCTTGTCCAAACTGGTTGTGTGGCGTGATCTGCCGCCATTCAACTGCTTTGGTTGGCTCGATAGCCCGCTGCTGCTGTTCTTGGCCACCTTGATTACTCGATTATTGAGATTGCCCTGGTTATGCCCTGAACCGGAAGCTCGGTCCTGACTTGGTCCATGGAAACCGGATCCTGAACCGCCACCTGACCCCTGGTCATATCGGAAAGCATCGGAATTTTTGAACTCCTGCATAATATAACAATCTTTCCAAAGATGAGTCGACGGGATTCGCCGTTCCATGCTTGGGGCAAGGCTGATTCAACAAGTAATTTAAACGGCTTGCACTAGCATTTGGACCCCGATTCGCCTTGCCTCTGCGCCGCAGGCCTCTGTCCTACGCATTAGTGTTGGCTACGAAATCCGGATTACCATCAGCCTTGCGCTTGCCCCCATTTCCATAACCCGCCGGTTTGAAATGCTGCTGCTTGGAGTTGCCGTTCTTCTTTCCTTTCCCTGCTTCACCATCATCTGCTTCCAGATCCTTGGTACTGTCTGAATCGGCATACTTTACCAAAGCGGCCATGAGGGTTCCCATATCGTTCTGAGAACCGCTTCATCGTCCCACTTAAGTTTTAAAGGCTCAAACCGCGATTACTTTCCAATGTTATGATCGCCGAGTCAGCATTGATCCGGTCGAAGAGTGCAAAATCTCGGACACGGCGTACCCAACGGGTTGTTGACTCCTTCTTCTTGAACGCAGGCCGCCAGGTCTACTATGGACTTCGGCTGCTTACATGTATCCTTGAAATTCTGGATAAACCGGGCTCGTAACTGACCCCATGAACTGATAGAATTAGGCGGCAAGCTTTTCAACCAAGTGCGCGCTGTGCCCTCCATCATCATGGTGAAGTACTTTGCACACGCAGCTTCATCAACATCTAGCATCTCCATGGCCATCTCATAACTCTCAACCCACACTTCAGGGGATAGATCTGCGGTGTAATTCGGCACCTTGCGGGCCTTTAAAATCCTTAGGCAGACGCACATTGCGCAAAGCGGGGATTAAACAGGGCACTCCCAAAGCGGATGTGACTCCTGGTCCGGCGAAGGTGGTCGGGCGAACCGGTGTGTGTTGATCCACATCATCCTGCGCTGCTAACTCAGCCTCTCTGCGTGCCCGGGCCCGATCCACCACCTCCTGAGCATCATGAACGCCGCCTATCTGGTGATTGCCTCGGGCGCTTCACGTTCCAGCGTTACTTGATAGGGCGGTTCATCCATGCGCTCTTTGTAGCTCCGGCTTGGGACGGGCGAGAGTGAATCCGATCACGGCTGTATGAATCGCTTCTGCTGGATCGGTGCAGTCCGGAGCTCCTTAACCCGGCGTGTCTCAAGCGCCAGGGGAATCTCCTTCGACTGGGATCGCCTCCAATCGTGCCGCAGCCGCAACAAGGTTGTCCATAGGGTTGGAGTAATGGCCCGGGGGTGTCTGTACCGGCGGAGGAATCACCGTGTTCTGCTGTGGGGGCTCCATCAGGCGCGGTTGGACCGTCGCTCCCGCCCCTGGTGCCTCAATCCGGTTTACCTCCTGTCTTTGGGGCGGGTTCTTGGGGTCCGCTCGAAGTCGAAAAGAGGTTTCTAGGGTCAAATCCTGATGGCAGGCGCGATCTGTACTTCCGCCTTAACACCTCCTGCGACGCGCTCTGGTCGAGCATGAGTTTGTAAGCTTGTGCATCTAAAGCGGCCCGCTCTGCAGCCATACGCTCCTTCTCTGCCGCTAGATCCGCTTTGGCTTGCGTGATCTGCTCTTTCACCTTTGCAATTTCTGCGTTATGAGCTTCCTGATCTGCTGGATTGTCCTCCGCCATGAGCGCTGCTAGTGCATCAAACAGATCTGACAGAACTTGAACCGGCGGTCGCACGGGCCTCCCTCGCTGCTGCGCTGCTTGAACCGGAAAGCATTGCTGCTGCGGTTGAAGAGAGGTTTGCTTGCGTACCGGCCATGAACACTCCAACCCGGTTTAGCTGGCTTGGGGGGTCCGGAATACTGTCACCGTCGGAACAGCCCCTGATCATATCATCCTGCAACTGGTACAATGACTCGGTCTCTCCTGCTGAAGATTCATCGCCGGAATAAACGACGGTCTCGCTATCGTGCTCTGAACCGGCATCGTACTCCCCTCCATGGGTGACTCCAACGAAGACATGCTTCACGGCCGGTTTAGCCCGGGCTGGTTGCGCGCGCTGAGCCGTTTCGACGAGGTCGGTGCAGATGTCCGGCTCAGGTCCAGGCCCTCCGATCTTGCCGATGAAAACGTGTATGCCGCCGAAGGGGACCCGGTATCCGTACTCGATTGAATCGGCCTCGGGACCCCATCCAGCATCGTCGATGTAGATCCGGCCGCGACGACTCTTGGTCATCCGGCCCACGACGTAGCCTTCGAGTCCTTTGAGCTTGCCCTCCAAGATCGTCAAACCATCGTGCAATAGCCCCATGGTGGGCGCCAACTGTCGTGGATTTGTCACGGCAGATGTCCTAGCATAAGGACTTAGTCGTGAGGCCATCGCTACGGGTTTACTTGCAGGGGTTAAAGCGGACACAAAGACGCGAGGGTTTTATACTAGTTCGGCCCCTTCGAGGAAGGTAAAAGCCTACGTCTAGTTGTGATGGAATTGATGTAGTCTCGATGGCTAGGGAGCAAATAAGCTTCGCCTAGGCTCGAGTTGTGGTTGTCTGTCCTGAACCGCCGCCGGGTCGTCCCCTTATATACACGAAAGTGACGCCGTCGGTTTGCGAGTCCCAACCGGTTCATACTCGTATCCCGGTTGGCATCTCCCTATTCCTAACTTACAATACAAGTCATACATCAGGCCGGTTTACGGCTACAAGTTCTAAACCGACTACGGGCCTTGGGCCTTTCCATGACTACACCACTAGCGGAGCTAACCCGGCCCAAACTTGGCCGGTTTACACCTAGTGGTAATATCCCCAACAGGAACGCTCATGGCAGTTTTGGTTAAGTATGCCGATTCTGATAATACCAAGGATCCTGAGTCTAACAAAGAGAAGCCGGAGAAGGGAAAGAAGAATGTCGACACAAAAGGACAGCAACATAACCAGGCTGGCCATGGGAATAACGGTAAGCGCAAGCTGACAGTAATTCCGATTTTGTAGCTAACACCAATGTTCAAGGTAATAATCAGCGCCGTAAGGGTAAACCGCCCCCACGTGGCGGAGGATCAGGTATGAATCTAGAGCGTCTGTTGAACCAGCCCTGCCCAAAGCACGGGACGCAAGATAAACCGGCTACGCACCTATGGAAGGATTGCTTCATTATGCGAGAGTTCAAAAATTCAGATCTTTTCCGGTATGATCATGGATCGTCTGGCGGTTCAGGACCCGGGTTTCACGGGCTTGGTTATGGCGGAGGTAATTCTGGTTCAGGTTTTCAAGGCAACCAAGGAGGACAGGGCAATCGAGGCAATCAGGGAAACCAAGGTGGTTATAATCAACAAGGGAATCAGCAACAGCAACAGTCGGGTTATCAAAGTAACCCAAAGCAGTTAAATGGTGGGTAGTATCATGTCTTCACTACTAGCATGTGCAAGCGCGATTAGAAGCTCCATAAGAGAGCAGTAAACTCTGTTGAACCAGCGGTGCCTCGTTATCTGCGCTGGTCTGAGCAGCCTATTGTGTGGAGTCGAGAAGACCATCCACCCCGGGTTGATAATCCGGGTCATCTGGCGTTAGAGGTCGCACCACAGGTTGGAGGTTATAAGTTCACCAAAGTGCTCATGGATGGAGGGAGCAGTATCAACATCTTGTATTATGAAACCTTCTGGCGTATGGGGTTGACGGATAAGAATCTTAAACCGTCGAACACCGTTTTTCACGGTGAGGTACCTGGTAAATCGGCCTACCCAGTCGGCAAGATAGCTCTGGAAGTGGTTTTTGGAGATGATCATGATTCAAGATCCGAAACGCTAACCTTTGAAGTGGTCAAAATCAGAAGTCCATACCATGCCCTGTTTGGACGGTCGGTTTATGCTAAATTCATGGCAAGGCCATGTTATGTTTATCTGCAGCTCAAGATGCCAGGTCATAAGGGGACCATCACGGTTCATGGCAGCCGCAAGATCGCACTAGAGTGCAAGGAGGGTGACGCGGCTTATGCTGAGTCGGTTTGTGCAATGGAGGAGTTGAAGTTCTATAAGGACAATGTTGATCCGGCAGATATGACTTCTCTGAAGAAGCCTACTACAGAGCATGATCTGGCTTTGAAGTTTAAATCGGCTGATGAGACTAAGTTGGTTGATTTTGTTCCTGGCAATTCATCCAAGCAGTTCAGCATCAGCATTAACTTGGATCTGAAATAGGAAAGCGTGCTCATCGAGTTCATCCGTGAGAACCGGGACATCTTTGCATGGAAACCTTCTGACATGCCAGGTGTACCGAGGGAACTTGCTGAGCACACCCTTAACATTGATCCCAAGTTTAAACCGGTCAAGCAATTTCTTCGCCACTTTAATGAAGAGAGACGCAAGGCCATTGGAGAGGAGGTAGCCTAGCTATTGGCAGCAGGGTTTATTGTGGAGTTTTTTCACCCTGAGTGGTTGGCTAACCCAGTGTTGGTACTTAAGAAGAACGGCACTTGGCATATGTGTGTGGACTACACGGATTTGAACAAAGCTTGCCCAGCGGATCCCTTTTCCCTCCCTCGTATTGATCAAATTATTGATGCTACGGCGGGTTGTGAGCGTTTGAGTTTTCTGGATGCTTATTCGGGTTACCATCAGATCAAAATGGAAGTTAAGGACCAGGAGAAGACGACCTTTATAACTCCTTTTGGGGCCTTCTGCTATGTTTCCATGCCTTTTGGGCTCAAGAGTGCTCAGGCGACTTATCAGCGGTGTGTGCAGAATTGCCTCCATAGTCAGATTGGGCGCAATGTTCATGTTTATGTGGATGATATCGTGGTGAAATCCAAGAAAGCAGAGACACTCATAGCTGACTTGCAGAAAACTTTTGATAATCTGAGGGTTTATAAGATGATGCTTAATCCGGCCAAATGTGTTTTTGGTGTGCCAACTGGCAAGCTCTTGTGTTTTCTGGTGTCTAACAGGGGCATTGAGGCTAATCCGGAAAAGATCAAGGCTATCACATCCCTGGCTAAACCAGCATGTATCAATGATGTTCAAAGACTGGTGGGTCGGATTGCAGCACTGAGCTGATTTATCAGCCGGTTGGGGGAGAAGGTGATCCCGCTTTATAAGATGATGAAGAAAATGGACAACTTTGTTTGGAGTGATGCTGCTGATACGACGTTTGAGGATTTGAAGAAGCAGCTGGCCGAACCGCCTGTCCTTGCTGCCCCCATTGATAAGGAACCATTGCTATTATACGTGGCTGCTAATGCCCGGGCTGTCAGCGTGGCTATTGTGGTGGAGTGCAAGGAGGCTGGTAAGGAATATCCGGTTCAATGGCCGGTTTATTATATCAGTGAGGTACTTATCGAGTCCAAACAGAGATATCCCCGTTGGCAGAAGCTGGTGTATGGAGTGTTTATGGCAAGCCCGAAGCTTAAGCAATACTTTCAAGGCCATCCCATCACTGTGGTCAGTTCTGCTCCATTGGGAGACATCATTGAAAACAAGGAGGCAACTGGCCGGGTTGCTAAGTGGACTATTGAGCTTGGGCCTCACGGGTTGAAATACATGCCTCGCACTACTATCAAGTCCCAAGCGCTCATAGACTTCATCAACGACTGGACAGAGTTGCAGGCACCAGAGGATAAACTGGATAACACATACTGGACTATTCACTTTGATGGATCTAGACAATTGGAGGGCTCGGGGGCTGGAGTTGTTCTTACTTCCCCTCGAGGTGACAAATTTTGTTATGCTCTCCGCTTAATGTTTCCCTGTACTAACAATGCAGCTGAGTATGAGGCCTTACTCCATGGTCTGCGGATGGCTAAGGAGATGAACTTAATCCGGGTACGTTGCTTTGGTGACTCCGATTTAGTGGCTCAACAAGTATTTGCTACGTGGGATTCCAAGGATCCACTCATCGCGGCTTATCAGCGGGAGGTGGACGTCATTGCTGGTCACTTCAAGGGTTATCAGGTCGAGCACATTGATCGGCGCAAAAATGAAGTGGCAGATGCTTTAAGCCGGCTCGGATCCCAGCGTAAACCGGTGCCGCCTAATTTTTTTCTGGATGTTCTGTATAATTTGTCGGTCAAGATACCAACGGAGGAGGATCTGGCGATTCCTGACCCGGAAGCTCAATTGGTGGTGGTTCTTCATGCTATCCCTGATTAGACATTGCCGTACCTGGCGTACATGAACCGGGGCGAGTTACTAAAGGACGAAGTTTTGGCCAAGCAGATAATTCGGCGGTCTAAGTCCATGACGATTGTCAATGGCGAGTTACACCACTGCAGTGTCTCAGGGGCGTTTCAGCGTTGTGTTTCTTCTGAAGAAGGCTGTGAGATCTTGCGTGAAATCCACGAAGGAGATTGTGGTCATCATGCCGGTTCAAAATCCTTGGTGGCTAAGGCTTTCGACACGGTTTTCTTGGTTGACAGCTCATCGCGATCACGGAAGATCTGGTCCGAAAGTGTGGCGGCTGTCAGAAGTTTGCACGTCGAGCTCATGTTCCGGCTCAGGAGTTGAGGATGATTCCAATTACCTGTCCGTTCGCAACTTGGGGGATGGATATGGTTGGTCCTTTGAAGAGGTCCAAGGATAAGAAGACCCACCTCCTGGTGGCGGTTGATAAATTCACCAAGTGGGTGGAGGCAGAGCCAGTAAGCAAGTGTGATGCGGCCACGGCGATACAGTTCATGAAAAAGGTGATCTTCTGTTTTGGCTTTCCACATAGCATTATAACAGATAATGGCACGAATCTCTCC
Source organism: Aegilops speltoides (assembly GCA_021437245.1). Classification (NCBI taxonomy): domain Eukaryota; kingdom Viridiplantae; phylum Streptophyta; class Magnoliopsida; order Poales; family Poaceae; genus Aegilops; species Aegilops speltoides. Next base: position 360,969,208 of record CM038144.1, read on the forward strand.
AAGGGAGCTATGGAAGAGTTATGTCAATGTGAGCACATCCGGCTTGATGTGTCATCAGTGGCCCACCCCCAATCTAATGGTCAAGCGGAGAGAGCTAATCAGGAAATCCTAAAGGGTATCAAGCCCCGGCTTATGGCCCCTTTGAAGCGGACGCCGGGTTGTTGGGTGGAGGAGTTGCCTTCCGTTTTATGGAGTATTAATACCACCCCCAATAGATCTATGGGTTACACACCCTTCTTCATGGTTTATGGAGCAGAAGCAGTTCTCCCAAGTGATATTCACCAAGACTCACCCCGAGTGGCAGCTTACGTTGAAGCGGATAATGAGAGAGCACGCCAGGATGCATTGGACCTGTTAGATGAACAACAGGATATTGCGGCAGCTCGATCGGTGATTTATCAGCAAGACCTGCAACGTTATCACAGCCGCCGGGTTAAAACCAGGACTTTCCAAGAAGGCGACTTGGTGCTCCGGCTCATCCAAGATCAGACTGACATGCACAAGTTGTCTCCACCTTGGGAAGGACCCTTTGTGGTCAGCAAGAATTTGAACAACAGGTCATACTACCTCATCGATGTTCGAGAACACAAAGACTCACACAAGTCAGAGGAGGAGACTCGCCGGCCATGGAATATAGCTCATCTTAGGCCTTACTACACCTGAGCCATAGGCTCCTACTATGTATATATTTTGGACAATGTACATATTATGATCAATAAATAAATCGGCATCCTTGCTAAAGCAGGGCCTCTGCTGTTTCATATGTCTTCTTGGTTACATGGGGGCTCATGCTTATAAGCGGAGTTTTCCATTAAACCGGCTTATAAAGCCACAACATAGCTTGGGAGCTTCACACCCAAGGGACCAAAGAGAGTCTGTTGCCACGCACAGCTCAAACATAGGTACCCATTGAGCACAACTCACAATGTTACTTGGGGGCTCTTTGTGCACAGCAACAAAGAGTTTGAAAGGACCCTTGTAATAGGCTATCAAGCCAGGCTTGGAAGCCAAGTGTATTCACCTAAAACCCCGGGTTAACCTGCCTTCATCAAGTAAGCCACTCCGTCCAGGTAATCCTGGTATGACCCGCCGAACGTTTGACAAGTGAATCTTATACAGACCCTGAACTTGTCAAAGTTAAAACGATGATTGGTTAATTGGAGGCCCATCTTAAAAGGCTTTGTCAAATGGTTTAACTCAGCTGCCTGGCAGCCCATGAAAAGCCTCGAATTTGGGCCTGGCAGCCCTTGAAAAGCCTCGACTACAAGTTTTTATCTGATTTTGTTTTTTGCAAGTTTTCTTTCCTTTGATAAGGTTTTAAGATAAACCGACGTCTATTGACCCGACCTGACTATAAGTCATTACATTAACCCGGTGTTTCTTAACCCGACGTAGCTTTCAACTATCAGTTGTTAGCACATAATCAATTATGAACCGGTGCTTCTTAGCCCGGTCTGGCATTGACTATAAGTCGCCAGGATGATTATCCAGTGTTTATCATAACCTGGCATGGCTTATTATATACCAGCACAGCATGGTGGGAGTTATCAACACTCAAGATTTGGGTTATTACCCTTACTACAAAAACGATTGGTAAACCAACGATGTGGTTTAAATCACAGGTATGATGTATTTTCATATTTCATTATCTTTACAGCCTTTGTTATAAACTCTGGCTTCATATTGGGCATCATAACCCGTCCGGCGGTAAACCGCCAGGACAAGTTTTCAGTTTATTACATGCAGAAAACAGGATTGCATAACACTGATAAAGATCATAAGCAGACATCGCATATTATGACAAAGTGGCAGTCTCAGGAAAGTGATTATGCACGACGGCATAGCAGACCAAGTGTTTCAAGCTATGCACGATGGCATAACAGACCAAGTGTTTTAAGCTAGCCTATTACAAGGCGTTTTAACCGCCCAACAAGGATAATTGTTTTTTCTACGGAGGACGGTGCACAAATGATAAACCAGCTTCCGGATTATGATTCCTCTTCAGCTTGATGAGAAGTTTGTGGATCACCCTGCGCCGGTTCAACCTCCGCCTCCCCATCCACTGGCTGGAAGTCAATGGTTGCCCAGTCAATTCCAGACAAAGCTCGGAAGACAGCTTCATCACTTATAAGATCTGACGGTTCAACATCAGGGGCATAAGTGTGCTTACGGATTGGAGGGATTAGATTCTGGGCCTCATAAACTAACGCATCGATCCGCCTATTGTCGGCATCGTAGATGGACCGGTGGAAAGATAAGACAGTCTCTTCGGCCAATCTGCTTGCAAGAGAACGCATCTCCTTTGTCAATGCTTTAAGGGCATCCTCGTCAAAATCTGACCCGTCTTCTTTTGACTCGGATAACCATTCCCAATATCCTCCAGATCAAGATCAGCTAAGCCTTCGCCCGAGTCAAGGCAGATAAAGCACCAGCCCTTGCAGCAGATCTCTTCACTTCTTCTAGCTGGGCAGGTGTCATGGAGAGCTTGGCTAAGGTATCTTTGATTAAAGTTGGCGCCGGTTTGTTGTATGAAGCAGTGCAGATAACTCGTTGAGCGCCGGTATATAGCTTCTCAATTAAGGTATAAGTAGCCTTCAGCTTCTTGCGCATATCTGAGCCAAGACGGGCGACGCGGCTACCTGCAATGGTTACAATATTGTTGTTAAACCGGCGGTTTCCAGGATGATAAAGTACAGTTCATTACAATGCTACTTACCAAAGATAGCAGAAGTCATAGCATTGATCTGCCGATGTAGACCAGTCAGCTCTTCTGCCACCGGTCTAAGTGCTGCTTCAGCATCCTCAGCCCGTTTTAACAGAGTGGCCTTCTTAGTCTCCCAGTCTGCCCGCTCACCTTTGAAGCCATCCTTCAATTGTTCCATGGCTGTTAAAGCGCCCTTCAGTTCATCCTTCGCCTTGGATGTTTCGGCTTGCTGGGACTTGATGTTTTCCTGGAGGTCGGCGATTTGAGAATCTTTGTTGGTTAAATCAGCCTGCAAAACACAGAATAGTAAATTGGCAATATTTTTTCAAAGTCCCAAGCACATAACAAGTTATACACTTGGCACTTGGGGGCTAATGTGGATTGCTTTTTCTTAAAAGATATTTTAAGTCCCAAGGCTCAATACAAGTATTAATCTTGGCACTTGGGGGCTAATGCTTAATTGATCAGATAAAATGAATGTGAAGGAATTAAACAAGGATAAGCTATAGAACAGGAAGTACCGGTTCATCTTGAAGAGATAAACCGGCCCTTGGGGGCTTCTGGAGTTAAGGATTGAAGCAGATTCTAAGAGAAAAGGGCTTATGCAAAGGAATAAATATTTACCTCATATCGCTCTTTCATCAGGTTTACCAAACCGGCTTCATAGTCACGACTTGTGTACAGCCGGTTCAAATATCCAGAATGGATGTCTTGAGCATTGAGATGAGCATAGCTTGACAAATCAGATTTCCACTTGCCCTTCTCCATAGCGGCAAATTCTTCTTTTGCATTGTGCTTTGATAAAGCGACAGGATTGCCAGGAGTGGTATGGCCAAAGCCAGTAATTACAACATCATCTGTTGTGCCTTCAGCTGTCTTATTTGGGCTCGGCGGTTTGTCAGCGGCCTTAGCTGGGCTTGGCGGATCAGCGCGTGGGCTTGTTGGATTTATCTCTGGCGGATCATCAAAAGTATCCTGACCCTGCGGTGCCGGGTCATCTAGATCAATGTCGGCATTCTGCTCAATAGCTTCTGAGGTTTTCTCCGGTTCAGTAGCCGGATTGTCGTTAGTTGGTTTACTCAACTTAGCTTTCTTTCTAAGTCTGGCTTTGGCACTGAAGAAAGCAGATGCAAAAGTCAGTACAGTAAACCGGTGCAAGGCATAAAAGGTTAAAGTGTAATATGTTTACCCAGGAACAGTCTTGAGGGGAGGCATCTGTGTGGCTGATGATTCACCGGAGGATGAATTGGAGGTACCCTAATAATTTGAATCAGACGGATTAAGAGGGTATCGGAAGTAACCCGCCTTGGGATAAGATGTATTAGAAGTACAAGAGACCTCTGGACGGCGTTTTCGAACCGGGGTGTCCGGTAAACCGAAAGGAGGTAACTTGTTGGCCACTATGCCGGGTTGTGCGACGAGCTTCATGTTGCTGTGTCTTCAAAGAAAAGTGGGGATCCAAATAAGCGAGAGGATGTGAACGTTTTACTTTCCGGACTGCGCAACAGAGTTTTTGTACTGGCACATGGTCTGAATTGGAAGAAAGGGAAATTACCTCTACATGATCGGCGCGCTTGGCTTCCGCATCATCCTGATAATGATCATTGTCAATAAGGTGCATGAAAAATGAACCAAGGGAATCAAGTTCTACCTCTGATTCCGAGTCATCAACATCTTCAGCCGGATTAGGGGACTCGGCGGTTCTTTTCTTTGCTGGCTTCTTTGAGGCCTTACTCTTAACACGAGGCGCTCTCACCGGTTTGTCTTGTGGTTTTGCCGGCTTGTCTTGAGATTTCCTCTTCTAGAACGGATCATTGCTCTGCAAAGATAAATAGAAGTTCATCAGAAGTTTCAACATGGGGGCGAATTAAAAAGCAGAAAGATACAATTCTTACAGCTGGCGGTTTATTGGATGCATAAAAGGGACGCAGCCCAGTCTTGCTGCACTCAGATATCGGTTCGTCCAACATCTTTTTGATAGCTTCAGTAATCTCTTCATCAGTTAGCTGAATATCAATATGGTGTTGAGGATCTTTCAAGTCTCCTGTGTACTCGCACATTAAACCGGGACGCTGGCTTAAGGGCAAGATACTCCACGAAACCCAGCAACGGACAAGGTCAATACCGGTTAAACCGTTTGCCATAAAAGCCCGGATCTTAGAATTCTATGGTGCATATTTCGATCGTTCCTTGGCAGTAAGCCGTTGAGGCAATGGATGTTCATTACTGAGCCGGTGAGCACGATAACCCGGCAGAGGATTTTCATTATCAGGAGCGGTATTCCGGCAGTAAAACCACGTTTGATTCCAATCCTTGTGGTGGCTATGATGTTTGGCGTGAGGAAAATTGACTTCTTTCCTTTTTTGAATTGACACCCTGCCAAGTTCAGTGTTGGGGCCGTCGGTAAATTCAGTACGGCGGTTCAAGTGGAAGAAGTCTCCGAAAAATTCAACGGTCAGTTCTTCTTGCAGATAAACCTCACAAAACACTTGGAAATTGCAAATGTTGGACACAGAGTTTGGTCCAATATCTTGAGGGCGGAGTTGGAATCTGGCAAGTACATCCCGTAAAAATTGTGTACAAACACAACTACTTCTCCATCTTGAGGTTCAGGAGGGTTTTCAGAACATGGGACTCTCCAATGGATGGTTTCTTGTTTTGCTAAAGCGCTAGTCAAAACATACCCAGTAAGTTGCTCTTCCGTAACCCGGGAGGGAACCCAATTGCAAGAGAAGAACTGTTTGGCCATTTTTGATGACAAGGTGTAAAAGAAGTTCAAAATGCCGGATTACGACTCCAGATTGATATGCATAAACCGTCGCCAGGCCGGGGGAAGGAATCAGAGAAAATGTACATATTAAACCAGATACTGATGCTCAGGTAAAATTGGTGGTTTAAGAGAGGGCTAATGGTACCTGGCGGATTATCAACTTTTAATAGTTAAACCGCCTACAGTGGTATGGAAGAAACAGATCTGAAAATTACTAAGTGCTGCAGAAACAGGTTTCGTAGGCTAAAGTTATAATTATGGATCTACCGTAGCTCAGGAAAAGGACGAATCTCAAAGCCCTAAAATGACGACAGTAGAACAACAAAGGTCCAGATGGGATCTGTTCATGGACGAAGAGATGCTATGGTGAGGAAAAATAAATTATAGTTTCAGCCGCGCGAGGAAGATGTCAAGTTCGTCAAGATACGATGGGACAATAAGGGAAGGAAATGAATGTCGACGAATACTGATGAACACCGACGAAGGCATGAAACCCTAATGCAGATCTAGGGTTGAAGAAAGAGGGCTTGCTGGCTTCACAGGAGTGGCGGAGAAGAGCCACGGTTCTCTGGTACGTCCAGGTCGATGCAGCAGCTAGGGGTGATGCAGTGCTTGAAGGTCGAGGGCGGCGGCGGAGCTTTAGGGCTCGGGCATCGCAAGGAGGAAGAAGAGGCGAAGAAGCACGGAAGGGGAAGGAAAAAAGACCTCTGGTCCTATTTATAAGGCAAATGGATAAGTAGGCAGGCGCGGGAATCGAGTAACCCAAAACGGAGAATGGGGCACAGTTGTTGTCTCGGTCTTCGGAGATTAATTAATAAAAGGAGTATTTACAGATTTTTATACAGAAATGATGTCATGACGATTCACTGCAATCTTAGAAGATGACGTCATGGCGGTTTATCAAGTTCATATGGAGGAGACATTATGGCGGTTTACAAGGATTACACAAGGATATTCAAGGAGTTTTTTCTAAGTGTTGAAGATTGACATGAACAGGTTCAAATCAATCTGGGGCCTAATGTTGGGGATATAACTACTGAGTATAAACCTCCCAGGAGGGGCCGGTTTATGCTCATCCGTCTCGAAGCCCATGAAGACAAGGAGTATGGCGCTTTACTATAGAAGCTTGGAGGCCCAGAGCCCAAGGGCGGTTCAAGGCCCATAGACATAAACCTCCATGAGATATATAGCTTGTATTGTAAGTTAAGGAAAGTAGAAACCGAGCCGGACACATGTATGAGCCGGCCTCGGTGTTCTATAAACCGCTGGGCGTCAACCTGTGTATATAAAGGGGCGACCCGGCGGCGGTTCAGGGACAAGAAACAACAACTCGAGAGATAGGTAAAGCGGATTCGCTCCCTGCTCATCGAGACCCCATCAATTCCACCACAACTGGATCGTAGGCTTTTACCTTCATCGTAAGGGGCCGAACTAGTATAAACTCCCCGTGTCCTTTGTCTGGTTTAACCCCTTTTTGCTAATCTCGTTGCGATGGCTCCACGACTAAGTCCTCTCACTAGGACATCTGACGTGTTAATTCCACGACATCGTTGTTTCTCTTCGCGCGGCGGGCGAGGTGGGGGTTTGCCGATAGTTAGTTTCCTCAACTACGGTCCCACTTGTAAGGCCAACTCCAATGCATGACCCCAAATGGACCTCCGTTTTGCACGAACTCCAACAATAATTTTGACTAGAAAAGCAAGACCAAAGAAAACAAGAACCACAAGAATACATTTTAGAAGATATCCAACTTCCATAACTGCTCTTGTCAGTTGGATTAGTGCCTTCTCGATGCATTCATTGTCGATCTGTGGAGGCTCGATCTTGCGTGCTTCTTTCTTCTTCGAGTGTAAAGAAGTAGACGTTGCTTCCTCGCATCTAGTCTCATGTCTAGCCTCTATTCTAGTATCAACAAGTGCACTAGTCTCATCTCTAGCCTCTATGCTAGCTAAAAGTGCTAGAACATCTACTAAATTGCGCTCTATCAATATATCGATGTACTCTTCTTCCCAATACCAAAACTTGCATCCATTCTACACAATAAAAAATTTAAGTTAGCACAACTAGTCTAATCCGAGAGCACAACCGAAGATTTGGTCGGGTTCTTCCTCCTTTTGCCGACACGTGGGACATCCAGCATCCAGGTCGTGTCATGCAAGAAAATAGAGTGGTAGTTGAAGCCTCGTGATGTGCATCTTGGGTTAAACTGTAAATAGAATCTTACTACTCTTGAGTAACTCCAAAAGCGGCCACCAAAGATCTTTATTGGATTTGTTTTTCATCACAAGCACGTTGAGGTGAAAGATGTGCAGGTTCAGTGGGTCCCCTTGCGTTTTCACTGACATGTGGGACCGCATATGAGCAAACAGACGATGGGCTCCGCGCGTCCGCTGGCTGGCTGAGAAGAGAGATAGAGGAGGGCTGAGCACGGACTCCAGGAAATTTGTTCTACGTAACCAGCACCTCGATATTCACGTATGGTTGTTTCTAGAATAAAAAAAGGAGGTACCCCTACTTATGTTACTCCCACTACGCCTAGCCTAAGGTTAGTAGGTGACCATGCGCTTGGCTCTTTGCCTCTTCCGGAAGTCGATGGTTCTACAGTAGTACTTCTGGAAATCTGACACCAAATGAACTGATGCATGTCCACCACTTGTAAGCAAAAGTTTCTCCTCGTGCTGCGAGCCACCGCGCACACATTGGCGAGGGAGAAGGCGTAATCAAGCTTCTCGTCGTTCTATGAGTTGACGGGACACATCAAAGTTATTTAGTACGTACTCTCTCCAAAAAAGGGCTGACCATGTCATTGCTACCATCCTGTGCTCCGTCGTTGAGTACATGCACTATTCACGTGCCATTGAGGAGAAAAAGTATTGCGTAGGTGCCATCGAAGTGCACGACTCACTTACGCATTGCTTATCTGATTATCTCCATTTTCTTGCATGACACGTGCACCTTGATGTTAGATGTCTCGCGTGTTGGGAAAAGGATGAACAAAGCTCACGTAAAAGAAAAGAGTTGAAGAGCATAGATTCCTGACGACCGATAAGGAGCAAGGAACCTCGCGGTGGAGCATTTGCAAGGAACCTTGCACGTTTTCCCCTATTTTTTGCCGCCTGCCCACCTATAAACAAATAAAAGAACATGAACTCTTCGCTAACCACTAGAAACAGTTGTTGGGGAATGTTGCAGAAAATTAAAAATTTTCCTACGGTTTCACCAAGATCCATCTATGAGTTCATCTAAGCAACGAGTCAAGGGAGTGAGTTTGCATCTACATACCACTTGTAGATCGGGTGCGGAAGCGTTCAAGGGGATGGTGATGATGGAGTCGTACCCGTCGTGATTCAGATCACCGATGACCAAGTGCTGAACGGACAGCACCTCCGCGTTCAACACACGTACGGGACGGGAGACGTCTCCTCCTTCTTGAGCCAGCAAGGGGAAGGAGAGGTTGATGATGATCCAGAAGACGATGGCGTGGTGGTGGATGCAAGAGAACTCAGCAGGCTTCGCCAAGCGACTACGGGAGGAGGACGAGGTGTAGCAGGGGGAGGGAGGCGCCAAGCACAAGGGTTGCGGCTGCCTCCCCCTTGCCCTCCTTTGTATAGGCCCCCAGGGGGGGCGCCGGCCCTGGGAGATTGAATATCCCAAGGGGGCGGCGGCCAAGGGGGAGAGTGCCCCCAAGGCATGTGGCGCGCCCCACCCTAGGGTTTCAACCCTAGGCGCGAGGTGGGCCTAGGGGGGCGCACCAGCCCACTATGGGCTGGATCCCCTCCCACTTCAGCCCATGGGGCCCTCCGGGATGGGTGGCCCCACCCGGTGGACCACCGAGACCCTTCCGGTGGTCCCGGTACATTACCGGGTGACCCCGAAACTTTCCCGATGGCCGAAATACCACTTCCTATATATAATTCTTTACCTCCGGACCATTCCGAAACTCCTCGTGACGTCCGGGATCTTATCCGGGACTCCGAACAACATTCGGTATGCTGCATACTCATATTCATACAACCCTAGCGTCATCGAACCTTAAGTGTGTAGACCCTACGGGTTCGGGAGACACGTAGACATGACCGAGACGACTCTCGGGCAATAACCAACAGCGGGATCTGGATACCCATGTTGGCTCCCACATGCTCCTCGATGATTTCATCGGATGAACCACGATGTCGAGGATTAAACAACCCCGTATACAATTCCCTTTGTCAATCGGTACGTTACTTGCCCGAGACTCGATCGTCGGTATCCCAATACCTTGTTCAGTCTCGTTACCGGAAAGTCACTTTACTCGTACCTTAATGCATGATCCCGTGACCAACCACTTGGTCACTTTGAGCTCCATATGATGATGCATTACCGAGTGGGCCCAGAGATACCTCTCCGTCATACGGAGTGACAAATCCCAGTCTCGGTCCATGTCAACCCAACAGACACTTTCAGAGATACCTGTAGTGCACCTTTATAGTCACCCAGTTACGTTGTGACGTTTGGTACACCCAAAGCACTCCTACGGTATCCGGGAGTTACACGATCTCATGGTCTAAGGAAGAGATACTCGACATAGGAAAAGCTCTAGCAAACGAACTACACGATCTTATGCTATGCTTAGGATTGGGTCTTGTCCATCACATCATTCTCCTAATGATGTGATCCCATTATCAACGACTTCCAATGTCCATAGTCAGGAAATCATGACTATCTGTTGATCACAACGAGCTAGTCAACTAGAGGCTCACTAGGGACATATTGTGGTCTATGTATTCACACGTGTATTACGATTTCCGGATAATACAGTTATAGCATGAATAAAAGACAATTATCATGAACAATGAAATATAATAATACTTTTATTATTGCCTCTAGGGCATATTTCCAACAGTCTCCCACTTGCACTAGAGTCACTAATCTAGTTACATTGTGATGAATCGAACACCCATAGAGTTACGTGTTGATCATGTTTTGCTTTCAGAGAGGTTTAGTCAGCGGATCTGCGACATTCAGATCCATATGTACTTTGCAAATATCTATGTCTCCATCTTGAACATTTTCATGGATGGAGTTGAAGCGGCGCTTGATGTGCTCGGTCTTCTTGTGAAACACAGGCTCCTTGGCTAGGGCAATAGCTCCGGTGTTGTCACAGAAGAGTTTGATCGCCCCGACGCATTGGGTATGACTCCTAGGTCGGTGATGAACTCCTTCACCCAAATTGCTTCATGCGCTGCCTCCGAGGCTGCCATGTATTCCGCTTCACATGTAGATCCCGCCACGGCGCTCTGCTTGCGGCTGCACCAGCCATCGCTCCGCTATTCAACATATACACGTATCCGGTTTGTGACTTAGAGTCATCCAGATCTGAGTCGAAGCTAGCATCGACGTAACCCTTTACGACGAGCTCTTCATCACCTCCATAAACGAGAAACATGTCCTTTGTCCTTTTCAGGTACTTCAGGATATTCTTGACCGCTGTCTAGTGTTCCTTGTCGGGATTACTTTGGTACCTTGCTACCAAACTTACGGCAAGGTTTACATCAGGTCTGGTACACAGCATGGCATACATAATAGATCCTATGGCTGAAGCATAGGGGATGACACTCATCTCTTCTTTATCTTTTGCCATGGTTGAGGACTGAGCCGAGCTCAATCTCACACCTTGTAACATAGGCAAGAACCCCTTCTTGGACTGATCCATTTTGAACCTCTTCAAAATCTTATCAAGGTATGTGCTTTGTGAAAGACCTATGAGGCGTCTCGATCTATCTCTATAGATCTTGATGCCTAATATATAAGCAGCTTCTCCAAGGTCCTTCATTGAAAAACACTTATTCAAGTAGGCCTTAATGCTGTCCGAAGTTCTATATCATTTCCCATCGAGTATGTCATCTACATATAATATGAGAAATGCTACTGAGCTCCCACTCACTTTCTTGTAAACGCAGGCTTCTCCATAAGTCGCATAAACTAACGCTTTGATCATCTCATCAAAGCGAATGTTCTAACTCCGAGATGCTTGCACCAGCCCATAAATGGATCGCTGGAGCTTGCATACTTTGTTAGCGTTCTTAGGATCGACAAAACCTTCCGGCTCCATCATATACAGCTCTTCCTTAAGATGTCCGTTAAGGAATGCCGTTTTGGCGTCCATCGCCATATCTCATAATCATAGTATCGGCAATTGCTAACATGATTGGACGGACTTCACTTCGCTACGGAGAGAATGTCTCGTCAGTAGTCAATCCCTTGAACTTGTCGATAACCCTTAGCGACAAGTCGAGCTTTATAGATGGTAACATTACCATCCGCGTCCGTCTTCTTCTTAAAAATCCATTTGTTTTCTATCGCTCGCCGATCATCGGCAAGTCTGTCAAAGTCCATACTTTGTTTTCATACATGGATTCTATCTCGAATTTCATGGCTTCAAGCCATTTGTTGGAATCTGGGCCGCCATCGCTTCTTCATAGTTCGAAGGTTCACCGTTGTCTAACAACATGATTTCCGGACAGGGTTGCCGTACCACTCAGTGCGGGCGTGTCCTTGTGGACCCTGAGTTCAAGAGCAACTTGATCTGAAGTACCTTGATCATCATCATTGTTTTCCTCTTGGTTGGTGTAGGCATTATGGAACATTTTCTGTGCCGCACCACTTTCCCGTTCGAGAGGTAGTACTTCATCGAGTTCTACTTTCCTCCCACTTACTTCTTTCGAGAGAAACTCTTTTCCGAAAGCATCCGTTCTTGGCAACAAAGATCTTGCCCTCGGATCTTAAGTAGAAGGTATACCCGACAGTTTCCTTAGGGTATCCTATGAAGACGCATTTTTCCGACTTGGGTTCGAGCTTTTCAAGTTGAAGTTTCTTGACATAAGCATCGCATCCCCAAACTTTTAGAAACGACAGCTTAGGTTTCTTCCCAAACCATAATTCATATGGTGTCGTCTCAACGGATTTAGACGGTGCCCTATTTAAAGTGAATGTAGTTGTCTCTAGAGCGTATCCCCAAAGTGATAGCAGTAAATCGGTAAGAGACATCATAGACCGCACCATATCCAATAGAGTGCGATTACGACGTTCGGACACACCGTTACGCTGAGGTGTTCCAGGCGGCGTGAGTTGTGAAATGATTCCACATTTCCTTAAGTGTCTACCAAATTCGTGACTTAAGTATTCTCCTCCACGATCTGATCGTAGGAAATTTATCTTTCGGTCATGTTGATTCTCTACCTCATTCTGAAATTCCTTGAACTTTTCAAAGGTCTCAGACTTGTGTTTCATCAAGTAGACATACCCATATCTACTCAAGTCATCAGTGAGAGTGAGAACATAACGATATCCTCCATGAGCCTCAACGCTCATTGGACCTTTTACATCGGTATGTATGATTTCCAACAAGTCGGTTGCTCGCTCCATTGTTCCGGAGAACGGAGTCTTGGTCATTTTGCCCATGAGGCATGGTTCGCATGTGTCAAACGATTCATAATCAAGAGACTCTAAAAGTCCATCAGCATGGAGATTCTTCATGCGCTTGACACCAATGTGACCAAGGCGGCGGTGCCACAAGTATATGGGACTATCGTTATCAACTTTACATCTTTTGGCATTCACACTATGAATATGTGTAACATTACGCTCGAGATTCATTAAGAATAAACCATTGCCCATCGGAGCATGACCATAAAACATATCTCTCATATAAATAGAACAACCATTATTCTCGGATTTAAATGAGTAGCCATCTCGTATTAAACGAGATCCTGATACAATGTTCATGCTCAAACTTGGCACTAAATAACAATTATTAAGGTTCAAAACTAATCCTGTAGGTAAATGTAGAGGCAGCGTGCCGACGGCGATCACATCGACTCTGGAACCATTCCTGTCGCGGATTTGTCACGGCAGATGTCCTTAGTGACAGGACTTAGTCGCGAGGCCAACGCATCTATGTGGTAGCTTGAGAGGGGTTGAGCGGAATCGAGAGACGCAACACAAGACAGGATTTAGACGACTTGGCCCCGGGAAACATCATCCGGTAAAAACCCTACATGCTGTTTGAGGCTAGGTCTCATTATCATCACGAGGGAGTCGCCGTAAACCGGCTCTCCTCTTTGTGTCTAGCCCTAAGATTATTGCTTGTACCTTCTAACTTGTCCTTCTTTGGGGAGCCCTGCCCCTCCTTATATATGTTGAAGGGGCGGTTTACATGTGGAGTCCTATTAGGATTACGATTAGTCTATCTCTAATACAAACCGGATACAAGTCCTAGTCTTAACTCCTTGTAAGGCAAATATTCCTTTCCTCTTAAACCGGCCCACAATAGTTGAACCGGCCTTCTGGGCCTTGGGCCTTGTCATCCGTCTGTCCCGCCCGCCGGGTTACTAATGAACTGCCAAGACCGGGCGGGTTACCTGTGAATCATCCAGTCCGGCCGGTTTACACTCCCGGCCGGTTTACACCGCGGGGTATATCCCCGACATTAGCCCCCAGTTTGATTTGGATTTATCCATGTTAAACTGATCCTGTAAAATAAACACAAGAACAAACTTGATAAGTTGTGCTCCGGGTTAAGAATTCTTGTAAACCGGCACCTGATCATCCTTAAGTCCTTGTCATTTCCTCCTTCTAGAAAATCCAGGTCAATAAGCCAGCGTCATACTCAATTTTCTGACATTGGCTTCTCACAGAACAATATTGTGAAGAATAATCCACTTGAGTCGGCTTCCAAAGCGCCGGTTTAAGAAATATTGGTCTTGAAATATTCATCTGATATTCAGCCGGTTTGAAGATGCAGAACTTGCCGGTTTATGATTACCACCTTTGTCGGGTTATAAAAACTGATACTTCCGAGTCATGATTGTTGCAGATACCGGCTCATGATTGTTACCAACGCCGGTTCATGATTATTAATGACGCCGAGTTGTAGCCACAGGGTCATAATGATTGGTGACGCCGGGTCAACCTAGTTTGCTCAATCAGAGAATTTGAAAATATTTCTTCGATAATAATATAATACCTGTAGCTCCCAAGTCTTGAGCAGAACAAAGTGATGGCTTAAGACTTGCTTCAATATAAATGCCACTTTCGAAGAAATCCATATTCATCCCCGTCACTAGTAAAAACTGAATACTCCATATTATGTAGCCCCCAAGTGCCGGGTCATTATGCAATGATGAGCAGGGACTTTGTAGGTATAATCATATAGATTTGAGCAATGATGTGTAGCCCCCAAGGGCCGGCTCAGTAAGATAATATTGAGCTGGGACTTGATATATGCTTCAATGAAAATAACATCATATGATGTAACCCCCATCCTGGGACTTTAATTGTTGACAGGAGCAATTGGTATCCCCCAAGGGCCGGCTCATTTATAATGTGATGAGTCGGGTCTTCAATAATATGAGCAAAAAATGACTTTGCATTAGCCCCCAAGTGTCATGGTGCATGCTTGCAGCGACATGAGACTTGAATATTTGATATAATCTCAATTTCGAATAATGTAGCCCCCAAGTGCCGGGTTGTAAGCCTGCAGCAACTCGGGACTATTCCTTCAATTGTAGAATAAAAACCATATCCATTGATAATATGATAGCCATTGCGCTAAAGCGACTTTGAAAACCTTAATCATAATATTAATAAGCATAATAAAAATCCAGCCATGTTGGCTATTCAAGATAATATAATCCGGTATGAAAACCTTATTCATCCAATATCATAATGAAAATCCAGCCAAGTTTGGCTATTTTGAATAATATAACTCAATGATTTATAAGCGCATGATTCCAATGGCGCAATCCAAATATATACTGGCGACTTATAATCCAAAGCCAGGCCGGTTTAATAAACACCGGATAATTTCCCATCATATACTGGCGACTTATCGTCTTAAAGCCAGGCCGGTTTAATAAACACCGGATAATTTATAATCATGCTTTATTCAACCTGTTCCTGCATACAACAAGTTTAAGGTGTCCTGGCGGTTTACCGCCGGACGGGTCATAATGCCCAACATATAACCTGGGGGTATAACCAAGGCTGCACATAAGAATAATCAAACATGAAATATATCATACCTATGACATTGAATCACATCATTGGTTTACCAACTTTTTGTAGTAAGGGTGATAACCCCAATCTTGAGTAATGATAACTCCTTTCATACTGCGACGGTTTATGATAAAACCATACCGGGTTGTGATAAACACCGGTTTAACCATATATAATACTGGCGACTCGTAGCCAAACCAGACCGGGCTGATAGTCTCCGGATTATAACTTGATCCTGTACTGACAACTTGTAGTTGAAAGCCGAGTCGGGTTGACAAACACCGGTTTACTCCATAATAGAGTGGTAACAAAAAATCAAACCGGGCAGATAGTCCCCGGATTAAGAATTAACCGTGTTCCATCAATTGACAGTCGAACCGGATTAAAATATTGTCGGTTTAAAAAACGCAACAAAAAATCGAATACCAATTATGAGAAAACATGGCAACAAAGGTAATAACTTTTTGCAAAAGAAAAGCTTTACTGAGCGGTCAGATGGCATTACCATGGTCAGACGCAACCAAGCTCCCCGGCGTAGCGATGGTGCCGGTCGGCGAGTCCCCAAAGACTCTTGGCGAGTACGCCGCCAAGTGGCATGACATTGGTTGGGTTCGACCAAGCCCCAAATGACTCTGGCCCTATTGGCCGACCAAGAGGCGTGACGGTTCGAGACGTGACCGTGTCCCCAAATTGAGTGGCTTTCGCCTATCAAGAGGTGTTGCATTGGTTGGACACGACCAAGCCCCAAGTGATAAAACAAATGTCAAGGGGTAAACCGGAGGCCGCTTTAAAAATAGAAGCACTCCATGTAACCACGCATGATAAAAAAGACAGAGACCCCGCTTTATGAAGCAGAAGCCCCCATGTGATCAATAATATATTAGGCCAATAAGGCATGATACCCATGTTTGAACCGCGCATCATGGCAGCAGGTCCTCTTTGGCACCCTTTAACTTTTTGCGAGAGATAAATTCTTCTTGAACCGGGATCTTGAACCGGATATGGAGAGCTTCAAAGCTTTGTGGGAGAACAAATTTCCCTTAAACCGGATTGCAAACCGGAATCTTCATTTTCAGCCGGAAATTTTCTGACGGCCTTTAAAATCGAACTTGCGAGAAGTTAATTCCTTTTTTGAACCGGAAATTCTTAAACCGGATTTGAGAACTTCAGTGAAACTGGTCTCCCTTGAGCCGGATGTTAAACCGGAAACTTTTCTGATGACCCGGAACTTCTTCATTGAGCCGAGATTTTGTAATTGTCATATACTTTCTAAACCGGAAATTTTCTGACGGCCTTCAAATAACAGTAGCCTCCGGGACCGGGTTATCTTTCCCTCCATCGTCCCGGGTTCTTAAATTTGCTGAAACCGCAAGATTTCTTTGAGTCATGTCATCGTAGCCCCCGAGTCTCAAGGTGACTCGAAGAGTTGGCTTGAGATTCTCCATATTTGACCGTGATATAAACCGGCATAACTTGTATATCATTGCTGTTGATAGCATGATGTGAATCCACAGAAGATTGAGGTGACTGCGGCGGGTTATAAATGATCCCATATGAGCCGTGTCAACCTTTCGCCAATGGTTCCTTCAATGGCGATTTGAAGTTTAATCAAAACCGTAGTGGCGGCGACTTGTGCTTTGCCCATTGAACCATCCAAAGGCAAGCGGTGGTTGATGATAATTTTTCTCCAATTTGGAAGAAAACCGAGCTTCCCCGGTAGTGACTTGCTCATACTCAGTAAACAACTCGTGCAGACAAGTGCAGCCCGGTGTGTTGGTGTAGACCAGGCCGCGAGAGGCGGACGAAAAGGACGACCTCAGCATCAGAGGCCGCTCAGATAGATGAACCGGCCGCGGTGTTGTAAACCGCGCAGCGAAGTCAACCCGCGTCGTTTTGATGTAGTGAACAATTGTCCTGCATCAACAATATTGCAGACCAAGGCAAAGATAAACTGCTCTTTGACAAAAATAATATGTGCCCATAAAATATATTTAAAACGGATATCACCTGATGTGTCGGGCCAGCAATAATCCACCATGAAGTTGATGATTACTAGGTTAAGTTGAAATCACTCACGGGTGAGTCGGCCACGGGAGCAGACAGATGAATCAACCGTGCCGTTTGTAAACCGGTGCGGACGGGCGAGTCGTCCTCCTTGTTGTAAGCCGGCACGTGAACCGGCCGCGGGGGCGGACGGGCGTGTCGTCCGTGGCGTTGTAAGGTGGTGCGGATGGGAGTGTTGGCCGTGGCATTGCAAACCGGCACTGATGAAAGAGTTGGCCATGGCGTTAAACAAGCAGCACGAACCGGCGAAGTCGGCGGCGCGCGGACAACGAGCCAGTCACGGGTGTTGATGTAGCGGGGGCGGTGATTGGCTCACATATCCGTCCAGCTGCATGACACAGACGAGCGCCGGTGCAAACTGTTGCTTGTGCGCACTCCGTACCCGCGGCATAAATCACCTTTGTAGTGAATAATTATTCTGCATATAAAAAATATACAGACCAGAGTAATCATTCTTTGACGAAAATAATATGTGCTAAAATAAATAAAACTGATAGCACCTTGTATTTTTATCAGATGAATGCAGGAACTGATGCTGGATAATACTGGAAGTAGAGGCCAACACAAACCATCCTGACTAGAGGAATTTGCATGCCTCCACTTTCAATCATCCATCCGTTCACTTGATTCCTCATAATCGATTGGAGACTTCTGTTTCTGCCACTGTTTACTTCTACTAGCAACACCAATTGTGCTACTAGGGTCCTGTGGGCTCGTACGTATTTTTTCTTTGGATCCCATGTGACAGTCTTTGATGTTTGACAGTTCCTCAATATATGCAGAATTGATAACTCCTTTATGTTGTCTCCACTGTAGTATGAAATCCAAATGTCTTGTTTATCAGTAGCATGTTATTATCCACCGTGTTTTGAGAGACCAATAATCGGCACTTTCAATTTTCTCCTTCGTCATTTGGCATGTATCACATCAGCCCCATCATGATCCCCATTTCATCAAGTGTCAAGAGCATGTCAAAAACTCCTGCCTGGATGCCGTTGATACTATCTGAAAATCTTTGCGCTGTTATGAGAAAACTCCTAGGACGCTGCCACCAACAAGATTGATATCTCGGACATGCCTATTAAGCAGGTGCTTTCCGCTAAACGATCTTCAAAAAATCCTTCCATCCTTCACTTATTGATGTTTAACACGGCTTCGTGTTCAAAAATATACTGGTATACGTGAGCTTGCCCGGTACACCAATTGTTCCACCCAGCTGCAGAGCTGCTGTCTTCAAGGAATTTTCACACCCGGTGCTGCTAATTGACCAGTAGTTTTGCTTTCTTGAACCACGATCTGCCGATGTCATAATCACTTTATTTGCAACTAATGTGCAAGAACTGCGATCGCGAGCATCCAAGATTTATTACTCCGTACTTGTTGTACACGACGAGCACAAGGCGCACTAAAGCGATACCCGCGGCGTCCGCGGCCTCGGCAACGGCGACCGGTGGCTTGGTGCGAAACCGATTGCGCCGCGGCTGAACCGAGCCGGTGTAAACCAAGGCCACGTGGGCGAGGCAAAGGCGACGCGAGGCGAAACGACAAAGCGGCGGCAATTCAATGGCAGCCGCCGTGTGGTGAACCGGCAGCAGCACGCGCGTCTCAAGACGGATTAACTCGAGAACGGCGAGGCGCCCGGTCAAGGCCACAACGGTGGAGGCAGCAGCCCATAGGCAAGTGCGCCCAAGGCTTGCTCGCAGGGTCGCGACACTCGCTCTTGGCCACCGGGCGAACGGAATGAGGTTGCGGCGGTCGGTGGCGGCTGTATCCATGAGGCCCGCAACGAGGCGAGCAAAGCGGCGCAATCGACTCGGGACGGCCCGGCGAGGCGGAATCCGGCGGCTGAGGAGGTGGACCAGCGTGGCCGAACGAGGCAAATCTGAATCGTGGCTGGTTCAGTTTCCGCGTCGTGGGTATCCTTTTTTTTAGGCCGCCGTACGTGGCACTAACACCTCGCATGATGGAATCCATCTATCTTCACGTAAGGGTGGTATTTTCCAGGCTTGAGCAAGGTAGCAGCAGTACCTTTGTCTTTTCCTAGTACTTTTGACTCACTTTAATACCTTGATGTGAACACCACGGATCGCATCACGGGATTTTTCCTTTTCTACTATTTCGGCCGCCGGCGTCCATTGATCTTGTGTGCACTCGCAGCGAGGAATCAAGCGCTTTCGATGTTGAAAAGTCTGCCCCGATCTGTTGTAGTCCCACGATTTGTGTCATGTTGATTCGGATCTGAAAGACATCCAGTCGGTCTCGGCGAAACACTCACGCCTATGACTTTTCTTCTTCTCAAGAGTAGCCGTAACCAATACAAATCAACGACTTGTCAGTTGATCTGACACGTCTTCTTCGTAAATCCGTCGCCAAGCGATTTGAAATCAGTCCAAACGATTGCAAGTGCGTGGTCGACCAAAGATATAACCTAAATCTTTCTCGACATTAAATCCCACAGATCTAAAATCCAAACTGATGAACTTCAAGCTGATGCAAAGCCCTTCCAAACCGGCTTATTCAGACAATTGCAAACTTCTCGATCCCTGAAGAGATCCCTTCAAGAACTCATCACCACCGTGCGCAGGCCCCACGGTGGGCGCCAACTGTCGTGGATTTGTCACGGCAGATGTCCTTAGTGACAGGACTTAGTCGCGAGGCCAACGCATCTATGTGGTAGCTTGAGAGGGGTTGAGCGGAATCGAGAGACGCAACACAAGACAGGGATTTAGACAGCTTCGGGCCCCGGGAAACATCATCCGGTAAAAACCCTACATGCTGTTTGAGGCTAGGTCTCATTATCATCACGAGGAGTCGCCAGAACCGGCTCTCCTCTTTGTGTCTAGCCCTAAGATTATTGCTTGTACCTTCTAACTTGTCCTTCTTTGGGGAGCCCTGCCCCCCCTTATATATGTTGAAGGGGCGGTTTACATGTGGAGTCCTATTAGGATTAGGATTAGTCTATCTCTAATACAAACCGGATACAAGTCCTAGTCTTAACTCCTTGTAAGGCAAATATTCCTTTCCTCTTAAACCGGCCCACAATAGTTGAACCAGCCTTCTGGGCCTTAGGCCTTGTCATCCGTCTGTCCCGCCCGCCGGGTTACTAATGAACTGCCAAGACCGGGCGGGTTACCTGTGAATCATCCAGTCCGGCCGGTTTACACTCCCGGCCGGTTTACACCGCGGGGTATATCCCCGACAATTCCCGACACGCATCGTCACCTCGTCCTTCGCCAGTCTCCGTTTATTCTGCAGCTCCTGCTGTGAGTTACAAATATGAGCAACGGCACCGGTATCAAATACCCAGGAGTTACTACGAGTACTGGTAAGGTACACATCAATTGTATATCAAATATACCTTTGGTGTTGCCGGCCTTCTTATCCGCTAAGTATTTGGGGCAGTTCCGCTCCAAAGGACCCTTCCCTTGCAAAGTAAAAGCACTCGTTTGTGCTTGGGTCCATTCTTTGACTTCTTCCCAAGGCGGCTTATTTGGCGCGCAACATCCTTGCCGCCCTTCCCAAGTTCTTCTTGCCCTTGCCCTTCTTGAACTTAGTGGTCTTATTGACCATCAACACTTGATGTTCTTTCTTGATTTCAACCTCTCGCTGTCTTGAGCATTGAAAACACTTCAGAATGGTCTTCACCATCCCTCGCATGTTGTAGTTCATCACAAAGCTCTTGTAGCTTGGTGGGAGCGATCGAGGATTCTGTCAATGACCGCCTCATCTGGGAGGTTAATGTTCACTGGGTCATATGGTTGTGTAACCTGCACATCTTGAGTATGTGCTCACTTGTGTAACTGTTTTCCTCCATCTTACAAGCTGTAGAACTTGTCGGAGACATCATATCTCTCGACCGGGCATGAGCTTGGAAAACCATTTTCAGCTCTTGAACATCTCATATGCTCCGTGATGCTCAAAACGCTTTTGGAGCCCGGTTCTAAGTGTAAAGCATGCCGCGACCGAACGAGGGAGTAATCATCAAGACGAGACCGCCAAGCGTTCATAACGTCTTGGTTCTTCGACGGAGCGTCACCTAGCGGTCCTTCTAGGACATATTGTTTCTGGCAGCTATGAGGATGATCCTCGTGTTCGGACCCATCAGTATAGTTGCTGCCATCATCTTTCAGCTTGGTTTTCTCTAGGACGCGTTGAAGTTCATGTTGACATCAGCGTTGGCCATTTGATCTACAAGACATATTTGCAAAGGTTTTAGACTAATTTCATGATAATTAAGTTCATCTAATCAAATTATTCAATGAACTCCCACTCAGATTAGACATCCCTCTAGTCATCAAAGTGTTACACGATCCGAGTCGACTAGGCCGTGTCCGATCATCACGTGAGACGGACTAGTCATCGTCGGTGAACATCTTCATGTTGATCGTATCTTCCATACGGACTAGTCATCGTCGGTCTCCGTGTTCCGAGGCCATGTCTGTACATGCTAGGCTCGTCAAGTTAACCCTAAGTGTTTTGCGTGTGTAAAACTGTCTTACACCCGTTGTATGTGAACGTAAGGATCTATCACACCCGATCATCACGTGGTGCTTAAAGCATTTAACTGTAGCAATGGTGCACGTTAGGGAGAACACTTCTTGAAATTGTTGTAAGGGATCATCTTATTTACTACCGTCGTTCTAAGTAAACAAGATGCATAAACATAATAAACATCACATGCAATTATATAGTTGTGACATGATATGGCCAATATCATATAGCTCCATTGATCTCCATCTTCGGGGCTCCATGATCATCTTGTCACCAGCATGACACCATGATCTCCATCATCATGATCTCCATCATCGTGTCTTCATGAAGTTGTCACGCCAACGACTACTTCTACTTCTATGGCTAACGCGTTTAGCAATAAAGTAAAGTAGTTTACATAGCGTTCTTCAATGACACGCAGGTCATACAAAAATAAAGACAACTCATATGGCTCCTGCCGGTTGTCATACTCATCGACATGGAAGTCGTGAATCCTATTACAAGAACATGATCTCATACATCACAATTCATCATTCATCACAACTTCTGGCCATATCACATCACATGAACAATCGCTGCAAAAACAAGTTAGACGTCCTCTAATTGTTGTTGCATCTTTTACGTGGCTGCAATTGGGTTCTAGCAAGAACGTTTTCTTACCTACGAATGACCACAACGTGATTTTGTCAACTTCTATTTACCCTTCATAAGGACCCTTTTCATCGAATCCGCTCCAACTAAAGTGGGAGAGACAGACACCCGCCAGCCACCTTATGCAACTAGTGCATGTCAATCGGTGGAACCGGTCTCACGTAAGCGTACGTGTAAGGTTGGTCCAGGCCGCTTCATCCCACAATACCGCTGAAGCAAGAAAAGACTAGTAGTGGCAAGCAAGTTGATAAGATCCACGCCCACAACAAAATTGTGTTCTATTCGTGCATTAGAGAACTACGCATAGACCTAGCTCACGATGCCATTGTTGGTGAACGTTGCAGAAAATTAAAAAATTTCCTACGAACCAAGATCCATCTATGAGTTCATCTAAGCAATGAGTCAAGGGAGTGAGTTTGCATCTACATACCACTTGCAGATCGGGTGCGGAAGCGTTCAAGGGGATGGTGATGATGGAGTCGTTACTCGCCGTGATTCAGATCACCGATGACCAAGTCTGAGCGGACAGCACCTCGCGCTCAACACACGTACAGACGGGAGACGTCTCCTCCTTCTTGATCCAGCAAGGGGTAGGAGAGGTTGATGATGATCCAAAGAAGATGACGGCGTGGTGGTGGATGCAGTGAGAACTCCAGCAGGCTTTCGCCAAGCGACTACGGAGGAGGACGAGGTGTAGCAGGGGAGGAGGCGCCAACACAAGGGTTGCGGCTGCCTCCCCTTGCCCTCCTTGTATAGGCCCCTGGGGGCGCCGCCCCGGGAGATTGAATCTCCCAAGGGGCGGCGGCCAAGGGGGAGAGTGCCCCAAGGCATGTGGGCGCCCCACCCTAGGTTTCAACCCTAGGCGCGAGGGGTGGGCCTAGGGGGGCGCACCAGCCCACTATGGGCTGGCTCCCCTCCCACTTCAGCCCATGGGGCCCTTCGGGATGGGAGGCCCCACCCGGTGGACCCCCGGGACCCTTCCGGTGGTCCCGGTACAATACCGGGTGACCCCGAAACTTTCCCGATGGCCGAAATACCACTTCCTATATATAATTCTATACCTCCGGACCATTATGAAACTCCTCGTGACGTCCGGGATCTTATCCGGGACTCCGAACAACATTCGGTATGCTGCATACTCATATTCATACAACCCTAGCGTCACCGAACCTTAAGTGTGTAGACCCTACGGGTTCGGGAGACACGCAGGCATGACCGAGACGACTCTCGGGCAATAACCAACAGCGGGATCTGGATACCCATGTTGGCTCCCACATGCTCCTCGATGATTTCATCGGATGAACCATGATGTCGAGGATTAAACAACCCCGTATACAATTCCCTTTGTCAATCGGTACGTTACTTGCCCGAGACTCGATCGTCGGTATCCCAATACCTTGTTCGGTCTCGTTATCGCAAGTCACTTTACTCGCATCAGTAATGCATGATCCCGTGACCAACCACTTGGTCACTTTGAGCTCAATATGATGATGCATTACCGAGTGGGCCCAGAGATACCTCTCCGTCATACGGAGTGACAAATCCCAGCCTCGATCCGTGTCAACCCAGAGACACTTTCGAGATACCTGTAGTGCACCTTTATAGTCACCCAGTTACGTTGTGACGTTTGATACACCCAAAGCACTCCTACGATATCCGGGAGTTACACGATCTCATGTCCTAAGGAAGAGATACTTGACATAGGAAAAGCTCTAGCAAACGAACTACACGATCTTATGCTATGCTTAGGGTTGGGTCTTGTCCATCACATCATTCTCCTAATGATGTGATCCCGTTATCAACGACATCCAATGTCCATAGTCAGGAAACCATGACTATCTGTTGATCACAACGAGCTAGTCAACTAGAGGCTCACTAGGGACATATTGTGGTCTATGTATTCACACGTGTATTACGATTTCCGGATAATACAGTTATAGCATGAATAAAAGACAATTATCATGAACAATGAAATATAATAATACTTTTATTATTGCCTCTAGGGCATATTTCCAACAACGGTACATCAGGATGCTAAGTTGAAGATGTTTTATAGTTTATATTAATAACCGTGCAACAAGCCACGCATGTACAGGACGCATGCAGCCATGCATGTACACAAGCCAACGCACTAACTCCATTTGATCCAACTCATGCACATACGCGCACAACATGGAGCACACAATGCACGTACACAACACGTGCATGCACACACACTCAGCCGCAGAATGCACGTGAATAACACATGCATGCACACACACTCGGCTGGCTGCATGGAGGCGTGCACCATCTGCGGTGACGTCCGGTTCGTCGTGCTACAGCGAAGCTCGCACACAACGGCGCCTACGCATCTCTTGCAACACCTCTTTGTCGTCGTTGCTCAACGACTAGTCGGAGACGAAGACGACCATAGCCTCGTCCTTAGAGCTAGCACCGATGGAAAAACACGCACGTTGCACGCACACGAGCACGTACGGAGTGCCCACGACGTGGTGCGTCCCCAGTCACCTCTACTCCTTCTGCGCTGTTGTCTATCAAGGCGGCTGCATGCCTAATGATGATGTGGGTGAGATCTTCTAGGACTTAGATGATGACGAGGAAAATTATGAGACACAAGGTGACGTACACCGTCAAGGTCCACGGTCAAGGGGGTGCTAAGTGCTAAGTGCTTAGATGTGCTTAGATGAGGCGCTAAGTGCATTAAATGGCTTAGTAACTCAAGTCTTCAATGCATAGGTGCTTAGTTTATTGTTTCTAAGCTTGCTTCATTTAATTAGCTATAGACTCAAAACTGTCTTTCCACTGTTTCTTCCTACGGTCACCAAACTAGTCTCTCTCTTCTGAATTAACTTGCCACATCTTATTTTATGCCTACGTGGCAGGCTTAGCAGCTATACATGGTGGAGCACTGGGAGAGGCCAAGGCTAGTCATAGTGGGGAGTAACTTATACTGTAACATATTACTATGTTACTCTAAACATCTCTATAAACCGGAAAGGAGGGAGTAGTAACACAGACTAGTGTCATATGCATAGTATGGGAGCACATGATATTTCCCTGTCTGGACCGATCCCAAGTTGGCTTCTCACCTTCTTGGCCCAACAAAAACCCCTCCCCCCTCCCGCGCGTGCTCCCCGCCCTGCGCCCGCTGAGCCCGCCGCTCCACATTGATGGCAAGTCAGGGTAACGCGACCTGACACTAATTCCATCATTGAAGCGGCGCGCCGACCGAGGGCACCGCCCGCTGCACGCCTGGCATTTCAGACTACACAATGGAGAGTAACTTTAGAGAAAGTACTACAATTAGATGACATAAGCAGGCTATAAGGATTTAAGTATAGTATTTGTGCTTAGTTGAAGAAGAGAGTTGAGGAGAGAGAAGAGAAGCGGATTGTAAACTTGTAGCCGGTTGTAGCAGGAGCACCAACATACTTTGTGAGACAAAAGGTGGGGCTATTATTAATGATATAGTATTTATACTAAAGGGACTAACGGACGCCTTAATTACTCCGTTTTTTGTTTGAGACAAACCTTGGTGGGGCTATTATTGACTTGGACGTGGGGTTTGGGGGCCAAAGGCCTACTATTATACTTGATCTTACTCGCACGACCGACCTGACATGCTCTACCCTAGCCACCGTTGTATCATATGGTTTCGCACCGTTCCAGATCTTAGCGCTGCCATGCAATTCTTCTCTAGCCCTCCTTCCGGCGTGCACCGCGAGAAGAGACAACAGTCCTCCGAACCCCGCCTTTCGTGATCCTGTACGACTAGCCACGGTGGGAGTAACTTCAGCAGTAACATCGAGTCCAACACAGCAAATTTGCTTATGTGGCAGTGAATTAATGAGGAGAGAGGTAGTTATAGTAACTTAGCTAGTGACTGTAACATCACATGTCCCAATGCAATATGAGTCTATAACCTCATAAATGAAGCTTTGCATGTTACCACACTTATGTTACTAACCACTATGAAGGTAGTAACATAGTCTAGGAATATGTGTATGTTACTAGTGTATGTTACTCACCATTGTGGCTAGTCTACGGGAGAGGGGCGATCATGTTTTTGGGGAGCACACTCCTATGACTGCTACCAGCGACGACTTCCTCAACAACAGCCTTCTTCCCCGACCTCGGTAACCTCTTCATCAACGACATGAGTGACAACATCAACCACAGTGGTTCTGCTCCCGCTGTACAGTATGAGATTCTGTCCTCCTGGTTTAGTACGCATCATTACTTTGATGTTTGCAATTGTCGTCATGATCTATTTACTGCTGATTCGGATTAAATCTCATAGTAAATTGCTCATATATTCAACAATCTAATCAAAAAAACCTGATTATAGGAAATTTACTCCGAGTAGTTTTGCTGCGCTTTTGAAGCCGCCTACTTTTAAGGGGGTGCAATATAAAAGGTGGCGCACAAGAGCAGTATATTGGTTTCAAATCATGTACTGCTATGACGCTACTAAGGGTAAGCCTGAGGGCGATCTTAATCCTACACAGCAGGAAGCTTTTCAGAACATGGATACCCTCTTCAAAGCCGCCCTGTTGAGTGTTCTTGAGGATTCCATTGTGGATTCATATATGTCATTTGACAGCGGCAAAGACATGTGGGTTGTGCTCGAGGCCACGTTTGGGCCCTCGGGCACTGGCAACGAGTTGTATGTCATGGAGCAATTCTGTGACTACAAGATGACTGATGAGCGCTCTGTTGTTCAAGCAGACTCATGAGATACAGTCACTCTCTAAGGAACTTGAGTACTTTAAGTGTGTGTTGCCGGACAAATTTTTTGTTGGGGCCATCATTGCCAAGCTTCCACCTTCGTGGAACGATTTTGCTACTTCTCTGAAAAACAAGAGACATGATTTTTCTGTTTTGGATCTCATTAGCACTCTTGATTTTGAGGAGAAGGCGAGAGCAAAATACACACGTGCTTGGGTCGCTGAGGGAGCTTCTAGTGCCCACATGGTACACGAGAAGAACTTCTAGCCCAACCAGCCCCAGAAAAACAAGAACAAATCTCAGGGGAAAGGCAACTTTGATGCAAAGAACAAGCCGTCACATTCTACCAACTTCAAGAAGAATTCTCATAACGGGAAGGGATACAAACCTCAATTTTGGTAGAACCGCACAAAATTTATATGGTTGCATCTACCTGCTGTCAGCTAACCTCATGGTGCTCCAAGTATTCCTACATTCGTAACTAGGTACAATGACCACCGCAAGATGAAATTAGCTTATTAAAGACGTTGACTTCTGTCAATGCAAGGCGGAACGATCTGTCATGTGTGGAGGAGCAAACAAAATGTGCAAAGCGAAGGTGGAAATCAACCAAGGACTTATAAAATTATATATAATCTTCCTCGGGCAGGTCAAGATCCCTTCGTCCCGATGATCGTGTTTTGTCATGCCGAGCTATTGATATGTGCTACTGTTTTGCAACACCGTTTAAGTATAGCTACTGTTTTCCTATCTTTTCAGATTCAGGACAATGAATATGATTTCAGGGGAACTGCACAATATGGACTCATGTTGAGTCATCTCTATTGCCTCATGTGTTTGCTGCAAATGTGTCAGCATCAATTGCAAGATGAGGCAGCTAGCTAGCTGTGGAGTTGCCAACATGCTCAAAGTGCTCGCAACATTGAGAAGAAACAAGCATGCCCAGGAAATTAATGTGTGCGCGGGGAGGCCCTTTGCTCAGAGAAGCATCGACCGATTTTCTTTATTTCCACACCTTCTCACAGCTTTGAATTGGTTATAGTATGGTGAATCATTGATATGCATAAACATGCTGAACTTTTGTTCTTCTGAATGTTAGTATGCATACCGTATCTTCTGAAGCTTAGTTTAATGTGAGTATCTGCATCCAGTACTGCATCCTCTAATTTAGTGGATGCACACAGAGAAAATAAATCTCCTTAATTTACTCCATAACCACCCTATTAAATAGGCCTAGTAACAAACCAGGCGCATGCAATGGCCGGCGGGCACATGCATCCTGCATGCATGGCCAGTCAGCAAAGTCCATGCGCCAGCTCCAATGCAGCAACACAAAAGAAGAGAGCGGTTCTTCGGAAAAAGTGAGTAGTTAGTGCAGCGGGCCTTATAAACATGAACAGCTCGCTCTCCTGCTTCCGTCCCCCCCAATTCCCACTGCTCCGCAATCTTCCTCACTCGTCCAGAAAACCCCCGCTCACCTTCTTCCTCACTCATACAAAAAATGCCTGCTCCTCTTCTTCCACTCCTCCAGAAATGCCCAGCCCTCCTTCTTCCCCACTCGCACTACCACTAGGCTTGTCTCTGGCTACTCTGCTCAAACCCGTGAGCTCGGCGCGATACCCACAACAAAAATGGAGTCGGCTGGCCCCAGCGCCAAGAAGATGAGGCTCCCGCCAGCGGCGACGCTGGTTGTAGATCCCACACCCGGTAGCGCGGGGAGAAGCGGCGAGCCCCCCCCCCCTTCCCACCCACCCGGATCTGAGGAACCGGTAGAATCTCCGGTGGACCGCATCAGCGATCTCTCGGACGTCATCCTTGAGGAGATCATCTCGCTTCTCCCCACCAAGGATTGCTGCCGCACATAAGTCCTCTCAACTTGGTGGCGCCCTCTATGGCGCACCGCGCCCCTCAATCTCGACTGTCGTCAGATATATGTCCTTCCTGAATTTGATCTCCTCAGAGCCATCGTCTCTTCTCACCAGCAGGGCCCCATTCAATGCCTCTGCATCCCGACACGCTACCTGCTGTCCATACCCGGCAAGGTGGACGCTTGGCTGACATCCCCTGAATTCGGAAAACTCCAGCAGTTTGAGTTGTACCATTACCACAAAAGCTTCATACCATGAACACACCAAGAATTTGTGCCCACGCCACCGTTGTTCATCTTGCGGTTTTCCTCCTCTCTCCACACCGCCACTGTCGTGGTCTGTGGGCACGAGCACCTATGGGGAAGGGGGCCCCTTTTGGTTCGGCAAGGGAGCGGAGGGCGCACGCAGAGCAGATCGAGGCGAAGGCACACGGTGGAGATTTTTACCCAGCTTCGGAGCTCTCCTGGAGAGATAAAACTCCTACTGCTGCTTTGTGTTTGTATTTGTTCTTGCTCGAAAGCGTGGGTATGCTGTGGTCTCGAATGAGTCGAACTGTACCGAACCCCCTCTACGTGCGCACGGGCCTCCTTTTTATAGTCTAAAGGGGTCACCGACAGGTGGCAACGCAAAGAGAGGGGTAGAAAGGTAAAAACGTGGGTTGGTACAACTACTATCAACAGTGTCCCCTACCTAACTCTGACGGCAGGGGACAAGAGCATTTAATGCCCGTCCGGTCGCTCCAACAGTGTAGGAAACGACCGTTAGGGGCGCCACCGATCGCCACGATGGCCTCCTAGTCACCTTCGCTCGCCACCTCGCACCGCTAGGCTGCACAGCTACACGCCACGTGCACCAGGAGTGATCCTGTGGCGACACGTCGTCGGGTGAGCTGGAGCGTGGGCGCAGAGTGGTGGCCTTGCCGCAAAGAAGCTGCCTTTGCCACGGTCATTGTCTTGTCGCACCGCAAGCTTGCCGCTCGTCGGGTCTTGCCGGATATCTTGTGATGCGTCGCGCGCAAGTCTTCAAGCGCCTTTGTTGCCCTTCCGCAAGCTCCTCTTGCCGGGTCTTGTCCTTCCCGCAAGCTTCTCTTGCGGGGTTTGTCCTTCCCGGCAAGCTCCTCTTGCCGGGCCTTGTCTTCAAAGTTAACACTTTGTTCTTGAATGGTAGTAATAGGAATGGCGGCGGTCTTGGCGGACGCCGGCAAGCCTTGCCGCTGGCGCTGCGTTGTCTGGTGCCCAAGTTCGGGTACTAAGGTACCCCTACTTTAGTACACCGACAGAGCCCCGGCTGGGCCATACACGGTGCCGAAGGCTGTTGGGCGAGCCCAAAACAGGCACGGCACGCGCCCGAGTCAAAACCAGATCCACTCGAATCCACGCGTCCTCTCAGAAGCAGTGCGCGTCAATCGCGGCGTCGTGGGAGACGTGGGTGGCGTGCACGATTTTCAAGGCGCCCACCCCCGTGATCACGGGACGGGGCGAGGTCACCTCATCTGTCGTCTCGGCTCAGATCCTCGCCACGCTGCTCCCATGCGCTTGGGGTCACGGACGGTGGAAGTGGGAATTGGGCCGTCATGGCGGAGGCAGCGGTAGGCCCCGATTCTCCGCTTCTTCT
Source organism: Aegilops speltoides (assembly GCA_021437245.1). Taxonomy (NCBI): domain Eukaryota; kingdom Viridiplantae; phylum Streptophyta; class Magnoliopsida; order Poales; family Poaceae; genus Aegilops; species Aegilops speltoides. Next base: position 361,000,133 of record CM038144.1, read on the forward strand.
CGTGCCTCGATTGGCTGAGCTGGGCGGCTAAGCCCCACCTCGCTCCTTAAAAGAGCGGAAGGGGCGCAGGCCTGCACTCTCTCATCTCCTCCTTTCTACAGTTTCTGCTCCCCTTCCTCTCATTTGCCATGGAGGGAGGGAACCTCGGCCCTTCATCGGTGGCGGCGAGGGTCGCCGCCAGGCAGCGCGCCCCTCCCTATCCCGCTCTCGTGGTGGCAGAACCAGCCACAAGGGGAAGAGGGAGGGGGCGAGGTCGTGGACGAGGCCGAGGACGAGGTCGAGGCGCTCGGGGAAGAGGCGGGCGGGGCGGCGCACCATCTCCGCCTCCGGTGGCGGCTCTTCTCCCCGCGGCGGTCCATACAGGGGACGACCCTTGCGAGTTCTTCGTCAAGCTGCGCTGGGCGCCTCGTCGTCGCCTCCGGCTTCCGGCTCCGTTTGCGAGCGCGATGGAGTCGGATCCGCCCGAAACACTGAGATTGCACATGAGGGGCTGTGCAATCAGCGGCACGCGAGTCCGCGTTGTATTCCCAGCCCCTAATGTGATGTATCTTGACCATGGGTGGAAGACGTTCGCCCGTATCCACAGCCTGACGGCGGGGTTTACCCTCCATTTTAAGTTAATGGAGGGCGACCTCCTCTCCGTCAAGGTCTTCGGGGACTCCGGCACTCGGGCGAAGTGCTGCGTGGACAGCTCCTCTGACAGCGAAGACTCCCCCTCGAGCGAGAGTGACGAGGAGGAGAGCGACAGCGACGACGAGGGTAGCGGGCGGCGGGATGACGGGCCCGACTAGGTGTCGGGCGTCGCCTCGTGCGTCACCGGAGACCCCATCATCCGTGTCGCCGGCGCCTTGAACTCCCCGGGGTCGTCTCCTTGGGCGGCTGGCGTAGGGAGGCTGCGGAAGGGGAAGAGGGCTGGCGGCAAGGCCGTCAAGTCGGAGTACGAGGGCGTGGTGCCTCGACAATCAGGCCGACGTCCTACGCCCGATCTTCGAGCTCGCTTCGGCGCCGCCATCACTGGCCCAGCCTCCGGACAGCCCCCGGATGTTCTCTTGGTGTCTTCTGGCACCCGTAGCTCGCCTAGGCGCCCCTTTTGCCCTCTTTGCCTCCTTGACCTACCTCCTGAAAAGAGAGACAGGAAAGGGATTACGGGCATCTTATCTTTTTAGTTTGTAAGCCTTCGCCCTTAGTCGCATCTAAAACTTGTAATCCTCTCTTTCATGTTTTTCATCCTCTATGGATCAGATTCTGTGGGATGTTTTTTAATGAAAAGGGGAAGCTTGCTATGTTATATCCTTTACTTGATTCCATCTCTTGTATGTTTTTGCCCTTACGCTTTTAGGGAACTTGCCGGTGCAAACACCCTTGCCGCGAGCGCTGAGTGCGGAACTTCAGCAGCCTGCTGGCGGCATTACCCCCGGCAAGAAACCTTGTCGGGCTAGTCGCAGCGCGCTTTCATTGTTGAGCGGACTCGAAACAAAATAAAGGCGCAACTTAGCCGCGAGCCGGTTCCTCCGCGCACAGGTTTCCCATACAAGGGACGGTCGTTCAACAAATATAACTTCGCGTTCCCCAGTCCATAAGAGGATGCATGATGAGGGACGAAAAACATATCTGATATCGCAGCCCCCGGCAACTCTGGCTTGCCGGAGATGAATCTTGGTACTCGCAGCCCCCAGCAACACTGGCTCGCCGGGACCCAGGCGCCGGCGCACCTTTCTCTCCTTTCCTTGTTCTTGCCGCTGCTAGATGTGTCATAGGAACAATCTCTTAAAGCGCGGCAAGTTATTTACTGTAATATAACTTTGTCCTGGGCAATGCTGGCTATGTTATCTCCTTTATTCAGTTCCACTCCTTGTATGTCTTTACCCTACGCTTTTAGGGAACTTGCCGGCGCTAACATGCTTGTCGCGAGCGCTGAGTGCGGAACATCAGCAGCCTGCTGGCGGTGTTGCCTCCGGCAAGAAACCTCGTCGGGGCTAGTTGCAGCACGCTTTTATTGTTGAGCGGACTCGAAACAAAGTAAGGGTGCAACTTAGCCATGAGTTGTTTCCTCCGCGCACAGGTTTTCCATACAAGGCACGGTCGTTCAAGGAGATAACATAAAAATTTATAAACTGACTGTGCTCAAATTTTGGCAACTTAGCTTTTCTGTCTTCTGCGTTCCGGCAAGGCTATGCTTCTTTGGATGACACCTAGTCCACATCGTTATCAAGCTCCGACAACGAGGACTAAAGGCGCAAATATTGCTGCGGGAACATCCGCTTCTACGACAAGAATCTGGGATCCTATCGGAGCGTGATGCTCCCCGGCAAGCGTGTTTGGACACAGCTTGTCGGGAGCGTCTGCTTCGACGAAACAAACCCTAGGGCTTGTCGGAGCAGACTGCTCCTCAGCACTTTCTGTGTTGATCCTGGGGACCTTCTTGGCGGCGGCTTCGGGGAGCTCTGCCGGAAAGTAGTCGCCAGTAACCAACTTTTCTCTCCTTGCGGCTGCACAGATTCATCCTTGCCGGAGTCAGAACTTGTCGGGGAAGCCCCCTGCTTGTCGCTGGATTCGCTTGCCGCGGTTGCTGGCTCATCATCTGCCTCCCTCTCCGCTACTAACGCAGCACTAACCACTTGATTGGTTGCCGCCAGATATAGTAGCAACTTCTCTTGTGGTTTAGGTGCGACAAGTGTTGGAGTGGAAGATAGGTATCTCTTCAAGTCCTGCAGCGCAGCCTCCGCTTCCGGAGTCCATTTCATCGGACCCGCCTTTTTCAAAATTTTGAAAAATGGCAGGGCACGCTCAGCAGACTTAGAGATGAACCTACTAAGAGCAGCAACGCAGCCAGCAAGCCTTCGCACATCCTTGACGCGCTTCGGGGCTCCAATCAGCTCGATGGCCTTGATCTTGTCGGGATTGGCTTCGATCCCCCGCTGAGATACAAAGAATCCGAGAAGCTTGCCGGAAGGAACTCCAAACACGCACTTCTCGGGATTCAACTTGAGGTTGATCTTGCGCAGATTTGCAAAAGTCTCGTCCAAATCTTGGATCAGAGTCTCTTTGTCCTTGCTCTTGACCACTATATCATCCATGTAGGCTTCTACATTTCTGTGCAGCTGTGGCTCAAAAGCATGACTGACTACTCTTGCAAATGTTGAGCCGGCATTCTTTAGTCCGAAAGGCATTCGTACAAAGCAGTACGTGCCACATGGAGTAATGAATGCGGTCTTCTCTTCATCCTCTTCTGCCATGAAGATCTGGTGATATCCTGAATATGCATGAAGGAATGAAAGCAGATCACATCCTGCCGTGGAGTCGACAATCTGGTCAATGCGCGGCAAGGGAAATGGATCCTTGGGACAAGCTTTATTAACATCAGTGAAGTCAATACAAAGCCTCCATTTCCGTTTGCTTTGCGCACGACTCTCGGATTGGCTAACCACGTTGGATGGAGTACTCCTCGGACCAAGCCCGCTTTGCTTCCAATTTCTTGATCTCTTCAAAGAATGAACTCTTGGCGCTCTACCGCTTGCTTCGACTCTCGCTTGACGGGCCGCGTGTGAGGGCAGACGGCAAGGTGGTGCTCAATTACTTTCAGGAACACCGGGATATCGGATGGTTGCCATGCAAACACATCGACATTCGCCCGCAGCAGAAAGCAACAATGGCGCTTTCCTATTTAGGATCAAGCGTGGGCGATGGTGAAGGTGCCACCGGTGCCGTCCTCCTTGGCGCCACTTTCTTGGTCTCTGGTGAAGCTGTCTTTGCCTTCTTGCACTTGCTGGTGGAGCTCGATGGTGCGTCCTCGACGGTAGCGCAGCACTCCGAAGAGGTGCGCTTGCCGGAGTGGGCAACAGAGCTACTCTTGCCGGACTTGGTCTTCTTCTTCTTCCCGGGAGCTTCAGCGGCAAGTGGTTTGCGCTCTGCTGCGGCTCGTTGCTTCCCGGTAGATCTTGTCGGTACAGATAAGTGCATCTTTCTTGTCGCCGTGGACGAAATAACACTTATCGAACCGGCATCTTGAGCATGTTGTAAGCATAATGAGAGGCTGCCATGAACTTGGCGGTAAGGCCGACGGCCGAGTATCCCATTGTAGGGTAATGGGAAATCAGCAACGTCAAATGTGACTCTCTACGTCACGAAGTTCAGCTCGCTGCCAAAAGTTCTTGGCAAGTGTGATCTTCCCTTCGCTTGCTCCTTCCGGGTTGATCCTTGAAAGGTACCGTCTCTTCGAAGTTTGCCGTCAGGATCCGAAGCTTCTTGAGCACCGCGGAAGAGATCAGATTCAGGCCGGCCCCACCGTCAACCAACATCTTCGTGACCTTGAGGTTGCGGATGGTTGGCGAAACCAACATCGGCAAGCACCCGACCGCAGTGATGCGATCAGGGTGATCCTCAACATCAAAGACGATGGGCGTGCTAGACCACTTCAGGGGCTTGCGCGATTCGACTGATGGTTCTGCTGCATTCACCTCCCGCACCCACTGTTTGAGTTGACGGTGCGCGGTGTGCAGAGAAGCACCGCCGTCAACGCACAAAACCTCCGTCGCCTTCTGAAACTCTTGGTCGTCGGTCTCATCTTCATCCATATCATCATCCTCATCTTCTTCTTCGTCCTTGTCGCGGCCACGGGAAGGTCTATCTCCTTGCCGCTGCTTGGGCTTGCCGCGGCGCCCTCCCCGGGCGGGAAAGCTTCTTGCTGGATCCTGCGCCACCTTCCCGGGCCTTCTCCTTGTCGCGACGCTCATATTCAGCTTTCTATAGCTCTGCCATCTGCTCAACCTTCTTGCATGCTTGGAGGTCATGGCCCTTGGTGCGATGGATCTTGCAGTACTGCTTGTCGGAGCTGTCCTGCTTGTCGGCGGCTACCACAGCCTCACCGGAGTCACCAGCCTTGGCCTTGTCGGAGCCGCCTCCGTTGCCGGACTGCTCTAGCCTTTCTCTTTCTGTTATTCCGCCTCCGGTTCCTCTTTGCCGGAGGGGCATCCTCACTGTCAGATCCTTCTGCTCCTACATTCTCTCTGGGGAGTTTCCTCCCCTCTTCAAAGACGCGGCGACTTGTCTTGCCAGAGCATATAGCCCGCCGACATCTCGATCTTGCACATCGCCATCTCCTCCCTCATCCTGCGATTACGCGACGTTCGATGGAACACGCCGATAACCGCGGGGTGGACGCTCGGGATGTTGCGCCGCACTGGCTGAATCTCTGTATGTACTTGCGCAGGATTCTCCTTCCTTCGGGCAAGCAAGTGAAGATCGCTTTCTGGCCATGAGGCTTGTGGTCTTTGTGAATGCGCCGACAAACCGATGGCACAGTCCGCCTACGAAGAAATGGAGCTGTCCGGCAAGTGCATGAGCCAAGAGACGACGTTGGGCTTGAGCACCAGCTGGAAGTAGTTGGCGAGGATCTTCTCATCGCGCTTCGCAGCTCGCACCGCGATGGTGTAGACGCCGAGGAACTCCGACGGATGTATCCCGCCATCGCACTTTCGGGTATGTCGGCTTGAAGTTCTTGGTCTTTGGGCCATGGACTTGCCGCAGCTCACGAGTGAACGCAGGGCAACCTATCACAGACGGCAAGTCGCTGGTTCTTCGGGCGCATGCATATCGACAGTGGGCCCAGCGCGCTGGTCAGATTGACGCCGCGCTTCTCTTCTGTGCTCGATGCGAGTACGAGCGTCTTCGTGTCGTCGTTCTTGGAGAACTTGGCGTTGATCGCGGCGAGCTCGCGGGTCCAACGACGCGGTGGAGTCGGTGTCGAGGTTGGCCCGGTGAGTCGGCGATCTTGGCCTTCGGGGCGGGGAGTGCATGGTGGTGGCACCCCCAGCGGTCTTGTCGGCTTCGGCTTGCGCCCTCCGCTCCCTTGCCGGGGCTTCGATGTGCTCGGTTGCCGGGGCTTGTCAGCGTTGGCGAAGCCGACGAGGCTCTGAATGGTCATCCTCCAGTCGTCGATCTTGTGCGCGCCGAGGGTAATCTAGACTTGGTGAGCTCGGGCGATGCTTCCTCCGAGTCTTGGGCGGCGGTGGCGAACGACGTGAGGTGCGGATATGCTCGGACTCCCAACCGGGTTGGAAGGAGCAGACTTCGCCCAGCGACCGCACCTCACTCGTGCAAGATCTTTGGCGCACGCTGGTCTTGAACGTCTCGCGATCCGCCGGTTGGCCTTGTTCCAGCGCAAGTACGGTGCTAGGGGCACCGTGGCGTTGTCGATCTTGCACCTCCTGAGAGGGGTGCGGTGGATATCCAGACGCTGAAGCTTGCGGGGCCTTGTCCTTGGACCTGGTGATGACGTGAGTCCCACCGCCGGCGCCCGCTCCTCCGCCGGTGTCCGCCCCACCACCCGTTTGCTCCGGTGGCGATAGGACAGTCGCAGACGGAGCGGCTACTTCCGAAGCTTTCTTCTTCGGTGGCATGTCAATGAAGATGTTGATGTAGCGCGCGTAGACGCCGGATCAGATACGCACGACCTCGACGCTCCCCTACCTGGCGCGCCAAGGATGTCGTGGTCTGTGGGCACGAGCACCTATGGGGCAGGGGGCCCCTTCTGGTCCGGCAAGGGAGCGGAGGGCGCACGCAGAGCAGATCGAGGCGAAGGCACGCGGGGGAGATTTTTACCCAGCTTCAGAGCTCTCCTGGAGAGATAAAACTCCTACTGCTGCTTTGTGTTTGTATTTGTTCTTGCTCGAAAGCGTGGGTATGCTGTGGTCTCGAATGAGTCGAATCGATCGAACCCCTCTCGTCGCGCACGGGCCTCCTTTTATAGTCTAAAGGGGTCATCGACAGGTGGCAACGCAGAGAGAGGGGTAGAAAGGTAAAAACGTGGGTTGGTACAACTACTATCAACAGTGTCCCCTACCTAACTCTGACGGCAGGGGATAAGAGCATTTAATGCCCGTTCGGTCGCTCCAACAGTGCAGGAAACGACCGTTAGGGGCGCCACCAATCGCCACGATGGCCTCCTAGTCACCTTCGCTCGCCACCTCGCACCGCTAGGCTGCACAGCTACACGCCACGTGCACCAGGAGTGATCCTGTGGCGACACGTCGTCGGGTGAGCTGGAGCGTGGGCGCAGAGTGGTGGCCTTGCCGCGGCAAGTGCCTTGCCGCGGTCGCTGTCTTGTCGCACCCGCAAGCTTGCCGCTCGTCGGGTCTTGCCGGGATGCGCGGTGCGTCGCGGCAAGTCTTCTGAAGCGCCTTGGTTGCCCTTCCCGGCAAGCTCCTCTTGCCGGGGTCTTGTCCTTCCCGGCAAGCTTCTCTTGCCGGGGCCTTGTCCTTCCCGGCAAGCTCCTCTTGCCGGGGCCTTGTCTTCAAAGTTAACACTTTGTTCTTGAATGGTAGTAATAGGAATGGTGAAGGGTCTTGGCGGATGCCCGGCAAGCCTTGCCACGGGGCGCTGCGACTGTCCGTGCCCAAGTTCGGGGTACTAAGGTACCCCTACTTTAGTACACCGACAGCCACCTTCGCCCGGTGCCATCTACCAGACGATCTGGTACAAATGCTTCGACTCCCACTGCTAAAAAAACTTTCGCTTGTGGTGGTTTATCTGTCGGAGGCCTCACTTCACAGCATCATCCACTCTGGTTGCCCTGCCCTGGAGCGCTTGCTGATTGTTTTGGGAATAGAAATCCATATCAGTTGTCTCCAAATAAAGTCACCTTACCTTAAAAGCATTGGAATTTGTTTTGAAGGACAACAGCTCATCATCTAAGATGCCCCTTCACTTCAAAGGTTGCTCCTTGATAATTGCTATACACCTTCACAAATAACTATTGTCTCTGCGCCCAAACTGGAGACCTTGGGTGTAATTTGTGACCCGTTTAATAATCACAAGGAGTTGGTGTTTGGCTCCTCACTTTTTCAGGTACCGTATATTATCATCTACACATTTGTAATCATATGTTGCATTTTCATTTGTGCGCATAAGTTTTATATCATCTTGGAGTACACTTTGGGTACTAATATTATGTTATATGCTCAATGAAGATTTCGTCCATTGATAGCCTATCAATGCTGCTGGATTCTGTCAAGATCATATATATATATATATATATATATATCAGAATGTTTAGTTTTGATCTGGACATAATTATTGGCTTGCTGCGATGCTTTCGATCTCTGGAGAATTTATATATAGAGGTGATGATTTCATGCACATTGAAAGCCCGTTTATATTGTACTAGAATTAACTGTTCAACTGTCGTTCTTTCGACATACTCTTTTTTCAGACCTTAACTGTTTTCAATCTTCATGTCTACTTAGGCAGAACCACATGGAGAAAAACATATAACCAATCGATGGCGTAATAAGCACCAGGATTTTCTCAGTTCTCATGACATTCATTTGAGGACAATAATGATGGAACGATATGCATCCAACCAGGCAAACAGAAGCTTTGTCACATTCTTCCTGTTCAATGCGAGGTTACTATTGTCCATGAGGCTTAATTTTTACCGCAAGAGGTTTCTCACAGATGGACATGTTGAACAGCAAAAAAAGAAGTTTCAGGTGGACAAATGGGCTTCTAAACATGCTCGGCTTCTATTTACAACAAGTTGTAGTCATCCTGAAATAATTTTTTTTGCACAGGATGTTGATTTTATGGATCAGACCGATCCATTTGTTTGTGACTGCAGAAAAGAGTGGTTGGGTTAGATGTTACCGTCATGTTCAATCTGGTTTTGTCTAAAAAGTTGATGAACAATTAATCCTTGGGCTTTTTGTACCATTTGTATGCTTGAGTTGCATGTTGTTGCGCTCGTACTCCCCTCCACCTGCCACTACACTACCTCATCTTCCACGGCCGCTGCCCGTTCCCGTCCTGAGGCCTCGCCATCATTCTCTGCCTTGGTTCGCTCGCTGTGCCCGCCGCCGTCTGGCGTTGTCAACATGGTCAACAACCAAAAGGAATCAGGAGATGACTTTACGTGGAGAGGTCGATGAGGGACCACTGTGGTCATTGCATTTATAGCGGTGCCTCATTATTACAAGCCAAAAAAAATACTTCCTCCTAATTGTTTGACAACTAGGTCCCACGCCATTGTCAACGTAGTCAATAAACGAGAAAATTACACAACAAGCGGATAACACCAGGGACCCAGCAGCTCGCCCACTTGTTTTTTGTTTTAGAGATGGAGCTCAACTGTGCGCTGTGCAGGGGCTGTGGCCCGTCGAGCCCACGCTTACACTTTTATTAAGCACATGACGAGCCCAGTTGATATATTTTTTCTTTCTAAAAATGGCTAGCCTAGTTCTTTTTTTGGAGAATACCAAAACCGAGGCCTACTTGCTTTTCTCAGCCCTGCTGGGCTGCAAATCTTTCAAGACGAGGGGGGATGTAAGTAGTAAGAAATGGGCTTCCCTAGAAAATGGGCTATAAGTTGTAAGAAATGGTCTGTAAATTTTTAAACCAAAGCCAACCGGCAATTGCATTAAAATATCATTTTTTAGGATTTTTCTACTCTCTACTCTTATAGAAACCAAAACCAACTAGCAATTATATTAAAATATCATCTTTTCTCCCACAAGATAAACTACTCATACAAATGCATCTTCATGTTCCGTCCAACGAACGGGCATCTTGCTAGTTAAGATTCTAAATTTTATTCATTTTTTTGCGGAGAATTGTTTTTTGAATTTTATTTTGACATAATTTTTTGAAAAATATTTTTAACGTGACTCGATATTTCGTGATTAAAAGAGTTCGGGCCCCACCAGAATATGCAAAATTTCATTGAATTTTTTAGCAGTGCCCAGAATATATGGTCTGTAATGTTAATAAAAAAGAATATGGGCTTCAAATATCCTTAAGAATTAGCAAATGGGCTGTAAATTATTGAAAATAATGGCTAATGGGTTGTATGCTGTTTTCCATGGATTTGGAGGCTGACTTCTGGGCCTACTAGCTTGACGATGACGCTGTCCTAGATTTTTTTTTTGACGCGTACGCAAGGCTTTGTCAACTTAGTCAACACACAGCAGTGATTGTAGGATGTCCATCCAACGGCTGCCGTGCTTCTTCAATCTCTAATCTTCCTGCTCCAGCCGCCCAAACCAGCGCCGGTGGGACTGCCTGCTCCCTCCTCCCGTGGCTGGTTGTGCTGCCACCAGGCCATCCCTCTAACCACCCACACATCCTGTTATTTTTCGGCGACGCCAACCTCACCCTGCAGCCGACCAGTCAGCGCTCGTACTCCACTTAGCGTGGGCATCCGCTGCGGTGGCTTCGCCGGCTCCGGGTGGTTCTCTTCCTGGGGCTCGCCCTCGTCCACCGCGTTTGTGCTCTCGGCGTGGCGAGGTCAACATGGTCAACAAACAACAGCGATCGGAAGAGGCTGACAGTAGGGGCCACACAGGAAAATGCCTCCTTATTATGCATAAAATAATGATTCCTCCACCCGATAGCTCGGACCCACCGGAAGGTCCTCTGTATTTCGTGAAAAAAACTTTCCCCCCGCTGTCAGCTCGGACCCACCGGAAGTGCCTCCTTATTACGCACAAAAAAAATGAATACTCCCCCTGCTATCTGGGACTCATCTTGGTGGGAGGCTGACTTGTGGGCCTACTAAGTTGACGGGGATGGAGGGCTTTGTCAACTTAGTCAATATGAATGATTCTAGCTCCAGTGACCGTACGATGTCCATCCGACGGCCGTAGTGCTTCTTCAACCTCTGGTCTTCGTGCTCCAGCCGCCCAAAGCAGCACCGGTCGTGCCGCATGCTCTTGCCTCCCGTGGTGGCTGTGCTGCCGCGGAGGCCTCACCGCCCCCTACTATTCCCACCGCTAGCCAGGCCCTACGGCGACGGCAGCCTCATACCGCAGCGAACCAGTGAACCTTCGTACTTCTCTCCGCGCGGTCTTCCACTGCCGCTTCTTCCAAGCTCCGCATCGTCCCCTTCCTAGGCCTTGCCGTCGTCCACCGCCCTGGTGCTCTCCGCGCAGCGTGGTCAACATGATCAAGGAACGTCTTCCATCGGGAAGAGTACTGTATGTGGAGAGGCTGACAGTTGGGTCCACGACGGCTGCAAGGAAGTGCCTCCTTGTTACGCGCAAAATAATTATTCCTCCACCTGACAGCAGGGACCCACTGGATGGGCCACCGTATTTCGTGGAAAAGAACATTTCCCCCTGACTGCTCGGACCCACCAGCTACATCTTCGCACACAAGGAAGTGCGTCTGGGCAAAAAAAATGATTCGCCCCCTAACTATTGTGACCCACCAGCTACATCTTCGCACGCAAGGAAGTGCCTGACAGTCGGGACCCACCTGGTCGAAGCGTACGTAGCATTGTCATTCTAATCGCGAACATGTACGTACATACTGGTCGATGTAGAGGTGTGCACGTGTCGTAGTAGAGGCGCACACGTAGCATATACACGTACGTAAAGCGGCCAGGGTGCAAGAAAGTAAATACGGCCATGTACGTACATACAGGCGGGGTCTCAAACGCCTACTCGCGCATACGTACGGCCAGGGCTCGTGTACATGGTTGGGTCGGAACAGAGAAATAGCATCGTCATCGTGTTCATGGGGAGCCAACCGGCTGGGTCAAAACGGAATGCGTCGTCGTGTTCATCGTGAGGGCTTGGACGGAACAGGCGATGGAAACGAGGCCTGGAGTACCGCAGAACGGAGGAAACAACCTTGTGTTTGACCGGCCACGTTCGAAACGGGATCCTGTTCATCGGGAGGGGTCTGGCGTACCACAAAACAGAGGAAACAGACTTGTGTTGGATCTCCTACAGTCGAAACGGGGTCCTGTTGATCGGGAGGGGTGTGGCATACCGCAAAACAGACGAAACAGACTTGTGTTGGAGCGTTACGGTCGAAACGGGGGTCCTGTTCACCGGGAGGGGTGTGGCGTACCGCAAAACGGGACTCCACGGGATACTGCTCATCTCCACCATCGACCTCCTCCAGCCTCCACGGGCTACTGTTCATCCACCGTCGACCTCCTCTAGCCTCCACCCGCGACTGTTCATCCATGGGCTCCTGTTCATCCAGCCTCCACCGCGCGCTACTCCACCGGCTACTTTTCAACCACCCCTCTCCACGGGCTCCTGTTCAACCACCCTCCACTGCCATCGCTCATCCACCCTCCACCTTCTCATCGCTCATCCAGCCCTCCACGGGTCGCCCTGCTCATCCAGCCCTCCATGGGGTCCTGTTCATCCAGCCCCAACCGCTCGATTGATCGGGTCCTGTTCATCCAGAGGCAACACCACGGGTCCTGTTCATCCACCCCACCGCCACTATTCATCCACCTCCCCGCAACGCCATGCTCATCCAGAGGCAAGATCAATCGGCTTGATTAGCAGCGATGAGCGGCGAACCGCTCAATCGGGTTCGATTAACACCATCGATCGATCGCTCGGGTTCAAGATATGAGTAACTGCGCGGCAATCGCTTGTTCAAGATAGGCGTAACGCCTTGCTCGGGTTCAGTTATAGCCCAACGCCTCACACCCACGCACGTACGTGTATGAGAGAAACGCGCATAGCTCGGCCCCGACCACCCACCGTAACCGGGAACACCCCGATATTTTCCTCGCCCTCGCTTCTACCATGGTTTTTTTCCATCATGGACGACCCAAAGAATGTCATGCAGCTGCGTCTTTGGCCCGCCCAGGACGAAAAGCCCATTTTCTGTCATGATTTTTTGTCATAGAAGTAGGAGCCCACCACATCTATGATGATACCGGGTTTTGTCACAATTATCGTCATAGAAGTGTTATAAGTATGACAGAAAAAATTTTGTTCGGCCCAAAATGTCACGGATGTGTCTTTTTTGTAGTGTCGGTTGCCACCTTCAAGGGCACCACTAGTGGAATCACGACATCTTGCATTGTGTGAGGGCGTGAGGCGAACAAGGTGGCCCTAGTGGCTTCTTGGGGAGCATTGTGCCTCCACACCGCTCCAATGGAGACGTACTTCCTCTCAAAGGGAAGGAACTTCAGTAACACATCCTTGTCTCCACCGGCTCCACTTGTGGTTATTTCTTACCTTTACTTTGTGCAAGCTTTACTTGTGTATTATCTCTAGCTTGCTTGTGTTGCTTGCATCATATAGGTTGTTCACCTAGTCGCATATCTAGACATTCTATTTGTTGCAAACCCTAATTTTTTTTAAGATAAGCGAAAAATTGGTAGTTGCCTATTCACCGCCTCTAGTCAACCTTGTTGATCCTTTCAATTGGTATCAGAGCCTCGTCTCTTTATTAAGGGTTTCATCACCCGAAGAGTATGGTTGACGACGGTGGTAATGGGGATGAAGTGTCCGAGGCCGTGGAGTTGAACTTGATCACTCGAGATGACTTAAATGAAGCCATGGCTTCACTTTAAGACGTCGATGATGATGCAGGTCAAATCCATGTTTAACGAGTTGCTTGAGGGGTTGAAAGCCACTCCCGATCTGTTGCTTGTGGTTAATCCCACCGCATCAGAGTCGGAGTCCAACTCTGACAAGGAAGCGACTAAAGGCAAGGCACTCAAACTTCTTCCCCTCATGACAAGAATGGACGGGAACCTTTGCCTCGGTTCCCCCTCCCCCAGTCTAAGGAGGACCGATCCCTACACCACGCATTAACCATCTTGGTCCTCCTCCTAAGCTTGTAAAGGGTGTTGGTGCAATGATAGGCCCCTTATGTTTTGAAGTTTGTTGACATAAACAGTTTGGGACTTATGTGTTTGCTAGTGCACACAGAGTAACAGGTCCCTGAGATCACGAGTTTGATGCAAATGACGAAGATAATCTTCCTGCGTTATAGCGAAGGTTATCACCGAAGATTATGATAAAAAAGAGTGACCCCTCAAAAATTGCTGAAGTGAAGCAATTGGTTCGGTGTATGTCCGAGGAAGATCACTACATCCGAGGAGATTGAAGATGAAGTGAAGACGTAGTATTTATTTTGTTCTTCTTCTTCTTCTTTTAATTGAGTCATAGGACCACCGTACTATTAAGAGGGGTGTAGCGTTCGAAACTTTGATTCTCTGATGCTAGACCCAAAACCTATGTAAGCTGTGAAATCTCTTTGTGTTTCGAGCAAATACTTGCCAACAAGAGACTGTGATGTTCTTCGCTGCTAGAGATTTGTCTCAGACCGAGGACTTAGCATTACTTGTTCCTCAAGTATTGTTACCATTGCTCCCAAATCCGACCGTTGTGAAACGTGTCGGTTGGCCATTGGCTAGACCGTGTGTCCAAAATGGTCATTTCCCATCCGGGAAGGTTGCGGCTATAAATAGCCACCCCGCGCCGGCTTTGTCCAGTGGCTGCTCCATTTGATTCTGAGAAGATTGTTGAGAAACCCCCTCTCTAAGAAATTTGAGTTTAAAATCCACCGAGAGAAAAACCCCTAGAGCCTAAGAATTTGATAGTGGTTCGGCATCACTCGAATCTAAGTCTAGTACGCTCTGCCTATTACTCTTGAGAGCTACAAACACTCTAGATGGTCAGGTGTTATATTCTCCAGAGACCAAGAGTGATCGTGGTTCTCGAAGAAGAAGTCTGTAAAGGTTCAGAGGTCACCTCAAGTATCTACCACGAGTGATCGACATTGGTTGACGAACCAATTGTCGAGGAGAATAGGGTGAAGAGAGTTTATCTTCCGTGTTAAGTCACAACCCCTCCAACCAGACGTAGTCCTTATGTAGAAGGATGAACTAGTCAAATGAATATCCTGTCGCCACTGAGCAACACTGGTTATTTTTGTTACCCATGTTCTCATTCAATATGTTTTCTTTCATATGATCTGCCTCGACGCATGCTTAGTTTCCATTCGGTACTTAGTTTTCACTCGTTGTGGTTTGTTTTTCATTCGCTCCACTACTGAGTTCTGAGAGTTTTGAGTTTTTCGAAGAAAATTTAGAACTCCCATTCACCCTCACTCTCTGGTAGACATACTCCGTTCCTACAATTGTTATCAAAGCAAGGTACTCCTTGAATCTGCTCATTTTGGTCTAACAACCTTGGAGTTTAAGTAAGTCTTTAGTGAGCTACAAGTCGCACCTCAAGATTCCCATATTTGATGGGACGGACTATCCCTTCGGGAAGGAGAAGATGAAGATCTGTCTCCGAGCAATAGATGATGATATGTGGATTATGGTGCAGTTGGGGTTCACCGTTGCTATACCTCAAGCACCCACTAATGAGGAGAAGAAACTCATTCAGATGGATCCTCAAGACAAAGATGAAATTGGTGGCCATCTCTCTCGGGCACAATTTCTTCGGTATCACCAGTGTGAAACTGCTAAGGATTTGTGGTATGTCCTCGAGAAAATCAATGAAGGAGTTTCAACTTAGAAAGAAGTTCGAATTGATATTCTTTGAGCGAAATTCGATCATTTCAAATGCGTTGGAAATGAAAGCTGTCAGCAAACCTTCAACCTTCTCAGTGACATAGCAAATGAGCTTCAAGGTGTCGACGCCAAAGATATCACTGATCATGAAGTTGTGAAGAAACAGCTCCGATCTCTTGACAGTTCATTTGACACTCTTGTCTTGATGATTCATGAACGTTCTAATTTCAAGACCTCGACTTTGCTGATATCATGGAAAGACTGAACACCCACGAGGAACAAGAAAAAGATAAAAGAGATCTGTATGGCTCAAGTCAACGCAAAAATCATGCTCTCAGGGCTGTGGCTGATTCTTCCTCCGATGGAAATCCCGAAGAAGATTCAGATGATCCAGAAAGGCTCAACAAAGATCTCGCATTAATCACGAAGAGATTCCAGCGCTTTCACAGGAGGAGCCAGTTCCAGGAGAAAGGTTCGAGCAACTCTGGCAGTTCAAAATCTTCGTCAAAACCTACGGGACAATACACCTGCTTCAAGTGCAAAAAGCATGGACACTTCATTTCGGACTGTCCTCTCTAGGAAGTTGAAATCCGTGCTAGTCGGGGATATGATTCTTGCAACTACCGAGGCAAAAGCAAGAGCAAGAACTACGACTCCGATGATGAGAAGAAAATGAAGAAGTTATTCAAGAAGAAGGACAACTCCACTTCAAAATATTTATCAAGATCTTCGTCAAGAAACCCTTCCAGGTCTTCCTCCAACCGCAAGAATAACTCTCGCAAGGCCAAGGCATACATCGGCAAGGAAATGGATTCTGACAAAGAAGAATCGTCAGGCTCCGAAGAAGATGATGAGTCCTATGAGGGTTCCGACTCTGGCAAGGCTGGCATAGCATATGCCTCTTCCCCTGCAACAAACTTCTTTGGGAATCTGTCAAGCGACGATGAATCTCCTGCCTACTGCTTCATGGCCAAGGCTTCAAAGGAAAATGTATCCTCCAAACAGCACAAGAATCACTCCAGTGATCATTATTCTTCTCATGAGGATGATCATACTAAATTGATTAAAATTGCTCATATTCAGCAAAACTCTCATGAGAAAACTGAGAAAATCCTCAGGAAATCTGAAGGGTTGTTTGTTCAGGAGATGCTGGAAATCAGTCATTGACCGAAGGGTATTCTACTCTCAAGTCACAAATGGATGAACTAACAAATCGTCATGATTTTCTCTTGGTCGACCACGAAAGATTAACCTATGATTACCTGAAAGGAAATAGGAAGTCAAGGCGCCGAGAGAAGCTCATGAAGATTTGACAGGAGAATATTCTCTTCTCACCCAACAACTTAAGGATAAACCTGGAGTGTTTGTGCCACCTTGTTTATAATGCCTTGAACGAATCAATGCTGAATCAAATACTAAATCATCTGTGAATGCTAACCCCTTGGTCGAGGAAAATGGTTCTGTTTTTGATGAAAATGCTAGGTTGAAGGATCTTCTTCAGACTGGAATGTTCAAATCTCTCAAAGGGCATCAAACCCTTTGTGACGTTCCTAAGAAATCTATTCTTCACAAAAATCCCAGAAAAGAAGGTATCAGTTTCGAAAGGAAACTGAATGAAAATGGTTCATACTGGGAACCTCATCAATATCCTCGCACTATGTGGGTACCTACAAAGAGCAAAACGCTCGATCAAGCATTGCTTTCAGGATATAACTCTCCCATCCCTGAATATCCTAATGATGATTCTCTAGACAACTATAAATTGTTCAAAAACCAATATGGTGAGGGTATTGCTTGCTATGTTGGACCAAATAGTAGGAATGGCCCTCCAAATGTACGGGTGCCTAAGAAAACTATTGAAGCATTACCTGTTACTACATTACCAACCATGCAGGCTCAAAATACTCGGTACTTCCTTGAAAGAGTTTGACAGAATGAGTATATGCATACCTCATTCAATCATTATGCTCACTCATCTGGAAGTAATTTCAATGCCTATTCTTTTGATTATTCTCATACATCCTCGAGAAACAACTATGTTTACCGAAAGAAATAATATCATGCTCGCTCTTCTGTTTTGAAGCCACCTGCAAGGATGTGGGTGGTTAAGAAAGCCTAATTCTTCTGCAGGACTATGTCTCCGGGTGTACCGAATGGATAATGGATAGTGGATGCACTAGTCATATGACTAGAGACAAGTCGTTGTTTGTCGACCCCAATTTAACTGCTTCTTCTCTGAAGTATATCACTTTTGGCGACAACAACAAAGGAAAGGTAATTGGGTTAGGTAAAATTGCTCTATCCAAAGCTATGCGATCTAGGCATATGCTAGTTCTATTTTCCATATCCAAATGCATTGTCTTTATGACTTCTGACAATTCCTTCGTCTTCGAGGGAATTGGAAAAGGTGATCTATATATTGTGGATTTCTCTAAGGGTCCCTCAGTACAAACTTGTTTGCTTGCAAAAGCAACTGAAGGTTGGCTATGGCACCGAACTCTTCGTCATGCAAGTATGAGAAAATTGCAGACTTTTGTGAAGAAAAATCACCTCCATGGCATTCCTGATGTAAAATTCGACAAGAATCATCTCTGTGCTGCATGTGAGGCTGGTAAATTGGCCAAGAAGCATCATTCATCAAAGACTGTTATGACCATGACAAGACCTGTGGAAATTCTTCATATGGATTTATTCGGTCCTCAAAATTATGCAAGTTTCGGTGGCAGTCATTATGGTCTGGTTATTGTTGATGATTTCTCTCGATACACTTGGGTATTCTTTCTTGAAGACAAAACCTGCACCCAAGATATCTTCAAAAGTTTCGCCAACAAGGCCTACAATGAATATGAAGTGCGAATTAAGCATGTCAGAAGTGACAATGGAACTAAGTTCAAAAATACTCACATCGATGAATTTCTCAACGAAAATGGTATTACTCATGAGTTCTCTGCCGCATACACTACCCAACAAAATGGAGTTTTTGAATGAAAGAATAGAACTCTCATCGAAATGGCGAGAACAATGCTCACTGAGTATAAAACTCCTATTCGCTTCTAGGCTCATGCTATTAACACCGCATGTCATGTTATCAATCGTGTTTATCTTCACAAGTTCCTTAAGAAAACTTCATATGAGCTTATCACTGGCAAGAAACCAAATGTTTCTTATTTACGTGTTCTTGGTGCACCTCGCTACATTCTTGATATGAATCATTCTTCCAAGTTTGCACCTAAGGCACGTGAAGTTTTATTCTTGGTTATGGCTCAAACTCGCATACCTACCGTTTCTATAACTCTCACCATAGGAAAGTTATGGAAATGGTAAATGTGCGGTTTGATGAATCTAAGGGCTCCCAAAAGGAGCACCTACCAAATGTGATAGATGAACCACCGATTTCTGATGCTATTCAGCAAATGGCTATTGGGAGTGTCAAGCCTATTGAAGGAAATGCACCAGAAACCTCTGATGATAATGCCCCCATGACTCGAAGCAGAACTTGTCAAGCCACTGTCGAAGAAAATGCCCCTTCGAATGCAAATGGCAATCAAATTCTAAATGTCGATCAAAATGGCAATCCGGAAGGGAATGATGATACAACTGTTGATGCTGATGAAAATGATAATGACCATCAAGATGAAAATCCTCTTCCATGAGTGGCCAATCGAGTTGATCTTCATTAATTCTCGATGAACTTGAGAATCCAGGTTATCGACCCACAACTTGTTCACGCACTCGTTTAGCTAACTACCGTGGTAGTTTCTCCTTTGTTTCATTGGCAGAACCTACCAAGTATGAAGAAGCCATGAATAATCCAGATTGGATGAATGTTATGCAAGAGGAGTTGGTGCAATTCGAACTAAATGATGTGTGGGAATTGGTTGACAAACCGAATTCTAAGAAGCACAATATCATCGACACAAAGTGGATTTTTTGAAGTAAGCAAGATGAAATGGCATTGTGGTGAGAAACAAAGCACGTCTTATTGCTCAAGGGTACACACAGGTAGAAGGTATTGATTTCGGTGAAACATATGCTCGTGTTGCACACCTTGAGGCAATTCGTATTCTTCTTGTTTATGCAAATTACAATGATATCTTGCTTTATCAAATGAATGTGAAAATTGCTTTCCTCAATGGTGAAATTGATGAGGAAGTATATGTTAGACAGCCACCTGGCTTTGAACATCCTGAGTTTCCTAACAAAGTTTTCAGGTTAAAAAATGTCCTATATGGGCTGAAGCAAGCCCCTCGAGGATGGTATGACACCTTGAAGAAGTTTTTGCTCGACAAAGGGTTTAAGCCATGATCCACTGATCCCACACTGATCCCACATTAGATAAAACAGAGATGAAAAAACAAACAAGGAAAAATAAAAGTAAAAGGAAAATAAAAATAAAAAATCAGGACAATAACAGAAAGAAATGATTCACAAATTGTAGAAAGTTCTCCAACTTGAACGATTTCTAGCGCTAAATAGACACAGGAGGGAGCTCCTATACGAGTCTTAAGGCGCCTGTTCGCGAAGGGGCACTCACGCAGCAACATTTGCGCTAGCACAACGCGCGCTGGCTCGCTCTTTTGCTGAAGAAAAATTAAACTTCCATCACTGGATCACTTGGTGACCAGTCGCTGGGTCACTGGACTGGTCAACCATGGACCGGTTAACCATTGATTTCAAAAATTGCAAAAATTACAAAAAAATTCGTAAATTGTATTATCTTCATGAATTTCAAAAAAATTAATGAATTTTAAAAAGTTGATTAATTTTGAAAAAGTGTATCAATTTTGAAATTTCATAAATATGTAAAAAGTTCTCAAATTTTAGAAAAAGTTCAATAATTTTGCAAAAGAGTGCAGCAATTTTAATTTTTCTTATAAATTGTGAACAAATTACATCAATTTCCAAAAATAATCATTGATCTTGAAAAAGTTCATCATTTTTTTGAAAATGTCATGGATTTCACAAAAGTTCACAAATTTGGAAAACCAAATGCGATCGTGAAAAAAGTTCATCAATTTCAAAAAAGTGCAGCGAATTTAATAAAATTTCGTGAATCAAGAAAAAATCACATATTTATCTAAAGAATCAAGAAAAAAAAGGAAAGAATAAGAATAAGGAAGAATAAAACAGTTTAAAAATCAAAGAAAAAAGGAACAAGAAAAAGAAAAAGAAAAAGAAAAAGGGAAAGGGAAAAAAGTAAAAGGGAAAAAGAAAGTAATCACATGAAAAGAAGGTGGAAGGGAGTTGCGTCGTATTTTGAACCAACAAGTCGTTAGTTCGAATCCAACCTACTTGAGAGTTTTTTAATAAAAAATAGATGGGCCTGCTCAACTCACAGGAGGGTGTGCGCCTGTTTGTAAGGGAGTTCCTATGTGACGCGTTGTGTGTCTTAATGTTGCGCTTTCGCACAGGCACGTCGTCGCGATACGCCGATTGGGGGAGCCGATTGCAGTGCGGCACAAATACCAGGTGAAAAATGCAAAAATAGTTAGGGTGCAATGGCTAGGAATCGAACACATGACTATCGACTTGTGCTCGCACGCTACTAGCCAATACGATGGAAGAGCTCGGTTGGCAAATGTACAGCGGAAAACTAAATGAACTAAAGAAAGTATAAGACTTGACAGTATTTAAAAAAAATCGTTTACAATTTTCTAAATTTTAGTTAATTTTGAACGTACGATTTTGTTTTGACAAAAGCAAACAAATTTATGATATCATGGACAAATTTTGAATTTTCAACATTTTCAGAATTTATAAACAATTTTGCAAATTTGAGAACATATTTTGAAACAAAGAACAATTTCGAAAATCCTGAACAAATATGGAAGCACAAACATTTTTTAATACGCGATTTTTTTTAAATACAGAATATTTTTAAAAATCTTTGAACAAATTTTGTAAAACATGATCATTTTTTTACAAAATGCAGTCTTTTATTTTAAAATATCCTGGAATTTGTTGGAAAGGCAAACAAATTTCAAATATTCTGAATAATTTTAGTTTTGTATTTTTTTAGTTTTGTTTTGGCAAAAACGCGAACATTTTTTTATATTTTGAAATAATTTTTGAAACTGCCGAACAATTTTTGGAAACTCTTACAAATTTTAATTTTTTTATGAAAAAGCAGGACAAATATAAAAAAAATAGAAAAAAAAACCGTTGGATGTCCCCTGTGCGAAACCTGGCAGTTTGACGCATTGTGCGTCCAATAGGAAATTCCTGTTCTCTAACGTGTATGTGAAAAATGATCCTTCTATTTATAAACAATATACGTTGCATATAAAAAAATGTTCCTACTGTTTATAAAAAATATAAATTGCATGAAAAAGTAGATATAAAAAATGTTTTAGAAACTTTGAAGGGAAAAAATACATTGCATATAAAATATTCCTCATGTTTACAAAAAAATGTACGATGTTTACGGTAAATGTAGGCATTATAAAGTATAGTTGTGAAAATGTAAATGTAAAAATGTATCGGTTGTATGCAAAAAAGGTACAAAAAACACATAAAACCTTTAATAATAAAAAAATAAACACAAAGGAAAGAAAGAAAAGAAAAAAGCCCGACTAAAAACCAAAAAAGGAGCTGAAAAAAACACTGGTAAGAAATAAAGAAGAATTGAAAAAAGAGAAAACAAATGAAGAATATATAAACCAAAAGGAAAATAATGCTGGAGGAAACATATTAGAACGAGCAAGTGACCAACCCATACGCGCGAGCCCTTCAGACAAGATGGATGGTAGTCTTGCTATAAACAAGATATAGAATTCACGTCAAATATAACGATGATATTCTTTGGCAGGGTTCAGGGGAAAAGATCAAACTCGCACCTCAACCATCAGTAACCGGCCGGTCTCTTTCCGTGATTTTGTCCATTTTCTCTCGCTTTTTTTCTTCGCCTTTTGTTCTTTTTAGTATTTTCTTTTGTTTCCTTTTTAAAGAAAAATCATAAATAACTTTCAAACGCTCGAACAATTTTGCAATTCATGAACATGTTTTATTTCACAAATATATTTTGTCATCTTCGAATGTTTTCCAAAGTCTTTGCGATTTTTGATGGACAGGAATTTTTTATGAAAAATAACGAATGTCTAAAAAAACCTAAATATGTTAAGAGTTGGTTAAAATTTATTCAATAACATCTTTTTCTAATTCACTAACATTTTTCAAAACTCACGAACATTTCTTAAATTGTGTAATCATGGAAATTCTTTTGAAATCACAAGAAATTTTCAAAAGAAATTAAGATCATTTCAAATCTGGGAATCTTTTTCTAATTCATGATTGTTTTTGGAAATTTGATATTTTTTGAAAAATCACATTTCTTGAATCAGCTTTTTCTTGAATCGGCGAACATTTTTTGGGATCAGCAAATAATGGAAGTCAGTATATTTTCTAAAATCAGTGAACATTTTAATAATGCACAAACAATATTAATTATGTCATATACTGAAGTCCAGAAGATTTTCCAAATTATTGAACATTTTCTAAAACTCATAAACTTTTCAAAATTCAAATATTTATTCCAAAGTTGTGAACTTTTTTGAATACTCTTTAACATTTTTTGAAATCTTGAAAGGGAACATCAAAAAGGTATAAAATCAAAATAGACGGAAGGAAATTACCTGGGTGCCTGAAATTACCTGGGTGCCTCACCCCAGAACAAGCCCGCTCAAAGCGAGGGCACTGGGTGATGTTCTGTAACTCCATCCTGCCCTACAGGTCGGGGTTATGCACGAATGCTATATCTTTGTTGGGAGCTCTGATACGGCTCAATGCGCGCCGGTTGGGATTATAAAAAGTTCAGTTCTTTTTAAAAAAATGTGCATTTTGAAAAAAAAATCATAAAATGTTTGCTGATTATAAAACTATCGTTAATTCAAAAATGTTCACAGTTAAAGACAATGTTTACGAATATAAAAAGTTTCATAGTTTCAGAAAATATTCAAGATTTTAAAGAAAATATACGTGAATTGTAAAAATGTTTACGTTTGAAGATAATGTTCATGAATTTAAAAATGCACACTACTCCCAGAAATTGTTCGTGAATTTTCAAAAAATCACGGATTCAAATAAGTTCAAGAACTTTTTAAAAACATTTTCATGAATAAAATGTTCGTGAATACAAAAAATGTGTTTTCAAAATAATTCACGGATTTAGAACATATTCATGAAAACCTGATTTACTTTCAAAAATAAGTGCGAACCAAATTTAAATTTCCACAAATTTCAAAAAACAATATGAATTTTAAAAAGGTCATTTATTTTAAAAAACTGTATGAATTTAAAAAAGTTCATGAAATTGAAAAATCATCTATTTTGAAAAATGTCCATTGAATTTGAAAAAATTTCTTTGAATTTCAAAAAGGTTCATCAAATTTGAGAAAAGTTCTGACTTTAAGAAAGGTCCATTGAGTTAGAAAGAATTTCATTGAATTTGAAAAAATTGATCAAGCTTGAAAAAATTTCATCTAATTTGAATTTTTTTTGTCTATTTTTCAAAGTTCACCAAAATATTTAAAAGGTTATCAAATCTTAAAAGTTTCATCATTTTTTATTAAAAAAATCATCGAAATTGAAAAAATTCACAAATTAAAAGAAAGTCCATCAATTTTGGAAAAACATCTCTATTTATATAAAAAATTCACCAATTTGTAAAAGAAAGGCTACCAATTTTCCAAAAAGTCCACCGATTTTGGAAAAAATCATTGGTTTTGGGAAGAAAGTTAACGAATTTTATTTAAAAACACAAAATAAAAGTAGGCGCTTAACAAAATAAGAAAACGAATAAAATCATTTCAAAAAAGAGGGAAAAAAAGAACAAAAAAGGTCTGTACAACTAGAAAAAGAATAAAATGGAATAACGAATTTAGGGAGCACATGTCGTGTGATGGTTAGTGGTTGGTATGCGGTTCCGTGAAGGTCGAGGTCTGGAGTTTGAATCCGTCACTCGCACACCTTTTTTTCCCAGTGTTTTAACCGCGAGAAGAAATCAAATGGGCCGGCAGAAGCATGCAGGTGGTGTGCGCTGGTTATGAAAACATACTATAACGATCGCTTAATGTGCCGGATAGGAACTGCCTACCTGGCGACCCACAAGCCAAATAGGGTTCCCCTTCTCGGTTGTACTATATAGGGCCACTCGTTAGTCAAGTCTCTTAGTTGCCAAATCGTTCACTTGCTTGACCGTTCTACATGAGTGTTTAGTCCCCTTTATTTCATCTTTCCATTTTTTTGTCTTTTGTTTATTTTGGACAACGATAACGCCCACACATGTGGTGGGAGTCAAACCAGCCCACACGCCCTATAACACACAGACTGTGCCACGTCACCGCATGCATGCATGTGGGTATCTTTTTGGATTTTTAGTTTTTTAAATGTTTTATCTTCTAAATAAAAAATCCGATTGAAGATCCGTTTTCACCATTAAATCCCTCGCGATGAGATCTTCGAAACTATATCTCATATCAATATATTTCGACAATTTTTTGGGGGGGTTAAAAGTTGCAATGTCTATTGCACATGAATTGTCATGATGTTTATACCGAAGTTGCCATGATATGTTTCAGCTATTTTCTTCTACATTTAAAATTAAATTTTGACATATTATAAAACTGGAAATTAAGAAACTAGACTTGCCATCAATCATAAACTAAAATTGCCATGATACATGCACTTCAAATTGCCATGGTTCATACAAAAAATAATTTTCATGGTCAAAGTACTGGAATTGCCATCATAAAAAAACTAAAATTGCCATGCTCTGCAAATTAAAATTGTCACATGGCAACTTTAGTTTCAGCACTATGTCAACTACAGTGTAAACATCATGGCAACTTTTGGGCAAAAAATATTTCGTCGAAACATATCAACGTGGGGTCTAATTTTGAAGATCTCGTCGAGACGGATTTAATGGTGAAAACAGATTTTTAATTCAATTTTTTTATTAGGAGGTAAAACATTTTTAAGCCGAAAACCAAAAAGATTCCTGCTGATGTCATCTGTTCATACG
The DNA here is from genome assembly GCA_021437245.1 of Aegilops speltoides. Classification (NCBI taxonomy): domain Eukaryota; kingdom Viridiplantae; phylum Streptophyta; class Magnoliopsida; order Poales; family Poaceae; genus Aegilops; species Aegilops speltoides. Next base: position 361,025,428 of record CM038144.1, read on the forward strand.
TGGCAAAATGAGCGGTGATGGAGGCGTGTGGGCGATGTGCAAGATGCAACACGTATGGGCGTTAGTTTTTTCGTTTATTTTTTATTTATATATTTCTATTTTTATTGTTTTATTTGTTTCTTTCATGGTTTCAACCGGTTTTCTATTTTATTTTATTTTTCTTGATTTTTTCCCTTTTCTTACATTTTACTGGTATTTGTATTCCTTTCATTATTTTTCTCTATTTTGTGTTCCTTTTTCGGTTTTTATTAATTTTCTTTATTTTCTTTATATACACGTTTAACATGTTTGAAAATTTATATTTTTTTGATTTCCACTTTTTCAATACACACTATACATTAGCTGTATATGCTAGGTACAATTATTATATACATGTGTAACATTTTGAAAATAAATGAATAATATTTTATCAAACATATATTTTTGTTGTCTACATTTTTCATAAATATTTTACATTTTTATTAATAAAGAACATTTCATATATACTTGTTTCACGTTTTCCAAATAATGATGAACATTTTTAAAACATTTTTATATCTACTCTTTTCTATACATATTAGTGAATTTTCTGTATATATATCAAGAATATTTTTAAAAACACATTTGAGAATGTCCAAATACATGATTAACATTATTTAAATGCATTATTAAGATTTTTCAAAGAGTGTTGAAAACTTATATATTTTTAGTTTATACTTATTAATGTTAATCATGCATTTGAAAAACGCTAAACATGCATAGAAAATGTAATCATATGTATGAAAAATGTTTGTGACATCTAAAAAATGTCACACATTTAAAAAGATGTGTGTGACATTTAAAATAATGTTTATTAAAATGCAAAAAATGTTCACATAATTTACAAGAAACCATACATTCAGAAAATGTTCGCATAATTTACAAAAAACCGTACGAATGTTCCTGAATTCAAAAAATGTGTGGGGATTGGAAACATTGTTTGCATTTTTTTTATATTGTAAAGAAAATATTGAAAATTTTGTATATATTTTTGGATTTTCAGAAAAATGCAAACATTGTATGGAAAGATGTGAACATTTTTGTGAAACCCTATTTTTAAATTAATAATTATGAAATTTAGTTTTTTTGAATTTATGAATGAAAATAACAAAAACTAAGAAAAGGAAAAACATGGAGGAAAGAAAAGAAAAAAGAACATAGAAAAAATAAAAGAAAAAACATAAAAAGAACAGGAGCTAATTCGAAAGCTGATGAGCTTGCTGCACCACCACCTAGTGTTGCTGCAACACCTGTCCTGATCACCTCAGCTGAAGCATGTCTAGGGGGAGGGGGGGTGATGTACTACTTGACCAAATAAAACTTATCATTTTCTCAGTTTCAGTTGTAGGCAAGTTTTAGTGATTCTGCCAAGTCAAGCAACACCCTACACATGCAAAGTCCAAGAGTAGTGCAACGGAAAGTAAAGACTTTGCATATGAACGTAAAGGAGGGATCGGAGAAATCAAATGCAATGAAGACACGATGATTTTTGGCATGGTTTCGACAGGTGGTGCTATTGTACATCCATGTTGATGGAGACTTCAACCCATGGAGGGTAAGGGCCGCACGAGACCACGGAAGGCTCCACCATGAAGGGTTCACGAAGAAGCAACCTTTTCTATTCCATCATGGCTTATGTCCACGAAGGACTAGCCTCACTTGGGGTATATCTTCACAAAGTAGGTGATCTCCTTGCCCTTAAAAACTTTTTTTTATTTTCTATTTTCTATATGTTTCTTATTGCAGAAGGCGGTGTTTTGTCGAAGAGCCGGGTTTCATATTTTCCTATGAGCTGTTCAAACAAAGCCAGAACATAAGAGAATTTCATACAAAAACAAATCTATCGGGTTTTCATTACAACCACGGCCAAGGATTCATATCGGACAAGCAACATAGCAGTTCATCACTGATCTTTTGCGCAACTAATTCAAAGGTGCACGCTGGCACGATCAGATCAAGTAAAGTCAACCAAAGTTTTCAAAAGGATAAAGTTATTACAAGCCCCCCCAGGGCTGAATCATACTGTTTTTAAAGTTTCAAGCCTCCACACTTGGTTGGGGCTTAGACATGGCATTCTGGTCTGTTTGTTATCTTTACCTCCGGCCCCTTCAGCTTCGGTCGGTGTCGAGTTGCTTCGAGTCAACTTAGTAGTTTTTTCTTGATCTTTGGAAGCTTCATGGGTGTTGATCTCGGGGCTTTCAGGTACCCACTGCATTGAGAACATTAGATGCGCTACTTGAGCCGGGTTGAGCAGAAAGTGCTTGCTTACATGGAGGGATGAGTTCAAAAGGTTTTGGCTATGGCATATCCATGCTCTAGCCATTTTATTAAACCTGACTTGAAAACTAGTTAAGTTCAAGCCATGCGCAATGATGGTACTAGCAGGCCGGGTCTCGTTCACACAATGTTGTAAATTGACCTTTGTGAGCGGAGTGTTATCTGTGTTCAACTTTGGGAACCCACCCGCCAGAAGAGCCGGATCCATCTCCGGGTGATATTCCTTTGCTAGAGTAAGAGCACTCATGGCTCCTCTTCTACAAGCCAACATCTTGAGCTCTTTGATCCACTCGGTACCGTGGAAAAGTCACTGAGCATATCCATGATTTTCTGAGGAGGACCCAACACATTCTTGGTTGCTATTAAACAGTTGACTCCTCCCACATATAGCCGCTCTAAAAACTTGTAGACAACTTGTAGTTTGATGAGTGGGAGTTCCCTGAGATAGGAGTTTTTTCGACCCGTTCAATCAAAAACAAAGATGTTAGTAACCCAGATTTTATTCCAAACAACAGATGGCAAGCTTGATGGCATGATTGAACTTCCCAAAGACAACAATGCAGAGTCGGCTAATTTGGCCCTTCAAGGTGTTGAGCTCTTGAGTATCAGGCTCAAGTTTTGACTCGGCCTCTTGTGCATGCTTTAGTAATGTTTCTCTTTCTTCAGCAAATGCAGTCTTGGTCTTCTCTGGCATGCCCGTACAAGTTAACAAAGACTCTTGAAAGTCCGATGATAGCTTTTTAGAAGTCTCCCGCTTTTCCTTCTCGGCTTTCACCTGTTCTTTCAACTCAATAATTTCTGAGCCGGCTTGATTCAACATTGCCTGCATTAGTACAAGTGAGTTATATTGTTTATACAAAAGTCCTAAGTCACTGCAGGCTTGTGACCCGACACTTGGGGGCTAGGGAATGTCAAAGTTTTTCCAGTATAAACAACCAAAGGAGAAGTACATCTAGGTCCCGAGTCGCTGCAGGAAACGACTGGCACTTGGGGGCTACACTATTTGACATTAAAAGTTCATACAAACACTTAAAATCCCAGATCGCTGACGGTAGCCAACCCAACACTTGGGGGCTACAACATTCAGTTGTCTAAAAGTATGCATAGCTCAAGTGAAGACCCGACCCATCACGTCATGATGAGCCGTCCCTTGGGGACTACACTATTTGGTCCTAGATTTCTCATAAGCTACAATATCTATGTCATATTTAAGCAAGTCTCAAGTTATCACTACATTTTAAATTTAAGACTTGGGGGCTACATACATATATATGATAAAGGAATAAGAGTACACCTCATATTTTTTCTTCATGAGATTCACCATGGCACTCTCAGTTTCCTGGCTCTCAGACAGCCGGGTCAGATATTGATGGTGAAGAGAAGTCACGTCTAAATTCTCAAAGGTTTCCAAGTGAGAATCTAGTTTTCCCTTGTACAGCGCGGCGACTCAGCCTTGGCTACTATTCTGCCAAGGTGGTGGAAGCTTCAGGTGATCCTGTTGGGAAACGTTGCATGGAAAATAAAAAAAATTCTATGCACATGCAAGATCTATCTAGGGAGATGCATAGCAACGAGAAGGGAGAGTGTGTCTACGTACCCTCATACACCGTAAGCGGAAGCGTTTATCAACGCGGTTGATGTAGTCAAACTTCTTCGTGATCCAACCGATCAAGTAGCGAACGTACGACACCTCCGCGTTCAGCACATGTTCATCTGGGTGACGTCCTCACCTTCTTGATCTAGCAAGATGGGCGAAGTAGTAGATGAGTTCCGGCAGCACGACGGCGTGGTGACGGTGATGGTGAAGTTATCTCCGCAGGGCTTCGCCTAAGCACTACGAAAATATGACCGGGATTGTAAACGGTGGAGAGAGGCACCGCACACGGCTAAGACAATGTTGTGTCTTGTGCTAGGTGCCCCCTCCCACATATATATAGGTGGGGGTGGAGGGAGCAGCCAGGAGCCACCCCTAAGTAGGCCGAAACCTACTTGGGGTCTGCCCCAAGTGGCGACCCCCTTCCTTATTTGGAGTGCGGGAGGAAGGAAGGAGGAGGTGGCGCCCCCCTTTCCTTCCCCTAGGGCTGGCCAGCCAAGGGAAGGGGTGCACCAGCCCCTTTGTGGGCTAGTCTGTCCCCCCGTTTGGCCCATAAGGCCCATACACTTGCCGGGGGTGCCCGGAACCCCTTCTGGTGACCTGATGAGTACCCGGTACACTCTGAAACTATTTTGGTGTCCGAATACCATCATCCTATATATCAATATTTACCTCTCGACCATTTAGAGACTCCTCGTCTTGTACGAGATCTCATCCAGGACTCCGAACAACATTCGGTCACCAAATCATATAACTCATATAACACTATATCGTCAACGAACGTTAAGCGTGCGGACCCTATGGGTTCGAGAACTATGTAGACATGACCGAGACTCCTCTCCGGTCAATAACCAATAGTGGAACCTGGATGCCCATATTGGCTCCTACATATTCTATGAAGATCTTTATCGGTCGAACCCTTATGACAACATACGTAATTCCCTTTGTCCATCGGTATGTTACTTGCCCGAGATTCGATCGTTGGTATCTCTATACCTAGTTCAATCTCGTTACCGGCAAGTCTCTTTACTCGTTCCGTAATACAACATCTTGTAACTAACTCATTAGTCATTTGCTTGCAAGGCTTCTTATGATGTGTATACCGAGAGGGCCCAGAGATACCTCTCCGATACTCGAAGTGACAAATCCTAATCTTGATCTATGCCAACTCAACAAACACCTTCGGAGATACCTGTAGAGCATCTTTATGATCACCCAGTTATGTTGTGATGTTTGATAGCACACAAGGTATACATCTGGTATTCGGGAGTTGCATAATCTCATAGTCGAAGGAATATGTATTTGACATGAAGAAAGCAATAGTAATAAACTCAATTATCATTATGCTAAGCTAACAGATGGGTCTTGTCCATCACATCATTCTCCTAATTATGTGATCCCATTGTCAAATGACAACACATGTCTATGGTTAGGAAACCTTAACCATCTTTGATCAACGAGCTAGTCTAGTAGAGGCTTACTAGGGACACAATATTTGTTTATGTATTCACACATGTATTTAAGTTTCCGATCAATACAATTCTAGCATGAATAATAAAACTTTATCATGATTGAGGGGAAATATAATAATAATCAGTTATTGCCTCTAGGGCATATTTCCATCAGTCTCCCACTTGCACTAGAATTAATAATCTAGTTCACACCGCCATGTGAGTAACACTCATAGTTCACATCGCCATGTGATTAACACCCAAAGAGTTTACTAGAGTCAATAATCTAGTTCACATCGCCATGTGATTAATATCCAAAGAGTTTACTAGAGTTAATAATCTAGTTCACATCCCCATGTGCTTAACACCCAAAGAGTACTAAGGTGTTATCATGTTTTGCTTGTGAGTGAAGTTTAGTCAACGGTTCTGTCACATTCAGATCCTTATGTATTCTTCAATTTTCTATGTCTACAATGCTCTGCATGGAGCTACTCTAGCTAATTTCTCCCACTTTCAATATGTATCCAGGTTGATACTCAGAGTCATTCGGATTGGTGTTAAAGCTTGCATCGACGTAACTCTTTACGACGAACTCTTTATCACCTCCATAATTGAGAAACATTTCATTAGTCCTTTTTAGGTATCTAAGGATAATTTTGACCGCTGTCCAGTGGTCCACTCCTGGATCACTATTGTACCCCTTTGCCAAACTCATGGCAAGGCACACAACAAGTCTGGTACATAGCATGGCATACTTTATAGAACATATGGCTGAGGCATAGGGAATGACTTTCATTCTTTCTCTATCTTCTGATATGGTCGGGCTTTGAGTCTTATTCAACTTCACACCTTACAACTCAGGCAAGAACTCCTTCTTTGACTGATCCATTTTGAGCTCCTTCAAATTCATGTCAAGGTATGTGCTCTGTGAAAGTCTTATCATGTGTCTTGATCTATCTCTATAGATATTGATACCCAATATATAAGCAGCTTCACCGAGGTCTTTCATTGAAAATTCTTATTCAAATATCCTTCTATGCTATCCAAAAATTCTATACCATTTTCAATCAACAATATGTCATCCACATATAATATCAGAAATGATACAAGCTCCCACTCACTTTCTTGTAAATATAGGCTTCACCGTAAGTATGTATAAAACCATATGCTTTGATCACCTCATCAAAGCATATATTCCAACTCTGAGATGCTTGTACCAGTACATAGATGGATCGCTGGAGCTTGCACACTTTGTTAGCACCTTCAGGATCAACAAAACCTCGTGGTTGCATCATATACAACTCTTCTTTAAGAAACCCAGTAAGGAATGCAGTTTTGACATCCATTTGCCAGATTTCATAATCATAAAATGTATCAATTGCTAACATGATTCAGACAGACTTAAGCATCGCTATGGGTGAGAAAGTCTCATCGTAGCGAACTCCTTGAACTTGTCAAAAACCTTTCGCAACAAGCTGAGCTTTGTAGACAGTGATATTACCATCAGCATCCGTCTTCCTCTTGAAGATCCATTTATTCTCAATGGCATGCCGACCATTAGGCAAGTCCACCAAAGTCCACACTTTGTTCTCATACATTGATCCGGCCTATCTCAGATTTCATGTCCTCAAGCCATTTATCAGAATCTGGGCTCATCATAGCTTCTTCATAGTTTGAAGGTTCGTTGCTGTCTAACAACATGACTTCCCGGACAGGATTACCGTACCACTCTGGTGCGGATCGTGCTCTGGTTGACCTATAAGGTTCAGTAGTAACTTGATCTGAAGTTTCATGATCATTATCATTTTCTTCCTCTCTATTTGGTAGGCATTACTGAAACGGTTTTCTACGATGTGCTACTTTCCAATTCGAGTGAAGGTACAATTACCTCATCAAGTTCTACTTTCCTCCCACTTACTTCTTTCGAGAGAAACTCCTTCTCTAGAAAGGTTCATTCTTGGCAACAAAGATCTTGCCTTCAGATCTATGGTAGAGGGTGTACCCAGTTGTTTCCTTAGGGTATCCTATGAAGACACACTTCTCCGACTTGGGTTTGAGCTTATCAGGCTGAAGCCTGTTGACATAAGTGTTGCAACCCCAAACTTTAAGAAACAACAACTTAGGTTTCTTGCCAAACCGCGGTTCATACGGTGTCGTCTCAACGGATTTAGATGGTGCCCTATTTAACATGAATGTAGCTATCTATAATGCATAACCCCAAAATGATAAAGGAAAATCGGTAAGAGACATCACAGAACGCACCATATCCAATAGAGTATGGTTACGACGTTCGGACACACCATTACGTTGTGGTGTTCTAGGTGGCGTGAGTTGTGAAACTATTCCACATTGTTTTAAATGAAGGCCAAACTCGTAACTCAAATTCGCCTCCGCGATCAGATCGTAGAAACTTTATTTTCTTGTTACGATGATTCTCTACTTCACTCTAAAATTCTTTGAACTTTTCAAATGTTTCGGACTTGTGTTTAATCAAATTGATATACCCATACCTACTTAAATCATCTGTGAAGGTGAGAAAATAACGTTATCCGCCACGTGCTTCAATACTCATCGGACTGCATACATCGGTATGTATTATTTCCAATAAGTCATTAGCTCGCTCCATTGTTCGAAAGAACGGAGGTTTAGTCATCTTGCCCACAAGGCATGGTTTGCAAGTATCAAGTGACTCATAATCAAGTGATTCCAAAAGCCCATCAGCATGGAGTTTCTTCATGCGTTTTACATCAATATGACCTAAACGGAAGTGCCACAAGTATGTTTCCCTATCATTATCAACTTTGTATCTTTTGGCACCAATATTATGAATATGTGTATCACTATGATCGAGATTCAATAAACCATTTACATTGGGTGTATGACCATAGAGGTTTTATTCATGTAAACAGAACAACAATTATTCTCTGACTTAAATGAATAATCGTATTGCAATAAACATGATTTAATCTTGTTCATGCTCAATGCAAACACCAAATAACATTTATTTAGGCTCAACACTAATCCTGAAGGTAGAGGGAGTGTGCGATGGTGATCGTATCAACCTTGGAATCACTTCCAACATACATCATCACCTCGCCCTTAACTAATCTCTATTTATTCTACAACTCCTGTTTCGAGTGACTAATCTTGGCAACTAAACCAATATCATATACCCAGGGGCTACTACGAATACTAGTAAGGTACACATCAATAACATGTATATCAAATATACCTTTGTTCACTTTGCCATCCTTCTTATCCACCAAGTATTTGGGGCAGTTCCGCTTCTAGTGAGCATTCCCTTTGCAGTAGAAGCACTCAATTTCATGCTTAGGTCCAGCTTTGGGCTTCTTCATGGGAGTGGCAACCTGCTTGCCATTCTTCTTGAAGTTCCCTTTCTTTCTCTTGCCCTTTTTCTTGAAACTAGTGGTCTTGTCAACCATCAACACTTGATGCTCTTTTCTTGATTTCTACCTTCGCCGATTTCAGCATCGCGAAGAGCTCGGGAATTGTTATCATCCCTTGCATATTATAGTTCACCATGAAGTTCTAGTAGCTTGGTGATAGTGACTAGAGAACTCTGTCAATCACTATCTTATCTGGAAGATTAACTCCCACTTGGTTCAAGTGATTGTAGTACCCAGAAATTCAGAGCACATGCTCACTGGCTAAGCTATTCACCTCCATCTTGTAGGCAAAGTACTTGTCAGGGGTCTCATACCTCCCGACACGGGCATGAGTCTGAATACAAATTTTAGCTCTTGGAACATCTCATATGCTCCGTGGCATTCAAAATGTTTTTGAAGTCCCGGTTCTAAACCGTAAAGCATGGCACACTAAACTATTAAGTAGTCATCATATCGAGTTTGCCAAACATTCATAATATCTGCATCTACTCCTGCAATAGGTCTGTCACCTAGCGGTGCATCAAGGACATAATTCTTCTGTGTAGCAATGAGGATAATCCTCAGATCATAGACCCAGTATGCATTATTGCTACCATCATATTTCAACTTAGTTTTCTCTAGGAACATAAAAAATAGGGGAGCTATATCGCGAGCTACTGATCTACAACATAGACATGTAAAAAACTATTAACTAAGTTCATGATAAATTAAGTTCAATTAATCAAATTACTAATGAACTCCCACTTAAATTAACATCCCTCAAGTTATCTAAGTGATACATGATCCAAATCAACTAACCCATGTCCGATCATCACGTGAGATGGGGTAGTCATCAATGGTGAACATCTCTATGTTGATCATATCTACTATATGACTCATGTTCGACCTTTAGGTCTCCAGTGTTCCGAGGCCATGTCTGTACATGCTAGGCTCGTCAAGTTTAACCCAAGTATTCTGCATGTGAAAAACTATCTTACACCCATTGTATGTGAACCTAGAGTCTATCACACCCGATCATCACGAGGTGCTTCGAAATGACGAACTTTGGCAACGGTGCATACTCGGTGAGAACACTATTATCTTGAAATTTAGTGAAGGGATCGTCTTATAGTGCTACCGCCGATCTAAGCAAAATAAGATACAGAATAGATAAACATCACATGCAATCAAAAATATGTGACATGATATGGCCATCATCATCTTGTGCTTTTGATCTCCATCTCCAAAGCATCGTCATGATCTCCATCGTCACCGGCTTGACACCTTGATCTCCATCGTTGCGTCGTGGTCGTCTCGCCAACTATTGCTTCTATAACTATCGCTAACGCATAGTGATAAAGTAAATCAATTACATGGCGTTTGCATTTCATACGATAAAGAGACAACCACAAGGCTCCTGCCGGTTGCCGATAAATTACAAAACTTGATCATCTCATACAATAACTTATATCACATCATGTCTTGACCATATCACATCACAACATGCCGTGCAAAAACAAGTTAGACGTCTCTACTTTGTTGTTGCAAGTTTTACGTGGCTGTTACGGGCTTCTAGCAAGAACCGTTCTTACCTACGGCAAAAACCACAACGGTGATTTATCAAGTTTGCAATTTTAATCTTCTTCAAGGACCGGCCACAATCAAATTTGATTGAACTAAAGTGGGAGAAACAGACACCCGCCAGCCACCTTTATGCAAAACTAGTTGCATGCCTGTCGGTGGAACCGGTCTCATGTGCATGGACATGTAAGGTTGGTCTGTGCCGCTTCATGCCACAATACCGCCGAATCAAAATAAGACATTGGTGGTAAGTAGTATGACTATCACCGCCCACAACTCTTTGTGTTCTACTCATGCATATCATCTACGCATAGACCTGGCTCAGATGCCATTGTTGGGAAACATAGCATGGAAAAAAAATCTACACACATGCAAGATCTATCCAAGGAGATGCATAGCAACGAGAGGGGAGAGTGTTTCTACATACCCTCGTAGACCGTAAGCGGAAGCGTTAGATAACACGATTGATTTAGTTGAACTTCTTCGTGTTCCAACCGATCAAGTACCGAACGTACGAACGTACGACACCTCCGCGTTCAGCACACGTTCAGCTCGTTGACCTCCTCACCCTCTTGATCCAGCAAGACGGACGAAGTAGTGGATGAGTTCCGGCAGCACGACGGCGTGGTGACGGTGATGGTGAAGTTATCTTTGCAGGGCTTCGCCTAAGCACTACAAAAATATGACCGGTGTTGTAAACAGTGTGGGGGGGGGGCTCAACACACGGCTAAGACAATGTTGTGTCTTGTGCTAGGCGCCCCCTCCCACATATATATAGGTGGGGGTGGAGGGAGAAGCCAAGAGGCGCCCCCAAGTAGGCCAAATCCTACTTGGGGTCTTCCCCAAGTGGCGCCCCTTCCTTATTTGGAGTGCGGGAGGAAGGATGGAGGAGTTGGCACCCCCCCCTTTCCTTTCTCTCCTGAGGAGGGAAAGGCAGGAGGGGCGAACCTCCCCCTTGCTTCCCCTAGGGCCGGCCATCTAAGGGAAGGAGCGCACCAGCCCCTTTGTGGGCTGGTATGTTCCCCCTTTGGCCCATAAGGCCGATACACTTGCCGAGGGTGCACGGAACCCCTTTCGGTGACCTGATGAGTACCCGGTGCACTCTGAAACTATTCTGGTGTCTGAATACCATCATCCTATATATCAATCTTTACCTCTCGACCAATTCGATAGTCCTCGTCATGTACGTGATCCCATCCGGGACTCTGAACAACATTTAGTCACCAAATCATATAACACATATAACACTATATCGTCAATGAACGTTAAGCGTGCGGACCCTACGGGTTAAAGAACTATGTAGACATGACCGAGACACCTCTCTAGTCAATAACTAATAGCGGAACCTGGATGCCCATATTGGCTCCTACATATTCTACGAAGATCTTTATCGGTCAAACCGTTATGACAACATACGTAATTCCGTTTGTCCATTGGTATGTTACTTGCCCGAGATACGATCGTCGGTATCTCTATACCTACTTCAATATCATTACAGGAAAGTCTCTTTACTCATTCCGTAATACAACATCTTGTAACTAACTCATTAGTCATTTGCTTGCAAGGCTTCTTATGATGTGTATTACCGAGAGGGCCCAGACATACCTCTCCGATACTCGGAGTGACAAATCCTAATCTTGATCTATGCCAACTCAACAAACACCTTCAAAGATACCTGTAGAGCATCTCTGATATTCGGGAGTTGCATAATATCATAGTCGAAGGAATATGTATTTGAACTGAAGAAAGCAATAGCAATAAACTGAAAGATCATTATGCTAAGCTAACAGATGGGTCTTGTCCATCACATCGTTCTCATAATAATGTGATCCCATTATCAAATGACAAGACATGTTTATGGTTAGGAAACCTTAACCATCTTTGATCAACAAGCTAGTCTAGTAGAGGCTTACTAGGGACACAGTATTTGTTTATGTATTCACACATTTATTTAAGTTTCCGATCAATACAATTCTAGCATGAATAATAAACCTTTATCATGATTAAGGAAATATAATAATCATCATTTTATTATTGCCTCTATGTCATATTTCCATCAGATGCGTCATGGAATTCTACGATGATCATTACATCATCTTGCACCGTCTCAGATGGTTTCTACATGGGCGGGCTGTCTGCTCCTCCACAATATAACTTGGAGGAACTTGGTCATGGCTTGTCGGGTCATCCTGATGAGCCAGGTCATCTTGACCAGTCGGGTTATTATCATGAGAAGGAATTTCCATCTCGGTATCTGCTATGATGATGGAAGAATCCCCAATTCTCTTCTTTACAAACGCCTTTGCCCTGGATCAAAAAAGATATGGTGATGAATGAATAAAGGAAGCATGTTATAGATTGATAACATTTTACAACGCTTACCCAACGTTGATGGTATAAAGGCTGGCACTAGACTAATCAAATGAAGGTGAGGTCGCCTGATAGTCCAGGTTAGAACGGTTAAGTGGGTTGATTTGTCCGGCTCTAGGGCAAGAAGGCGTTGGGCTCAGCTGCTCCTGAACACGCAGACGACGTGGAGATGGCTCATAGGAAAGACCATCTGAGATGTCACCCGAACCAGAACTTCGGGTCTTCGTCTTCGAGCACGCTTCATGCTGCATTTTCATTAAAGATAAGTGTTTGTCCAAGTAAGCTGATGGGTGTGAAAATGGTACCTTGATAATGGCCAACCAAGTCTTCCACTTATTAAGGGGTTTTGAGTCAGAGGCACCAGGAGTTACCTCTGTCTCGCCGACTCTGCTGTTTCCAACTTGTTCCTGTGAAGAGTCAACGTCAGCAAATTCATTATGAAGACATCCAAGGGAATCAAGTTCTTCTACATCATCTTCGTCATTTTCTTCTTCCACCTCCTCTGAAGTGTCATCCTTAGGAGGGGTTGGAGTTGAGGGTTTAGTTTTCCACCTATCAGCGTTCTCCTAAGATAAACACAAGCCAACATGTTAAAAGAAGCAAAAGATTGCATAAATTCGAAGATAGGTTAAGACGACTTACCTTAAGTGTCGGGTTACCGACAAAGAAGGGGGCAAGACCTACAATTGCGATTTTCTCACGAGTATCACCAAGAAGTTTTTCAATGGCCTTCATGAGATCGCTGGAGGAAATTCTTTGTCAATGAAACACAAGTCATATTCTAACTCGCCAGTGTATTCATGCATAAGCCAGTTTCTAAGGCTGAGGGTTGAATCCGCCAGCTCATCCATCACTGGCTCATATCAATAGCTCAAAGTCCATGAGCTAGCTATCAGAGCATTGATTCTGGAATAAATGGGCTCTAGCTCCAGTCTTTCCTCTGCAGATGCATATGAACTAAAATGCTTTGTGGATTCAAGCCACTTATATCTGTAACCCGACAATGGCTTATGCTGATTCAGAGAAGTGTCCTTGCAATAAAAGTTTTCTGCCATCCCTTTGATGACTCACCAACTTCATGTCAGGGAAGGCACAATTCCTTTTCCTCTGTATGGTAACTCATCCACATTCCAGACTCGGTCCTCCACGGCACTCAGTCTATCTATTGCAGTAAAAGAACTCTTGGAAGAGGCTAACGGTTGGTTCTATTTGAAGATAAACTTCACAGAAGACTTCAAAATTTCTCAAATTAAGAACCGAGTTAGGAGGAAGGTCCTAGGGTCTGATGTCATAGCAATGAAGAATATCACAGAAAAACTTGGAACCCGGCAAGCGAAAACCCCTATCCAAATGATCTGTGAAGATACTAATTTCATTTTGACCCGGCTGGAGCCGGATCTCCTCCTCCGGAACATGCCGGCTTTGCTTACCACCGGCTTAACAACTTTGGTTCCCTTCTTGGGAGCCATAGTTTTTGACCGAATACAAGCTACAAGATAAGAAAAAAAAGTTATATGCGGGCTAGAAGCATATAAACTATGCGTATCTGAAGTATCTGAGGATATTTACAAGTGTGAGCCGGCTAAAGGCTATTGTGACTCAAGAGCCGGCCAAAAGGGCTACTGTGACTCAAGAGCCGGCAGAAAGGACAAAGAGCTAAAGGTACATTTAAGTATACCTAAAGTTAGAGCCGGCAAAATGATGGAATGATTGCTGAGTCGAAGGTTGTTATAAACAACTACTATTTAGATTTAGCAACAATTATTTTTATGATCTAAGAAATAATGAGAAAAATGAAATAAAATAAAGCCCTAACATGGCGATGGTCTTTAGTTGCAACATCAAAAGTGATCTACTACAACGACAAAAGGGTTCAATGTAAAGGCAAATCAGCCACAGAGTTGTTACAACGTCCGATGGCCATTATATCTATTGATAAACTACGACCATTCTCTAAATGAACTATTGATGAACTATGGTAGCAATACATGGCGGAGATGAAGATGTGGAAAACTTATACATCTGAGGTGATGGAATTGAAGGTCTTGAGCTTCGTGGATGCGGCTGCGGCGGATCCTGACGAGTCCCCGCTATGACAACAATGGTGTGAGTCTTGCCAGTGCTCGAGTCAGACGCTCGAGTGGATGCAGAGCTCGGGCAGAAGCAAGAGGAAGAAGAAGTAGCACGCGAGGGGTAAAAATGAATGGGGGCTGCCACCAGCCTACTTATAGGCGGGGTAAGAACCCACGTCACACGATCATCCCTTTCCTTCACACTCTCCTTCTTCACTCTGCCGCTCCACCTGCTGGCTGTCACTATCGCCTACCACCGCCGTCGCCCCTAAGGTATCTCCCTCCTTCCCTCTTCCCACGACCATGCATGGTTAATTAGCATCTTGTGTTCTTCCTGCATTGTCCATTTTTATGGATGGATACATAGATAGATGGATAGTTGTATGTATGTATGTATGTATGTATGTATGTATGTATGGATGGATGTATTGGTGTATCGCATAGATGTATGTCAGACTATATTTTTGTTATTAGTATTGTGCAGAAACTTTTGCTATCGTGTATTGCATAGATGTATGGCTAATGTATTTTTGCTACTCTGTGTATTGCATACTACTACTTGTGAACTGCGTTCGGATTTTCTTGAAGAGGATAGGATGATGCAATATAGTAGCGGTAAGTATTTTCCTCACTTAATAACCAAGGTTATCAATCCAGTGGGAGAACCACACAAAACCTTGTTACCAGCACATGCACACACAAAAGAAAATACTTGCACTCAACGCAATCACGAGGGTTCTCAATCCCCTTGCGGTTATTTGCAAGGATCAAATCTCGTAGTGGTAGATAGATAAAGTAAATTGTAAAATAAAACAAAATAGAAAAAGTGCAGGAAGGTATTTTTGGATTTTATATATCATAAAAGTAGACCCGGGGTCCATAGTTTTCACTAGAGGCTTCTCTCTCAAAAACAAATCATATGCTGGGTAAACAAATTACTGTTGGGCAATTGATAGAAAAGCGAATAGTTATGACGATATACAAGGCACTGATCATGTATATAGTCCTCACGTCCGAGACAAGTAGACCATGCATCTACTACTATTACTCCACCCATTAACCGCTATCCAGCATGTATCTAGGGGATTAAGCTAGAAAAATAGAGTATCGCCTTAAGAAAGATGACATGATGTAGACAAAGTAAATCCAATCAATATGAATAAACCCCGTCTTTTTTATTCTTAACGATAAGAATACAAATACATGTCATGTCCCTTTCTCTCACTGGGATTGAGCATCGCAAGATTGAACCCATCACAAAGCACCTCTCCCATTGCAAGATAACTCAACATAGTTGGCCAAACCAAATGGATAGATCAGAGAGAAATGCAAAATCTATAACAATCACATATAAAAGAATTCAAAAAAGACTCAATTAACATTCATGAATAATCTAATCATAAACCCACAATTCATTGGATCCCAACAAACACACCACAAAAGATGATTACATCAAATAGAACTCCAAGAAGATTGAGGAGAACATTGTATTGAAGATCAAAGAGAGAGAGAAGAAGCCATCTAGCTACTAGCTATGGACCCGCATGTCTGTGGTGAACTACTCACGCATCATCGAAAGAGCAGCAAGGATGATGTAGAAGCTCTCCGTGATCGATTCCCCCTCCGGTAGAGTTTCGGAGAAGGCCATCCAGATGGGATTGTGGAAGAACAGAAACATGTTGCGTCGGAAAAAGTGTTTTGGGTGGCTCTCTGATGTATTGGGAATATTTGAAAATGTATAGATGTGGAATTAGGTCAAGATGTGCCATGGGGGCCCCACAAGCCCAGGGGCACGCCTAGTGCGCTTGTCGCTCCTTTGTGGCTCCTTTGGTTTTCCCTCGAACCTTCTAGGGTCTCTCTTGGTCCAGAAAAAATCGTTAAAAAGTTTCATGGCGTTTGGACTCCATTTTGTATTGATTTCCCAAAAAGCCAAAAACAGCAACTGGCAAACGACACTAGGTTAATGGGTTAGTCCCAAAAAATGATATATAAATGCATATAAAACATCCAAGATTGATATTATAATAGCATGGAACAATAAAAAATTATAGATATGTTGGAGACGTATCAAGTATCCCCAAGCTTAATTCATGCTCGTCCTCGAGTAGGTGAATGATAAAAGTAGGATTTTTGATGTGGAATGCTACCTAACATGTCTATCATGTAATCTTTCTTTTATGGTATGAATATTTAGATCCGAGTGATTCAAAGCAATAATCTATAATTTGATATAAAGACATCAATACTCACGCATACTAACAAACAATCATGTCTTTCAAAATAAAAATGCTAAAGAACATTATCCCTACTAAATCATATAGCCTTATCACGCTCCATCTTATTAACACAAAGTATTTATCATTCACAACCCTGTTGACAAGCCGAGCAACTGGTTCATACTTTTTAACGCGCTTCAACTTTTTCAACCCCCACGCAATACATGAGCATAAGCCATGGATATAGCACTATGGGTGGAACATAATGTGGTGATAAACATTAATAAGGATAAGTCAAAAAGGAAGAAAGTCCCACATCGACGCGGCTAATCAACAGGCTATGGAGATGCCCATCAATTTATGTCAATGCAAGGAGTAGGGATTGCCATGAAATGGATGCATGAAAAGCTATAAGTGTATGAAAGCTCAAACTGAAAACTAAGTGGGTGTGCACCCAACTTGCTGGCTCATGAAGACCTTGGGAATTTGAGGAAGCCCATCATCGATATATACAAGTCAAGTTCTATAATGAAAAATTCCCACTAGTATATGAAAGTGACTACATAGGAGACTCTCTATATGAAAAACACGGTGCTACTTTGAAGCACAAGTACGGAAAAGGAGGTAACATTACCCTTTTTCTCTCATTTTTTGGGGGCTCTTTTTGGCCTCTTTTTTTTCTCACTCGGAAAATGCTCTAATAAGGATGATTATCACACTTCTATTTACTTATAACTCAAAATTATAACTCGATACTAGAACAAAATATGACTCTATATGAATGCCTCTGGCAGTGTACCAGGATGTGCAATGATCTAACGTAACATGTATAAAAATGATGAACGGTGGCTGAGCCACAAATACTATGTCAACTACATGATCATGCAAAGCGATGCGTGCCATATAAACGGATCGGTGGAGGTTGCATGGAAATATATCTCAGAATGGCTATGGAAATGCCATAATAGGTAGGTATGGTGGCTGTTCCAAGGAAGATATAAGGAGGCTTATGTGTTATAGAGTGTATCATATCATGGGGTTTGGATGCACCGGGGAAGTTTGCACTAAGCCTCGAGGTGAGAAAGGGCAATGCACAATACTACTACGCATGCCCCTATGGTGAGAGTGCGTATAATCCATGGACTCACATTAGTCATAAAGAACTCATCTACTTATTGTAGAAGTTTATTAGCCCTTGAAGCAAAGTACTACTACGCATGCCCCTATGGTGATAGATTTATAGAAAAAGACCATCGCTCGTCCCCTACCGCCACTCATAAGGAAGATAATCAATAATAAATCATGCTCCAACTTCTTAGCATAATAGGAGGCTATACGTGCATGCTTCGGGAATCACAAACCTTAACACCAATATCCTTACTAAACCACAATTATTCACTAGTACCTCCCCCATATTACCATTTTAATATCACAAAAATATTGCAAGGAGTCAAACTTATCATATTTAGTGATCTACATGAAAGTTTTTATTATATCCCTCTTGAATACCTATCATATTAGGACCAATTTCATAACCCATGCATATTGCCATTCCTATTTATTAGACTCTCTGAATGATATAAGTGAAACATGAGAGTGCAAATATTTCTTTAAAATATAACCACCACCATGCTCTAAAAGATATAAGTGAAGCACTAGAACAACTGCCTAACACAAAAGATATAAGTGAAGCACAAAGAATATTCTAACAAATCACGAATAAATGCGTGATCCTCTCAAAAGGTGTGTGCAGCAAAGATGATTGCGGCAAACTAAAAAGCAAACAAAGAAAATACTCTTATAATACATGACACCCTAAGCAAAACTCATATCATGTGATGAATAAAAATATAGCTCCAAGTAATTTACCGATGGATTGTAGAAGAAAGAGGGGATGTCATTCGGGGTATCCCCAAGCTTAGACACTTGGGTCTCCTTGAATGTTACCTTAGGGTGACTTGGGAATCCACAAGCTTAGGGTCTTGCCGCTCCTTATTCCTTCATCCATCGCGATCTCACTTAAAACTTGAAAACTTCAGCACACAAATCTCAACGAAAACCTCGTGAGATCCGCTAGTATAACAAGCAAATCACAAACTTTAGGTACTGTTGTAAACCCATTCATATTTTATTATTTCATAATACCTACTGTATTCTAACTTCTCCATGACTTATACCCCCGATACAATCCATAGATTCATTAACTATGCAACGAAAACAGAATCTGTCAAATAAACAGAATAGTCTGTAATGATCTGAACAAACACAATACTTCTGTAACTTCCAAAATTCTAAAAAATAAGGAAACATGGGAAATTTGTATATAAATAATGTGTAAAAAATTCATAATTTTATCATGTTCCAGTGAATGTAAACAATTCAGGTACTAGGCACAAAAGTTTCTGTTTTTTCACAGAATCAAATCAACTATCAACCAAATCACCCCAAAGGCTTTACTTGGCACAAATATTAACTAAAACACAATCATAACAGTAGCATAGTTGTGTGAACACTCAAAAATTATAAATGATAACTATTGGGTTGTCTCCCAACAAGCTCTTCCTTTATAGCCATTAAGATAGGCTTTGAGATTTCAATGATGCTCACATGAAAGACAAGAATTGAAGCACAAAGGGAGCATCATAATACATGTAATAAACACATTTAAGTCTAACATACTTCCTATACATAGGCATTTTATAAGCAAACAAATTATCAATACAAGAAATTATCAATGCAAGGGAGAAGAATAAAACATTGACAATCTCAACATAACGAGAGGTAATTTAGTAACATAAAAATTTATAAAACCATATTTTCATCTCTCATAATAATTACATGTCAGATCATAATAAAATTCAACAATATAGCTATCATATAAAATCCTCTCTTCATGATCCACATGCATAAAGGTCTTATAATCTTCCAAGGTAGTGGGGTTAACATCAACGAAAGGCATGACTTATCCAAACCCACGTTTATAAAAAAAATTCATAAGATTTAATGCTCTCCAAATATGTAGGATTATTTTTACCTAAAGTTGAAACTCTTCCAAACCCACTTTCAATATTATTGCAAACATTATTGTCTATAACATATTCATCACGAGGCTTAAATAATTTTTCAAGATCACAAGAAGCATCACCCCAATCATGAGCATTACAATGATTAGTGGACATCACAAAATCATCATCCCCAAGTTTGTAGTTTTGCATATCATTAACACAATTGACATTATTAAAATTTATAATAACATCTTGCAATCATGATTTTCATTCAAGGAGCCATCAAGTGCGGGTGCAACAACAATAATTTCATTTTGAGCATAAGGAACTATAACAAGTTCATCTCCATAAGCATCATAAGTATTGGCATCACGGCCACAAGCATATCAAGCATCAAATTCATCAAAAAGGGATATGTCAAGCGAATCAACGGGGTCATAATTATCTATAGATTCCCGCATATCATTATTCTCTTCCAAAGCAGTAGACATTCTCCCAATGACTTCACTAACATAGGAATAAGAAGCATAGTTTTCACAGCAATATTCAAGTATGGCAAATTTTTCAGATTTCTAGAGAGTAGCACCACACTTTTCAATGAAAGAAGCAACTTCATAGGCACCCTTAAAAGCAACAAATTCTTCAACTTGTTCAATATCATAGTAACTATAAACACCCTTGACATAAGAAGATAAGATTTCATTATCATTAAATTCACATAGGCAGGGAAGGTGTTTTTTAGGGTTCTCAGAGCAACAAGTAAAATCATGAATTTCACATAGATTCCAAGCATAGCATAGCAAACAATTTATTTTATTCCATAAGAGTCTCCCTTTTTGAGACAAACGGTGATACACAAAATGAGCATGCTCATCTAATGATTTTCCCTCAACTAAACTAATTGGGGTTTCAGCACGAGCACAGATGGATCAAAGATGATCCAAGCAGAAAACTTTAAGTGGATCCATAGTCATCTTAAATTTTTTACTTTCATTTTCTGTTTTGAGTGTTCACATGAAGGCAAAAAAAGCAAGCGAGTAAACGAGAATATTTTTGTGTTTTCGTAAAATTGTTTTAGAAGTGTGTGTGGGGGGGGGGATGAAAACGAGAGGCAAATGCAAATAAAAAATGCAAGTAGATGATAGTTTGTGCGAAGGTAGGTATTGGTGATGTCTCCCCGTCAACGGTGCCAGAAATTCTTCCTGGTACTTGTGAGTCGCATTGGGATTTCCACGAAGTGGAGAGGATGATGTAGTACAATAGAGATAAGTATTTCCCTCGGTTAAGAACCAAGGTTATCAATCCAGTGGGAGAACCACACAGAACCTCGTTAGCAGCACCTGCACACTCAAAAGCAAATACTTGCACCAACACGATCAAGAGGGTTGTCAATCCCCTTGGCAGTTATTTGCAAGGATCAAATCTCGTAGTGGTAGATAGATAAAGTAAATTGAAAAATAAAATAAAATAGAAAAAGTGCAGCAAGGTATTTTTGGATTTTATATATGATAAATGTAGACTCGGGGGCCATAGTTTTCACTAGAGGCTTCTCTCTCGAACACAAAGCATACGGTGGGTAAATAAATTACTGTTGGGTAACTGATAGAAAAGCGCACAGTTATGACGATATTCAAGGCAATGATCATTTATATAGGCATCATGTCCGAGTCAAGTAGACCGACTCCTGCCCGCATCTACTACTATTACTCCACCCATCGACCGCTATCTAGCATGCATCTAGGGTATTAAGTTATAAAAAATAGAGTAACACCTTAAGCAAGATGGCATGATGTAGACAAAGTAAATCTAATCAGTATGAATAAATCCCATCCTTTTGTCCTTAATTAACGGCAACAATACAAATATGTGCCATGTCCCTTTCTTTCACTGGGATTGAGCACCACAAGATTGAACCCATCACAATGCACCTCTCCTATTACAAGATAAATCAATCTAGTTGGCCAAACCAAACAGATAGATCGGAGAGAAATACAAATCTATAACAATCATGCATAAAAGAATTCAGGAACGACTCAGTTAACATTCATGAATAATCTGATCATAAACACACGATTCATCGGATGCCAAAAAACACACCGCCAAATAAGATTACATCGAATAGAAATCCAAGAAGACCGAGGAGAACATTGTATTAAAGATCAAAGAGAGAGAGAGAAGAAGCCATCTAGCTACTAGCTATGGACCCACAGGTCTGTGGTGAACTACTCATGCATCATCGGAAGGGAATCAAGGATGATGTAGAAGACCTCTATGATCGATTCCCCTCCGGCAGAGTACCGGAGAAGGCCTCCAGATGGGATCACGGAAAAACAGAAACTTCCAGCGGCGGAAAAAGTTTTTCAGGTGGTTCTTTGGTGTATTGGAAATATTTGAGAATTTAGGGGTGGAATTAGGTCAAGATGTGCCACGAGGGCCCCACAAGCCTAGGGGAGCCCCCCTGGGGCACACCTGGTGAGCTTATCGCTCCCTCGTGGCTCCTTGGGTCTTCTCCTGAACCTTCTAGGGTCTCTCTTGGTCCAGAAAAAAATGTCAAAAATTTCCATAGCGTTTGGTACCTATTTCTTGAAAAAGCCAAAAACAAGAAAATAAACATCAACTGGCCTGTGCACTAGGTTAATAGGTTAGTTCAAAAAATGATATATAATTGCATATAAAACATCCAAGATAGATACTATAATAGCATGGAACAATAAAAAAGTTTAGATACGTTGGAGACATATCATATAGGTGTATGTATCGCTACTCTGTGTATTGCATAAACAAATCTAGATGGAAAGTTGATTTTGTAGGTGTTCCCTCCAAGTGGCCTATGTTTTGCTGATGTTGATTCATTTCCGTTCTGACAAATTTTAGGTTCTTGATATGTCCCGTGTTTAGCAAAGGTCATGCCAAAAAAATTCATGAATTTCGCATGACTTGTGCTAGAAAGTAGGGCATATCGAGTGCCCGTAATTTTCTAGAACGAGAATTAAACAACATTCCGGCAAAATATAGGCCGTATTTTATGTCATTACTCGATATAAGTAATGTTAATTAAATGATGCTTAGGGTTAACTTTCAGTCTGTTGGGGCTCCTTGTTGTGACTTCCAGACTGTTCTTGAAGGAATGATCCCGACTGTTGTCGTGGGCGTCATTTCCCTCTTCTTCTTCTCGTGATATACCTTGGTAATGCACGGGAGAAGGGGGAAGCGACCATCACCGATAATCGAAATATCAGAAGGAGTGTCCACCATATACACCACCATATATGGTCGAAACATTAGTGAGGGAGAATCCCCACTGTGTTGTGGGGGCTGCTTCTCCTTCTTTCCCATGTGCTAGACCTTTTGGTAATGCAATCGGGAAAGAAGGGAGGAGTGACCATCACTGACGGTTGCAATATCAGAGAGGGAGTGCCCACCATATACACCACCAGATACGAAGGGAGACTCGACAGACCGAAAGTCAACCCGCGCTAAATAGTGATCTGTGTGTTGAGTTCCTGGTATTTGCTGTCAGTTTTTAATCTTTGAATTTTGAACACAAGAACTGTCTAACGAGATAGGATCCCTGAGTGCGATGACTGCACCGACGACGAGGGTATGTGCGGCAGGCCTCACCTGGAAAACGGTACACGTTTCTCCCTAACGCTTAAGGAGGGCTATGAATATTTTACGGTATGTAACTTCAACAACGTGTATTTCTTCTTAATTAAGCATGTTTTATATTTTTGCTTTAACATGTAATTTCCATTTTTTATAACTCGACTAGTGCACCCTGCTATGCAAGACCGTATTCCCTTGATAATCTCTCTTTCGAAGAGATGTATAAGGTGGACACGAAGAAAGCCCACCTTAAAATGAAAATGGTTTCGTTTTTGAGGTTAACATAATAAATGAAGTAGGTTACACACATTTTTTATGTTCAAATTGGGAAGGATTATGCAAGGCCTGTGGGAGGATATGAAAATAACCTTCAATATTGGCAATCCCCAAGATAAAGACATTTGGGTTGATCTGGACATGATTCTGATTCTACTTCCGTGAGTTTGTTAAACAAATTCGTTAAATAATCTATATTGATTATCTAAAAATAGTTGTTATTCATCCCTACTAAACTTGTTTTTTTATAATTGACAACTTATTTCCTTTCTTCCAAAGATACACAAAAGATAATAGTGAGACTTACTGCAATTATGGCTTAGGGGTAACTTGGTAGGAGAAGAATTCTCTTGTCTCTTTGTTAATGATGTTCTAAAATTTAAGATTATTTATGGAGATGGCCAAAATTATAGTGGATACGTGCCACTAGTCCACGAGTTATGTGTTGGTAACATCCGTAAAAATATCATGGTAAGATTTTTTACTGTTGTGTTACTAGTCCATCTTTTTCATACATTCTTCTGAAGTGAACCACATTGCTAACTATTTTGCTATTATGTTCTTCAACAGAAGCTCCCGAATAATGTTGTGCCTCCGCTGATGTATGTCAATGTTGAGATGACAATTTTTAGCGTACATCCATGGACAGAGACTTTCAGATGTGCATACCCGACTTCTAAAATAGACGAAGGTCTCAAAATGAAAGAGAAAAAACTAGTGAATGAGCGCAACCCACAAGTTGGAGACCGGCGGATCTCTATGCTTCATAATGGAGAAGGATGGGCTTTTCTGTTTTATTCCATTTTACCTAAAAGAGAGGACTAGGTCCTACTAGTACTTTTCATGTGCTAGGAAGTTTACCTAGGATGATAACACTTAGCTAATAGTGGTTAACTTATAATGATCATAATGGTGAGATTGTTATATGACTACGATGATGATGAATTTTTATATTACCATGATGATGATGAGTTGTCATATCATTATGGTGATGGTGAGTTGTTATATCATTGGTGTGGAAGAAACATGATTAGATAAAAGTGGATGGATCCAAGTGACCAAGTTGAATCAGTAAGAAGATATGATGTTGGGACGGCACACAAGTGCCGAGGCAATGCCTATCAATTCCAATTTGCATTGGAGTGCATATATGGAGGTTGTTGTATCATCAAAAGTCAAATCACTCGAAGTGTTTGCTAATCTGTATTTCTTCCACAACCTCTTCATTGCTACTATATAACAATTTGTATAACAATGTATAAATGCAATATAAATATAAAGAAATCAAATACACAGGAATAGTAGTGGCGTAGGGTAACACCCTACGCTGCTGCTATTTAGCGGTAGCACGGGTCCTACCCCGCGCTACTGGTAGTACAAGTAGTAGTAGCGCGGGGTCAGGTCCGCACTACTACTAACAATTAGCTATAGTGCGCTAGCAGTAGTGCGGGACCCCGTGCTACTGCTAGGCATTACCCCATTCTACTACAAGGATTTTCACTTGTAGTGGGGGAGGCATTTTTTGAAGCGGAGGCAAAGATTGCCTCATCTACTAATTAAGCAGAAGAGAATTGCCCAGTTAATTATGGAAATCCGAGCAAAAACTGGAACAACAAGGGCCAAGCCCACTCCCATAGGCTGAAACACACATGGCAAAGCCCACCTTTATCGACGACAAGTCGACCTGCGGTCAGACAACGCAACTCCGACTCTGACGGAGAACTAAGACACGACTAGAGCTATGGAAGATCGTCGAATGGGCCACCTGCAGCCAGTCATCATGCACCACAGGGCCCCGCCACCGCAGCTTCGACTCCATAACAACAAGCAAACTGAGGCAAAACCGTGGACACGCCGAAGAAGAGCCGACTACCGCAACCATTGCCGCATCGCTAACATCGCTCTCGCCATCATCGCTGCCACAGAAGTCTAGACGCCACAGTGATTCTCTCGGGGCCGCCGCCCGACATCCACTGCTCCGTCGCGCCCAGCGCAATCAACCGACACTGCCTTCCGGGGCCGCCGCCCCGACATACCACCGCTCCCCTCGAGCAGCAACGCCGCACAACCCAGCTGCCCGCAACCCACGCTGATTAGGGCAACCGCTCGCAGACCACGAACATCGGGTCCGCTGGCTCGACCTAAAGTCAGACCGCACCCTCTGGGGCGAATCGACCGAGCCGACACCCCTACCGCCCAAGTGGGACAAGGATGCCACCCAACCAATGTCGAGATAGAGCCCCACCTCATAGGGCTTCCACTCACTACTAGGGAAAATCTTATACACAGAAGCTTACTAGTAGCGTTGGTCAAAAACATGTGCTACTGCTATATACCAATAGCGCCATGTACATAAGCTCGCTACTACCATATAAGTAACAGTAGCGCGGCCTAGAAAAAAGCGCCACTATTATAACTGCCACAACGTTGCCTGCAGGCTAGGTATAGTAGTAGCACTTGTCTACAACCGGCGCTACTGCTATATTGATCTTAGCAGTAGCGTCTTCTTGGACACGTGCTACTACTATGGGAGCCCTATCCCCAAATTTTCCTTCCCCACGCCTGACCATCTTCTTCCTCCCCTCACTCCCCGCTTCTCACTCTGCCTCCACCTGCGCCGCATTACTGTCACCACCGCATTGCCGCCACCGTCCTCCCTCTCCCTTCCTCGGTATGCCCTCCTCCCTCCTCTCCATCCTCCTCCGGCCACCCCCTCCTCCCTCCTCTCTCCTCCTCTGGCTAAGCCCTTCGTCGGCAGCCCTCCTCCCACCGCCCCCTTCCCCTCCTCCCTCCCCCTCCCACCCCTCCTCCCTCCTCCTACCGCCCTCCTCCCCTCCTCCTCTCCCCTCCCTCCTCCTCCTCCCTCCTCCCACCCCTCCTCCCTCAATCTCTCCTAATTAAACCCTAAACTGTTTTGTATAATGTATTTTTTTTACTGTTTTTTAGTAAGTGTTCAATAGAAATAGTTTATTTATATTAAGTGCTTAATAGAACTAGTTTATTTATAGTAAGTTGTTAATAGAACTAATTTATTTATAGTAAGTTCCTAATAGACTAGTGAATACGTTTTTTAGTATAAAAAGTTTTAATAATAGAAAATTTTAGTAATATAATTTTTTAGGTATAGAAAATTTTCAATTACAGAAATCTATTGGAATGCTACATGAGAAATTTTTAGGTATTAAATTTAGTAATAAAAAATTTTAGTAAGAAAATGTAGGGGGGAAAAACAATTTCCCCATCCATGTATGTGTTCAAACCAAAAAAAAGGGTGAAGGGGGGCAACGGCCCCCGGGTAGCACATAGCTCCACCATCGCATACAATTATTTTTATGTCATTATCACTTTTTTATCAAAGAATGGTATATGAGATTTGATGATCTAAATTTTTCACTCGGTGGAATATGCAGGCTTTGTAGGGTCGTGTCTCCTTGGAGTGATCGTCATCCGAGCTACCTCTACTTCCTCTACACCCGAGTCGGTGAGCTAAAAGTCCACCTCCTCCTTCTCTACTCTTCAGTGTTGAATAGAGTAGAACTAGAGTAGAAATATATTGGAATGTTTTTGTCAATATTGAACCATTGAAATGCAATGAGCACCAGTTTATGCTCATGTGCGAATGTGGGAAAATCCCAGTGGCCTATGTTTTGCCGGAGTGTTGATTCATTTCCATTCCGGCAAATTTTAGGCGCTTGATATGTCCTATTTTAGCAAAGGTCATGCCAAATTTTTTTGCATGAATTTAAGCATGACTTGTGCTAGAATATGTATGAAATATCGAGTGCCCCGGATTTGCTAGAAAGAGAATTAAATGACATTTCGAGTTGACTTTAAGTTTGTCGGGGCTCCATACATGACAGTCAAAAAATCAGAGAGGGAGAGTCTCCACCATATATGAGAGAAGAAGAATGTCGACTGTTGTCGTGGAGGTCATTTCTCCTTCTTATCTTTGTGCTATACCTTTGTTATGCACTAGGGGAAGAAGGAGTAGCGACCATCATCGACGGTCGAAAAATCAATGAGGGAGTGTCCATCGTATATGACAGAAGAAGAATGCCGACTATTGTCGTGGGGTCGCTTTTTCTTCTTCTCCTTGTGCTAGACCTTTGTTATGCACTAGGGGAAGAAGGAGTAGCGACCATCATCAACGGTCGAAAAATCGGTGAGGGAGTGTCCACCATATATGAGAGAAGAAGAATGCCGACTGTTGTCGTGGGGGTCGCTTCTCCTTCTTTTCCTTGTGCTAGATATTTTTAATGCACTAGGGAAAGGAGGAGTAGCGACCACCACCGACGGTCGCAATATCAGAGAGGGAGTGCCCACCATATACGTGAGATAAGAGTTTAGGAAGGAAGACTCGACAGACCTAAAGTCAACCTGTTGCATATTGAGTAATAGTGATCTGTGTGTTGAGTTTCCTAGTAGTTGCCTTTGACCGATTTCCAATGTTTCAAATATGAACATAGGAAATGTCTGACGACGAAAGGGAATTCATTATGTGCGAATACTGCGAAGGCGAGCGTGGCCTGTGCGACTGGCCTCACCTAGTTGATGGTAGGCGCTTCAGCATCATGCTGGATGAGACCTTCGAAGTGGATACAGTAGGTTACAATGACACGTCTTTTTCCGTAATTAAGCATGACTTCTGCTACTTTGGCTTCTTTTGCTTCAACTTATAATTTTTTTTACAATTCTACTAGCGTATCCCCTGCCATGCAAGAATTTATGTCTTGGATAAGATTGGTTTCAGTACTATGGAAAGTATGGAGGTAAAGAGAGTTAACTTGAGGACCGAGCATGGTTATAGTTTTGCCGTAAAATTATACAATGCAGACACCTACTCCTATTTTGAATGCAAAAATTGGAGAGCACTGTGCAAGGCTTATGCATTTGAGCCTAGTATGCTTATCACCTTTGATATTCGTCTAGAAGACGAAATTGAAGGTAATATCGACATCTGGGTCGATGTGCAGACGCCTCCAGTTATACCATTATGTGAGTTTCTCAACCATATTTATTAAGTAATTTATATTGTTTATTGAAAAATAGTTGACAACTAATTTCTACTGAAAGCTTATTTCCATTCAAGCAAACATGTCTGACGCTTGGTAAACAACACCTACTACTGTCTCGGGGCTGAACTAAACTGCGAGGAGATAAGTCATTATGTTTCATGGCTTGAGGATCTTGATACTGTCAAGATAGGTTATTTTCCTGGACTTCGAAATATTAGTACTCAATACGTGCGACCACTAGTGTGTGTATTGAACTACGGTCATATCTATTTAGGAAAGATGGTAAGATTTTTACTATTTTTCCTCAGCGCATCTTTTGCATACATTATTTTTTAAGGTAAACTTCATTGCTAAGTATGTTACTACAATGTTCTTCAACAGGGACTCCCGATGAATGTTGTGCCTCGTTGGATCGAGCCTAAAGGTAGCATGACAAAGGTTAGCTTGCGGCCAAGATATCCTGCATTGCACATAAGTGCATTCATGATTTCTAAAAGCGAGCAAGTCTTAATAGTCAAAGACTGGCGCAAAATTGGGAAGGATGGCAGCAGAGAAGTACTAGGGGGCAGCAATCAGAAGAGCAACCCACAATTAGGAGACAGGTTCATCTTCATTCTTCAATATGATGAAGCAGGAGTGCTACACATGTTTTATGCTATTTTACATGAGAGATAGCAACAGAGTGATTAGCTAGCTAGAATGAGTTTGAAGATGATGATGTGCTACACTATGACTATGATGATTAAATAGTTAGTGTAGGTGGTAATGACTATGATGATTATTATTAGCTAGTGTTGGTGGTGATTAGATAGCTACACTATGACTATGATAATTAAATAGTGTTGGTGGTAATAACTATGATGATTATTGGCTAGTGTTGTTGGTGATGATATGATGCAAGAGTTTTTATATTAATATGGTGATGATGATGTTGATCATGATTATCATGATGATTTGTTATTATGATCATGATTAGTTATTATATCATTGGTGGAAGGAACGCAGATTAGATTCATGTGGATGAATCAAAAGTGACCAAAATTTGAATTAGTAGGATCGTCGTCCTAATTCAACTTTTGATTCATCCAAATGAATCTAATCCATGTTTCTTCCTCACAATGATATATATTAATTCATCATGGACATAATGATATAACAGCCTCTTAATTGGTACTGTATCAAAATTTGTATAACGGCGTATAAATACACTAAAAATATTGAAAAACAGAATACTAGTACCGCTGGACAGGAAGCACGCTACTACTAGTTAGATTAGCAGCAACGCTGGAAACAATACACACTACGGCTATATGTCTTAGCAGTAGCGTGTGTTACACGTGCTACTGCTAAGGAATAGCTATAACGCCTTACTAGTAGCGCGGGTCCCCGCGCTACTAGTAGGCATAAAACCCGCTATACTACTAGGCTCTTCCCTAGTAGTGACTCACATTGTTCCCAAGATCGCCATCTTGACGTACAATCAGAAACCATCTGCAGCCGCCGCCCCGACGTCCACTATCCCCGACGACGAAGAGATCCATGCAAACTGCAACATGCTGACTCTCCAAGGCGATGCCTCAAAGAAGGAAATGCTGTAGCCGCCGACATCGCCCGCTTCGACCATCCGAAGCTAGGGATTTCTCCCGGAGAGTCGTGCAATGGAGCACCATGGCAACACCTTCAAGAAGGGGAACGACACCATGGCCATGGCGTCGCTGTTGCCAGCACGGACCCAAGGTTAGTGCTGGACTTTCGCCCGGAGCTCCACCACACTTTCGAATATGAGCAGATCCGAAGCATGCGCAACACACAATCCCCATGGTCGACATCCACCCGCTCCACCTTCCCGCCGCGCCAAGCTACCATCGCCGTTGACCACCGAGCTCACGCGCACTCGACGCCTCGCCAGGGCACCTCCACCACGGCGAAGGACCACACATGACGGGAGGGCCAGATCCATGCAAGGCACTGAATCCACACCCCCATGCCAGCCACCACGAGGTCACCAGCGACCACACTCCCGGGGCCGCCGCCCCGGCCTTCACAAGCCGCCACCCCACCTCCCGCGAGGCCCAGAACAGCCAGCACCCTTCACGGCCGCATGCCGAGCCCACCAGTGCGACGCCGTC
Organism: Aegilops speltoides; assembly: GCA_021437245.1. NCBI lineage: Eukaryota > Viridiplantae > Streptophyta > Magnoliopsida > Poales > Poaceae > Aegilops > Aegilops speltoides. Next base: position 361,056,424 of record CM038144.1, read on the forward strand.
GTGTCGCGGTCCACGATCCGTGGCACGCCACCTCTGTCGCAGATCTGCAGGGGCTAGCCGGAGCCGCCGCACCCCGGCCAGCCCGCCTCACGCGGTGGCCCGTCACGGCCGCTATCAACACCGCGGGATCTGGGCGCAGACCCTAGGTCCGCGACCTCCGCGCCTCCGCGCCGAAGATGCGCCGGAGAGCCGCACCACCGCGTCCCCGGGGCCGCCGCCCGGCATGCCTGCGCCAGCGAGCCATCACTCCCGCCCCCAGCCGAGATTGAGGGCCGCGGGAGGGGGGGGGGGGCTTCGGCGGCGGGGGGAGCAACAGGGGGAGGGGGTGAAGTAATAACCAACGAGAGAGGATATCATGAAGTTAAGAAGCACAAGATGACCATCTATTGACATCATATTTGCTTTCCACTGCTTGCGCCTCCTAGAAATTCTATCAAATAACAACTCACAGAAACTTTTCTAGCATTCCTATAACCAAGCGGCAGTCCAAGGTATTTGCATGACAGCTGCCTAATCTGACCAGCAAAATCCGCGACGATGTCACCCACATCAACCCCATCAGCCAATCTCTGGTAGGCGATGCATTTGTTCTAGTTAATCTTGAGCCCAAAAACTGCATCGAAGAAAGCAAGTTGAACAGAAACCACATTGAGCTCCTCTTTGACAGGGATTAAGAAAATGGCAGCATCATCCACATAAAATTGGCTCCCATTTTTGCGGCACGTTGCATAATAGGTGACAGAAGCCCATACTCAGGTGGCTCAAGGAGGCTCAAGAGCTAGAATAAACATCATAGGCGCAAGCGGATCACCATGTCCGAGGTCTCTCTTGTGTACAAAAGGCTTCCCTGGTACGTATGAGCGATGAGACACTGTTGTTGCAAAAGACTCCCCACTATTTAGGATTTTGAAGGTTTTTCCTTCTTTTGAATTTTCTCATACTAGCAAAACATTAATAATACTCATCAGTACTCACTAACCATTTCATGCCAATCTCCACAATGCTGGAAGAGTATTAATCTTCGTTTTGCGGGGGAAAAGGGGTATTAACCTTAAACGTTAAGGCAACTTTAATCTCTCTCTCTCTCTCTCTCTCTCTCTCTCTCTCTCTCAAACATTCTTTCCCAGCCCCACAAAGCAAAAACTAGAAATGTAAAGCTACCATACGCACAAAAGGAGAAGATAAATACATGCTTTTCCCCGCCCTTTCTCTTTCCTAGCTTCTCTCTCCTCCCCTCCTCCTCTCTCTCTCTCATTGCTGTCTTCTCTCTTGTGACTGCTGGATGTGATTCTCCACCACCTGCTAGCTAGGTAGAGGACTCCACCACCTCGCCCTTCCTTCTCCCCTGATTGTTTCCTTTTCTTTGCAAACACAAATCCTCAACAAGCAAAAGTGCAAATTCTAGAGAAAAGATCTGAATTCAGCAGCAAAAAAGCTGGAGTTAAGGGGGAGAGAGAGAGAGAGAGAGAGAGGAAATATATCCACCACACTAACTGGCTTCCATGGTGTTCCCTCCAGCGACTGCATACCTAGATCCGCCTAATTGGAATAACCAGGTACTACATGATCCTCCCTCTCCATGTCCTTCGATTCTCGCTCGTTGTAGAGCACTCCAGCTGCGATCCGTCCGTCCATAGCCAGCTTCTTCATGGAAAGAGAATTTGGCAAAATTAAAGTAGCTTAGCATGACGATATATATTCTCCTCTTGAATATTCACGGACAATTCTCTCCTCCTTTCTTCTCCTGATCTATAACATGTTTACGTTTGCGTACTTAACAGCAAGGTCAGCAGCAGAGGGCGACGGGCGGTGGCGGAGTAGGCGATGCACAGCATATGCCAGTGGGTCCAACGGCGGGTACGGCGGCGGGGACGCCCGAGGTCGGTGGGCTGCCGAGAAGCTCAGCAGCCAATGAAGCCGCGGCCGGGCAGCAGGCGAGGCCAAATTCCATGACGGAGCGCGCGCGGATGGCGCGGGTGCCGCAACCGGAGCCGGCGCTCAAGTGCCCGCGGTGCGACTCCACCAACACCAAGTTCTGCTACTACAACAACTACTCCCTCTCGCAGCCCCGCCACTTCTGCAAGGCATGCCGCCGCTACTGGACGCGCGGGGGCGCCCTCCGGTCCGTCCCCGTGGGGGGTGGGTGCCGCCGAAACAAGCGCTCGTCCAAGTCATCCGCCGGCGCCGCGTCCTCCTCCAAGCCATCTTCTTCTTCAGCCAGGCAGCTGCCAGGTGTCGCGTCATCTATGCCATCAACCGCGGCGTCCACCACCTTGGGGGCCGACGGCGCATCAATCCCTCCGGGTCTCAGCTCCATGTCGCACCACCTGCCGTTCATGGGCGCGATGCACCCGCCGGGGGCCAACCTAGGGCTAGCCTTTTCCGCCGGCCTCCCGCAGCTCGCCATGCAGCAGCACCACCACCACATCGACGGTGTGGATCAGTTCCCTCTGGCCAGCGGCGGGGGCGCCACCTTTGGCGCGTCACTGGAGCAGTGGCGGGTGCAGCAGCAGCAGCAGCAGTTCCCGTTCTTGGAACTTCCACCGGCGCCGCCCATGTACCAACTGGGGCTGCAAGCTAATCGGGCAGCAGGGAGCAGCGCAGCGGCACCGGCACCGTCGCCGGCGATGTTCACGTTAGGGCAGTCTAGTGCAAGCACAGCGGGGCGCGACGAAGGGTCAATGAAGCAGGCGGACAGCAAAGGGCAAGAGATGACCGTGCAGAGGCAGTTCATGATGGAGGCTCTACGCCAAGGGGATGGCGTCTGGGGTGGCAACGCCAGCGACAATAACGGCAATGGCAGTGGCAGCTGGACCATGAACATCCCCGGATTCCATTCCTCGTCGGGCGGTGGAGACGGCGGCGGTCTGTTGTAGTATACATCGCAGTTTCTTGGTCAATCGGCTCGGATGCACATGCATGGCTTGAGCAGGAGAGTGCTAAATTAAAGAAGGGGTTCAAGCTTTAATTCTTCATCAGGTACTAGTACTGTAGAAGCGCTGCTAGCTCATGATGGTCTAAGGTAGGGGATTCAAGTTAAAGTTGCTCCTTGGTTAACACTTTTGCACCATTTGATCTGCCTGTGTAGTACGTGTCCATTGTGTTATATACCTTTAAAACCCTTTTCACACTTACATATGGATGGATATATACTTAAATGATAGGTATATATGGTCATATGTTTTTTCATTTACTTGGGGATTGGAGATTGGTTAATTAGATTGTGTTCAGTGCAAACTTGCATGAAATGAATGTATGATTGATTTGTTTTTAGTGAACTGGTATGTATTATATATATTCCATCTGTACTAGTTTCATCAGTGTATTCCGATGTTCCTCTCTTTGTAGAGTTTTCACTGATCACGTCACGCTAGCTAGAACTAGTGCATCAACTCTTAATTGCATGCATGCATTTTATTTTTGGTTTCCTAGTCCTAGACTCTTCGTTTGCTCTTATGGTAAACCATTACCATAATCCATGAAGTCAAATATTAATTCTATAGTTGGCTGCTTATTAGAATCGACCAATATTACAATTCTCATATTCCCCGGTTCCGAATCTCTAAACATGGGTTTATTTGTAAATCAGTATGTAAAAATGCCTAGCCAAACTTTACTCATATTAGTCTGTTAATTACATTGATTCCTATGGTGTATGCCTTTGTGATGGTTGCTGCTATATATTTGCAACAAATTCTGAATTGGTCACTATATATTATTTCTCCCATATTTTTGAGATATACAACTTAGCTCAACTGATGGTTAGATGTCTATGCAATTTATATGTGGTGGGATCTTAAGTAGCACATGAACATGTCCGTATACGTAACAATAGTAAAGGTAATCTATATATACGCTATCGGTTAATTACAGTTATGAAATTATGCAAATCATATATGATACATTAAATATGTATGAGCATGAAGTCTTATCTATGTGTATACTGATTATTATTTAGAGCACCACAAATTTATGAGTCCTGCAATTGGGTAGTCTGGCATGCCCACCTTTCCTGACAAACAAAATGCATAGGAAGGAGTTCCACCATTTTTCTGTTTTCTACAAATCCCATCTGCCCTTGTTTAATTTGATTAAGCTTCTTTGGACTTCCAACCATTGGAGATCTCCTACACTTCTGAAAGGGCGTGATTATTTCTCCTATTATGCACCGTGCATCCATCTAAATCTCTATATACCTATATCTATACCAATATAAAAAAACCAAAGGGGCTGATTCAACAAATTTCGGCCATTAAACCACGTCCATCCAACGACCTAATGGCGAGCGCTCAACACATTTAGCGTGCAATTAGTATCATATTAAATATCAAGATCTGCACTATACATGTACTTAACGTGTAATTGATATCCCCTCAATATATAGGTTTTTAGCTCACATTTTCTCTTAAACATTTATTGATCTCATGTAACACCTAAAACTATCACACCTTAGAGTAAATTACCACTTGGACGATTTCTGGAATGAAAAAATCATGTCAAGAAAAGATTCACAAAATATCAGACATTTGAGTTAGAGGATGAAATCTATGTGTAAAACATTATGCTCCTTTTTGCACATATCTGAGTGGTCATATTATTAGACAAAACTTCACGTGCCCATAAATTTATTAAACTATGATAATTTATAGAACCATTGTTTGCGTAACCAAAACTGGCGAGGTGTAACGTGTTCGAATACGATAATTTAGGTGGTCAAGTGATCCTAGAGGCTTTAGAAAAGAAGTGAGCCAAATTGTTGTTCCATCCGAATCCACTTAATTGTCACTGATTAGCACAAAGTTCTACTAGTACAACTTTGTACTAAATCAGCGACAATTAAGTGGATCGGAGGAAGTAGTTTATTCATGGGGAAAAGTGCATGTTTTTACTTTTTTTTCATGAAAGTTTGCCTAAGACTTGTTTTGAGAAGTGTTTTGAGCCAGTTTGATGGTTACTATGGGCAAAATGAGGGGTGTTTAGATGAAGGGTATTTTTATAATTTTGATATTCAATTTAACCAAAATAATGGTAAGGCAAATGTTCAAGTACTGGTCTTAGGAGGAAATATCCACCTGCCACCCGATGTTCATGTAGCTAGTGCTCAACGATGTCTGAACAAGTAGTACGGGTTGCCATGTGGCTTAGATGTATGCTGGACTGGTGATCGCCTTGACACCGATAGCAATGGACGGCCATATTTGTAAGGTGCAAGAGGAGGAAGGACTGATAGAGAAGCTCAGAAAGGGAGAGCCAATGGAAGAGCCACACCATGGGGAGAAGGTATACTTAGTTGGGGGGGAGGAGGTACTCCTCAAACGATATCTCAAACCCTAACTCCTCAAAATGTGATGAGTATTTTGCATCTATATTCCCTTCCCACTAAACTTAACTCCCAATAGAGCCTTTTATCTTCGCATTTTTCTTGTGGAGTTATAGGATTTGAGGAAGGGCTGGAAAGGGCTTAACTCCTCAAATGAAAAACAATAGGGTGTTACAGAGATTTGAGGGAATGGCTGGTGATGCTCTAGATCTAAACACTTATAAACATGTGCGCTTCTCTATAGTTACCCATCCAAAGTCCAAGACATTCTAAACAGCTGGCCAAATGTCTGCCAAGAACGGCATAAGGGATATGATCAATTATATGTAGATGGGGTGAATCAACCTGTGATCTGATGGTTAGGAGATAGCGGTATCCCCAGCCCACCAGAGTTCAAGTCCGAGACTTGACATTGGTGCTCGCATTTTCTTGAATTTATTTCAGGCCTTCCTGCGATGTGTGTTTAGTAGGGAAGACGTTCTCGTTGACTACGAAGGCGCCTGTGACGACTTCGTCAATCTCAAGATAATGTGCCGTCTCAGACTCTCGAAGGTGCTCATAGAAATAGAACGCGCGTGCGTGCGTTCATATGATGAGTGTACATGCGTAAGTATGAGCGACTGTGCGCCCGTACCGTGTTAAAAAAAGTTATTTGCGGATGGGTACGCCGCGGTGTACATGGTTGAATATATATTTTTGTAATTCTGCCCTTTGACAGAATATGCATAAGAAGTCGTGCTGTCTTGCAAATGTACATGGATGTGAGCTTTTTATCAGTTTTGCAGTGGAGTGACAGTGTACAGATGATGTAACCTCTCAGGTCACACAATTCAGAAGTGTCGACGGCCGTAACGCCATGATTAGGTCATGATTGGAAATGATGGGTTTTCCTCATTGGATCTAGCTCGTCAAGAATATGCACATCCTGTCATAAATAGCCAAGCGCGAAACTATACAAAATGTATGCATTTCTGCTCATATATATTCCCCGAAAACACTACCGCAGTGCCAATACACATAATTTTGAAAACTGCCCTATTTTTCCCTCACGGACCAGCACGAGCAATGCCCTTTATTTGGGTGCGCAGCCTCTGGCCACCCTCATCTTAACTGCGATAGGTTTGCTCATCTGAAGCGTAGCTTGTGTCTGCTCTTTGGAGCACACACGGTATCACTCGGTGAAAGCTCACCCTGCGTGGTGTGTGGTGTGGTGTGTGTGTGGGGGAAAGTATCACATGATACCAGTCTTTACATGATACCATGATACCAATTTGAAAAATTTAAATTTAAACATGTCGAAAAATTATGAAAAAAATCATGGATGTTCACAACATATATGTCGATCACTCCTAAAAAATTGAGATCAAAATTCGAAATCTACAAGGAGAAACAAAAAAGACAAATTCATTATGAATAGTGTCAAAAGAAGACAAAAGCAAAAATGACACTATTCACATCTGAATTTGTCTTTTTTGTTTCTCCTTATATATTTCCAATTTCGATCTGAATTTTTTTGGAGTGGTCGACATATGTGTTATGAACATCCATGATTTTTTTCATAATTTTTCGACATGTTTAAATTTGAATTTTTCAAGTTGGTATCATGGTATCATTTAAAGACTGGTATCACCTGATACTTTCCCGTGTGTGTGGCTATAGCTAGCTAAGAAGGAAGAGTCTAGCGGCAGGCCGGTGACATGCCGCTGCGCCCCCAACCTTTCGATAGGCCAGGAGCGCTGTTTGGCTTTGCGGGAAAGAATAGCTTTTGACCATCCTGCTGCACTGCACACACCACGTTCATGCCATATGTTGTGTCTCCGTCCATGCATGCTAGCCTAGCATCTACCCTTGGTACAAGCTTTTCTTCTGCTTCACTTCACGAATCAGATGATCGATCTAATCGATCTAAATGTGCAGTGCAGGTGTAGGTTCATGGCAGCAGAGAGAACGTAGGTAATAGCAGCAGGTCCCAGTTCACTCCTCCCAGTCTTTATGGCTTTCACTTTCACTACAAGGTTGTTGCCTGCAGAACATCGATCGTATTCACAGCTGCTGCTGCACGCCGGCCGGCCGGTCGGCTTGACAGTTCTTTCACGGGGCAGGGAATGCACACGCACCGCACGTACACTAGAAGGGATCAACGGCGCGCGGCCGTCGATTTCTCTCTTCGTCCTTTGCTAGCCTCTCTCCATCAGCCGCTAATCAGCTCGATGCATGCATGATCTCTCTCGATTTGATCGACCGCTGCATGCACGCATGGGCATCGACTGATCGATTCGGCACACCGCACACGCGTGCCGTCAAGTATCGAGGCTTCGCTCATCTTTTTTTCTCGATCACTGCTGGCGCAGAGCAAAAGCGGCCATCAGATCGAGCTTTCGCGGGCAGCCATCACTGGTGGAAAAAAGGCCTTTGGTCGCGGTTCGCAACTGCCATTAGTCGCGGCTGCGCAACCGCGACCAGCAAAGCGCGACTAAAGCCCACCACCTTTAGTCGCGGCTGCTTAAGAACCGCGACTAAAGGCCTGTCACGTGGGCGCCCAGCGGCCGTCAGGCGGAGGACCTTTAGTCGCGGTTCTTCGCCAACCGCGACTAAAGGCGCCTTGAGTTTAGGGTTTAGCCCCCTAAACCTGTTTTCTGTTTTATTTGTATTGTTTTATTTCTTTTGTGCTTTATTTTAATTTTCAAGGAGTTTCATATATTCTACGGTACTACATACATGCATATGAATGTACAATTTCAAATAAATTTGAAATTAGAACCAAAAGAATTCAAGAGGAATATACAATATATATTCAATATCATCGGATGACCATATACAATTTTGAACAAGTTTCCATACATGATTTAATCCATATAAAGTTCTCGTCCTCGTGATAGTGTTCTCCTTTAGGATGGAGGACTTCCTGCAGAACCATCCAGCTAGTTCCTCTTGAAGTGGTCGGAAGCGAGCTTCGGACTAAGCATCCACCGGAGGTTATTCCTCTGAGCATTGGTATCACTCGCATCAACCCGCTCAGAGGTGTATCTCGGATCATCTCCTGAACAAAGTATGCACATAGATTGGTCAACGGTGGCTGAATATCCCGATCTTAGTCTTTACCCTTTTGAATTCTAGCTCTTTTTGAATTCACCGACCTTTGTATCTACGAACCGTCTCCAAACCCTACGAGGCAAAGAAAATTAAATGAACAAGAGAGTTATTAGTTACTTGATATTAGGAAATGAGCGAAATAGGCCGATCGATATAGGCGCAAATGAATGAAAATAATTACTTACGCAGCATTTTTTCGATGTCGGCCCAAAGCTTTGGATCCTTATCCGAGAGTCGTGGGCGAGACATTACGAGGTGTTAACTTTAATTACTAGCAGAATCCGGTGGAACCTGCGGACACGATACATGCGATCGTCATGCATAACTCATCGATTAGCGGCCACATACCATGCATGGAGTAAACAAAAGAGAATGTGCTCAAGGCGAAACACTCACCCAAAATGGTAAGGAAATAGAATATCACTTTTGAGTTCCTGCTTTGTAAGAAAGCGCCACAGTGTCGCCTCCACGTCGTCGGGGTAATGCTTCAACACAATATCATTAACGATGTGTGGGTCAATGAACCCAACATCATGGATGTTCCTTACTCTGCATTCCTTTTTCTTCATTCTGCATGTATAATAGAGGACACAACAATATAGTTAGGACATATATATAGTGCAGGCAATATGAACGAGATGGGGTAGAAATTAATAAATCACTTACAGAATGTAGCAACTGATGATAGATTTGTCGAGCTCGCGCAGATTGAAAAGCTGGAACAATTCACTCAGTTCAACTTGTACATAGTAATGTTTGAAGTGATGCTCATGTCTAACTTCCGCATAAATATAATCTTTGGCGTTTTTAATTTTTATGTAACCCTTGTACCAATTCAGCAGACGTTTCATTTGGTCAGGTAGATCCTTTTCTCGCAGCTCGACGAGAGGCCCATTCTTGACATATGTAATTACTACCTCCTTCACCGGCAACTCATCAAGGTCTAATAGTTCACGAAGAGTAATACCTAAGTTGGCGCTTGTTCTCGCGCACTCGTTACTGATCAATCCTGTCTGCCGCAGCTTGTATAATCTCGGGGCATCCGGACGAAGGCTTCCACTATAAGCGGGCAATCGATTGTTTACTTTGTTCCCGAGCTGGGCAACTTGTTTCCGCTTTTTATACTTTCGGCCTTCTCCGCTCTTTGTTCTCCTTGAACATGAGTGCCTGCCTTTTAAGTTCACGTGCATAGTCGGTGGCGATTCTTGGCGGCTTGGGACGGTGTGCTCAAAATGACTTAGCCCACTTCTTTTCTTGATCGAGAAAATCTGGCTTGGGCTCGGGCTCTCTTTTCTTCTTGCAGTCCGCCTTCCATTTCTCCAAATCAGCGATCGCGCCGCGTCGACTTCCTCGGCACTCGTTCCCAAGGCCTTGTGGGGAGAGGCTTGATGATGGCTCCGTACCTTTGTGGTCTTAGGTACATAAGGGTCCGGGTTAATACTCGAGACTTCTACCTTCTTTGCCATAGGTGGATTGGGGCGGCGTCGATCACCCCACGGACGAGGATCGGGGCGGCGGATGATCACCGCCGGACGTTGTGGGATGGGGCGGCGTCGGTGATGTGACGGAGGTGTAGGTGAACCGCCGCCACCACCACCACCACCGCCACCGCCACCACCACCACCGTAGGGGTGGACTTGTTGTCCTTGGCGCCTCGCTGAAACTTGATAAACTTCTTTTGCCATAGAATGTAATGGCGCTTGACATCTTCAAGTCTTTTCTCCCCTTGGTGTAGCAATTTCAATCTCCGGTCCTCAAACCCTTGGACTATGTCCTCCACCGTGACACGAGCATAGCCATCTTTAATGGGGTTGTTGTGGTGGAGTGCTCGTAAACATGGTAAAGCATTGCCGATGGCTACCTTCATGGACATGTTCCCGATAGGATATCAGATGACATTCTTTCATCTCCTTTATATCGCCCACGGGGTAGCGAGGAGGCTCCGGTGCAGATAATTTCGACCACCGAGGCTCCGGTGCGATAATTTCGATCGTCGGTGCATCTGCGCACCAGCCGGTGGGGCCTCCGTGGAAGCCACGCCGCTTCTCGTTGCTGGCTTCGAGATCCATTGGATGATCTTCATCTTGCACCGAGCTGAATCTCTTCGGCTACTAGTACACTCATGGTTTTCTTCATCACTTCCATTTCCGATGCCAACCGCGCCACAACATCGCTTCCGATCCATCTTTCTCTTACGGCTTCAGAATCAGACGGGTCATCGTTCGGGGAACCCTATTTTCCACGGAATGTGCCCCATGCCTCGTACACGTCCTCCGTGTTCAGGATTCGAGGGCTTTGTCGGTAGCGTCGTTCTCTCTGTTGAACTTGATCTTCCCTCTTGAGCATCCTTCATTGCGTCAATAAGGGCTTGGGTGGGTTTAATTAATTTGCCTGGTAAACACACTCCCCTGTCTCCGGGTTGGCGTTCCCCATGCCCGTACCACCAGCTTTTGGCCCTTGGGTCCCATCCTCCGTACTGGGACGGATTCTCGCGCCCTCAGCTCGTTCTCCATCTTCTCGAACCTAGGCACCCAAATGCGATACCCTCCTGGCCCCATAACATGATTGTACTCCTTCTTAGCGCATTTTCCTTATTTTGTTTCGATATTTGAAGGAACTGCTCCGATTTCTTTTGCTTCACAAATTCGGCCAATCATCTTTCGGTTTCTCATATTGTCCTCTGAAATCCGAGTCTTGTTACGCTTGACAAAGTCACGGGCTAGATTTTGCTTGAATTTCGGAATCGTCGGCCATCTTATGAAGAAGCGAACTGTTTGACTAGCCTCCTCCTCTCCTTGTTTTCCTCAATCTTGTTACCCTCCTCATCGAATTTGTTGTATTCGGAGGTAGAGCGAAATGTTCCATAAGCTTCTTGAAGCAATCTTTTTTGTTCTCTTATCGACAAAAGTGAAACCATCAATTCGTGCCTTCTTTGGCTCATTCCACTCTGGGCGGTGATCGAGGCGTTGTCTCTAACAATGGCTCCGCATTGGTGATAAACTTGGTGGCGTTCTTGCGGGGCTCCAGTGACCTGCCGGTTGCAAAGTCGACAACTGGATGGTGCATGTTTCTCCTGGTTTCATCGTCTTGGTTGCGCCACGCTTTGACGACGTACTCGATTGTTTGACGATCCGCCGAGGGCTAAAATAAGAAAGAGAGTCGCGTTAGTACACACATATTTATTCAAATCGGTTAGTTTGTATCACGGAGGCTCAATGTATATATATACCTCGCGGAGGTGGTTGCTACTTCCATTTGAAGATAAATGCGTTTATCGGCGTTTCTTGACATCATCTTCTTGTGGCGCCCTTCATCTTCACCGTCAAGGTTGAGATAAGAAGAGATATCATCTTCTTCTTCTCCGGTCGGCACATATTGAATATCGCCGTTTATGATGCCGAACATATGTGCTTCACCGTCCGGATCATAGTTGTCCATAATCGGGTCACTCTATCGTCCGACATTATGTCGATCCTGAAAACATGTAGTAAAACAAATTAATTAAGTGAAGAAGGGCGGTGGCGGTGGCGGTGGCGAAAGGCGGTGGCAAAAGGAGGCGAGGAAGGGGTGGGAGAGGTGTCGTGATGAGCGCAAGACAGGCGGGGTTTAGGGTTTAGGGTTTTAAGTTGGCGGTTTTCTTTGGCGGTTTTACTGTTGTTTTTTGTTTTTGGGGTTTAGGGTTTTAAGTTATTTACCGTTTTGTTAAACTAAAACTAGTTAAAATTAAAGAACAAAAAAAAAAAAAAAAAAAAATTCCTTTTCCTTTTCCTTCTTCTTCCTTTTCCTTTTCTTTTCTTTCTTCTTCTTCCTTTTCCTTTCTTCTTCTTTCTTCTTCTTTCTTCTTCTTCCTTTTCCTTTTGTTTTTCTTTGGCGGTTTTTTGTTGTTTTTTGTTTTTGGGGTTTAGGGTTTTAAGTTATTTACCGTTTTGTTAAACTAAAACTAGTTAAAATTAAAAGAACAAAAAAAAAAAAAAAAAAAATTCCTTTTCCTTTTCCTTTTCTTCTTCTTCCTTTTCCTTTTCTTTTCTTTCTTCTTCTTCCTTTTCCTTTCTTCTTCTTTCTTCTTCTTTCTTCTTCTTCCTTTTTCTTTTGTTTTTCTTTGGCGGTTTTCTGTTGTTTTTGTTTTTGGGGTTTAGGGTTTTAAGTTATTTACCGTTTTGTTAAACTAAAACTAGTTAAAATTAAAAGAACAAAAAAAAAAAAAAGAAAAAATTCCTTTTCCTTTTCCTTTTCTTCTTCTTCCTTTTTCCTTTTCTTTTCTTTCTTCTTCTTCCTTTTTCCTTTCTTCTTCTTTCTTCTTCTTTCTTCTTCTTCCTTTTCCTTTTCTTTCTTCTTCTTCTTTCTTCTTCTTCTTCTTCTTTCTTCTTTTCTTTTCTTCTTTGATCTCCCGGATGCAAGGCTAGGGGGCGCAGACGTGACGGCAGGGCAGTGGCGGCGTGGGCGGCGGCAGGCGGCGGCGGCGTGGGCAAGGCGGCGGGCGTCAGGCGCGGAGCAGGCGGGCGGGCAAGCAAGGCGCGAGGGCAGGCAGGAGGCAGGCGTACCAATGAGGCGGGCTCATCTGGGGGGCGGCGGCGCGGAGGCCAGGCGTCAGGCGTTGCCAGCGTCGGCGTCGGCGTCGATCGGCGTCGGCGGGCTTCAAGGCGTCGGCGAGGCGATTTAACAGGTTCTTGGTCGAGGAAGACGAGTATTATAGGCCCCACCTTTAGTCGCGGTTGGCGGCGAGAACCGCGACTAAAAGGTACCTTTAGTCGCGGGTTGCCTTGACCGCGACTAAAGGGTTTTTTTCCGCGCCCCCACCTTTAGTCGCGGCTTGTCGGCCATCCGCGACTAAAGGGTACCCTAATCGCGGCTCTCGCCGCCAACCGCGACTAAAGGCCTGTTTTCTGTTTTCTTTTTAATTTGTATTGTTTTCTGTTTTCTTTTTAATTTGTATTGTTTTCTTTTTAATTTGTATTGTTTTCTGTTTAATTTGTATTGTTTTCATTTTTGCTTTATTTATTTTGTTTTGTTTCTACTTACAACAAAAAACTTATTTATTTTATTTTATTTTGTTTCTAATTACTTATTTATTTTACTTTATGATAATTATTTTTGCTATTAAAGTTTCTAATTACTTATTTATTTATGTTATTAAAATCTTAAAAATACAATTATATATCAAAAAAATCAGAAAATAAAACTCATTCATTTTAAATTCTTTTTTCTTCCTTTTTTCTTCTTTTTTTTTCTTACATTTGTTTTTTTCTTCTTTTTTTTTTTTTTTTTCTTCTTTTTTTTCTTCTGTTTTTTTCCTTTTCCTTCTTTCTTCTTCTTCCTTTTTCCTTTTAAAATCAGAAAAATAAAACTAATTCATTTTAAAATTTTAAAAATACAATTATATATCAAAAAATCAGAAAAATAAAACTAATCCTTGAAGGTTTGACAAAAGGTTTGATACATCATTCAGTTCATCGACCAAATACAAAGTTTGGTACAATAAATTATTACACATCAATTCTTCCCTTGTGTCCACGCTTGCTTACGATTGTGCCGTATCCATGGAGCATCCTCATCATTTAACTTAATGCTTGGGTCGGTGTTCACTTTGAAGGCGGAATTTCAGCAAACATATTATAATCTTCGACATGTCCATCTTGTCCTCCACTCCCACGATGTTTCTTTTCCTGAAAGAACAATGTGGCGCTTTGAATCATCGCATGATGTCTTGATCGTTTTCTTATCTTTCCGTTTCCTCGGTTTGCTACTCATGTCCTTCACATAGAAAACCCGGCGACATCTTTCGCTAGGGCGAATGGTTCGTCAAGGTAACCAAGATTGTTGAAATCCACCATTGTCATTCCGTATTGCTGGTCCACCTTTACCCCACCTCCTGTTAGCTTGAACCATTTGCACGGAACAAAGGGACCTTAAAGGAGGGTCCATAGTCAAGTTCCCATATCTCCTCTATGTAACCATAATATGTGACCTTTTGCCCATTCTCGGTTCTTTGCATCAAAGCGGACACCACTGTTTTGGTTGGTGCTCTTTTTATCTTAGGCGATCGTGTAAAATGTATTCCCATTTATCTCGTACCCTTGGAAAGTCGTTATAGTCGAAGATGGTGTCTTGGCCAACATGTACGGCTGATCTACAACATCATTGTCATTCATTAAATGTTTTCTCAACCAACTGCCGAAAGTCTCCATGTGGGCCTTCCTAATCCAGATTCGGGCTTCCCGGGTTGTCCGGCGTAAAATATTCTTGTGTTTCTCAAAGCACGGAGCCACCAAGCTGGAATTGGTCGACCACAGTGTGGTGTGCTTGATCAGAGAATGGCCATCCATACATATCGTTGATTTCCTTCCGATCGTGCCTTTTCCACTTAGTCTCCCCTCGTGCGCGATCGAGGAAGACCAATCGGCTTAAGGTCGGGAACAAAGTCAACACAAAACTCAATTACCTCCTCATTTCCATAGCCCTTGGCGATGCTTCCTTCAGCCTAGCGATTCTGAACATATTTCTTTAATACTCCCATGAACCTCTCGAAGGGAACATATTGTGTAGAAATACAGGACCGAGAAGCGGAAATCTCTTCGACTAGGTGAACCAGGAGGTGCGTCATAATATTGAAGAAGGATGGCGGGAACACCAACTCGGCCCGACAAGACATTGGATCACATCGTTCAGTAACGTGGTAGAACTTCGGATTGATTACCTTCGAGAGATTGCATTGAGGAATGCACATAGCTTCACAATGGCTAATCGAACATTTTCGCGAGAGCCCCTCAAAGCAATCGGAAGCAATTGCGTCATAATCACGTGGCGATCGTGAGACTTGAGTTTTGGAACTTTTTCTCCGCCATGTTTATTATTCCCTTTATATTGGGCGAGAATCGAGACGGGACCTTCATACCGCTCGGGCATTCAAAAGATGACCTTCTCTTCTTTGGTCGGGCGTAGGTGGCACGACCTTGAAACCATTCGGATGCGGTCATCGAGTCTTTCAAGCGTTCTGGTCTGCCGTGCTTCCTTTGTATCATTTGTCTTCCCATACACGCCCAAGAAGCTTAGGAGGTTCACGCAAATATTCTTCGTAGCGTGCATCACGTCGATTGCAGAGCGGACTTCTAGGATTTTCCAATATTCTAGCTCCCGAATATAGATTTCTTCTTCCACATGGCTGCGTGCCCGTCGGCTCCCTTCGAACTGATTGTCGCGGGACCTTTCCAAAGATGACTTTCAAATCCTTGACCATATCAAATACCTCGGCACCGGTCGTTCCGCGAGCTTCGGCCGGTGATCTGCCTTGCCGTTGTAATGCTTGCCTTTCTTTCTTCTTGGATGAATTTTGGAAGAAATCGGCGATGCCCAAGGTACCGTTCTTCTTACAATTTGGCAAATGTACACTTTCGGTCTCATGTAGCGGTGCGTGCATGCATTGTATCCCTTATTTGACAATTCCGAAAGGTTACTAAGAGCAGGCCAATCGTTGATGGTTACGAAAAGCAACGCTCGAGGTCAAATTCCTCTTGTTTGTGCTCATCCCACACACGGACACCACCCACAGGTGTAAAAGTTCATCAACTAATGGCCTTAGGTACACATCGATGTCGTTGCGGGTTGCCGGACCTTGGATGAGCACGGCATCATAATGAACTTCCGCTTCATGCACAACCAAGGAGGAAGGTTGTAGATGCATAGAGTCACGGGCAGTGCTATGGCTGGAGCTCGCTCGCCAAAAGGATTCATGCCATCCGTGCTTAGAGCAAATCTTATGTTCCTTGCGTCACCTGCAAAATCTGTGAACCATCGTCGATCTTTCTCCATTGCGTTCCATCTGCGGTGTGTCTCAACTCCCGTCCGACTTACGTTTCTCTTTGTGCCATCGCAACAACTTGGCATGCTTTTGTTCATGAGCAGACGTTTCAACCGTGGTATTATAGGAGCATACCACATCACCTTGGCGGGAACCCTCTTCACGGTTTCGGCCCTCAACATCGTCACCGGGGTCATCGACTCGATCTTATAACGCAATGCAATGCATACCGGGCATTCATTCAAATTCTCGTATTCACGCGGTAGAGGATGCGATCGTTGATGCATGCATGTATCTTGAACCTCTAAACCTAGAGGGCGGACAACCTTCTTTGCTTCAGATGCGTCTTGGCGGGCAACTCGTTATCCTTTGGAAACATATTCTTCAACATTTTCAGCAAGTTTTCAAATGCCGAGTCAGCTACACCGCCTCGCCTTCCATTTCAGCAAATCCGATTGTGCAGCCCAGCTTTTTGAGACCATCATCGCATCCGGGTACAGCGCCTTTCGTGATCCTCTAACATGCGATCCAAATTCTCCCTCTCCTTTTCGGTTTAGCGGCGTCTCCGTGCATCGGCAATGGTCCGACCAAGATCATCAGCGGGATCATCACGTGCCTCTTCTTCACCTTCCCTTCACCTTGACATCCTCCATGAAAGTATCACGAAATGAGCAAGATAGCTTTCATCGATGAAATCATCCTTCTTCATCTTCTTCCATTATAACCCTCTTTCTCCATGCTTGGTCCAACAATTATAGCTTGGCATGAAACCCTTCGAAGCGGATGCATGTGAACAACTCTTGAGGAAGAGTAACCCTTCTCATTCTTACAGATAACACATGGACAGATAACAAAACCCCCGCTTGTTCGCATTAGCCACTACGAGGAAATCTTTCAAACCCGTAGTGAACTCGCGGAGAGTCGGTTACCGTACATCCATTGCCGATTCATCTGCATTATTATAATATAAAATATATAATTAACCATCATGCATTTGTTATGAACTACACACATGCATATTGACACATCAAAGGTTCATCAAGTTGCTAACATGATCGAAGAGTGTGGCTCCAACACTTCATGTCATGTTTGTTTCATGCTCTTGGGGCATTTCATCAAACACCTTATGTGCATAAGAGGAACCAAAAGCAAACCTACACCCACTTGTGAAAGAATGGCTCCAAATGGCTAAGTGTTGGCTGCTGGATGGGTATATATAGGGAGGGCTTTAGTCGCGGTTGGCACAGCAAACCGTGACTAAAAGGTGCCGAGGCCTTTAGTCGCGTTGGTTGGCAACCGCGACTAAAGACCCCCACGATGCACCACTGGCCACCGGCGCCGGGGCCCAGCCTTTGGTCGCGGTTCACCTCCAGAACCGCGACTAAAGGTCCCAATGGTCGCGGTTCCTACAGCTTCACGACTTATGGGCTGGACGGAAAGCCTGTTTTTCCACTAGTGCATGGACCATGCAAGCACAGGCGAGCGCATGCACCAACGACAAAGATCAAGGCATGTAGCTAGCTCGACGGCGGATTCGGGGGCAGGGAAGAAAGCCAGATACTCTCCTGCAAGCCGTGAAAGTGTGAACCGACCGATCACGCGATCCGACGGTCCGGCCGGTAGCGTCGAAGGGACGATATGGTATGCGGCGTGTACTCGATCGCCCGGGCCTGGTCGGAGCAATAATGTAAAAGTGTACTGAGCTGCAGCTGTACATCCTGCGTGCTTATTTATTCTGATCCGCCTTTTTTCTCATTGCGCTTTTCCTCGTTTATTTATACCTCTAGGCGCACCCCACCCCACGTTAGTTTGGTTCCTTGGCCTGGCCCGGCCCGGCACAGTGTCACTAGTATAACCTGGGGCTTTCGTACTCGCAAGCTGCAGTGTATATATACTGTGGCTCAGATTAAAGATAAGATAGGACACATAAATACATGAACTACCGAACTTTTCAGTCGGCCGGCAATAAAGTCTCATTAAATCAACTTTACAACTTCATAGCTACGTTAGTGTGGCAAACTTCATAGCGATTCATCATCTATTTTGACGTTGGTGTGGCAAAACGTTGCATGTTGCTTTTAATCTTCCACCCCAACTCCTCTCTTATTTAATAGATGAGGCAAATCTTTTGCCTCCGTTTCAAAAAAAATAAAAAAATCTTCCACCCCAACTAGTATGGCGAATATGAACAGTAACTGGCTGAGGGGTCTTCCCCCCATGCTTAAGGTGCAAATATATGATGATTTTTATGCTTCAGTATGGACATTATGGAACTGCCGTAATGACCTTGTTTTTAACAAATTCAAATTTCTATTTCTTTTAAGATCTTCTACAGAACCACTAGTTTAATCTGTACATGTTCTACCTACCTAAGAGCATTGAAGTACTTTGGGTGCAACAGACTAGAGACGGCTGCATGTGGTTTTTTCAGCTACACTGGATGGTGATCCAATAATGGATATGTGATTAAGTCATGTTATCTTGTTAGGGTCTGGTTGTTCTGAGTTGTGTGCTCTTTTATCTGCTACATTTACATACCTGTTTGTATGACATTGTGGAGATGTAACCCTCTGAACTAAGTATACAAAGTTGTGTGCATCATCTGATGAAGAGGCCATGGGGGCCCTTCCTTTTTCAAAAATAAAATAAAATGAAAGCGGCGTCCTATAACAACCTGCTAAAGCCATGCACTAGTGCAAACAGAACTAAAGCCATCATTGAGCTGGCTTCTCCAATTTTGAATATGAGGTCGACACCTGTGACGCACCGCTTGCAATCGTTTAACTTCAGCATGCATATACGATAAACACTTTCGTTGGGAGTTTGGATAAATTTTGGAGTAAATCATCAATAATTAATTTAATTTAAATTTCAATGCGAATACATGATAAGTGAAATCACTTTTCGAGGTGCCTCCCATTGCCACTCAAGTGGGCACCTCAAAGCCCAAAGGTACGCAACTGACACCAGGAGGAGCGACACCACCTCAGGAGAAAGTTTCCATCATACGACATCAAGGACACCTTCAAACACTCTATGAACACATAGAAAAGGGCCAAATGTGTTGTATACGGACACCATGCCCGACTCCTGTCCATGTGTACCTCATCGCAGGCACATGGAAGCCTTCCATAACATGTGTTATATAAGTGGCACCAAGGGCATCATAGAAGGGGTCCTCTCCCTCGCCATACTTCTAGCCTACACCATGTAGAAAGATTCTGGTGCTTCACACACGAATCTCTGCCATCAGAACTCACCAAGTCCCCCTGACTCGCCCAGTCACTCCCTCGACATTATAGTCCTCTATATTTTCCACATATGACAGAAAAGAGTGATGGCGCCATATTTGTCTCATTTTTAGAGCTCATTTGTTGCACATTATCTCAGCATATCATGTCCCATTGAGCTAATTACATGTACATATGAATGATTTCCAGTTTTTACTCTTTTCTCCGCGAGCGCATATTCTTTATTTTTAGTTGGTTTTTATTAGTTTTCTATGTATGCATGTGTCTTGTAGGTGACATGGACTTCCCATGTACTAAGCACGATGAAAGAATTTCAATGGAGGACATACACGCCCCAGACTTAGCCATTTTGAAGAGTGAAAAAGTTTTTTTTCAAAGTGCTCCAAATCAAGATCTAAAATCAGAAATGGATCTGTGTCGTTCATACGAATGCAATGAGTCCAGAAATGTCAAATTTCGATGAAGAAATGGCGGTCGTTATACCTCAGGGTGACACAACGCAAGACGCCCAACCGAATGACCGGGCATGGTCGTATACCCGCTCGTATGAGCTCGAGAGTTCACCAAAAATTACCTTTCCAGATGGGATTCTTCATGAACTTCGTCTCATTTGTTCTTACGACTTCCTTGTTCTTCAAGGGATGTTTTAGGAGAGGATTAGGCTCACCTAGAGCCCTTGGATCAAAGGAGAGATGCTACATCAAGGGAGGAGGCTATAGGAGAGCTCTTATATATACACCACCAACCCTAGCCACTGCCATCATTCGTCCTTCATCATCACATCTCCATGTCCAGCCACCACCATCATCAATAACACACACAATTGTTGCAACCTTGGAGGAAGACCGAAGGGAGCCACCGCTGGTGGGGCATGGTCATGGGCTGCCGCCGCCGCACCACCATCATCCACCGCATCGCCATCATCACCACCATGATCATCCCTTGTTTCTCCTCCATCATGGTCTCCGTGATGGGTTGTAACAACTTTTGAACCCCCTTTTATGTGATGTTATTTGAGTAATTGTTGGCTATGGGTCGGTCAATTCGTAAGTGGTTATTTGATATGTGTTGTCTAATTATGTGTGTTGCTTATTAAATCTAGTAATTTAGTGATTTGAGATGTCATTTCCCTCGGCGTAGTTGGAGACATCCAACTCTCCAGGCCACACATGAAGTAGATACATGGTTGTGCAAACTGATAGACCTACGACGTGACATGTGTAGATATCTTGAGGGGGACACAATTATTCTAGGAGCCACTTTTGTCCATAGAACTTATTGCCTTCATCCGATCCTTGTGACCTTAGTATCTTTACGTTAGTTGTTGCAGGTTTGGAACAAGAAGTATGACGATTGAGTTGTCTCAATATGGCGCGTCATGAGAGACAATGTTGTGTGAGGGACCACCCACCAGACGTAGACTACCGTATCCTGTAACGCATGTACTAACTTAGCCACAACGTGGCAAAGTCGTAAAATTAACTCCATCTCGCGTCCATGTTGAACAAGACCGTACCTAGATGCCAACAAACTCATCTAAAACATCACATACTTCTCATAGTTTATTTTCTCTATAGTTAGTATTTATTTTCAGTTCGTTCTAGTACCTTAGTTTAATTCTCCCCTTTTCTACTCCCTAGCAACCTACTTAAGTGAACTATTTTCGAACTCCGATTTGGGTGTGACTGTAGTTGTGTTAAGTGACAACGCGGCTGCAGGGATTGTGGTGCCATCCTTTTCACTCCCTGTTGGATCGACAGACCTTAGTTATCATGAAATTGCTACATATCTCTGTGCACATGCAGGTCATCAAAGAGCAAGGAAAGAAGTAGGGATTTTACCCTCATTCAGAGTCTGGACCTGCGTATATTGTGTGTGATCGTGTTTTGTGTCCAAGACGCTCTGGTCTCCTGATGGGGTATCCCCTCGACTACATTTCCAATGCAGTCCCCCTAATATATTTATTTGGTTCAACGTAAGATCCCTCGACAACTTGTGTCAATCATCGGCGATGAGTGATATTTTTTACACTCATTACACCTTTGTTTAAACCAATATATTTCAATTAAAAAGAGATATTCGCTTCGATATTGGTAATAATGACTAATGAATGCAAAGGATTCCACAAAAAAATTGTCTTTGATGTGTTTCCACAAGAAATGGACTAAAAAGGGAAGAAATCACTTGTGAAAATGGAATGGAAGGAGAATGGAGGACGAAGGAATCAACAAGAAGCGTCTATGCGAAGAAAACACAAAAGACGTCATTCCATACAGGCATGAGCACCCTTGTGAGCGCCTGTTTGGCGTGGATATTGAGACAGATCGTCCACCTGAACGACTATTGTTAAAGGGACCCCGTCGAGATGTCAAGAGAGCGACGAGCACAGAAGCTAGAACCTCTTCATCACCATCCTCATCCACAAACCCTAACCGTCGACATATCCATCACCATAGCCATCTTCACCACCACCATAGTGCTCCTCCATCTCATTCATACTTGTAATAATGCATTGCACGAGGCATCCGTTGTAAAACATATTGCAATCATTCAATTAATTTCAAGATGTGTTCTTCAACATTTTCTTCCCGCAATTTGATCTCCATGTGTGAGTAGTTCAGTAAGGTATCTGTTGAGGCATAAGCCTTGCAACCCAAGGTATTTGTTGAGGGTATCAATGGAAGACTTTTACATAACGCCCTGTATGTGTGAAATAAAATTGTTCCATGAAGATGTTTCTTGTCTTGTCCGCGATCTTCATCCCTGCAGGTACCCAGGATCACGGAGATCGAGCACCAGTGAGGCTAGGAGCAAGGAGACCCCGAAGTGTTATACCGAACACCAACGACAGTAAGGTTCAGTAGGGTAACATGGATCATATCCTCGGGATAAATGAGGGTCATTAAATTCCCAAAGCTCTTATATGGTTTTATTATCTTGATTATAGAGGCAAACTCGCGCAACGGATAGGGCATGCTATAGGACAATTAATTCTTGATGTAGGACTTGTGCCGGTCAAGATGTTATTTGGACACATCCCCCACTTTGATCCGTAACAGGCACATCTCGATGGGTGACTTCCAGCACACAAATTAATATCTTATTTGATCCAAGTGCAAATACTAGGTTGTAAGCATAAGACCTCATACTCGTACCTCTTTTTATTATAAGTGTTTGAATCACTAGTTGCTTGCCGATCCGGACAAAAGCTGGATTTGACACTTTGACAAAAGATTGCTAGAAACCATCACTTCAAGGGAATCTTCCTCTCGTGGGTTGATACCCACAATATAGGGAGGGTAGAGTATTCAACCCAAATTTATTGATTCGACACAAGGGGAACCAAAGAATATTTGCAAGTCTTAGCAGCTGAGTTGTCAATTCAACCACACCTGGAGATTAATTATCTGCAGCAAAGTGATCAGTAGCAAAGTAGTATGAAAGTTTTGATAGTAGTAGCAACAACAATAGTAACGATAACAGTGATAACAATGATTTTGTAGCAAGTGCAATAGTAACAATAGCAGTAGTAACTTAGCAAGAACAATATGAGAGAAATTCATAGGCATTGGATCGGTGAATTCATTGGACGATATACATCACATAACAGTCATAACCTAGGCCGATACGACACTAGCTCCAGTTCATAAATATAATGGAGACATGTATTCCGTAAATAGTCATACGTGCTTATGGAAAGAACTTGCATGACATCTTTTGTCCTACCCTCCCGTGGCAGCGGGGTCCTATCGGAAACTAGGGGATATTAAGGCCTCCTTTTAATAGAGAACCGGAACAAAGCATTAACACATGGTGAATACATGAACTGCTCAAACTACGGTCATCACCGGGAAGTGTCCCGACTTCTGTCACTCCGGGTTTACCGGATCATAACACGTAGTAGGTGACTATAACTTGCAAGATCGGATCTAGAACTTAGATATAATGGTGATAACATAAACGGTTCATATCTAAAATCATGGCACCCAGACCCAAAGTGACAAGCATTAAGCATGGCAAAGTCATAGCAACATCAATCTCAGAACATAATGGATACTAGGGATCAAGCCCTAACAAAACTAACACAATTACATGATAAATCTCACCCAACTCCTCACCGACCAGTGAGCCTACGAAGGAATTACTCACTCCTGGTGGGGAGCATCATGGAATTGGCGACGGAGGAGGGCTGATGATGACGAAGATTGAAGATCCCCCTCACCGAAGCCCCAAACGGACTCGAGATCTGGCCTCCCGATGAAGAACAGGAGGTGGCGGCGGCTCCGTCTCGTGAAATGCGATAATTCTTTATCCCTGATTTTTTTCTCCAAATATGTGATTTTATTGAATCAAGGTTGGAGTTTGCGGGGCCACCAGGTGGGGACAACCCACCTGGGCGCGCCTAGAGGGGGGCGCGCCCTGGTGGGTTGTGCCCACCCATGTGCCCCGACGTATCTATAATTTATGAAGCATTCATGCTATTTTATTATCTGTTTTGAATGTTTATGGGCTTTATTATACACTTCTATATTATTTTTGGGACTAACCTATTAACCGGAGGCCCAACCCATATTGTTGTTTTCTTGCCTATTTCAGTGTTTCGAAGAAAAGGAATATCAAACGGAGTCCAAACGGAATGAAACCTTCGGGAAAGTTATTTTTGGAACAAAAGCAATCCAGGGAACTTGGAGTGCAAGCCAGGGAAGCTTCGAGGAGGCCACGAGATAGGGGGCGGCCCCACCCCCCTGGGCGCGCCCTCCACCCTCGCGGCCCCCTCGTGGCTCCCCCGACCAACTTATGTCGCCTATATATATTCCCATATACCCTAAAACCATCAGAAAAAAGATAGATCGGGAGTTTCACCGCCGCAAGCCTCTGTAGCCACCAAAAACCTCTTGGGAGCCCGTTCCGGCACCCTGCCGGAGGGGGGATCCCTCACCGGTGGCCATCTTCATCATCCCGACGCTCTCCATGACGAGGAAGGAGTAGTTCACTCTCGGGGCTAAGGGTATGTACCAGTAGCTATGTGTTTGATCTCTCTCTCTCTCGTGTTCTCTCTATGGCACGATCTTGATGTATCGCAAGCTTTGCTATTATAGTTGGATCTTATGATGTTGCTCCCCCTCTACTCTCTTGTGATGAGTTGAGTTTTCCCTTTGAAGTTGTCTTATCGGATTGAGTCTTTAAGGATTTGAGAACACTTGATGTATGCCTTGCCGTGCTTATCTATGGTGACAATGGGATATCACGTGATCCACTTGATGTATGTTTTGGTGATCAACTTGCGGGTTCCGCCCATAAACCTATGCATAGGGGTTGGCACACATTTTCGTCTTGACTCTCCGGGAGAAACTTTGGGGCGCTCTTTGAAGTACTTTGTGTTGGTTGAATAGATGAATCTGAGATTGTGTGATGCATATCGTATAATCATGCCCACGGATACTTGAGGTGACAATGGAGTATCTAGGTGACATTAGGGTTTTGGTTGATTTGTGTCTTAAGGTGTTATTCTAGTATGAACTCTATGATAGATTGAACGGAAAGAATAGCTTCGTGTTATTTTACTACGGACTCTTGAATAGATCAAGCAGAAAGGATAACTTTGAGGTGGTTTCGTACCCTACCATAATATTTTCGTTTGTTCTCTGCTATTAGTGTCTTTGGAGTGACTCTTTGTTGCATGTTGAGGGATAGTTATATGATCCAATTATGTTATTATTGTTGAGAGAACTTGCACTAGTGAAAGTATGAACCCTATGCCTTGTTTCCTACCATTGCAATACCGTTTACGCTCACTTTTATCATTAGTTACCTTGCTGTTTTTATATTTTCAGATTACAAAAACCTATATCTACTATCCATATTGCACTTGTATCACCATCTCTTCGCCGAACTAGTGCACCTATACAATTTACCATTGTATTGGGTGTCTTGGGGACACAAGAGACTCTTTGTTATTTGGTTGCAGAGTTGCTTGAGAGAGACCATCACTACAAAAAAAGACACATCCATGACATTTTGGGCGTAATAAGGAGGCACTTCCTTGCGGCTGCCGTGGACCCAGCTGTCAACCTCTCCACCACTACTAGGGAAAACCTTATACATAGAATGTTACCAGTAGCGCTGTACAAAATCAAACGCTACTGCTACTTAGTAGCAGCGCACGTAAATAAACCGCGCTACTGCTATGACTTTAGCAGTAGCGTGTACAAGCGAAAAGCGTTGCTGCTATGTTTGAACTCAAGCACATGGCTAGCCCAACCTAGCGAGAGCGCATATATTGCTCAGCGCTCATTGTTATTCTCCTTAGCTGTGGCGGCTTACGTGTAGGCGCTGCTGCTAATGAAATAAAATAAAGTGAAAACAAGTAGAAAAGTAAATGAAAATGAAAGAAATAGAAAAAGGAGAAAGGAAAAAAAATAAAATGTAAAGAAAAATAGAAGAAAAAGGGAAAAAAGGAGAAAGGAATAGCAGTAGCGGGTTTCAGGAAACGCGCTGTAGCTAACTTAGCTATAGCGCGTTTCGGAAACGCACTACGTTTCACTTAAACAGCGGTTCCCCCTGCCCCCGGCCACCACACTTCTTCCCCAAATCCATCGCCCTCGCTGCCGTCTCCCCAATTCGTCGTCGCCCCACTTCGCCGCCATCTCCTGCCGGCGTGGACGCCCGCAACCTCATTGTCTCCCCCCGAGGCCGCCGTCATCCTCACTTGCGCCGCCCGAGGCCACCCTCAGCCTCACCGCCGCCTCCCAAGGCCGCCCTTGACATCACCGTCGGCGCCCTCTACCTCACCGCCGCCCGAGCCCGCCCAGGACCGCCGTTGCCCGTGCGTGAGCCCGCCCTCTCCGCCCCTGCCTCCGTCACCGAGCACCTCCCCGCCACCTTCTCTCCCCTCTCTGTAAGTCCCCCACAATTCCCCCCGACTCCTCTCTCTCTGCATTTTAGAGAAAAAAAATAGTAGAGCAAAAGTTTGTTTATAGCAAAAAATTTAGTTTAGAGCAAAGGATGTTAAGTAGTAGATGTCAGAGCAAAAATTAGTTTAGAGCAAAAAATTTGGTTTACAACAAAAGTTAGTTAGGGCAGTAGGGTTTAATTAGGGTAGATGCTGCTTGTATAGTATATAGTGATACTAGTAGATGTTAATTAGGTTAGGGCAATAGTGGTACTAGTAGATGTTAATTAGATGTTTTTCAGTTAGGGCACTAGAGTTTTGCTAGGTTAATTAGGTTAGTAGTGCTGCTAGTAGTAGTGGTGCGATGAGGTTAATTAGGTGATGTTAAATGAATAACCTAAATGAATGAAATTAGTAGTTAACTGAATTTTTTTCCTTTCATCATTATAGAGCACTAAAGTTAACTGAATTTTGTTCTATTAGTAGTTAAATGAATTTTCTTCTACACTTTGTTTTTGAATTAGCTTGTGAAATTTGGACATGTGGTTGCTCGTGTATATTTGGACATGTGTTGCGGTGTCGAAGAGGGATATTTGAACACTGTTTCCAGGGAATGATGCTGAGTGGCCTATGTTTTGCCGGAATGTTGATTCATTTCTATTCCGGCAAATTTCAGGTTCTCGATTTGTCTACTTTTTAGCAAAGGTCATGCCGAATTTTTCCGTGAATTTCGTCATGACTTGTGCTACAAACTAGGACATATCGAGTGCCTGGGATTTGCCGCACCAGGAAGGAGTCAACATTCCTGCAAAATAATAGGCCTTTTTTATGTCATTATTCATTTTATTAGGTCTAGAATTAATTGACTAGATTTAATCATAGGAAACATGGCTAGCAACGATGAAGGACAGGGTTCTAGTGATTGCGACGACGTCTACCGGGCGGCAGACGAATTCTTTAGCCTTACCGACAATCAATCGATGTTGTTGTTGGGCCCAACGGTGGCATCGGGGACTGAGACCGACACGCAGACCGGTGCTGAGACTGAGATCGGCGCTGAGACTCAGACCGGCATCGAGACCGGCGCTGAGACTGAGACCGGTGCTGCCTCGGGGAGCGGAGCGAGTGTAGAACCGAAGGCAAAGAGGCAACGGCTTCCTAACAAACTCGGGACTACTAGACTGGTGGTCACGGAGGTGGACGACGGCATTTTTGAGCCAAAGGCGCCCGAGGAAGCGCGTCGATGCTACGGCAATCAAATAGGCTGCATCGTACGGACAACTGCCACCATCAACGATGAGAAACTACAGAAGATAGAAAATATGAGGAGCTCCCTCCTAAAGAAGTTTCACCAGATATTGTTGTTCCCGGGCCGGAATGAGAAGGATTATGAAGATCCAGACGAGGACCCGGCAATGAAGAAGATAAACAAACACGCCATGACCAAGTTTAGCGACGCGTTGGCCGCCTGGAAAACTCAAGTGAAAGCAAGGATCATCGACAAGAAGGAACCCTACTCCGAGATTGTAAAAGATAATCCGACAATCACGGAAGAGCAGTTTCAAATATTCAAGGAGGCTTGCGAGGCCGAAGCTGCCAAAATAAAGTCTAAGTACATGAAGGGGCTTCAAGAGAGGAACATTGGGAGCCACCACCTCGGAAGCCGTGGTTACGGCGGAAAGAGGTCCAAATGGGCCAAGGAGGACGCGGAAGCCGTGAGTCTGGGCATCCCAGACCCCTTGGCAGATTTCACCGCCCCGCAGGAGCGTGACGTCCCGAGGGCCCGGCACCGTTGGGACCCAGTGAAGAAGGTTTACAAGACAACACCGGTCATTACGGAGTTCATGAGACTGCTCGTAATTTTAGTTTCTGATCAATTCGACTGCACACATTAGGCATATTTGTAAACGATCCTTGTGCCTTTTGCAGAGAGAGCAGCACCGGATTGCGGCCAAAAGCGACTCGCCGTCTGAGGCATTGGCGAGGCCCAAGTGGGACACTCCATTCAACAGGCGTTGAACATATTGAAACGACAACCGGTGGATACTCGACCGTCGTATGGGCGCTGCGTGCGGTCTCGGAGACGGCGCCACGTGGAAGAAGTACTGCCGTGAGACCATGGAGGAGAGAAAGGAAAGACGGAGGTTAACTGAAGAAAACATCGACAAGAAGGTTGAGATTGCGGTTGAGAAGAAATCATCTCGAACGATCGGAACAGCGGTAGCTGCCGCAAAATAGGTGGTTGCAGATTTGTCTACTTCTTTGGTGACGGCGTTTTCACTTGGACAAGGCAAAATCGAGAAAAAATGCGACGACTTTCCCTTGCGACTTCTTGGGAGCAGCTCGACTAGCGTTGCACCAAAGCACCTGCTCCCTTGCGGCTCCCCGCGACTTTTGCTCCTGCACGGCTCCGACGGCTCCCTGACCGCTCCCGTGACGGCTCAAGCTTTGCTCTGCACCGACTCCCGCACCGGACGTGCTCAGTGGTGCCTCGTCTTTGGCCGAGCTCGACGCCCTCACGGTATCTGTCACACCGGCCCCCTTCAATATAAATGTATAATCTCCCGTTTTCGTTGCCTTTCAGATGTCTCACGTCGCAGACTTTTCTTTGCAGGCCGACGAAACCCCGTGCACCATGTTGTACACCATCGGTGACCAGAAGGTGGACGTGGGGAAGGCGACGATAATGGAGCCGAAGGAACCATTGTTTCACAACCGGCTGATCCCCTCGAACATCTTCAAGGTTTCCGTGGCCAGTGTCAAACCGGGCCACGAGAATTTTCCTCCTCTAATACTAGTGGGGGATGACGACGAGACCCCGCGGCGGCTTGGTGATTGTTGCAATGGGTGGGTCCTGTTGTGGCCAAAGAGTCAGCTTCGTCTGGAGGCGACCGGGAGCACACCCACGAGCATGCAGCCTCAGTAAGGTATGAACATCAACACCCCACCTACCCAATTAGCGTCGGGTGTCGGGTTGGGTGATAGCGGACGGGGTAAGGAGGAGGCTCCATTAGTCGCTGATGATGTTGCCATGGATGAGGATGAGGATGATGATGGCGCTGAACAGTATGTCTATACTGGCGCCTCCTCAGGGTTTGAGCGTCATGAGTCGGTGCCTGAATTACCATCTCAATGTATTATGGACGACCTTCCGGTACTAAAGAAGTCTAGGAAGAGAGCGAGGAAAGGCAAAAAAGCTGATTCTATGATCCAGCCGCCAAAGAGCCTCGGCCAGGACCATATAGATATCCCCGATGCGGATAAATGGCTTATCCCCGGTCAACCAATCCTACCTGCAACAGCGCTACGGGCCAGATTCGGCGATCTAAGGAGACTTCATTACGATGTGCTGCGGGTAGAGAAAGGCCTCATCGCCTCGAAAGATCCAGGATACCCACTCTACGTGGTTAACGTTCCACGGCAAATGTCGTACGTCGACAGCTTCCCCGTGGATAAGTTCTTCCTCCGATTCGATTACATATTCGACATGTTTCACGTGAAGAAGCTGGATTTTACGTTTGTCCGCCTTTATGCCTTGCACATGAACTACATCATCGGGGTTGAGCAGATATCTCATATCTGTGTCGCTGACCCGTACTACATGCACGAGGGCTTCTTGGGAGTCTGCACAAAGCACGGTGAATACGCGAGGGATTACATCGTCAATTTCATGCTCGCCAATAAGGACAAGGAGGCGATTCTCGTGCCTTATCATCCCATGTAAGTCATCCGCGCTGCTATCCTTCCTTCGATTTCAATAATTCATTTGCACGGTGGAGGCTAATTAATTTGAGGTGTACTTATTTTGCGCATCGGCGGGCGCGCCGTCCTCATCATCCTCTACCCCCGATTCTCCCACACTCTTTACTTGGACTCGTCGAAGAACATTCACAAAAAGGATTACACCCACATCAAAGATGTTCTCGATAGTGCTATGTTGTACTACCAAGCAAGGGTGGAGAGGTTAGGGGCAAGAAGAGAAGGGTCGGCAGGGTCGCCTTCAGCCATAAGACAGACTTCTGCTGCATCCAGCAACCGAACGATTCTCTTAATGATGGATTCTGTCCTACACCACATGCTGGAGTACAGATGGGATCACCAGAACCTTCGCATGTCACCTAGATCTAGCGATGCCCATATTCTGCAATGGGCAAAGGACATAGGAGATATCGAGGATCATCGACTTCGAGCTGAGTTCTATAACATCCGGTAGCGAACTTGCGAAATCATCATTAAGGAGGTCGTCGGAAAAACAGGGATGTTCTACGGAGAAGGACAAATGTCGCGGGAAGACGTCCGAACATGGATAGCCTCTCAGCGTCTCGACATGAAGCCTTTCACTAAGCTCGAGGACTATCTCCCTGACATGGATGGATGGCACGACATGGTGGAGTGATTGTTGATATATGACAATGTGTCCGTTAAGTCCATGCTTTCTGTATGACAAAACTTTGAGTTATGCACGGTGAAACTTTATTTGTGATGTAATTAAACCGTCCTCCTCCTCGACTAGTGAAAATCACTCTAGTTAGGGCATTTTGGGTACGATGAACTTTGTTATTTATGCTTATGATATGTTGTTTCTATTTTTGCCAAGTCTGTCTCTTTCTGTTGCTCAACTATATATGTTGCATATCATCGACTCATGTGACGATGCAGGTGCATAGATCATAGATGGCGAAGAAGTGCTACGCCAGGAGTATATATATCGACAAGTGGCGAGTGTCGAGCCCAGTGTACGGTTTCCGGTTTCGAGCGACAGCGATAGTTAGTTTAGGTTCACGCTAATGCGAGAGAGGATCTGAACTCATGTACTCAAAGTGATAGCTCTTCTCACGTATATCATTGTTTAGATGGATGACGATGTATTTGCATGTAATCGAGACTTGTATCGCTATTTTCGAGATGATGACGAGAGACCACTTTGTGTTGGCTGATGATTATGATGATGACATGATTTGATGAGACTAATTGTATGTATATGCTATGATTACATTTGTATGTGTATGATATGCTAAAGATTATTGTATAAAGCCTATTCAAATACAAAACAAATATGCAGGGAAAAAACTAATAAAACTAGTAGTAGCGAGGGGGGGAAATTTAGTAGTAGCGCCGCCTTACCAGTAGCGCTTCCCTGTAAACAGCGCTGCAGATAATATCAGCAGCGCCCTTTTCTAAAGAGCGCTACAGCTATTCATGTATAGCAGTAGCGTGGGACAATAGGCGCTACTGCTATACGTTAGCTGTAGTGCCTTATTAGTAGCGCCGGTCCCTGCGCTACTGAGAGGCCCAAAACCCGCGCTGCTGCTAGGCTTTTCCCTAGTAGTGCACGTATAGTACTCTTCCGATGGAAGTCGGTCGTTGACAACATTGACCACGCCGCGCCGAGAGCACCACGGTGGTGGACGATGGCGAGGCCTAGGAAGGGGACGACGCGGAGCCGGGGAAGACGTAGTAGAGGATGCCCACGCGAAGAGGAGTACGAGGGTTCACTGGTTCGGCTGCGGTGTCAGGCTGCCATCGCCGTAGAATAACAGGGGGTGTGGGTGAGTAGAGGGATGGCCTGGCCAGTGGTGGGAGTAGTAGGGGGCGGTGAGGCCTCCGCGGCATCACAGCCGGCCACAGGAGGCAGGAGCATGCGGCACGACCGGTGCTGCTTTGTGCGGCTGGAGCACGAAGACCAGAGGTTGAAGAAGCACTACGGCCGTTGGATGGACATCGTACGGTCACTGGAGCTAGAATCATTCATATTGAGTAAGTTGATAAAGCCCTCCGTCCCCGTCAACTTAGTAGGCCCACAAGTAAGCCTCCCACCAAGGTGGGTCCCAGCTAGTTGGGGGAGTATTCATTTTTTTGTGCGTAATAAGGAGGCACTTCTGGTGGGTCCGAGCTGACAGGGGGGACATTTTTTTTCGCGAAATATGATGGCCCGTTCGGTGGGTCCCAGTAGTCAGGGGGAAATGTTTTTTCGCAAAATACTGGTGGCCCGTCCGGTGGGTCCCTGCTGTCAGGTGTAGGAATAATTATTTTGGGCATAATAAGGAGGCACTTCCTTGCGGCTGCCGTGGACCTAGCTGTCAGCCTCTCCATGTATAGTACTCTTCTGATGGGAGTCGTTCCTTGACCACATTGACCACGCCGCGCTGAGAGCACCACGGCGGTGGACGACGGCGAGGCCTAGGAAGGAAGGGGACGACGCGGAGCCGGGGAAGACGCGGCAGTGTATGCGCACGCGTATAGGAGTAGGAGGGTTCACTGGTTCGGCTACGGTGTGAGGCTGCCGTCGCCGCAGGGCCTGGCTAGCGGTGCGAGTAGTAGGGGGCGGTGAGGCCTCAACGGCAGCACAGCCGGCCACTAGAGGCAGGAGCAGGCGGTCTCGCCGGCGCTGGTTTGGGCGGCTGGTGCAAGAAGAGAAGCACTTGAAGAAGCAGCAGGACCGTTCGATTCGAATCCAACGGTTACTGCTGCTACAATTGTTTGTTGACTAAGTTGACAAGCCCTGCGTACGCACCAACTTAGTAGGCCCACAGGTCAGCCTCCCAACCGGTGCGCCCCAGATGTCAGTGGGAGGAATCATTTTTTTCGTGTAATAAGGAGGAAGTTGATTGCGTGCTGCCAGGCCAGCGAAGGGAGTAGGGTGGGTCGGGGAAGCATGCGCGGCATCACAGCGGGCCACAAGAGGAGGGAGCAGGCAGTCCTGCCAGCACTAGTTTAGGCGGCCGGAGTAGGAAGATTGGAGATTGAAGAAGCACGTCGGCCGTTGGATGGACATCCAACAGTCGCTGCTGCTAGAATCGTGTGTTGACTGATAAAGCTTTGCGTAAACAAGTCATCCTCAAAATCTGTGTCGTGTATAGCCCATTTGCTATTATTTTTATATTTTTTACTCATTTTCTAATTCATATGGAAATTATTGCAGCCCGTTTTCCATTTTTAGAATTGCTGCCCATTTTCTGGTCAGTACCAGGGTTAAAAAAATTAACTAAATATGTGCGAAATTTTGAAAATTTGGAAATTTTGGCCGGGGAACAAAATATTCTTAATCCAAAAATTAGTAGCCATACTAAAACAAATTTAAAAATAAATTAGTACTATGTCATGTTAAATCCAATGAAATACTATAAAATATCAGTGAAGAACAAAAACAAAAAAAGAAACTAATATCCCATTTGCTATAATTTTTTTGGAATTTTCAGCCCCTTTGATATTACTTTAACAGACACTGACCATACTCTTTGGCCAGGCCGGAATGCATCCCTCCTTGTCTTGAAAGATTTGCAGCCCAATAAGTCGAAGAAAACAAATAGGCCTAGCTTAGGTATTCTTCAAAAAGAAATACTAGGCTACCTATTTTCCCAAAGAAAAACCTGCTGGGCTGGTCATGTTGTTAGACGGGCCACAGACACCGCACAACCCAGTTTATAGCCTGCTCCTCTGAATTACTACTCAAAAAAAGTTGTGCAATTCTATCGTTAATTGACTATACGTTAAAAATGATGTGGGTCCCGGATATCAGCAGGGTGGATTAGAGTAAAAAAACGAGGGGTGCATCTGAGTAGTAAAAGAGGCGCTTGCTTGTGTTCGGGAGTGGAGTTGGTGGGTCCATACTGTCATACTCACAACTACAGTTCTCTCCTGATTCACTATGTTGACAGGGATCGTTTCGAAAAAAAACTATGTTGACAGGGCCGAACGGCGCCGCCGCGGCGAGTGCACCAAGGCGGAGGATAAAGTGCTGTCGCCAATGTGCTGGGCTAGGTTGGACATTCTTATTGAAAAATAAAAATGGACCGGAACTATTTACGACGTTGACTATGATTTGCATGGGTCCGTTGGTTGCAGGAAGAAAATGCTGGGAGAAAGAAGACTGGTCGCTATGTTTGCCTAAGAATAATATCGACTGAATGTAATGACACTATCATAGGAAATAATATCCTCCTGTTAAATCATGAATTTAAAGAACTAGTGCATGAGCATTTAGCTTTATTTATTTATTTATTTATTTACTTATTTATGTTTAGGGGACCATGAGCATGTACCTGGGCTGGATTCATGTGAGAGCCTCCTTTCCAGTTAATTATGGGCTCCTCTATTGGGCCTTCATCAGTGGGCTGCATGTTATGAACAAGTAGAAAATGTGTTCTGTACGAAAAATAGTATGCGTTACGTACGGTACAGGGCACTAAGGATTGAACCGTGCAAGGACTTGCAAAACATTGTGTTTGTCATTCTAACAACACATTTATTCAACCAACAGACGAAATATACTACTGATTGTACATTAAAAATAGCAGCAGCAGCAACCAGGGCTGGGGGTGCAACAGAAGCACTAAGCAGGCCAGAAGAGTGAAGACGCAGCTCTCTCTTCCAAACCAAACATCAACCATTATTACAAAAGGGCTACCAAAAAAGAGCAAGTGTATGCATTAAACTAAATAAAGATCCTACTACACCAAGTGTATGCATCTAACTAACTGGCTCAGTTAGATGTTACTATTTATTAAGCTGTGGAGACTGGCTGAGGGCTTGTACCAGATGGGTGCCTGACGGGGGAAACTCCAGCCCGCAGGTCGAAGTTTGATACTTGCGACCCTCTCTCCTACTTTGGGCTGCAGAGCGTGGTGGCACATATCAGGGTACGGTGCATGCAGAGACGCATGGTACGGTGTGTACACACAGTTTTGCCTGCTGAACGAAACCGCGCTGCCATCATGATCCTTGCCGTCGGTTATCTCCTGGTTAATCGGATAATTCAGTCTGACAAACAGAGAGCGTGTACCAAGGCTACTTACCAGCCTCCGGTCAAAAATTCTCAAGGCCCGAGAAGCTGGGATCTCGCTCAAAGACCTTGCAAAGGATCGTGATTGTATTCCGCGAAACAACATGTCCGGTACGTGCGAACGATCATCAATCGTTCGCCATCGTCTGATCGAGCCAGGAACCACCTGCAACTACCATGCCGCTTTTCTTTGAAAGGTTCTGGGGTTAGGAAGGGTAGGGACACTAGGCGGCCTACAACATCATATCTAGTTGGCGTCAAATAAAAAAAGGCTCTTGATTTAGTCAATCTGAAGAACAGCATGTTATGAGCATAAATATTTTTTCAGTAAATGTTGACAGTAATATAAGCAAGCCATCATGACATCATAGGAAAGTAACATAGTGCTTTAACAGCCGATTGTAGCGATGACTGGAGTAGGCCAGCAATATGTCCAGCCATAGAAGGAGTCGACAGCGTAAATGAAGCCCTTGTGTTCAATGGCATCAGAGAACCATGGAGGATGTATGATCCTGCGATGGACGTGCAGATTTATCCACTTACCGCAGTGACCTGTCAGATAGGCGAGACCCCGGTTGAAGAACGCAATTAGCCTGAAGTCTTTATAATTCGCAGATCTTATGGGCACTTGGCAGATTACAACCTTGAGCAAATCAAACTTGGTAGCATGTTGGCTACTATAAGATTCTGAGTATTATGGGCCGCGGTGCCAAAGCAGTGCAGTGTTAATCGAAGGAAGGGGGATCAATCACCGGGTGTAGACCTCCACCAGCATCTAGCTGCCGCGACCGTCGACGAGCACCATCCAAGACGTGTTCATGCCGACCCAGTACATACCGTTAATGTAGTTGAGGGTGACGGGGATCGGATCGCAGTCAAGGGAGTTGATGCTTGCCACCCTATGATTGTTATGCTGCCT
Source organism: Aegilops speltoides (assembly GCA_021437245.1). NCBI lineage: Eukaryota > Viridiplantae > Streptophyta > Magnoliopsida > Poales > Poaceae > Aegilops > Aegilops speltoides. The sequence goes on from CM038144.1 coordinate 361,092,476, forward strand.
GACACGCTGTTTAGGAAGATCAGGCGGTATTAGCAAGCAAGGAGCTAGCTTAAAAATCTCCAGCCTGAGGGCTTTGAGTAAATGGTACAGCCCCGACGAGCACGCGGCGAGCGGCATGGTACTGAGATTGTCCAGACGCAAAACAATGATCTTGACTACCTCTGTGGGGAGCGAATTCCAGCCACTCTTTCGGCGGACGCTGTTCGGTTCTGCCATTGTTAGTGCTTGGGTTTCAGACGAGGGGGGAGGCGCTTTAGCGGGGATGGAAGATTGGACGAGATTATGTGCGGACAAAGATGGAGAAGCGAATATGTGCTGCGTGAAGTGGACAGGTGATGATAACTACATCACGCCGCTTGACTTAGGAGACACATACCAGCAGCGTAGGGTCATATCGATGCCAGACAACTTGCTTGAGTGATCATAGTACTGGTACTCCCTAGAGTACCTACTACAGTACTATGCCCTAACTTGCTTGAGTAGAGTAGTAGAGTAGGACTCTGCTCTACTACTAGCACCGGAGAGTAGTATATTCTAATCTAAAATAGTTACAAACTTCAATGCCCGAGCGTGGAACGACTACGAACCATCCTCAAAGACAGTGTCTACGTGGTGTTTGGAATTATATGCAAAAAAATAGCAAGATGCCCATGCATTGCATGGCACACCAGCATCACCAACTCGTTTTTTTCTCTACTCCTACTCCTATAAAAGACTCAGTTGGTGATGATGGAGGCGAGGAGGCGTGTTCATACGGGCGTGCAGCGAGCGGCATAGTACTATTCGATTTGTTATAAAAAACAAAGAAGAGTAGTAGAGATAGAGACTTAGGGAGGAGCACGAGGTTGTGGGAGATAAGGAGGAACGAGGCAAGGCCTTATCTGTAAATGTGGAGAGAGGTGCGTGTATCTTTTGTAAAATTGTCATAGTTGGCTTTCTATCCATCAGATATAGATCGGACGGTCTATATTACAAGATGGCAGGCATACCATCATCACCAACTCGGTTTTCTATAAGAGTAGATATAGATAGATAGAGACTAGGGAGTACTAGTAAGGACACGATCTACTGCTTTGTGTGCTACTCCTGCGCTCCATTCGGCGGCCGCAACGTCCCCTACAGCCACTCGCTCCTGCACTCCATTCGGCGGGCGCTATTGAAATTTGGGGAGCGCACTCTCGTGACTGCTGGCAGCCACGACTTCACCAACGACGACTTCTTCCCCGACCTCGGCAACCTCTTCCTCAACGACATGGGCGACAACCTCAATGCCAGCGGTGCTGCTCCCATTGCACAGTATGTGTTTCTGTCCTTCCTGTTCGAAATAGTGGTAGAATTCATGTTTCTACTCTGTATCCTACTACTATGGTAGTCCACATGATTAGTTTCATCTCTGTTATAGCCATCATGATTTATTTTGTGCTTATTCAGATTAAATCTCGTAGTAACTTGCTCATATATTCAACTGGCGCAACGTCCCCTACAGCCACTCCCGTTTCATGGACGGCCTGGTCGATGCCTCCCAGGAGCCCTTCGTCTACTGCTATGAGTGCCCGATGCCGTTTTGGGGCTCGCCGGCGGACATGGTGCATCACATCATGGATGCGTGCAGCGGTCACTTCTGGCCCTTGGCGGAGAACATCAAGTACGAGACATGCTACCCGTTCACCATGCCGGAGCCGCTGGAGGATCACCGCCGCCTGCTAGTCTCGGAGGAGGACGACACCGTCTTCCTCTTGATCATGGGCACCGGCGAGGCCCGCGGAGGCCGCCGCCCCGTATCTGTAGTGTGCGTCAGGGGCGATGCCGCTGACACTGACACTGACACGAGGCCGATGTACGGGTGCGTGGTCAGTGTTACTACCCTCCAGGTCACGTGGGCGGCGACATCGGCCTCATCGAACGGACTTGGACTCTGCGGAGCTGGGACTTTCCCGCTGATGTGGACTTGGAAAACCCATGGCATCCTTTACCCGCCGACACAGTGCACGGGGACTCCAAGGAGGTTCACCTGGACATACACATTATCAAGTTAAATGTTGATCATTAGTCTTCGCTCAATGTAATCCGCTGTTTAAGCATGTGGAGACTTCCATGCATGATCTTGCTCTATTGGAGTATCACGCATGAATAGAAGTGTATCCGTTTATGGTTTAGTCTAGAATCTTCCATGTATGAACTTTTACTACAGTACTGGTGAAAGACTTACTATGAACCATTTCTTACATCTCCTCTGCCCCCTTCCAAGTCATCCTGATTTAATCCATTCATCTAGGTGTATAAGGGCATGGTTAATATTACTTAATAGTAGAGCCAACTGTTGACTATAAGAAAGTGCCATGTCATCTGTAGCCAACATGTATAACAATCGATACTCAAAAACTAATTCTTAAAGATCATTTCTTGCAAAGCACAATAAGTGTTATTTCTTCACAAGTTTTGGATGCAGGTTGAACAGTTGAACGCATTCGTTTGCAAAAGACACCTTTTTATCTATTTCACCTGGATGTTTGTGAGCTCTAGAGATGAAATAATATCCGAAGAAACCTATCGATACCCGTTACACATGAGATGACCCCACATCCTTTGTCAAAATAAACAACTCCCCGATCAATGCATTTCACTCTTGATTGCAACATACGGGCACCTTACTACTATAGATTAGTACGACCAAAAATTGAACTAACATTATATATAGTATGATAAATGCTGATGCATGTCAGCTAAAATTATATCATTCAAAACTATGTTCAAATACGAATCCAACAATATAGTTTTTGTTGACATGCACTAACATTTTGTCAGTTAAATCTTCAGTCAAATTCAATGGGGGACTAATAAACCACGACCGATGTAGTACAAGTGTAGAGGGCGGCGCTGCACGGGAGTCTCACCCTGCTTGTGGTGCGGCAGTAATGCCGCCATATCACAAAACCCAACCACTGCCAGTAATAAGTGGCCAGGTAAAATAAAAGGACAAGCAACCATCACATCCCTCCGTATTTTTTGCATTTCATCTCTCTGCATTTACTTTCTCCGGTTCATCTCGCACACTCGATCCCTAGCTACTACTCGTAGTATCCCTAGCTACTACTCCTAGGGCCAGTTCTTTTTGCGGCATAAAAAATAAGCCGTCTCTTCCCCAGATTTTCCCATAAGACTAGTCACAGTGGAGAGTAACATTAAGGCGCCTCACTCATTTATTTGGGCTTCTAAACCATGGAGTGGCCGTGAGAGAGGAAGTACTAGATGAGTTTGTCATTATCATCCACTACATGCATGCTAGTAATTAAGCCATGGGTTACTAGTACGAGGAAACATCATTAATATTTGTCTCGATTACTGTTGCTGGCCTTGTATAGATGCAAAATGTATTTTTTTATAGTGGCCTTGTATAAAAAAATGGAGGGAGTACCTCTGTCCTGGTTTATTCGTCACCATTTTAATTTGTGGTAAATTTTGACCAAACATTTAACTGATGAAATGTTAGTGCATGTGGCAAGTCATCTTAGGTTGTGCACCATGACCAAGGAGGAGGGGAAAACGAGAGACCTTAATGTTTATTTGCTAATTAATAGCATTGCACGCAATGAACTAACCACTGCATGTCGAGTTTGGTACTCTCAAGTCATTAAAAGCATGCACACCCTAAATCTCTTTATTGGTTTATATGTCAAGAAACAAGAAACAAGGTAGAAGTTAATGCACCGCGCCTAAGTATTTTGGGATTATTTGGTTTTTGTAAGATGACTTACACACCTAGACAGAGGGAGTACTACTAAAGCCTAAACGAACTGGCCCCTGGTACTCCTACTAGTAGTACTAGTACTCAAGTTGGAATTCCAATTGCACGGCACAACTTGTTAGGCAAAAAATTCGATACAGGGTGTAGGAAGCGGTTTGGGAGTTTGCATGCCTTTCCGACCAGTGAGATACTCCGTACAAAGTACGACAGAGAAATAACCATAGAGAAGGAAGCTAAAAGTAAGCAATCAAACGAGCATTTTTCCATTTGTTTTGCATTGAATTGTTTGACTAGCTTGACTAGTGTTGTTTTTCTACTTTTACAAAAACCGCATCGTAATGTTAAAACGTGCATTTGCCCGTACATAAGTAATAGTAGTACTCCCTCCGTCTATGTGTATAAAGTCTTCCCTCCTACTTGGTCACGGTGCACAACCAAAGATGACTTATTCACTTGGACGGAGGGAGTAGCACAGTCTGCAAGCATATATAGAGGGAGACGTGTAGTGCGATAGTATATAGTACTAAAGTTTGTGTTGTATGCACCTACTTACAAAATGCGTACAGATACACAAGGTTTCCAAACTTTCCCTCTTACATACTTAATTAAGGACGCTAATAATTCCTAAACATTCGGGATTTATCATTTGCGTCCCAAAACTTACGAAACTAAATTATACTCCCTACTAAAAGCCACGACGCTCACAGGAGCGCTTGCGGCGCGCCATGAGTGCCCTGGTGCACGACCGTTTCCCAGCGCGCCGACACAACGCCTCTTCCTCAGCCTCGCAACTCACGAGGTGCTTATTGGCGGCTTGCCGACGGGCGAGCGCGATCTCACCGGTGTGGTGATCCGGCACCAGCAGGTACTCCTCCTTGCTGGAAGCGTGCACCCAGTCCACGTACCGCCAAGCGTAGATGAGGCGCTTGGGCCCGACTGCACTCAGGGCTTTGGCACGGGCGTCCTCCGCCACCCTCACGACCCTTGCACAAGCCTTCTGCCAAAGAGCCAATTGCCTGACACTCTTGGACGCGACATAGAGCTGCCAGGCAGCTTGCCCCGCGGCGCGCTTCTCTTCCTCGGCCTTCTTCTCCGCCTCTATTTTGGCCTGCTCTGCCGGCGGCAAAGCCTCCCACATGGCGATATCCATTTCTTTCCAAATCTCCTCAAGGCTGGGGGGCTCGGCGGGCGGTGCGGCGTTTTCCTCGTAGCAGGGGGTCGACGCGCATGCTGGCGAGATTGGGAACGCCGACATGTCCACCTCGACACGTCACGGCGAGGAGTGGAACACCGACGCGTCCTCCTCGACTAGTGGCGGCGAGGAACGGAATGGCGACGCATGACTGTCCGGGCGGTGCAGCGAGGGGTGCTTAGGGCTTGGGAGGGGCGATGCCATGGTGGTCGACGTGAGAGGGAGGGGGAGGAGATAGCGATGAACGTGATCGTTCTTCCGAATGCCGTGGGAGGCGCAATATTTATAGCGAGCAATGGCACACGTACGTAAGATATGGATCGCTGCATCGACTTAATCGCAAGTCGGTGCGTCAGCGACATGTGGGCCAGACCCTTGTTGGGCCCATATGTCAGTGACCCAATGCACCTGCAGTTAAGTAACTGAAGCAGCGTCCCGGAAGATATGTTGCGTGATTAACGTAACAGCTACGTGGGCATATTTGTTGGAGTAAATTACGGGGGAGGGAAGGGGTGGAAATATTGTTGGTCACAACGGATTGGACGAGCGTGGGGGGAAGAGAGTCATGCATGCAGACTTTTTCACACGGGGTGGAGTGGTGGGACCGCCGGAGGGAGAAGGAGAGTTTGGTAGGCATATTGTTTCCACACATGGACATGAAAAGATTTGGAGATGAACGGGCTTCCTGCAGGTATGGGGAACAGTGCATAATAAGTCATCTTGCATGCCGGGCTAGGTATAGTCTCAAGTCATTAAAAACATACATGCCCCACACATGTTCATATTTCAAGGTGCACTAAATTATTGCATGCGATGATTAAAGCTGGCCATAATGGTGGTATCTTAGCTGGTATCATGCACGCGGGAATAGTAAACATGCTGATGTGGCAAAGAATTAAAGAAGAGAGGGGGGTTAGAGTAACTACTCCCTCCGTCTAGGTGTGTAAGTCATCTCACGAAAACCAAATAATCCCAAAACACTTAGGCACGGTGCATTAACTACTACCTCATTTCTTGTTTCTTGACATATCAACCAACAAGAAATGAGGGTGTGCATTCTTTTAACGACTTGAGACTATCAAACACGACATGCAGTGGTTAGTTCATTGCATGCAATACCATTAATTAGCAAATAAACATTAATGTCTCTCGTTTTCCCCTCCTCCTTGGTCACGGTGCACAACCTAAGATGACTTAGGAGTACTCACCTAGACAGAGGGAGTAGTGTCCATGCATGCATTGGTAAACACATTTTTTTGTGAAGAACGACATCATTAGTTGAGTACTTTTGCAGACTTAAAAAACTATTCCACCGCCTCTACTATCTTGCTAAGAGTAGGTGAGATTTTTGAATCGAGCCCTTTAAACTAGAAGGGAGGTAGTAGTACTCTAATAGCTAACCTTGTTGTGATGACAAGATAGGACATGGCACGCACCTGGACGGAGGAACTAGTCTGCATTGTGCATTTAAGTTTTGTCTAAAGTCAACGTACCTCTACTATCACCTGACTTATAGGAAAATGTATCAACATTCACAATGTCAAATCAATATTTTTACACTCATTATAAAACGTAGTTCTTATACTCATTATAATCAGTATTGTAGATATTGATATTTGTAGTATAAATTTGGTCAAACATTTTGCAAACGGTTGATGGGAGTAAAAAGGACCAGAGGGAGTATCATGCATGCGGAGTAGGCAAAAAAATGCTCATTTATAGCCGGTCGAAGTCTCAAAGGGCGCGACCGCGCGAGGGAGGCGAAGGTCGTGGGAGGCGTGACGGTTGATGGAATTAAGTGAAGTTATATCCACGCGTCGGCATGGCGTGCGAACACGCAGAAGCTATACCGTCAGGCCTACGATATGGGTCTAGTAGACATGACATCTAGTGGGTCCCGCATAGTTCTTGAGAACTCTTTGGGGGCTTGCAGCCGTTTATCCACCGGGAAAGCCAGCAACCCCACACCGTTCGCACGCCCTACTCGTCCCCGTCTTCTACCTTACAACAGTTTGCTCCCAGTAGTCCCGTCCTTTCACATTAGTTCGCTCCCAGTTTTTTTGCGGGGTACAACAGTTCAACTTCTCCAAACCCTCCTCCAAAATCCATGGCCTCCCAAATCTCCATGGTCGCCACTGAGTACCAGGTTAGAGCCATCACCGGCGATGAGTTCATCGTCATCTACACACGTGGATCCGCGATGGTGAAAGCATGGCTTGCTCGCTTCCTACGCATGTTCAACAGTTCAACGGATGAGTGGGTCGCTGGGCTAGATGTTGAGTACAGCACAGTCCCGGGACGAGAGAAGGATCTAAAGGACGAAGAGAGGAAGAAGCCCGTCGTGATCCAGGTTTGTGTACATAACATTTGCTTGGTCTACCACATATGCCATGTCGACGTTGAGTGCCAGGATTTTAAGAACTTCCTCAAGGACAAAAGAGTGAAATTCGTTACTGTAGACTTTAAGAACGACAGGGATGTCCTGCGTCGGATAGGTCTCGTTGTAGGACAGCCCTTCGATCTCCAGAAGGCAAGCCTGGTCTCCTCCTCTCAACCTTCAATGCTGACCCTAGCAGTAGCCATGATTGATCCTTCGTACGCTAAACTTAAGAAACCTCATCACGAGTTTCATCATGCATGGGAGTCGAAGACATTAGATGAAGATCACATCCTGTACGCAGCAATGGATGCCTACCTTTGTTTAAATATCTAGAAGGGTTGGATGAAGAAGCAGAGCACAGTGTCCATTTCAAGCAAAGAAGCGTCGGCTAAGAGGAAGAGGAAGAGGGACGAGGACGAAGTCGAGGACGTGGACTCGGACTCCGAGTAGGTGGCAGTGCCGTCGCTCACGCTGGTTCTACTGCAGTGTCAAGCGGACTAGTTGCTTAGTTTATTTTCAAGGGTGTGTTGTGCTGAGGCACCAGCAGAACTATGTTTATGTTCTTTCTCGTTATTTGAACTCTTTAGTACGTACAGTAGTACTAGTACTATGTCTTACTACTGTTCTTCTTGCAGTTGGTACTACTGATCGTATCTTCGTGTTCCTACTATACTTAATATGTTCGTACTAGTAGTATAATTTGGGTCAGTCGATTTGTGAAAGAAGTTCGACGGAGCGAAGGAAGAAGATGGAAGAAGAGGTGGAAGAAGCCATTCTAGCCATCCATGTTGCATCAAACAGCTCACAAGAGTCGACTAACCCAAATTGCTCCTTCAGATTGCAGGATCCACGTGGCATTCAAGGTCTCGAAGGTAGATTCCGCGTACACACCCAGTCTGCGGGCTCGACGCGCGCGCGACCGGCTTCCGCCGCGACAGCCACCATGCGCACTCCTCCGCGCGGGCGGAGACAACAATGACATGCTAGTTCCTCCTCGCCGGCGTGGTGGAGCACACGCTCGTCCTCCTCTTTGTACGCTGCGTGCATAGACGTGGCTCCACCAGCTGCTCGCGTGCTTTGCAGCGCCGCGGCATCACGAGGAGGGACTGCAGACGACATGAGCGGGCGAGCCTTCGGCTTCATGGCACAAGGATGGCAGCGGCATGACGGTGATGGGCGAGAAATTGTTGGCCGGAGCAGGCGGGCGCCAGCATGCGCAACGGCGGCGGCGGCATATTGATGAGTGTGCGTGTGGGGGCTTACTTTAGTTTTATATAAGGTTGGTCAAACTTCAAAGAAAACCGTTCTAGTACACGTAAACATTAGACTTAGGCAGCGCTTTTATTAGTTAGTACCACAGCCACGATATGGAATCCTGTGCAAGCGCATGAACCGCGGCCGCGCGGTCGATCGAACGGTGTGTCACCGTGTCGCGCTCGAAGGACATCCCCGAACCTTTTTTTGTGTGTGAAAACAATCCCCGAATATTACTCAACTTTTTTTCCTGGAAAAGTTCTTGACGCTGCAATATTTCCATATATTTGAATTTAGCTCCAGTTCGTGTTTATTTGGATTTGGACGTTTTAGGTGCGCCCTAGATCTTTTAATACTGATTTTGTGTGTGTGACTGAGAGAGAACGTGTGTATGTGTCCATATGTGTGTTGTGGCAGAAGGGAAATGTGGAAACGGTGTGCGTGTGATACAGACATAGAGAGGTGTGAATGTGCAAATGATCATGCATGAGTGAGACATAGACAGATGCCGATACGTTGTGTATACATGAGAGAATGGTCTTCTAGTTTACTTGTGTGTGTGTGTGTGTGTGACAGAGAGAGAGAGGAGCATCTGTAACACAACAACCATCTCTCTTGATTCGTCCGTCCCTCGCACACTCGCATGCAACACATGCATCAATGCGCACATTTTGACACCCTCACCCGGCCCCTGCCCACCTCAAGGCCCGCACAATCTCTTCGTGAATACCTATTTCTCTCCTTAGGTTTGTTTTCTCTCAATATCTGACACCCACACACACACAGAGAGAGACACACACAACACAACACACACACACACACTCCCTCGAGCACACAATTCATCCCCATCCAAGGTTATACGGCGCGACCACTCTCGCTTGTGCTTCTTTGCACCCCAACATGCACAACACCTCAATCTTCAAAGAGGGCATCGAGCAGATCAAAGACGGCGACCACACCGCGCTAGAGAATGCGGGGCCATTTGGAAGCAGGGTGATGTGACGACGGCTGACTGACTCCTCCCCCCACCCTCCGTCTCTCTCTGTCTCTCTCTCTCGCACAAAATTACCAATCCCTCTCTCCCCCGCACAAAATTATCAATCCCTCAACCCACGAGATCCTTCCCCTCTCGTCCATGTTTTTCCAGCTCTCTCAACATGTTGTCTCTTCTCCTTCCACGTATACAGAATCCGGATGCACACGCATCTCACGTATATTACATGTCTCCATCTTTCTCACAGACCTAACTTCTTCCTCTCTTTCTCTCTCTCTCTCTCTCTCTCTCTCTCTCTCTCTCTCTCTCTCTCTCTCTCTTTCTGTCTCGTTAGGTTTGTCTCCTAATCTCTTGTCCACATACATACAATCTTTCCCACCCTATCTGCTCCATCTTCGAAAGCTCTCTCAGCATGTTTCATTCACACATTGGGATATGTCAAAATGTTGCTTTTATAATGGCTGATGTAGAGTTATGGTTGGTTTTGTTGCATCCTACAAAGTAATAACTATGAAATGCATTTAGATTCTCATTTGACTAGGATTATGTGAGTTTGAGCAAGTTGTGAAGTACTATAGACCTTGTATACATCTTGGGATTCGACAATGCTTGTAACTATTGAATTGTATAGACCATTACATTCGAAGTCAATAGCCTAATATATTTATTTCACAATTTCAACAAATGATTAGTTCACTACAAACTAAGAAAACAAATGTGTACTCCCTCCGTTTTTATTTAAGTCCACGTATTAGCATTGGTCAAAGTCAAGTGTTGTAAACTCTCAGAAAGCTTATAACAAAAAATATTAACTTATACAATAACAAATAAATACCATTAGATTCATTATTGAATGTACTTTCAGATCATACATATTTGTTATGGTAAATGTTTATATTTTTCTATAAACTTGGTCAAACTTTAGGAAGTTTGACTTTGGTCAAACCTAATATGCAGAGTTTACTACTACTACTCGCTAGTTGCTTAGCCGAATCACTCAACACGCCACACGGGGAGTTTAGTGCAACAAAATTTTGAGGTCGGCGGGAAAATCTCCCGCGACCCTGATTCGAGCAGTGGGAAGTTACCATCATAGCCTTCGGAACAGGCCTACGGATGACGCTTGGTAGGGGGCTGTTTTCGTAACTTCGGGTTCACCCTACCCAGCCAACCCCACCCCGGCACCCAGAGTAGTACACCCGAATACTCCCCATTTTCTTTCCCCACCGCAAAATAGACTTCTCCACGGCACCGCAGCCTTCGTGCTCCTCCCCTTTACATCGGTGCACTCATCCACTGCAGCGCATCTGCCTCATCGACGACCTCGTATGCCGCACTGGAGCTGGTCCACCGTCGTCGTCGTACATGGAGCCTCTTCCCCGACATCGTCTTCCACGGTCTCGGATCTGCTTCCCGGAAGTCGACGCCAAGCGCAGAAGTACCACTGTCATGGACAATGAACTAACTCCCGTTGCCGACCATGACTCACAGAGGCCGCCGCGACCATTGTTCTCCTGCTCGATTGGTAATGTGTGTATTGAATCACTTAGCAGTACATGTGCTGTTCCAATTTTGTTCATACCTACCCTTCAAATTTCCTAGGTGCTATTGTTCCCATAAAAGTAATTGGTTATAGCCTCCATTGTCCAACAGAATATCAGCTTGTAATTGTGTGTCACTCCTGTATCGCGCTGTGCTTGGGTAGGTTTTTCATCTGCAACCAGTAGTGTGGCAAATGATGGAAAGTTTTTTTAGAACTAGCAAGATGCCCATGCGTTGCACGCATCAAGATGCATTTGTATGAGTAGTTTATCTTATGGGAGAAAAGGATGAACGAGGGAAGGCCTTATTTGCAAATCTGGAGAGGGGTATGGGTATCTTTTTGCAAAATTCCCATTTGTTTCCTTCCTATCTCTCAGATATAAATCCGACGGCCTATATTGCAGGATGGCAGGCACACCATCATCACCAACTCTGTTTTTTTATAAGAGAAAAAAGTATAGAGAAAAAAAGTAGACAGTAGAGAAGTAGAGATAAATATTAAATATATAAATATAAAATAAATATAACAGTAGAGAAGAGAGTAGAGATAGCAGAGACGTCGGGAAAGGATCGTGCGCGCGCAGGAAAAAGCGGCCGGGCGTGCGCTAGTTTTGGCGCGCGGCGTCCGGCGCGCTTTATAAAATCCAACGCCCTCCCACCGCTCTGTGCCTTGCCACCGCTCTCTCCCTGCTCTGTGCCTCGCCACCGCTCTCTCCCCGCTCTTTCTCGCCTCGCCGCTGCCGCGCCACCATGCCGCCGCGTTGCCGGGAAACTTGGGGATACCGCGGCGTCCGCGCGCGCCCCTCCGGCGGCTTCTCCTCCGAGATCCGGTTCCGCGGGATGCGCCTTGGCCTCAGCAATTTCAACACCGCCAACGAGGCCGCCCATGCGTACGACGTGGCGGCGTGGCGCCTCCGGTGGCCTCATAGAATATTGAACTTCCCCAACGTGCCGACACGAGAGCGGCGCAGGACCTTGCGCCTCTGTCGTGGCTTAGCACCGACGAGTATCGTCGCGACAACCGGAGGCGGGAGCACCATCTCGGCATCGTCGAGATGGACGAGGAAGCCATGGTGCTGTGGTGCCAACACTTCCTGCAGGACATCATCAACGAGCGCGAGTTCTACGTGCAAAGGAGGGCAGAGAGGGATAAGAGGAGGGCGGAGCGAGCCTCCTATCGCGAGGACAAGCGTAGGCGAAAAGTGGACGCTCAATTCAACATGAGTCTAGGAGCAGCGTCGCCCTGGGAATCCGACGACAATCGGTATCTTCACGCCTACCGTCAGACATCGAAGGAGGACATCACCGAGGAGGAGTCGGACAACGAGGAGTAGTTGAATTATCTTTTTTTAATCTATCTATGCTGAGAACTATCCTCTACTCTCTAGTCTCTACTTCTCGATCTCAAGATCAGAACGCTTTTTAAAGCGCCGCTGCTATGATTCTGTTGGAGATGCTCTAACATGGCAGGCGAGTGCTTTAATGTTGCCCACAAGATGCGCGAGTATTACTAGTAGTATATTTTTCTTGCCATGTTGAGATTTTAAAACCACGAGTGCGAACATGCAGAGGAGCAATGAAGACCAAACATGGGATATTGGGGACATCTTCAAGGAGCATGGCAAGTTAAAGAGGAGCTGCACCGAACCTGTAAAACGAGCTTTGGTAAGTAACACCCTTTCAATTACTTTCGTTTAGCCTCGTGTTCTTCGATGTGTATATGTTGTAGTTTCCGTTTCTCTTAAGCCTGGTGTTCTTCGATGTGTAATAAGAAGAGTCTTAATCTTCCTAATGCTTTCGTTTTTAGCTTGATGTAGGAAGTGGGTGTTCTCACCTTGTAGTCTATTTTTATTTTATTTTCCTTTTGAATTCACTTCTTCGAGTTCTGTTTATCTGGCTTCTACTAAATGGATCTAGGTTGCTCTGAGTATTGATCTAAAAAGGAAGTAACTTCATGTCAGGATGCAGTTCCTGTGAGGAGGGAAGTATGGTCAACCTCGAGATCATGTTTCCAAAATGAGGCTGGATTACACACAAGGTGCCAGTTCCCTAATGATGCTGGATTAGACACAAGGTGCAAATTCCCAGATGATGCTGCATTACACACAAGCCAGGTGGCGTCTTCGGCTGTTCGTGTCCTCGTGGCATTAGTAAAGGCTGAAAGAAAGCGTGCAGTAGCCCTTGAGAATGTAGCTGAGTTCCCAAAGAAGAAAAAAAGAGCAATCAAATGCTCTCTTCACCCAAGCCAAAGAAGAGATGGAAGAAGCCAGAAATAAGCTAGCAGAGGCAGAGCAGGCTAGGCGTCTTCTGCTATCTAAAACTGTTGTCAATACAAAATTTCCTTCATAATAGCTAGGTTCAAATGTTTATCCAACAAGATGCTCATTGTGATGTCCGTGCATCTACTGATGTGGCACAAAATATTTTTTGGGTCATGTAATAACAACAATTACTTTCCAAACAATAACAAACGAAGCATTGGACATGGTATAGTTCACGCGCAAGCCCGACATTCCAAGTTCAACTTCCACATCAAACTCATGTTCACAGATATTTGCACATTCATACATAATGTCCACAACCATGATTGACTTCAAAGCCAAAAAAATGTGAGGAGAGTTATAAATAAAGAAAAACCTCTACTAGTTCCTGCTACCAGTGCAAGCACAACAAGTCAAGACCATGCGTAAATTAATTATATTTTAGTCATTTTTTGTGTTCTAAAATGCCTGCCGGCTCGCGGAAGGACGTGTTGCCGGCACACGCGCGGATTTAATGAAGGCAGGCGGGGTAGTCTTAAGCTGGTTTCATGCGGCGAGGAGGCGTGCTCAGCCGGGCCTGCAGCGAGTGCGGCCCTCTTGGCCGGCGCGCTGGTTCAGTGCCTGCGCTATGAGAGGTCGCGTCCGTGTCAGAGCAATCACTCCCTCCAGTCCTTTTTTGTTTGGGTATAACAAAATATCGTTTTCCATTCACATTTTACAAGTAAAATTCGTGGACAAACTTTGACCCAAAGTATGATGGGGACTAGTAAACCAGAATGGAGGTAGTAGTTTTTTTAATCAAAGAAGGGTTTCCCCTTCCGATTTTCATTACTGAAAACCAGCATCTAAATCTAAACCATAGTATTTGCCCTAGAACTACCAGGTTCAACATCTCGCAACACAAACCCATACAACCATACGCGAAGGAGGTACGTAGTACTATGAATTCCATTTTCGCTCCATACCAATCGTTCTAAAAACTACTTACTACTTATAACACGCCATTGAAAATCATAACTCTTAACCCCGCTAAAAACGATATTTTAAACGTGGCCACTCGATCTGTGGCAACTGGCGAGCCACCGCGCTCCAAGTCGTTCACCTGTGGTCTAGACCATCAACTCCTACGGATCAAATTATCACGCGAGCTGACTATTCCTACAAAGGTGCTCCACCACGTACCCGGTACCCGCGAATGCAGCAATTGTGCACCTAGGGTTTTAGGGTTTATTTTTTAACATCGCCTTTACGTAACACTCATGTGTGCGAGACAGCGAGAGGCCGACTGCGTGCATGCGCCTCTTCTCTTCGTATATGTACTCCATCGTTTGTCTGGTGTCCAAAAAGTTATAATAACTACTAGCAATGTGCCAATGCGTTGCCACACGATCAAAGTAGATTAATATATATTCACCGATTTGATAGAAAAAAAGTCTAGTTTTGAAATATGTATATCACTAAAAATATGTTATGTTTCACTCAAAATATATTCCTTTGGCGGTTTTGATGAGATAAGGGAGGAATGTTGTTGGTTTCAAGATTCGAGAAGTGGTATATGTCTAATTTCTACTCTTAGTAGCAAGATGCCCGTGCGGTTCATGGAACATCAAGATCTTGTGGGAGAAAAGGATGAACAAGGGAAGGCCTTATCTGCAAATGTGGTGAAGAGTGCGGGTAAATTGCCATATTTTCCTTCCTATCTGTCAGATATAAATCAGACGACCTACATTGCAGGATGGCAGGCCCACCATCGTCACCAACTCTATTTTTGTCCTACTCTTATAAAAATCATTGTCGGTGATGATCGTGTGCCTGCCATCCTGCAATATAGGTCGTCCGATCTATATATGACGAATAGGAAGGAAACTATGGCAATTTTGCAAAAAGATACCCACACCCCTCTCCACATTTGCAAATAAGGCCTTCCCGCATTCATGCTTTTCCCCCACAAGATAAACTACTCATACAAATGCATCTTGATGTTCCGTGCAATGCATGGGCATCTTGCTAGTTGCTGCAAAAAGCCCATGTGTGTGAGAGAGAGAGGGAGAGTGGAGGAGGACGGAGTGCATGTGTGACAAAGACACAAGGAGTGTGTGCGCGATAGGTATCAGCTTAAAATGAGGCGATAGTGTGTGTGTGCACGACCGAGAGGGCGTGTCTCAAGAAGGGAAGAAAAATCTGCATAGATACAAGGAGCGGGAGAGAGACATGTATGCGATAGTGGAAGCACGAGTGTGCGGGTGTATAAACCTACCTAGAGGCTAGCTAGTCGATAAATGTTTGTGAGAGAAATACGAGTCGGGGTGCGAAAGTGAGAGTTTTGTGTGTGTGAGAGAGACGGTAGTTGGGAAGGGGAGTGGAAGCAGGAGTTGTGTGTGTGTGTGTCTGTGAGAGAGAGGGGGGGGGGTTGTCTGATCGGTAAACAAATGAATAATGTCAGTCTGGAATGGAGACGAAAAGGAGACCGCAACAAATGTTGTGTCTACAGAGAGAGAGAGAGAGAGAGAGAGAGAGAGAGAGAGAGAGAGAGAGAGTAATTTTAGTGGTATGAGTCATATGTAGAGACATATAGGGTGTGTGAGAGAATCCCATAGAGAGAAAGACAAAGTGAAGCACGAGTGGAGACTGTGTGTGTGGCGGTGAAAAAGAAAGCTTAGGTACCGAGTGATACCAGAGAACAGTAGAGACGTGAGAGATAATTAAAACCGTGTAATGTATAATGATAGGGAGAGTGTGACACTTCTCAAGGGAGATGTCGAGAGACCATGTTTGCGAGGATAGGAGAAACATGAAGTGAGCGTCTTGGTGAGCTGGAGAAAGAGAGTGATAGCTACCGAGGAGCATGCATGCGAGAGAGATGGGCGTGAAAGGAGTGAACAAAAAAGGGATTCAAATATTTGAATTCGAGATGATGATACATGTAATCCATACTCGAACCAAAATTGATCTATCAAACATGCATACTCATATGAATTCATGCACATCTATGTTATTTAAGATGTAGATATTACTGATCCATACATTTTAGTAGAACATAATTTGGTTAAAAAAATTCGAATTCAACCTTAAGATTTTGAGATCATTGTATTTGTAAATCATATTATACATATAAAGGAGCAGAATTCTTTGTTGTCCTTTTGAAAGTATATATAAAAAATGATGTATATAGAATGTAATTCCAATTGAAAATGGATCCCGCCCGAAAAAATAGAATACAAACGGGATTCGAATTGAGTTGGAACGGTAAACGTGCACTCTACAAAATTTGAACGAAGCGGGGAAAGTCGCAGTAACCGCCCGAAACCAAAATCTGCGAGATGGAAATTACTACTGCCTATCCCTGCCACGCAAAGCCTATCTACTGGATTTCTATAGGTTTCGATAGGGGTAGGTTTGTAATTTCACCCAAACATGACGTAACCACCTCTCACCCGGATTCATACACGGTGGGCGCCAAAACACAGTGTGTCCTCGGCCGAAATCGACTCCCTCCCCGATTCATATTCATACACGGTGGGCGCCAAAAACAAACTCTCGTCGGCAAATATTCGGTGTATGCGAGATTACCGTCCTATCCCCAACCGACTAATATTGCTGTGATGTAGTAGAAATTTGAAACGGGGGCTAAGTTTGTAAATTTCCTCGCATTTGAGACAAGCGCGCCCTGAATACATGGTTCCCCCTTCCTCTCTACCTCCCTTTTCCCCATTCGTACTCCATGGGCGTGAAAACACCCTCTCCACCCCACCCTCCTCCGTTCGCCTCCGTCCGCCACCCCATCCACCGCCGTCCGCCACCCCATCCACCACCGTCCTCCTCCACCATGGCGGAGCTGATACCTCCCCCCCGCTACCGTCCATTACAAGAGATCGACCTCTCTCATCCACAGCTTCGGACCGGGATCCTTGCATCCCGACCTCTCGCTTCATCCCCGTCGTTGTCCACCTTGCCGGCGCCGGTCCTACGACCGTCTCGTCCACCGCGCCCCGCTGCCAGCGTCTACCCTCCTAGATCTGCTTCCACACTGCCGACAGCCATCGCTACCGCAACACCGTCAAATTCTCAGCAGATGTGTGCATGGTGCCGCACCAGAAAATAGATCGCCACTGCTTTACTCCGATTTCTTGTCTTGGTTGCGAAGTTGCCTTTGTCCGGTTTGCACCTTCAGATCCGCCATGGCACGCTCAACATTATACTCACAATGCTTATGGTTTTCCCCTTTTATATTCCACACTAGTTAAACCACAATAGACTGAATTTCAAAATTGGGTCAGTCGATTTTTCAGAGCTCGCCAGAGTTCGCCGGTGCGAACGAAGGGGCTTGGGTGGTTGTGGGGCCTCCCGACCAAAGAAAACTTGACGCGGGTGGGGGTTGGGGCGGGGTGGGGGTGGGGTGGCGGAGGAACACAGGCGGTGGGGGCCGGTGGTCCGGCCGGCGGCCCATGCGGTGTTCTGTATGGGAAGAATCAGAGACGAGGAAGAAGAAGGGTTAGGAGGCGAGGATCTTCATCCAACCGCTTTGAAATGGTCGAGACAGCTGGGAGTTGCATTTTAATGCGCTCTGGTTCATCATGTGTGGGCACTGCACAACCAACATTTTATTATCCAAAATCTGCTTGCTCTTCTTTACCATGTTCCTCTTTCGTTCTTTTTTAATATGTATTCTCTCCGTTCCTAAATACAAGTCTTTGTATAGATTCCACCATGGACTACATATGGAGAAAAATGAGTGAATCTACACTCTAAAATGTATCTGGATATATCTGTATGAGATCCATAGTGGAAATCTCTACCAAGACTTATATTTTGGAACGGAGGGAGTATGATAGTAGTACAGTATGTTCCTTGTACTGAAGATGAGCAGGGACATTATCAGTGTAGAGGCCTATACGGTCAGTCATGATGGACACTTTGAGCCTCTTTGATTCGTAGGATTTTGTAAACATAGGAATAGGATTTGTAGTGACCTGCCCACTTGAATCCTATAAGAATAGCAAGGAAATGCAGGGAGCTGTGTCGCCTTTGAGAGTTACACTGATATTAATAGTACCGCACCTTCACTCGAAGAGAGCTGGTATCCGAAGCCTTTCTAGCTGTACCGGCAATACTAGCACATATATCCCAGCAAGTCCCACTTTGCTGATTTTACTCTGATGCTTAAGGTTTTCCTGTTATATCTACACTATGATCTGTGTAGCTGCTTTGTGTCGCACTAGCAGCAGTCCACTCTTGAAGCTAAACACTGCAATGACTTACAAATATGGCACCAAAGCATTGAGTGCCATTCTGGATGCAATGAAACTCATACACTCCCCACCTGTTGACTCTTGTTCAGAATATGATCCTAATGACTCTTGTTCAAAATTTCCACATATAGAGAGACATCATGGAATTGCATTTCTTTGGGCGCTGTGATTCATGATGAGTGCGCAACCAACACTGTATGCAATGAAGTGGAACCTCAAGAATATGCTTCCTCTTCTGTTCTTTAACATGTTTGAAAGGATCGACATAGTTGACTAGAGGGGGGGGGTGAATAGGCAACTAACAATTTTTAACTTTTCTTTACCAAATTAAACTTTGCATCAAAGTAGGTTGTCTAGATATGCAACTAGGTGAACAACCTATATGATGCAACAACAACAAGCACACAAGCAAGCAAGGGATACAACACAAGTAAGCTTGCAAAAGTAAAGGCGCAAGATAACAAAGAGTGGAGCCGGTGGAGACGAGGATGTGTTACCGAAGTTCCTTCCTTTTGAGGGAAGTACGTCTCCGTTAGAGCGGTGTGGAGGCACAATGCTCCCCAAGAAGCCACTAGGGCCACCGTATTCTCCTCACGCCCTCACACAGTGCGGGATGCCGTGATTCCACTATTGGTGCCCTTGAAGGCGGCGACCGAACCTTTACAAACAAGGTTGGGGTAATCTCCACAACTTAATTGGAGGCTCCCAACGACACCACGAAGCTTCACCACAATGGACTATGGCTCCGAGGTGACCTCAACCGTCTAGGGTGCTCAAACACCCAAGTGTAACCAGATCCGCTAGGGATTAGTGGGGGGAATCAAATTTCTCTTGGTGGAAGTGTACATCGGGGCCTTCTCAACCAATCTCGAGCAAATCAACAAGTTTGATTGGCTAGGGAGAGAGATCGGGCGAAAATGGAGCTTGGAGCAACAATGGAGCTTAGAGGTGGAAGAGGTGGTTAACTAGAGGAAGAAGACACCCCTTATATAGTAGAGAAAAGGATCCAACCGTTATCCACTTACTCAGCCCGCAACCTGCGGTACTACCGCTCCAGACAAGCGGTACTACCGCAGGGGCTTACGGTACTACCGTGAAGTACCGCGGTAATACCGCAACAGCGGCAGGGGCTGGTCCAGGCCAGAGCTGCCAAGGCTGAGAGCGGTACTGCCACAAACGCGGTACTACCGCTCCCCCTTGCAGTACTACTGCAAGGCCAGGACGGACAAGGCTGGGAAGAGCACGGATGAATAAAATTACATATGTGTCTACTTCCGCTGAAAATCGAATGGTGCAAAAACCCGACACGGTACTACCACACCTGACTTGCGGTACTACCACATAGGGAGCGGATGTAAAAAATTACATCCACCCCTACTTCCGCTCGTGCTACCGAGCCAGATCAGGACTCACGGTACTACTGCGCACCTGGGGCGGTACTACCGCGTAGGGCACGGATGTAAAAAATTACATCCGCCCCTATAGCCGCAAGAGAGGCTGAGCCTGGCCAGAGGCCACGGTACTACCGCTCCATAGGAGTGGTACTACCATGGACGCCTACGGTACTACCGCGAGGGCTTGCGGTACTACCACGGGGTCCTGTGGTACTACCGCTCCTGGAAGCAGTACTACCGCAGGCCTCAACTAGCAGCACTAAAGGAATCCTTCTTTTTGCACAGACGAGGAGATAACGGAGGATGCTCCAAAGCGCAAAGGGAAAGGTGAGGTAAAGGAAGAAGCGTGCATGTGATGATTCCACCCAAACCTTTCCACGCGGACCCCCCTCTTAATAGAACGGCTATCCTACGGCTCAAATCCACCAAAGGAGATGTAGAACACCACTGTCTTCAATAGTCTTCGAGGGGTACCAAACCGTCTTGTGCCTAACGACGAAGCAACTGAAATACTCAAGGCACATGATTAGTCTGCAAAAGCATTGTCGTCAATCACCAAAACACCTTAGGGATAAACATGCCCTTACAATCTCCCCCTTTTTGGTGGATTGATGACAATACGGGATTTGCATGAAGGGAAAGAATGTAGCAGAAGCAAACCCCACACCTCTAAAATATAGACGAGGTTCCCCTAGATTCGTGCTAGAGAGTAAAGTGCTTTGGACTGCATGGCACGAACACTAGGATCACCACTCCCCCTATATTTTAGAGACAAAGCGTATCAAGATAGTAAATATGAGCAAGACATAAGTAGCATAGGTATAATAAGGTAATACAGTACGATAGAGAGCATATGTCTTACACCATATGATAGACCAAGTCTCACGAACAAACTAAACCAAAGCAAAGCAAGGTTCAACGGAACAAACACGAGCAAAGCAAACACAAGACTCTCCCAAATCCCTACACTCTCTCCCCCTTTGGCATTGAGACGCCAAAAAGGCAGAGAGGACACCTACACACATGTGGGGGCTCAAGCAGAGTAATCAAACGCACGGTCCTTGAGGGAGTCCTGGACTAGGGGGTGTCCGGATAGCCGAACTATCACCGTCGGCCGGACTCCAAGACTATGAAGATACAAGATTGAAGACTTCGTCCCATGTCCGGATGGGACTTTCCTTGGTGTGGAAGGCAAGCTTGGCGATACGGATATGTAGATCTCCTACCATTGTAACCGACTCTGTGTAACCCTAGCCCTCTCCGGTGTCTATATAAACCGTAGGGTTTTAGTCCGTAGGACGAACAACAATCATACCATAGGCAAGCTTCTAGGGTTTAGCCTCATTGATCTCGTGGTAGATCTACTCTTGTACTACCCATATCATCAATATTAATCAAGGAGGAGTAGGGTTTTACCTCCACCGAGAGGGCTCGAACCTGGGTAAAAACATCGTGTCCCTTGTCTCCTGTTACCATCCGCCTAGACGCACAGTTCGGGACCCCCTACCCGAGATCCGCCGGTTTTGACACCGACATTGGTGCTTTCATTGAGAGTTCCTCTGTGTCGTCGCCTCTAGGCCCGATGGCTCCTTCGATCATCAACAACAATGCGGTCCAGGGTGAGACTTTTCTCCCCGGACAGATCTTCGTATTCGGCGGCTTTGCACTGCGGGCCAACTCGCTTGGCCATTTGGAGCAGATTGAAAGCTACGCCCCTGGCCATCAGGTCAAATTTGGAAGTTTGAACTATATGGCTGACGTCCGCGGAGACTTGATCTTCGGCGGATTCGAGCCACAGCCGAGCGCGCCGCACTGTCACGATGGGCATGATTTAGCTCTGCTGCCGGACAGTGCCCTAGAGGCGGCACAAGAGTCCGCTCCGACCCTTAGCTCGGAGCCTACTGCACCGATCGAGGATGGGTGGCTGGGCACCGCCTCGGGGGCTGCTACCTCTACGGTGATAGAGCCGAATACCGACCCTGTCCCTTGTGAAGCTCGTGACTCCAAGGTGCCGGACTCTTCTCCGGACTCCGAACCTCCCGCGCCCCTGCCAATCGAATCCGATTGGGCGCCGATCATGGAGTTCACCGCTGCGGAAATCTTTCAGCACTCGCCTTTTGGCGACATCCTGAATTCGCTAAAGTGTCTCTCTTTATCAGGAGAGCCCTGGCCGGATTATGGTCAGGACGGTTGGGATGCGGACGACGAAGAAATTCAAAGCCCACCCACCACCCACTTCGTAGCCACTGTCGATGACTTAACCGACATGCTAGACTTCGACTCCGAAGACATCGACGGTATGGACGACGATGCCAGAGACGACAAAGAACCAGCGCCTACAGGGCACTGGAAGGCCACCTCGTCATACGACATATACATGGTGGACATCCCAAAGGACGGGAATGGTGATGGAGCAACGGAGGACGACCCCTCCAAGAAACAGCCTAAGCGCCGACGTCAGCCGTGCCGCTCTAAATCCTGCCACAGCAAAAATGGAGATTCCGGCACCGGAGACACCAACACCCCGGACAGTGCCGAAGACAACACCCTCCAGCAGGATTTAACGCAGGAGGATGGAGAAGCCAGCCCTCATGAGACAGCGGCAGACAGAGAGGTAGAGGACGATAATTATATGCCTCCCTCCGAAGATGAGGCAAGCCTCGACGACGACGAATTTGTCGTGCCTGAGGATCCCGTCGAACAAGAGCGTTTCAAGCGCGGGCTTATAGCCACGGCAAGCAGCCTCAAGAAAAGCAGCAACAGCTTAGAGTGACCAAGACTTGCTAGCCGACGGATGGGTGAAGTCCTTGCGGCGAAGAGTATGAACTCGAACGCCTCCAAAAGCTACCCCAAACGCAAGCTGCTACCCGATTAGAGGAGGAAGCACATAAACCTACATCACCAGCGCTGTCTGGCCGACCGGCCACCTCGTGGCTGCGACAGAGAGGCCTCTAGGCCCTCCACTAAAGCCGCACCCCGGCGTTGCTCGAAAAGTACAAAGCCACGGGGGAATGCGCCGGACTTATGAGAAATATTGGAGGATAAGTCAAGACAAACAAGATCGATCTACGGATCACGTGGGCGCCCCATGATACGTGACAACAACCGTCACGCCGGATACAGCAATTCGGCGGGCGAACACGATGAACAAAGCTCGTTTGAGCTGCGTCGTGATATAATATCTGAGGCGCCGCACACCCACTATGCTTCACGCAGGCGAAGTAATGGATCATCAAATCCCCGAGGGTTTCAAACCCGTAAACATTGAATCATACGGTGGCACAACAGATCCTGCGGTTTGGATTGAGGACTATCTCCTTCACATCCACATTGCTCGCGGTGATGATCTACACGCCATCAAATACCTCCCACTCAAGCTTAAAGGACTAGCTCGGCATTGGCTCAACAGCTTGCCAGCAGAATCAATTGGGTGTTGGGAAGACCTGGAAGCTGCATTCCTTGATAACTTCCAGGGAACATATGTGCAACCACCAGACGCCGACGACCTAAGCCACATAATTCAGCAGCCAGATGAATCGGCCAGACAATTCTGGACACGGTTCTTAACCAAGAAAAATCAAATCGTTGACTGTCCGGATGCAGAGGCCCTTGCAGCCTTCAAACATAACATCCGCGACGAGTGGCTTGCCCGGCACCTAGGACCGGAAAAGCCGAAATCCATGGCAGCCCTCACATCACTCATGACCTGCTTCAGTGCGGGAGAGGACAGCTGGCTAGCTCGCAGTAACAACCTGACCAAAAACTTCGGTAGTTCGGATACCAAGGACATCAATGGCAGGTTGCGTCGCAATAAGCACAAGCGCCACATTAACGACGATAATACTGAAGATACGGTAGTCAACGCCAGATTCAGAGGCTCTAAACCCGGTCAGCAGAAAAAGCCATTCAAAAGAAATACTCCGGGCCCGTCCAATTTGGACCGAATACTCGATCGCTCGTGCCAGATACACGACACCCCCGAAAAGCCAGCCAATCACACCAACAGGGATTGTTGGGTGTTCAAGCAGGCAGGCAAGTTAATTGCCAAAAATAATGACAAGGGGTTGCATAGCGATGACGAGGAGGAGAACCGGCCGCCGAACAATAGAGGACAGAAGGGTTTCCCCCACAAGTGCGGACGGTGAACATGATATACGCAACCCACATACCCAAAAGGGAGCGGAAGCGTGCACTCAGGGACGTATCTGCGATGGAGCCAGTCGCCCCAAAGTTCAACCCGTGGTCCTCATGCCCGGTCACTTTTGATCGAAGGGACCACCGCACTAGCATCCGCCACGGCGGATTCGCCGCATTGGTTCTAGACCCAATCGTCAACGGATTTCACCTCACTAGAGTCCTGATGGACGGCGGCAGCAGCCTGAACCTACTTTATCAGGATATAGTGCGCAAGATGGGCATAGACCCCTCAAGGATTAAACCCACAAAAATGACCTTCAAAGCGTCATACGGTGTAGAGGCCAACTATACGAGCTCGATTACACTTGAAGTGGTCTTGGATCCCGGATAACTTCGAAGCGAGAGTTAATCTTGACATAGTCCCGTTCCGCAGCGGCTATCATGCGCTGCTCGGACGAACCGCATTTGCAAAGTTCAATGCGGTGCCGCACTACGCATACCTCAAGCTCAAGATGCCAGGCCCTCAAGGAGTCATTACGGTCAACGGAAACACCAAACGCTCTCTCCGAACGGAGGAGCACACAGCGGCTCTCGCGGCGGAAGTACAAAGCAACCTCTTAAGGCAATTCTCGAGTCCGGCTGATAAGCGGCCGGACACCGTCAAGCGCGTCCGGAGTAACCTACAACAAGACCGCCTGGCACGTTCCAAGCACGCGTAGCAATGCGGCCCCAACCCCAGCCCTCGCGAAATCGCGAGACCAGTACCACGCGTACATAACTATGCTCTGGAGATACCATGGGCACAGGGGGAGGGGCACGACCACGCCATGCCCAGAGTGCGGCTCGACCACACCAGGGGCTCCCAATTGTGTCATTCTTCTTTCTCTTTCTTCTTATTCACAGGACTCCGTTTTCCAGAAGCCCTGTCCGGCAGTAGACTTGCCGAACTAACGATGCAACAGCCAGGGAAGCAGGAAAAAGCTACGTCGAGTATCCAGGTGGTCTCCATTACGAGCATTATACCTGTTTTACATACCATTCCGTAGCCTACCCCTGGAGGGGGACATGTTAAATAGTCCCATCCCTTGCTTATCGCACTATTTGTATCGTTCTGCTTTCATTGCAGTATTTTTTTTGAATAAACAATGCATGGCTTTTTTACTATTATTGCATTCCTTTTTCTATTTATACATGTTCACTTACGACATGTGGCATCCGTACGCTTTGGTACGGCCAAATACACCAGGGGCTTAAGTTCCCCAAATTATGGTGTGATAAGTCCGAACACTTTCACAAGTGTGGCACCCCGAACTTATAGCACTATATGCATCGGCTCCGAATCATGTCTTGGGTCAATAGTTGGGTTTGCCCGGCTCCCATGTTTTGGTACCTTACGTTCCGCTATATCGGCTAAGGTAGCACTGGGAGAACCACTGCGATTGTGCCCCAGTTGATCTGGGTTGAGCACCTCAGTGGAGAAAGCTAAAACTGACCGTCATGATAGGGCGAGAGCTGGTCGCTGTTCGAGAGGTTTTTTCGAGTCCCTAAAGACTTATGCCGCTTAGAGCGAGGAGCCGGCTTTGTCCGGCCCCATGCGTGGATAGCGCCCCGAATTCGGCCTTCCGAACACTAGGGGCTTCGCTGAAATTTAAAATTATAGAATTCTATGTCTAAGTGGGGGTGTTCAAGCATTATAAGTCCGGTTGCCTCGTTCATCGTGTTGAGCGCCTCCCTCGAAGGACCAAAAAATGGGAAAAAGAGTGCTCAAGTTTATCCCGAACACCCCAGCACTCGCGGCATGGGGGCTGAAGCCAACGACTTGCCATCTCTCAAATTTGATAAACGGCCGCACAGAAGGTAATATTTAAAATTAACAACCGTTGCTTAGCGCATATGAACAAGTTTTCAGCGCACAGCATAACAAAATGCGAGTCTACTAAAAAATTACATCTTTGGAGCATTCACCCGCTATAAGGCGGGCACCCTTTAGGACACCCTTATAGTACATCTCGGGCGTGCAATACTCCTTGCCCGGCGGTGGCGCGTCCGTCACAAGCTTCTCGGCGTCCATCCTGCCCCAGTGCACTTTAGCGCGGGCAAGGGCCTGACGGGCACCTTCAATGCAGACGGAGTGCTTGATGACTTCAATCCATGGACAGGCATCGACCAGCCGCCGCACCAGACCGAAGTAGCTCCCAGGCATGGCTTCTTTGGGCCACAGCCGAACTATGAGGCCCTTCATGGCCTGTTCGGCCACCTTATGGAGCTCGACCAACTGCTTCAGCTAGTCGCTCAGGGGCACCAGATGTCCGGCCTCAGCATACTGAGACCAGAATACCTTCTCTGTCGAGCTCCCTTCCTCGGCCCGGTAGAATGCGGCAGCATCGAACACACTACGGGGCAGATCTGCGAACGCTCCTGGAGAGCTCCAAATCCGGGTAAGTAACAGATAATTCACTTTTACCTGCTTGCTTTGCATGAAGAATGCCTTACCCGCCGCTATCTTTTTTATCTCCTCAATCTCCTGGAGGGCCTTCTGGGCTTCGGCCTTAGCGGCTTTGGCACTCCCAAGAGCCGAGGCGAGCTCGAACTCTCGAGTCTTCCAGTCACGCTCCAAACTCTCGTGTTTTTCCACGAGAGCTTGGAGCTCTCGCCGCACCTCCGCCACCCGCGCCTCCTGCTTCTCTTGCTCGGTGCGCTCCGCGGCCGCACTCTTTTCGGCCTCGGACACCGCCTCTTTCAGGGTCGCCACCTCGTTCGTGGCCCCTGCAATACTCACGTTATCCCTGTCATTTTTTGCAACCAAATCCTTTTCTATAAGGTATTACTTACCTTCCTTGTCCTCGAGCTGCTTCTTGGCACGACCGAGCTCGTTCTTGGACCGCTCGAGCCTCTACTTCAAGGCATTGACCTCCGCATTCAGTACGACAGAGGTCAGCAGCGCAGCCTGCATTCCCATATTGACATATTTGTGTTAGACTCCTACGTATATCTTTTTTGATCCTCAGTCCGGCTTTTCTTTCCGAACACCAAACTGAGCATCAGGGGCTACTGTCTATGCGGTACTATTTTTACATATCTTAATCACATACCTCAAAGCTTATTAGAAGGCTGGTGCAGGCTTCAATCAGCCCGCTCTAGGCGGACTGAACCTTCTGAATCACCGCACTCATGACAGTGCAGTGCTCCTCGTCGATGGAAGCGCCGTTGAGCGCCTCCTGCAAATTATCCGGTGCCTCCGGTTGGACGGAGGTCACTGGCGTCGCAGTCTCACCCTTCTTACGAAGGGGCCTCCGCCGGACTCCGGAACCACTAAGGGTTCCGGTGCGGAGTCCGGCCAAGGGCCGAACTCAGAACCCTTTGGGGGTTGATGTCCCTCGTGCCAGAGTCCGGGAGGTTACCTTGCGGCACCTCCGGAACCTCCTCCTCCTGGCCGGGCCCCTTTTGGGACCCCACCTCGGTGTCATTAGCAGAATGAGGAGAGGAGACGGCCGGAAGTGAAGTACTATTCACGTCCGATGGAGCCAGGGAGCCACTCATTGAAATATCGAGCCCGTCCCTGGGTGGGCTGCAGGCTTGTATTCGGCGTTCTAAGATTCTATGCGACAAACGAAATGCCTTGAACTATTCTGGGGTCCGGACACTTACAATGTTGCCAGGGGTTTAGTCCTTGGTGGCCACTCCTCTTCATCGTCATCGGCGTTGGTGGAGTAGTCCGGGGAGAGGGTCCTTCCCTTCTTGGACCCTTCGGCCTCCCCCGTTGGGGAAGCCTTCCTTTTCTTCTCTTCCCCCGCTGGTGGAGAGGCCTCATTTTTCTCCTGCTCGTCTTCGCGGGAGGAGTCCACCTCGGAGTAATCATACGATGAGTCCGATAACACCTGGCGCCGGAACTCCTCCGAGTTCCCATGGCCTTCTTCTTGGCCTTCTTCTCCGGCACCACGTAAGGCGCCGGAGCCAGCAGTCCCGTTAATCAGGCATCCGCTGGGTCTTCGGGCAAGGGAGCCGGACAGTTAACCTGCCCGGACGTCTTCTGCCAGGCCTATTAAAGGTATAGGGAGTTTAGATCCCGCATAGAGTCAAACTATGAAAAACAAGTGTCCCGTAAAGGGTAAAATAGCTTACCTCGCCGGCTTGACGCTGCGAGCTGAATCCGCGATCTTCGGTAGCGGATGCGGGAGCCTTGGTGCCCTTGAACAGCACCTTCCAGGCATCTTCGTACGTAGTGTCGAAGAGCCTGCTCAAGGTCTGGTGCTGTGCTGGATCGAATTGCCACAAGTTGAAAGCCCATTGTTGGCACGGGAGAATCCGACCGATGAGCATGACCTGGACTATGTTGACAAGCTTGAGCTTCTTGTTCACCAGGGCTTGGACACAGGATTGGAGTCTGGTCAACTCCTCCGAATCACCCCATGATAGGCCCTTCTCTTTCCAGGAAGTGAGCCATGTGGGGGATACCAGATCTGAATTCGGGGGCCGCTGCCCATTCAGGGTCACGCAGCTCGGTGATATAGAACCACCCCGATTGCCACCCCTTTATGGTCTCCACAAAGGAGCCCTCGAGCCATAGGACGTTGGGCATCTTGCCCACCATGGCACCTCCGCACTCCGCTTGGCGGCCGCCCACTACCTTCGGCTTGACATTAAAGGTCTTGACCATAAGCGAAGTGGGGCTGGATGCAGAGGAAGGCCTCACACGGGACGATGAACGCCGAGATGTTGAGGATGAAATTCGGGGCCAGATCGTGGAAATCCAGGCCATAGTAGAACATGAGCCCCTGGACAAATGGGTGAAGAGGAAAACCTAGTCTGTGGAGGAAATGGGTGAGGAATACCACCCTCTCATGGGGCCCGGGGGTGGGGATGAGCTGCCCCTCGCCGGGGAGCCGATGCGCGATGTCGCTGGACAAGTATCCGGCATTTCGCAGCCTCTTGATGTGCCCCTCCGTGACGGAGGAGGCCATCCACTTGCCTCCCGCTCCGGACATGGCTGGAGAAGGTTGAGGCGAGATGTGCAGACTTGGGCACTGGAGCTCGAGTGCGCAGAGATGGATAAGCAAAGGAGGAAGAAGGTGTAGGTAAAAAGGTGGATCCTTATCCCCTTATATGGACGGACGAAAACTATGCGTCCCCACCAGCCTGGTAAAACTCGCTTATCTCCCAAGTGCCGTAATCAATGGCGTGGTGGGGTTACCCACGCCTGTATTGATTAGAATCCCGGAATAAGGGGACACAATCTCTGCTACGACAAGACATGCCAAGGAAACCGCTTCGCTAAACGCGCTTAGGTGGAACAATAAAAACAATTCGAATAAAGGCTTGGCCGTGGTGTGACGTAACGCCACGAAATACGTCAGCAGATTGAACTTGTGTAAATATTATTCTCTCTACGGTGGTATGTGGAACTTATTTTGTAGAGCCGGACACTATCCTGGTGTTCAAAATCTTCTATGAAGTATTCGGAGGAGGAACCCGCCTTGCAATTGAAGACAATATCGCGCCGGACTAAATCGTCATTGAAGCCTGGTTCGAGGGCTCTTGAGGAGTCTGGACTAGGGGTGTCCGGATAGCGAACTATCACCGTTGGCCGGACTCCAAGACTATGAAGATACAAGATTGAAGACTTCGTCCCGTGTCCGGATGGGACTTTTCTTGGTGTGGAAGGCAAGCTTGGCGATACGGATATGTAGATCTCCTACCATTGTAATCGACTCTGTGTAACCCTAGCCCTCTCCGGTGTCTATATAAACCGGAGGGTTTTAGTCTGTAGGACGAACAACAATCATACCATAGGCGAGCTTCTAGGGTTTAGCCTCATTGATCTCGTGGTAGATCTACTCTTGTACTACCCATATCATCAATATTAATCAAGCAGGAATAGTGTTTTACCTCTACCGAGAGGGCCCGAACCTGGGTAAAAACATCAAGTCCCTTGTCTCCTGTTACCATCCGCCTAGACGCACAGTTCGGGACCCCCTACCCGAGATCCGCCGGTTTTGACACCGACAGTCCTCATCAGAATCGGCAGCAGGAATGGTCTCCTCGACGTCTTCCTCAGAATCAGTCCACTTGTAGCCTTGCTTCACCATCTACTCAGCCTCTGGAGTGATGCAATCCTCAGAACCGCCAGACACGTCCTCTCCATACAGCCTCATGATCTTCTTGTCCCGGCGGCGACTCTCCTTGGAGGCAACATGAGACCTGTACTGACCCTTGTGTAGGATCGAAAGTATGTCTAGAGGGGGGGATTAGACTACTTGACAATATAAAAAATTATGCCTTTTGACAAAGACATGTTTTTGGCAGATTCACGGTTATGATCAAGTCATGCATCACCCTACACATGCAATTCTAGAGTATAGGCAGCGGAAAGTAAATTGCACATGTAGTAAAGAGAGGTGGAGAAGATCAAACGCAATTTGGAGACACGGAGATTTTTCTCGTGGTTCCGATAGGTGGTGCTATCGTCAATCCACGTTGATGGAGACTTCAACCCACGGAGGGTAGCAGCTGCGAGAGTCCACGGAGGGCTCCACCCACGAAGGGTCCACGAAGAAGCAACCTTGTCTATGCCATCATGGCCTCACGCCCACGGAGGGCTAGCCTTACTCGGGGTAGATCTTCACGAAGTAGGCGATCTCCTTGCCCTTACAAACTTCTTGGTTCAACTCCACATCTCGTGGAGGCTCCCAAGCGACACCTAACCAATCTAGGAGGCACCACCCTCCAAAAGGTAATAGATGGTGTTGATGATGATGAACTCCTTGCTCTTGTGCTTCAAATGATAGTCTCCCCAACACTCAACTCTCCTCACTGATTTGGCTGTGGTGGAAGAAAGGATTGAGTGGAAAGCAACTTGGGAAGGCTAGAGATCAAGTTTCATATGGTGGGAGTGGAGCAACTTGATCTCAACACAAGGGTAGGTAGTTTTCTTCTCGAGAAATGTAAGGTAGGAGTGGTAGTTCTTTCGATGGCTCTCTCCACGAATGAAGAGGGGTGGAGGGTATTTATAGCGTCCACACAAAATCCAACCGTTACACACATTTGACCAATCTCGGTGGGACCGAAGTTGACAACTCGGTGAGACCGAAAGTTCAAATCATGTGAACGTTGGGATTTTCGGTGGGACCGAAAATACAATCTCGGTGAGTCCGATTCATGTAAAGACAAGAGCTTGCCAATCTCGGTGGGACCGACTTCATCATCTCGGTGACACCGATTTGATGACAGAAGGTTACAGAAGCTTGGCAACTCAAGTTTCGGTGAGACCGAGTTCAGAATCGGAAAATCCGAGATTTCTAGGGTTTGGCTATATGGCTGAGGTGGTTCATCTCGGTGTGACTGAGTTTGGAATATCGGTGGGACCGAGATTATTTATGAGTGTATATGGCAGTGAGAGTTGCTGATAGTTTAGGAGATATATCACTAAGCACTTTGAGCAACCAGATCATTATCATAACCTCATCCCCTTTTAATAGTATTGGCTTTCCTATGGACTCAATGTGATCTTGGATCACTAAACCAAAAATGGAGTCTTGAGCTTTTGCCAATGCTTGCCTTAGCATTTTGAGGGTCCACTTCTTGAGTCCTTGCCATACCCATATCATTGAACTTTCTGAAATGATTCTCAAGAAACTATTAGTTCAATGATATATATGTTGTTATTAATTACCAAAACCACCCGGGGATTAGTTGCACTTTCAATCTCCCCCTTTTTGGTAATTGATGACAACATATAGATCAAAGCTTCGACAAAGGATATAATCAATGAATAATATAAATCGCTTTGAGAAGTATGTGATAAGCAAGAGCTCCCCTAAATTTGTGCATTATTTAAGATTTGCGTTTGAATGCAAATGCACAATCGATTAGGATCATGGGTCACTCTTCCATGTCACATACATCTTGGTGGAGCGCACAAAATGATAAGAATGAATAGCATGCACCCAATCACCAAGACATGAGTAAATGGTCATACAAGATAGGAATAGCATATGATAAGCATTAAGCACACATTAAGGCATAATACGACCAAGTACTCATCAAAGTAGAACAAACGTAGTATCAAACACACAGAATGTCTCGAAAACCAGAAGTATCTCAAAGAAACCGCAAATGAACGAAAGAGCAAAAGCACAAAGACAACAGCACTCTCTCTCTGGAAGTCCTATGATCTATACAATTTCTCCCCCTTTGGCAACAAGTTACCAAAAAGTTCGAAAAGGCATAGAGCTAAGCGTCCTTTGGGGACTCTGTTTGGCGGCCTATGCAGGTTGATGGAGTTGATATGGCAGCATCGGCGAAGACTTCTGCTGATGTCTGTCTTTGGAGGAGTGGTCTTTGGAGCTGGAGCTGGAGCAACTGATGGAGCTGTGGGAGGTCTTTGAAGCTGTAGTCTGGTGTCATCCTTTGGAATAGCAGCTGATCGGGGTCTGTGGGAACCGGAGCGATCTGTTGATAAGCATCTGGACTAGGTCATCCTGCATCTCACGCATAAGCTCTTCCTTCTCCTCTTTGCTTCCTCAATATCTGCCTCAAGCTTGTTGTGATTACTTGCACTTGATCGACTTCACATCGAGCATGGATCTTGTCTTCAACAATCCTCTCTAGGCTCTCCTGAGACTGCACAATGCTGGCCAGGCGTTGTTCAATCCTTTGGGTAGCTTCAAGAAGCTGCTCTCCAACACTCTTTGGTTTAGCTGCTGCTGCTGCTGCTTCCTTCTCAGCTTTGGCTTTCTTGGCAGCTTCAATCTTTGCTTGACCCTCAACTGATGTTGGATCCTCCTCATCCATCACAACAACATTATCCTCATGCTCAGGCTGCAGTGGTAAGTGTGGTCTATCCAACAAGTATGTGCCCGTGCCAAACTTGGCATTCATAAGCATCTGAATATGCAGGACAAATCCACACGACCTCTTCTGGTCAGCTGCAGTCCTCTTGATGGTCTCAACTATCAAGTCCATCACCTTGAAAGGTGCCTTCTCATCAAGTATATGCAGCATGTTGATAGAGTATCCTCCGATCATGCGATGATCTCGGACTTGGGCATCAAGGTATGCCTCGAGAATAGTGTTTGTGGTAGGTAGACCTGCACGGAGATAGTACATCGAGCCGAGCTTGATTCCCAAATCCTTAGCTGGAACCTCTTTGTACATATTCTTCATGGATTCATGGTTCTTCTTGGGAATACCATACACATCAACATCATCCTCTCTTGGCATTGGAGCATGCAGAAGTTCTGCCCATTCTTCTACAGTTGAAGAGAATCTTTGGCCTTCAGTCATCCATGTGATCTTTCCATCTGGATAGAAATGAGCTGTGGCATAGAACTACATAATCATCTCATCATTCCAACTGGTCAACTTTTCACCTACAAAGTCTGCAACACCACATGCAGTGAAGCTCTCATGCACATGTGGAAAGAAGTCTCTGTGCTCTTCTTTGTCAATGTATTTCCAATCAACAAATCTTGTATACGCCACTATGGGCTTCTTGTCCATCAGCCACGATCTCATAGAAGTCCTGCTGCTCTCTGGTGTGAAATCTGGGATCAGCAGTTCTTCTCCTCACGGCATATGGGTCAGATTGTCTCCATAGCCTGAGACCTCTATCTTTCCTTTCCTTCATGTTCTCAGCTTGAGGATGAGCATCATTGTGTAGTGGCAGTTTCGTCGAAGTTTCAACAAGGCTGGTGCTTCATCATCGACACTATTTGGTGGCACATCATCTTTTTCTTCTCGAGATGCAGGGATGTTCTGTTGTCTTCTGGGCTTGGCGGCGAGGCTTTCTTTGGAGCTACCTTGACTGGAGCAGATGGCTTGGACTTTGAAGTGGCTCCAGCCCTGATGGCATCACCCATGAACTTAGACTTCTGAGGAGGCTGGGGTGCTTCCTCATCCTCATCTTCCTCTGCTGCATCATCATGCACAATCCTCTTCCTCTTGGAAGTTTTCTTCACCTTGCTTGTAGTTTCCTCTTCCATACTCAGTTTCTTGGCAACAGTGGACTGCTTCACTTTTCTGGTGCCTTTCTTGGTTTGTTGACCTTGAAGCTCTTTGGCAACAACTTTTCTCTTGGGCTTTGAGGAGACCTCTTCCTCAACAATGAAATCAGAATCTTCTTCATCAGAGTTTCTCTTCTTTCTGGCCCTGGTGGCTGCAGGAGGCAAACCACTTGGTGTAGTCCTTTCACCATCATCTGATGAGCTGCTGGGATCAGGACTAGTGCCTGCCTCTGGAATATCTGCAATAGGTGACTCGACCTGTTACGGCTCCTTTGGCATCGACATGGTGACAACTTTGTGAATAGATAAGGTGTAGGCGAGTAGAAGAGTTATCACAAACTGCAGAAGTTTTTGCAAACAAAATGAGTTCAAATTTTAGTATTAGGTTTTCACAGAAGACATTTGGTCGACCGAGTTTAAAATTCGGTGAATCCAAGTGTTCAAACGAAGCATTCACACCACTTTCGGTTGGACGAAGTGGGTTTCGATCTGCCGAAAACACTAGGGTTTCACAGAATCCTCATTTCGTCACACCGATTTGCACAACTTCGGTTGGACCGAAGGGTGCGATGCAATGGCCAGAGGCCAAATCGGTCATACCGAAAATGTAAAATCGGTCTCACCGAGATGTGTTGGCGGAAACCTAACCTAAAACTTTTACTCGAATCTCGTTCTAACGAACTAATCTAGTGTTCAGGAAGATTTCAATCGTGGCAAGATTATAGGCAAACCAAGCGTGCATTGAATCGGAGATGGGAGCACGAGTGGGATCAAAACTCACTCTAACTTGGTGGAGTTTCTCTCAGCAACGGGCGCGGAGAAGATGTTAGATTGACGGCGGCGGAGACCTGCGGCGAGCGCCTGAGCGACGATGGAGCGATCCGGAGACCACGGCGGCGGCGGCAGAAGGTGTGGGGCGAAGCGTTTGAAGTAGAAATCACGCAGCGGCCCTCGGAGTATATATACCCCTTTTTGTCGGTGGGACCGAGTTGTAAAACTTCGGTGGCACCGAGATGGATAACTACGCAGGCGATTATGCACCGTCACGCCAAAAATCACAACTCGGTTTCACCGAGGTGAAAACCTAGATCAATCTAAATGTTTTCGGTTTGACCGAATTTGAGTGAGTTGGTCTGTCCGAAATCACTTAGAAGGTTTTGGAAGTTAGCCTTTAACGGATCGGTGGCTCCGAGTGCTCCTCACTCGGAGGGTCCGAAAATGACTTGTTCAAAGTTTGTGATGTAAGCATGAATAGAATTTGAGACAAGAAAGCATAGATAGCTAGGGGAGGTACTTAGGCATTCTTGTCCATCCATTTGGTCAGAAAAAAATCAAAAAGACCAAAGCAACAAATGGATGTCCTTGAATGGATAAAATCTTGCATCCAACATGCTCACACAATAAGATAGCAAATAAAATATGTGTCAAACATGCACCATCAAAAACTCTAGCTACTATCACACAATTTGTCGATGACTAGGTCATCTTTATATGAGTATATTGACTTAGGAGCCAAATGAGAACATTTGATCATAGGTCATACTCATCATTTAAGCACAAGTGGGGTTACCACTTTTACATAAAGCATTAATGTGTTCACATCGTTTGAAGATGCTTTAGCTCAATTCTTTAGAGCAAAGCTCCCCCTAGATGTGAGAACCCCTTTTAAAGGGTCAAACTAACCTTGGGTTGTCGTAGAAGACTTCATGTAGATGTTGAAGATGTGGATGCTCAATGTTGATGATGATCATCAAGAGTTGGGAGCAATCCTTTGGATTTGGGCACTTTCAATACCTACATGGGTTAGTCCCACAAGGAACAAACAAGGATATCCATGGACATAGATTGAAGTTCACAATAGATGATGTCCATGAAAGCAATGATTACCTTGTCCCTTGACTTACCAACATGAGGGTTTGTGACTCCATGAACTAGTGCAAGATGTGGAAGTTGATTGCACAAGTTTTTGCCAAAATGAATGTGAGTGAAGTATGTTGGCGGAGTCACCCTCAAGAACTCTCTAGTTCTTCTTCTTCGGGATCCACATCATCTTGATGGGAATCCTTGGGGTTGTAGTTGAGCTTGACGAAGTAGAACTTGACGTTTCCTTGGGAACCCAGTTGACCATGGCTTGAGGTGCTTCAATAAATGCATCAATCTCCTCTTGAAGCTTGTCCTTGCCTTTTAGCTTGTGGTCTTGTGGTGGAAGGTCATCTTGAGCTTGTTCCACATTGGAAGAAGTAGGGTTGTACTTCTCCTTTTGAGGAATAAACTGTGGAGTGGGATATTGACCTTCTTCCCATTCAACACCCTCGGCGTTGAACTTTCGCTCAAAACCAATTCCTTGATTCTTCCGGTGCCTTCCTTGCTTGCGGACAATTTCCTCAAAGTTCTTGCTTCCGGCAAGGCTCTTGTAGACACCTTTCTCTATAACCCCTTTCAATAAACTATTTTCTTGCTCAAGTGTAACTTGGCTTGAAACATTGTTAGTGGAATCAAGAGAACTACTAGAAGCAACAATATTGGATTTAGCATGGTTATTGTTACTACTAGATGAAGAATTTTTCATATGCTTGTCATGCTTAGTTTTAATAGGAGGCAAGAAATTAGACAAGAGAAGTCGTTTGGCAAGATATGAAGAACTCTTCTGAAAGTGCAACTAATCCCTGGGTGGTTTTGGTAATTAATAACAACATATATATCATTGAACTAATTATTTCTTGAGAATATTTCAGAAAGTTCATTGATATGGGTATGGCAATGATTGATGATGTGGACCCTCAAAATGCTAAGGAAAACATTGGCAAAAGCTCAAGACTCTATTTTTGGTTTAGTGATCCAAGATCACATTGAGTCCATAGGAAAGCCAATACTATTAAAGGGGATGAGGTTATGATGATGATCTGGTTGCTCTAAGTGCTTAGTGATTTATCTCTCAAACTATCAGCAATCTTTCATTCCAACATAAACCCATAAGTAATCTCGGTCCCACCGATTCCATAAACTCAGTCACACCGAGATGAACCACCTCACCATATACCCAAACCCTAATAATTTGGATTTTCCGATTCCAAACTCGGTCATACCGAAATTGGTGTTGCCAAGCTTCTGTAACCTTCTGTACTCAAATCGGTGTCACCGAGATGAGAAAGTCGGTCCCACCGAGATTGGCAAACCCTAGACTTTGGAAGAATCGGACTAACCGAGATTGTATTTTCGGTCCCACGAAAATCCCAACGTTCACAAGATTTGAACTTTCGGTCTCACCGAGTTGTCAACTTCGGTCCGACCGAGATTGGTCAAATGTGTGTAGCAGTTGGATTTTGTGTGGAGGCTATAAATACCCTCCACCTCCTCTTCATTCGTGGAGAGAGCCATCGAAAGAACTACCACTCCTACCTTACATTTACGAGAAGAAAACTACCTACCCTTGTGTTGAGATCAAGTTGCTCCACTCCCACCATATGAAACTTGATTTCTAGCCTTCCCAAGTTGCTTTCCACTCAATCCTTTCTTCCACCACAGCCAAATCAGTGAGGAGAGTTGAGTGTTGGGGAGATTATCATTTGAAGCACAAGAGCAAGGAGTTCATCATCACCAACACCATCTATTACCTTTTGGAGGTGGTGCCTCCTAGATTGGTTAGGTGTCGCTTGGGAGCCTCCGTCAAGATGTGGAGTTGAACCAAGAAGTTTGTAAGGGCAAGGAGATCGCCTACTTCGTGAAGATCTACCCGAGTAAGGCTAGTCCTCCGTGGGCGTAGGCCATGATGGCATAGACAAGGTTGCTTCTTCGTGGACCCTTCGTGGGTGGAGCCCTCCGTGGACTCTCGCAGCCGTTACCCTCCGTGGGTTGAAGTCTCCATCAGCGTGGATTGGCGATAGCACCACCTATCGGAACCACGAGAAAAATCTCCGTGTCTCCAAATTGCGTTTGCTCTTCTCCACCTCTTATTTACTACATGTGCAATTTACTTTCCGCTGCCATAACTCTAGAATTGCATGTGTAGGGTGATACTTGACTTGCTCATCATTGTGAACTTGCTAAAACTTGCCCTAATCAAAAGGCTAAACTTTTAAGTTGTCAAGTAGTCTAATCACCCCCCCTCTAGACATACTTCCGATCCTACAAGTGGTATCAGAGCTTTGGTCTCCATTGGATTGGTTTCCATTGCATTGGATTCCATAAGCTTGGTTTCACAACCTAGGAGAGTATGGCGTCTAGTGAGGTAATTTCGTAGAGGTCCTTACTTTGATGGTTCAAACTTTGCTAGTTGGAAGCATAAAATGAAAATGCATATTCTTGGACATAACCCTGCCGCATGGGGCATTATTTGTGTTGGCTTGCAAGGTGAGTTCTTGAGGAAGGAAAAGTTCGGATCGCGAAGCTACTGCGGATGAGTTGCGGATGTTCTGAACAATGCTCAAGCTTGTGACATTCTCTTCAATGCTTTGTGTCGAGGAGTTCAACAAGATCAGCCGTCTTGAGAATGCAAAAGAGATTTGGGATACTTTGGTGAAATGCACGAAGGTACCGAGTCCGTGAAGGAATCAAAGCTAGATGTTCTTCAAGGTCAGCTTGACAAGTTCAAGATGAAGGAAGGTGAAGGAGTCACTGAAATGTACTCTAGGCTTGCTCTCATCACCAATGAGATGGCAGGCTTAGGAAGCGAAGAAATGACCGACCGATTCATCATCAAGAAGATTCTCAGAGCTTTGGATGGAAAGTATGACACCGTGTGCACTTTGATCCAAATGATGCCAAACTACAAAGATCTCAAGCCTACGAAGTCATTGGAAGGATTGTTGCTCATGAGATGACACTTAAAGATAAGGAAGAGCTTCACAACAAGTCAAGTGGTGCTTACAAAGCTGCAGTTGAAGCTCCCACAACCTCAAGTGACAAGCTAGTTTCCAATGAAGAGATAAGCCTAATGGTGAAGAACTTCAACAAATTCTACAAGAGTAGAAGCAAGGAAAGAAGCTCAAAGTCTAGATCATATGATGAAAAGAGATCTTCTAGTCGTGATCGAAAGCTGCTACAATTGTGGAAGACCGGACACTACTCAAATGAGTGTTCGACTCCCACAAGAGAGAGAAGAATCTCCAAGAAGAAGAAGCTCAAGAGAAGAGTCGCCGAAAAAGAGAGAAGGAGTAGAGATGATCGTTATGAGCGAAGATCCTCTCGGAGAAGCAAGGATTAGGAAAGGAAAGACAAGTCATCAAGGAGCTACACAAGAAGAAAACATCAAGCTCATGTTGGTGAATGGGTTTCGGCTCCGACTCCGACAATCACTCGAAAGAAGCTATCACTCCAACTCGAATCTGATCAAGATGAAGGTGTTGCGGTCTTGCTCTCGTGTCCTCCAACTCCAACTCCTATGACATATTTGATTCACCAAATGAGGGAATTGGAAGATGCTTCATGGCAAAAGGCCCCAAGGTATCACACCCTGAGTTTATTGACTTTGATAGTGATGAGGATGACTTGCTTGGTGAAGATGAGCTTTTACATGACAAATCTAGTGAGCTTAGTAATGATGAACATGCTAATAGTCTTTATAGTCGAGAAGAGTCGAATGACAATGCTATGAAGGAGATTGAGCGTCTAACTAAAGAACTAAACACTCTTAAGTTAGCTCATGAAACAACTCAAGAAGATCATAGAGAGCTCCTAAGATCTCATGAGAAGCTACGCCGAGAAGCTCAATCTAGAGCAAGAACATGAGTTTCTAAAAGCTATCAATGACGATCTTGAAAGAAGAGTTCTTCATATCTTGCCAAACGACTTCTCTTGTCTAATTTCTTGCCACCTATTAAAACTAAGCATGACAAGCATAAGAAAAATTCTTCATCTAGTAGTAACAATAATCATGCTAAATCAAATGTTGTTACTTCTAGTAATTCTCTTGATTCCACTAACAATGTTTCAAGCCAAGTTTCACTTGAGCAAGAAAATAGTCTATTGAAAGGGATTATAGAAAGGTGTCTACAAGAGTCTTGCGGAAGCAAGAGCTTTGAGAAATTGTTCGCAAACAAGGAAGACAGGAAGAATCAAGGAATTGGTTTTGAGCGAAAGTTCAACGCCAAGGGTGTTGAATGGGAAGAAGGTCAATATACCACTCCAAAGTTTGTTTCTCAAAAGGAGAAGTATGATCCTACTTCTTCCAATATGGAACAAGCTCAAGATGACCTTCCACCACAAGACCACAAGCTAAAAGGCAAGGACAAGCTTCAAGAGGAGATTGATGCATTCATTGAAGCACCCAAGGCCATGGTCAAGTGGGTTCCCAAGGCAACGTCAAGTTCTACTTCGACAAGCTCAACTACTACCCCAAGGATTCCCATCAAGATGATGTGGATCCGAAGAAGAAGAACTAGAGAGTTCTTGAGGGTGACTCGCCAACATACTTCACTCACATTCATTTTGGCAAAGAACTTGTGCAATCAACTTCCACATCTTGCACTAGTTCATGGAGTCACAAACCCTCATGTTGGTAAGTCAAGGGACAAGGTAATCATTGCTTTCATGGACATCATCTATTGTGTACTTCAATCTATGTCCATGGATATCCTTGTTTGTTCCTTGTGGGACTAACCCATGTAGGTATTGAAAGTGCCCGAATCCAAAGGATTGCTCCCAACTCTTGATGATCTTCATCAACATTGAGCATCCACATCTTCAACATCTACATGAAGTCTTCAACGACAACCCAAGGTTAGTTTGACCCTTTAAAAGGGGTTCTCACATCAAGGGGGAGCTTTGCTCTAAAGAAATGAGCTAAAGCATCTTCAAATGATGTGAACACATTAATGCTTTATGTAAAAGTGGTAACCCCACTTGTGCTTAAGCGATGAGTATGACCTATGATCAAATGTTCTCATTTGACTCCTAAGTCAATATACTCATATATAGATGACCTAGTCATCGCCAAATTGTGTGCTAGTAGCTAGTGTTTTGTTTGTGCATGTTTGACACATATTTTATTTGCTATCTTATTGTGTGAGCATGTTGGATGCATGATTTTATCCATTCGAGGACATCCATTTGTTGCTTTGGTCTTTTGGATTTTTCTTTTTGACCAAATGGATGGACAAGAATGCCTAAGTTCCTCCCCTAGCTATCTATGCTTTCTTGTCTCAAACTCTATTCATGCTTATATCACAAACTTTGAACAAGACTTTTTCGGACAGACCGAGTGAGGAGCACTCGGAGCCACCGATCCGTCAAAAGCCTAACTTCCAAAACCTTCTAAGTACTTTCGGTCAAACCAATATACTCAAATCGGACAGACCGAAATTACTTGGATTGATCTAGGTTTTCACCTCGGTGAAACCGAGTTGCAAATTTCGGCGTGACCGAAGTGAGTAACTGCACGCAGTTAACCATCTCGGTCCCACCGAGTTTTCCAACTCGGTCCCACCGACAGCCGAAGGTATATATACCGAGAGCAGCGCGTTGATTACTCCTTCAAAGCGCCTCGCCCTCAAACCCTTATTTGCCGTCGCCGTGGTCTCCGGATCGTCTCGCGTCGCTTTGGCGCCCTCGCCATGGTCTCCTTCGCCGTCAGCGGTCAATCTCATCGCACCGTTGCCGCCGTAGTGAAGCTCCACCAGATTGGGTGAGTTTCATCCTCTCGTGCTTCAACCTCGATTCTATGCACGATAGGTTTTGCCTAGTTTCTTGCCAAGATTGAAATCTTCCTATCCGGCAGATTAGATCATAGAACAAAATTCGAGTGAAAATTTTAGGGTTAGGTTTCCGCGAACACATCTCGGTGTGACCGATTCTACATTCTCGGATGACCGATTTGGCTTCGGCCATTACCTTTGCACTTTTCGGTTAAACCGAAGTTGTGCAAATCGGTAAGACCGAAGTGAGGATTTAGTGAAACCCTAGTGCTCTCGGCTAGACCGAAACCCATTTCGGTCCAACCGAAAATGGTGTGAACGGTTAGGTTTAGACACTTCGGATTCACCGAATTTTTAGACTCGGTCAGACCGAAATGCATTCTGTGAAAACCTAAAACTAATGTTTGAACTCATTCTTTTTGCAAAATCCTCTGCAGTTTGTGATAACTCTTCTATTCTGCCTATACCTATTCTTTTCACGGGTTGTCGGTCATATGCGATGCAAGTGACAGCCAAAACAGTCTGAATCACCGGTTGAGATTCGAGGCGATTACAAGTCTGAAGCAAGCAGTTT
Organism: Aegilops speltoides; assembly: GCA_021437245.1. Taxonomy (NCBI): domain Eukaryota; kingdom Viridiplantae; phylum Streptophyta; class Magnoliopsida; order Poales; family Poaceae; genus Aegilops; species Aegilops speltoides. The sequence continues at coordinate 361,134,830 of CM038144.1, forward strand.
TTCAGATGATGGAGAGAGGAGCACTCCAAGTGGATTGCCTCCAGCTGCCACCAGGGCCAGGAAGAAGAGGAATTCTGATGAGGAAGACTCTGACTTTGTTGCAGATGAGGAGATAACTTCCAAGCCTAAGAGGAAAGTGGTTGCCAAGGGCTATCAAGGGCAACAAGCAAAGAAAGGCACCAGCAAAGAGAAGAAATCCACAGTTGCAAAGAAGCTGAGCATGGAAGAAGAAACCTCCAGCAAGATCAAGAAAACTTCCAAGAGGAAGAGGCTAGTTCATGAAGAAGCTGATGATGATGACTCTGATGAGGAAGCACCCCAGCCTCCTCAGAAGCAAAAGTTGATGGGAGATGCCATCAGGGCAGGAGCACCCACAAAATCTAAGCCATCAGCTCAAGCAAAGGCAGCCCAAGCCAAACCTGCTGCCAAGCCAAAGAAAACTGTGAGAAACATACCTGCTTCAGAGAAGAAGAAGGATAATGTGCCACCTGCTGAATCTGATGAAGAGGCACATGTTTTTTCAAGCTCGACGAAATTGCCGAGTTCATAATGATGCTCATCCTCGAGCTGAAAATATGAAGGAAAGGAAGGACAAAGGTCTCAGGCTATGGAGGCAAGTTGATCCATATGCCACGGGGAGAAGGACATTTGTTGACTCTAGGTTCCACACCGAGAGCAACAAGATTTCTATGAGGCAGTGCTCATGGACAAGAAACCAATTATTCTTGACACAGATATGTAGACTGGGATTACATCGGCAAGTGAAAGCACAGAGACTATTTCCCACATGTGCATGAGAGCTTCACCGCATGTGGAGTTGCTGAGTTTGTTGGTCAGAAGCTGACTGCTTGGAATGATGAGATGATCATGCAGTTCTATGCCACCGCACACTTCTATCCAGATGGCAGAATTGTATGGATGACAGAAGGACAGAGATTCTCCTCAACTGTTGAGGAATGGAGAGCGTTGCTGAATGCACCTGTATCAAGGGACGATGATGTTGATGTCTATGGCATTCCAAAGAAGAATCATGAGTCTATGAAGAACATGTACAATGAGGTACCTGACAAGGATGTTGAGATATGGAAGCTTGGATCAGTTTATCATCTTCAGGCAGGTCTCCCAACCACTAACACCATTCTGAGGCATACTTTGATGCCCAAGTCAGGAGACCACCGCATGATAAGAGGCTATTCTATCAACATGCTGCACATTCTGGATCAAAAGACACCTTTTAAGGTGATGGACACGATAGTAGAGACTATCAAGAGGACATGCAGCAGACTGTAAGAGGTCGTGTGGGTTTGCTCGCATATTCAGATGCTCATTAATGCCAAGTTTGGCACGGACACCTACTGTTGGATAGACCCCACTTGCCACCGCAGCCTTTGAACATGAAGATAATGAAGTTGTGATGGTGAGGATGCTCCCACATCTGTTGAAGGACACGCTAAGTCTGAAGCTGCCAAACAAGCTAAAGCTGAGAAGGAAGCAGCAAGCAAAGCCCAAGAGCGTTGGAGAACAACTTCTTGAAGCCACTCAGAGAATTGAACTACGCTTTGGCCAGCATAGTGCGATCTCGGGAGAGTCTTGAGAGGATAGTTGAAGATAAGTTCCATGCTCTGGATGTCAAGTGGATGAAGTGCAGTCACCGTCAACAAGCTTGAGGCGGACATCGAGGAAGCAAAGAGGAGAAGGCAGAGCTCATGAAGGAGATGGAAGGTGATCTAGTCGGGATGACTATGAGCAGCCTGCTCAGTGCCCACAAAGCCCAGATCATTGCTATTCGATGGCAGACCCTGGGCTACTACATCAGCACCTCCCACAGCTCCATCGGTTCAAAGCACCAGCTCCAAAGTGTCTACTCCTCCAGCTCCACAGACTTTAGCGAAGCCTTTGCAGATGCAGCTATCTCCACTCCATCGACGCAGACAGAGCCGCCAGCAGAGTCCCTAGTGACGATTAGCTCTATACCTTCGAACTTTTGGTAACTTGTTGCCAAAGGGGAGAAATTGTATAGATCATAGGACTTGAGAGAGAGAGTGCTCGTTTTTGCTCTTTCGTTTGCGGTTTTCCTTGAGATACTTTTGAGTTCTTTGAGACATTTCGTGTGTTTGATACTCGTTTGCTCTATCTTGATGAGTGCTTGATCATACTATGCTTAATGTGTGCTTAATGCTTATCATATTCTATTCATATCTTGTATGATCACTTACTCATGTCTTGGTGATTGGGTGCATGTTATTCATTCTTATCATTTTGTGCGCTCCACCAAGATGTATGTGACATGGAAGAGTAACCCATGATCCTAATCGATTGTGCATTTGCATTCAAGCAAATCTTAAATAATGCACAAATTTAGGGGAGCTCTTGCTTATCACATACTTCTCAAAGCGACGATGTTATTTATTGATTATATCATTTGTCGAAGCTTTGATCTATATGTTGTCATCAATTACCAAAAAGGGGGAGATTGAAAGTGCAACTAATCCCGGGTGGTTTTGGTAATTAATAACAACATATATATCATTGAACTAATTATTTCTTGAGAATATTTCAGAAAGTTCATTGATATGGGTATGGCAATGATGATGATGTGGACCCTCAAAATGCTAAGGAAAACATTGGCAAAAGCTCAAGACTCTATTTTTGGTTTAGTGATCCAAGATCACATTGAGTCCATAGGAAAGCCAATACTATTAAAAGGGATGAGGTTATGATGATGATCTGGTTGCTCTAAGTGCTTAGTGATTTATCTCTCAAACTATCGCAATCTTTCATTCCAACATAAACCCATAAGTAATCTCGGTCCCACCGATTCCATAAACTCAGTCACACCGAGATGAACCACCTCAGCCATATACCCAAACCCTAATAATTTGGATTTTCCGATTCCAAACTCGGTCATACGAAATTGGTGTTGCAAAGCTTCAGAACATACGTACTCAAATCGGTGTCACCGAGATGAGAAAGTCGGTCCCACCGAGATTGGCAAACCCTAGACTTTGGAAGAATCGGACTAACCGAGATTGTATTTTCGGTCCCACGAAAATCCCAACGTTCTAAGATTTGAACTTTCGGTCTCACCGAGTTGTCAACTTCGGTCCGACCGAGATTGGTCAAATGTGTGTAGCAGTTGGATTTTGTGTGGAGGCTATAAATACCCTCCACCTCCTCTTCATTCGTGGAGAGAGCCATCGAAAGAACTACCACTCCTACCTTACATTTCGAGAAGAAAACTACCTACCCTTGTGTTGAGATCAAGTTGCTCCACTCCCACCATATGAAACTTGATTTCTAGCCTTCCCAAGTTGCTTTCCACTCAATCCTTTCTTCCACCACAGCCAAATCGGTGAGGAGAGTTGAGTGTTGGGGAGATTATCATTTGAAGCACAAGAGCAAGGAGTTCATCATCACCAACACCATCTATTACCTTTTGGAGGTGGTGCCTCCTAGATTGGTTAGGTGTCGCTTGGGAGCCTCCGTCAAGATGTGGAGTTGAACCAAGAAGTTTGTAAGGGCAAGGAGATCGCCTACTTCGTGAAGATCTACCCGAGTAAGGCTAGTCCTCCGTGGGCGTAGGCCATGATGGCATAGACAAGGTTGCTTCTTCGTGGACCCTTCGTGGGTGGAGCCCTCCGTGGACTCTCTGGCCGTTACCCTCCGTGGGTTGAAGTCTCCATCAGCGTGGATTGACGATAGCACCACCTATCGGAACCACGAGAAAAATCTCCGTGTCTCCAAATTGCGTTTGCTCTTCTCCACCTCTTATTTACTACATGTGCAATTTACTTTCCGCTGCCATAACTCTAGAATTGCATGTGTAGGGTGATACTTGACTTGCTCATCATTGTGAACTTGCTAAAAACTTGCCCTAATCAAAAGGCTAAACTTTTAAGTTGTCAAGTAGTCTAATCACCCCCCCTCTAGACATACTTCCGATCCTACAAGTGGTATCAGAGCTTTGGTCTCCATTGGATTGGTTTCCATTGCATTGGATTCCATAAGCTTGGTTTCACAACCTAGGAGAGTATGGCGTCTAGTGAGGGTAATTTCCGTAGAGGTCCTTACTTTGATGGTTCAAACTTTGCTAGTTGGAAGCATAAAATGAAAATGCATATTCTTGGACATAACCCTGCCGCATGGGGCATTATTTGTGTTGGCTTGCAAGGTGAGTTCTTCGAGGAAGGAAAAGTTCTGGATCGCGAAGCTACAGCGGATGAGTTGCGGATGTTCTGAGAACAATGCTCAAGCTTGTGACATTCTCTTCAATGCTTTGTGTCCCGAGGAGTTCAACAAGATCAGCCGTCTTGAGAATGCAAAGAGATTTGGGATACTTTGGTGAAATGCACGAAGGTACCGAGTCCGTGAAGGAATCAAAGCTAGATGTTCTTCAAGGTCGACTTGACAAGTTCAAGATGAAGGAAGGTGAAGGAGTCACTGAAATGTACTCTAGGCTTGCTCTCATCACCAATGAGATGGCAGGCTTAGGAAGCGAAGAAATGACCGACCGATTCATCATCAAGAAGATTCTCGAGCTTTGGATGGAAAGTATGACACCGTGTGCACTTTGATCCAAATGATGCCAAACTACAAAGATCTCAAGCCTACGAAGTCATTGGAAGGATTGTTGCTCATGAGATGACACTTAAAGATAAGGAAGAGCTTCACAACAAGTCAAGTGGTGCTTACAAAGCTGCAGTTGAAGCTCCCACAACCTCAAGTGACAAGCTAGTTTCCAATGAAGAGATAAGCCTAATGGTGAAGAACTTCAACAAATTCTACAAGAGTAGAAGCAAGGAAAGAAGCTCAAAGTCTAGATCATATGATGAAAAGAGATCTTCTAGTCGTGATCGAAACTGCTACAATTGTGGAAGACCGGACACTACTCAAATGAGTGTTCGACTCCCCACAAGAGAAGAGAAGAATCTCCAAGAAGAAGAAGCTCAAGAGAAGAGTCGCCTCGAAAGAGAGAAGGAGTAGAGATGATCGTTATGAGCGAAGATCCTCTCGGAGAAGCAAGGATTAGGAAAGGAAAGACAAGTCATCAAGGAGCTACACAAGAAGAAAACATCAAGCTCATGTTGGTGAATGGGTTTCGGCTCCGACTCCGACAATCACTCGAAAGAAGCTATCACTCCAACTCGAATCTGATCAAGATGAAGGTGTTGCGGTCTTGCTCTCGTGTCCTCCAACTCCAACTCCTATGACATATTTGATTCACCAAATGAGGGAATTGGAAGATGCTTCATGGCAAAAGGCCCCAAGGTATCACACCCTGAGTTTATTGACTTTGATAGTGATGAGGATGACTTGCTTGGTGAAGATGAGCTTTTACATGACAAATCTAGTGAGCTTAGTAATGATGAACATGCTAATAGTCTTTATAGTCGAGAAGAGTCGAATGACAATGCTATGAAGGAGATTGAGCGTCTAACTAAAGAACTAAACACTCTTAAGTTAGCTCATGAAACAACTCAAGAAGATCATAGAGAGCTCCTAAGATCTCATGAGAAGCTACGCTCGAGAAGCTCAATCTAGAGCAAGAACATGAGTTTCTAAAAGCTATCAATGACGATCTTGAAAGAAGAGTTCTTCATATCTTGCCAAACGACTTCTCTTGTCTAATTTCTTGCCACCTATTAAAACTAAGCATGACAAGCATAAGAAAAATTCTTCATCTAGTAGTAACAATAATCATGCTAAATCAAATGTTGTTACTTCTAGTAATTCTCTTGATTCCACTAACAATGTTTCAAGCCAAGTTTCACTTGAGCAAGAAAATAGTCTATTGAAAGGATTATAGAAAGGTGTCTACAAGAGTCTTGCCGGAAGCAAGAGCTTTGAGGAAATTGTTCGCAAACAAGGAAGACACCGGAAGAATCAAGGAATTGGTTTTGAGCGAAAGTTCAACGCCAAGGGTGTTGAATGGGAAGAAGGTCAATATACCACTCCAAAGTTTGTTTCTCAAAAGGAGAAGTATGATCCTACTTCTTCCAATATGGAACAAGCTCAAGATGACCTTCTACCACAAGACCACAAGCTAAAAGGCAAGGACAAGCTTCAAGAGGAGATTGATGCATTCATTGAAGCACCCAAGGCCATGGTCAAGTGGGTTCCCAAGGCAACGTCAAGTTCTACTTCGACAAGCTCAACTACTACCCCAAGGATTCCCATCAAGATGATGTGGATCCCGAAGAAGAAGAACTAGAGAGTTCTTGAGGGTGACTCCGCCAACATACTTCACTCACATTCATTTTGGCAAAGAACTTGTGCAATCAACTTCCACATCTTGCACTAGTTCATGGAGTCACAAACCCTCATGTTGGTAAGTCAAGGGACAAGGTAATCATTGCTTTCATGGACATCATCTATTGTGTACTTCAATCTATGTCCATGGATATCCTTGTTTGTTCCTTGTGGGACTAACCCATGTAGGTATTGAAAGTGCCGAATCCAAAGGATTGCTCCCAACTCTTGATGATCTTCATCAACATTGAGCATCCACATCTTCAACATCTACATGAAGTCTTCAACGACAACCCAAGGTTAGTTTGACCCTTTAAAGGGTTCTCACATCAAGGGGAGCTTTGCTCTAAAGAAATGAGCTAAAGCATCTTCAAATGATGTGAACACATTAATGCTTTATGTAAAAGTGGTAACCCCACTTGTGCTTAAGCGATGAGTATGACCTATGATCAAATGTTCTCATTTGACTCCTAAGTCAATATACTCATATATAGATGACCTAGTCATCGCCAAATTGTGTGCTAGTAGCTAGTGTTTTGTTTGTGCATGTTTGACACATATTTTATTTGCTATCTTATTGTGTGAGCATGTTGGATGCATGATTTTATCCATTCGAGGACATCCATTTGTTGCTTTGGTCTTTTGGATTTTTCTTTTTGACCAAATGGATGGACAAGAATGCCTAAGTTCCTCCCTAGCTATCTATGCTTTCTTGTCTCAAACTCTATTCATGCTTATATCACAAACTTTGAACAAGACTTTTTGGACGACCGAGTGAGGAGCACTCGAGCCACCGATCCGTCAAAAGCCTAACTTCCAAAACCTTCTAAGTACTTTCGGTCAAACCAATATACTCAAATCGGACAGACGAAATTACTTGGATTGATCTAGGTTTTCACCTCGGTGAAACCGAGTTGCAAATTTCGGCGTGACCGAAGTGAGTAATCGCACGCGATTAACCATCTCGGTCCCACCGAAGTTTTCAACTCGGTCCCACCGACAACCAAAGGGTATATATACCCGAGAGCAGCGCGCGTTGATTACTCCTTCAAAACGCCTCGCCCTCAAACCCTTCGCTGCCGTCGCCGTGGTCTCCGGATCGTCTTCGCCGTCGCCTGTGCGCCCTCGCCGCGGGTCTCCTTCGCCGTCAACGGTCAATCTCGTCGCACCGTTGCCGCCGTAGTGAAGCTCCACCAGATTGGGTGAGTTTCATCCCTCTCGTGCTTCAACCTCTGATTCTATGCACGATAGGTTTTGCCTAGTTTCTTGCCAAGATTGAAATCTTCCTGTCCAGCAGATTAGATCATAGAACAAAATTCGAGTGAAAATTTTAGGGTTAGGTTTCCGCCGAACACATCTCGGTGTGACCGATTCTACACTCTCGGACTGACCGATTTGGCTTCTGGCCATTGCATTGCACTTTTCGGTTAAACCGAGTTGTGCAAATCGGTAAGACCGAAGTGAGGATTTAGTGAAACCCTAGTGCTCTCGGCTAGACCGAAACTCATTTCGGTCCAACCGAAAATGGTGTGAACGGTTAGGTTTAGACACTTCGGATTCACCGAATTTTTAGACTCGGTCAGACCGAAATGCATTCTGTGAAAACCTAAAACTAATGTTTGAACTCATTCTTTTTGCAAAATCCTCTGCAGTTTGTGATAACTCTTCTATTCTGCCTATACCTATTCTTTTCACAGGTTGTCGGTCATATACGATGCAAGTGACAGCCGAACAGTCTGAATCACCAGTTGAGATTCAGAGGCGATTACAAGTCCCTGAAGCAAGCAGTTTTTCAGATGATGGAGAGAGGAGCACTCCAAGTGGATTGCCTCCGGCTGCCACAGGGCAGGAAGAAGAGGAATTACGATGAGGAAGACTCGACTTTGTTGCGAGATGAGGAGATAACTTCCAAGCCTAAGAGGAAAGTGGTTGCCAAAAGGGCTATCAAGGGCAACAAGCAAAGAAAGGCACCAGCAAAGAGAAGAAATCCACAGTTGCAAAGAAGCTGAGCATGGAAGAAGAAACCTCAGCAAGATCAAGAAAACTTCCAAGAGGAAGAGGCTAGTTCATGAAGAAGCTGCTGATGATGACTCGATGAGGAAGCACCCAGCCTCCTCGAAGCAAAAGTTAATGGGAGATGCCATCAGGGCAGGAGCACCCACAAAATCTAAGCCATCAGCTCAAGCAAAGGCAGCCCAAGCCAAACCTGCTGCCAAGCCAAAGAAAACTGTGAGAAACATACCTGCTTCAGAGAAGAAGAAGGATAATGTGCCACCTGCTGAATCTGATGAAGAGGCACATGTTTTGCTGAAGCTCAGACAGAAATTGCCAGTTCATAATGATGCTCATCCTCGAGCTGAAAATATCAAGGAAAGGAAGGACAAAGGTCTCAAGGCTATGGAGGCAAGTTGATCCATATGCCACCGGAGAAGGACATTTGTTGACTCTAGGTTCCACACGAGAGCAACAAGATTTCTATGAGGCAGTGCTCATGGACAAGAAACCAATCGTTCTTGACACGGATATGTAGACCGGGATTACATCGACAAAGTGAAAGCACAGAGACTATTTCCCACATGTGCATGAGAGCTTCACCGCATGTGGAGTTGCTGAGTTTGTTGGTCGAAATTGATTGCTTGGAATGATGAGATGATCATGCAGTTCTATGCCACCGCACACTTCTATCCAGATGGCAGAATTGTATGGATGACAGAAGGACAGAGATTCTCCTCAACTGTTGAGGAATGGAGAGCGTTGCTGAATGCACCTGTATCAAGGGATGATGATGTTGATGTCTATGGCATTCCAAAGAAGAATCATGAGTCTATGAAGAACATGTACAATGAGGTACCTGACAAGGATGTTGAGATATGGAAGCTTGGATCAGTTTATCATCTTCAGGCAGGTCTCCCAACCACTAACACCATTCTGAGGCATACTTTGATTCCCAAGTCAGGAGACCACCGCATGATAAGAGGCTATTCTATCAACATGCTGCACATTCTGGATCAAAAGACACCTTTTAAGGTGATGGACCTGATAGTAGAGACTATCAAGAGGACAGCAGCAGACCAGAAGAGGTCGTGTGGGTTTGCTCCGCATATTCAGATGCTCATTAATGCCAAGTTTGGCACGGACACCTACTGTTGGATAGACCCCACTTGCCACCGCAGCTGAACATGAAGATAATGAAGTTGTGATGGTGAGGATGCTCCCACATCTGTTGAAGGACACGCTAAGTCTGAAGCTGCCAAACAAGCTAAAGCTGAGAAGGAAGCAAGCAGCAAAGCCCAAGAGCGTTGGAGAACAACTTCTTGAAGCCACTCGAGAGAATTGAACTACGCTGCCAGCATAGTGCGTCTCGGGAGAGTCTTGAGAGGATAGTTGAAGATAAGTTCCATGCTCTGGATGTCAAAGTGATGAAGTGCAGTCCTTGTCAACAAGCTTGAGGCGGACATCGAGGAAGCAAAGAGGAGAAGGCAGAGCTCATGAAGGAGATGGAAGGTGATCTAGTCGGGATGACTATGAGCAGCCTGCTGCAGTGCCCACAAAGCCCAGATCATTGCTATTCAAATGATGAGACCTGTGGCTACTACATGGCACCTCCCACAGCTCCATCGGCCCAAAGCACCAGCTCCGGTGTCTACTCCTCCAGCTCCACAGACTTTAGCGAAGCCTTTGCAGATGCAGCTATCTCCACTCCATCGACGCAGACAGAGCCGCCCAGCAGAGTCCCTAGTGACGATTAGCTCTATACCTTCGAACTTTTGGTAACTTGTTGCCAAAGGGGGAGAAATTGTATAGATCATAGGACTTCGAGAGAGAGAGTGCTCGTTTTTGCTCTTTCGTTTGCGGTTTTCCTTGAGATACTTTTGAGTTCTTTGAGACATTTCGTGTGTTTGATACTACGTTTGCTCTATCTTGATGAGTGCTTGATCATACTATGCTTAATCTGTGCTTAATGCTTGTCATATTCTATTCATATCTTGTATGATCACTTACTCAAGTCTTGGTGATTGGGTGCATGTTATTCATTCTTATCATTTTGTGCGCTCCACCAAGATGTATGTGACATGGAAGAGTAACCCATGATCCTAATCGATTGTGCATTTGCATTCAAACGCAAATCTTAAATAATGCACAAATTTAGGGGGAGCTCTTGCTTATCACATACTTCTCAAAGCGTTTGTCGAAGCTTTGATCTATATGTTGTCATCAATTACCAAAAAGGGGGAGATTGAAAGTGCAACTAATCCCCGGGTGGTTTTGGTAATTAATAACAACATATATATCATTGAACTAATTATTTCTTGAGAATATTTCAGAAAGTTCAGTGATATGGGTATGGCAATGACTGATGATGTGGACCCCTCAAAATGCTAAGGAAAACATTGGCAAAAGCTCAAGACTCTATTTTTGGTTTAGTGATCCAAGATCACATTGAGTCCATAGGAAAGCCAATACTATTAAAGGGGATGAGGTTATGATGATGATCTGGTTGCTCTAAGTGCTTAGTGATTTATCTCTCAAACTATCAGCAATCTTTCATTCCAACATAAACCCATAAGTAATCTCGGTCCCACCGATTCCATAAACTCAGTCACACCGAGATGAACCACCTCAGCCATATACCCAAACCCTAATAATTTGGATTTTCCGATTCCAAACTCGGTCATACGAAATTGGTGTTGCCAAGCTTCAGAACATACGTACTCAAATCGGTGTCACCGAGATGAGAAAGTCGGTCCCACCGAGATTGGCAAACCCTAGACTTTGGAAGAATCGGACTAACCGAGATTGTATTTTCGGTCCCACGAAAATCCCAACGTTCTAAGATTTGAACTTTCGGTCTCACCGAGTTGTCAACTTCGGTCGACCGAGATTGGTCAAATGTGTGTAACAGTTGGATTTTGTGTGGAGGCTATAAATACCCTCCACCTCCTCTTCATTCGTGGAGAGAGCCATCGAGAAAGAACTACCACTCCTACCTTACATTTACGAGAAGAAAACTACCTACCCTTGTGTTGAGATCAAGTTGCTCCACTCCCACCATATGAAACTTGATTTCTAGCCTTCCCAAGTTGCTTTCCACTCAATCCTTTCTTCCACCACAGCCAAATCGGTGAGGAGAGTTGAGTGTTGGGGAGATTATCATTTGAAGCACAAGAGCAAGGAGTTCATCATCACCAACACCATCTATTACCTTTTGGAGGATGGTGCCTCCTAGATTGGTTAGGTGTCGCTTGGGAGCCTCCGTCAAGATGTGGAGTTGAACCAAGAAGTTTGTAAGGGCAAGGAGATCGCCTACTTCGTGAAGATCTACCCCGAGTAAGGCTAGTCCTCCGTGGGCGTAGGCCATGATGGCATAGACAAGGTTGCTTCTTCGTGGACCCTTCGTGGGTGGAGCCCTCCGTGGACTCTCGCAGCCGTTACCCTCCGTGGGTTGAAGTCTCCATCAACGTGGATTGACGATAGCACCACCTATCGGAACCACGAGAAAAATCTCCGTGTCTCCAAATTGCGTTTGCTCTTCTCCACCTCTTATTTACTACATGTGCAATTTACTTTCCGCTGCCATAACTCTAGAATTGCATGTGTAGGGTGATACTTGACTTGCTCATCATTGTGAACTTGCTAAAACTTGCCCTAATCAAAAGGCTAAACTTTTAAGTTGTCAAGTAGTCTAATCACCCCCCCTCTAGACATACTTCCGATCCTACAAGTGGTATCAGAGCTTTGGTCTCCATTGGATTGGTTTCCATTGCATTGGATTCCATAAGCTTGGTTTCACAACCTAGGAGAGTATGGCGTCTAGTGAGGGTAATTTCCGTAGAGGTCCTTACTTTGATGGTTCAAACTTTGCTAGTTGGAAGCATAAAATGAAAATGCATATTCTTGGACATAACCCTGCCGCATGGGGCATTATTTGTGTTGGCTTGCAAGGTGAGTTTTAATAGGAGGCAAGAAATTAGACAAGAGAAGTCGTTTGGCAAGATATGAAGAACTCTTCTTTCGAAGATCGTCATTGATAGCTTTTAGAAACTCATGTTCTTGCTCTAGATTGAGCTTCTCGAAGCGTAGCTTCTCATGAGATCTTAGGAGCTCTCTATGATCTTCTTGAGTTGTTTCATGAGCTAACTTAAGAGTGTTTAGTTCTTTAGTTAGACGCTCAATCTCCTTCATAGCATTGTCATTCGACTCTTCTCGACTATAAAGACTACTAGCATGTTCATCATTACTAGGCTCACTAGATTTATCATGTAAGAGCTCATCTTCACCAAGCAAGTCATCCTCATCACTATCAAAGTCAAAGAATTCAGGGTGTGATATCATGGGGCCTTTAGCCATGAAGCATCTTCCAATTCCCTCATTTGGTGAATCAAATAAGTCATAGGAGTTGGAGTTGGAGGACACGAGAGCAAGACCGGCAACACCTTCATCTTGACTGTAGTCGGAGTTGGAGTGATAGCTTCTTTCGGAATGATTGTCGGAGTCGGAGCCGGAGACCCATTCACCTACATGAGCTTGATGTTTTCTTCTTGTGTAGCTCCTTGATGACTTGTCTTTCCTCTCCGAATCCTTGCTTCTCCGAGAGTATCTTCGTTCATAACGATCATCTCTACTCCGTCTCTCTTTCCGAGGTGACTCATCTCTTGAGCTTCTTCTTCTTGGAGATTCTTCTCTTCTCTTGTGGGGAGCCGAGCACTCATTTTAGTAGTGTCCGGGTCTTCCACAATTGTAGCAGTTTCGATCACGACTAGAAGATCTCTTTTCATCATATGATCTAGACTTTGAGCTTCTCTCTTTGCTTCTACTCTTGTAGAATTTGTTGAAGTTCTTCACCATTAGGCTTATCTCTTCATTGGAAACTAGCTTGTCACTTGAGGTTGTGGGAGCATCACTTGTAGCTTTGTAAGCACCACTTGACTTGTTGTGAAGCTCTTCCTTATCCTTAATTGTCATCTCATGAGCAACAATTCTTCCAATGACTTCGGTTGGCTTGAGATTCTTGTAGTTTGGCATCATTTGGATCAAATTGCACACGGTGTCATACTTTCCATCCAAAGCTCTGAGAATCTTCTTGATGATGAATCGGTCGGTCATTTCTTCGCTTCCTAAGCCGGCAATCTCATTTGTGATGAGAGCAAGCCTAGAGTACATTTCAGTGACTCCTTCACCTTCCTTCATCTTGAACTTGTCAAGTTGACCTTGAAGAACATCTAGCTTTGATTCCTTCACGGACTCGGTACCTTCGTGCATTTTGACCAAAGTATCCCAAATCTCTTTTGCATTCTCAAGACGGCTGATTTTGTTGAACTCCTCGGGACACAAAGCATTGAAGAGAATGTCACAAGCTTGAGCATTGTTTTGCAACATCCCCAATTCATCCGTTGTAGCTTCGCGATCCGGAACTTTTCCTTCCTTGAAGAATTCACCTTGCAAACCAACACAAATAATGCCCCATGCGGCTGGGTTATGGCCAAGAATATGCATTTTCATTTTATGCTTCCAACTAGCAAAATTTGAACCATCAAAGTAAGGACCTCTACGAAAATTACCCTCACTAGACACCATACTCTCCTAGGTTGTGAAACCAAGCTTATGGAGTCCAATGCAATGGAAACCAATACAATGGAGACCAAAGCTCTGATACCACTTGTAGGATCGAAAGTATGTCTAGAGGGGGGGGGGATTAGACTACTTGACAATATAAAAAATTATGCCTTTTGACAAAGACAAGTTTTTGGCAGATTCACGGTTACGATCAAGTCATGCATCACCCTACACATGCAATTCTAGAGTATTGGCAGCGGAAAGTAAATTGCACATGTAGTAAAGAGAGGTGGAGAAGATCAAACGCAATTTGGAGACACGGAGATTTTTCTCGTGGTTCCGATAGGTGGTGCTATCGTCAATCCACGTTGATGGAGACTTCAACCCACGGAGGGTAACGGCTGCGAGAGTCCACGGAGGGCTCCACCCACGAAGGGTCCACAAAGAAGCAACCTTGTCTATGCCATCATGGCCTACGCCCACGGAGGGCTAGCCTTACTCGGGGTAGATCTTCACGAAGTAGGCGATCTCCTTGCCCTTACAAACTTCTTGGTTCAACTCCACATCTCGTGGAGGCTCCCAAGCGACACCTAACCAATCTAGGAGGCACCACCTCCAAAAGGTAATAGATGGTGTTGATGATGATGAACTCCTTGCTCTTGTGCTTCAAATGATAATCTCCCCAACACTCAACTCTCCTCACTGATTTGGCTGTGGTGGAAGAAAGGATTGAGTGGAAAGCAACTTGGGAAGGCTAGAGATCAAGTTTCATATGGTGGGAGTGGAGCAACTTGATCTCAACACAAGGGTAGGTAGTTTTCTTCTCGAAATGTAAGGTAGGAGTGGTAGTTCTTTTCGATGGCTCTCTCCACGAATGAAGAGGGGTGGAGGGTATTTATAGCCTCCACACAAAATCCAACCGTTACACACATTTGACCAATCTCGGTGGGACCGAAGTTGACAACTCGGTGAGACCGAAAGTTCAAATCATGTGAGCGTTGGGATTTTCGGTGGGACGAAAATACAATCTCGGTGAGTCCGATTCGTGTAAAGACAAGAGCTTGCCAATCTCGGTGGGACCGACTTCATCATCTCGGTGACACCGATTTGATGATGAAGGTTCTGAAGCTTGGCAACTCAAGTTTGGTGAGACCGAGTTCGAATCGGAAAATCCGAGATTTCTAGGGTTTGGCTATATGGTGAGGTGGTTCATCTCGGTGTGGTGAGTTTGGAATATCGGTGGGACCGAGATTACTTATGAGTGTATATGGCGGTGAGAGTTGTTGATAGTTTAGGAGATATATCACTAAGCACTTTGAGCCACGGATCATTATCATAACCTCATCCCTTTTAATAGTATTGGCTTTCCTATGGACTCAATGTGATCTTGGATCACTAAACCAAAAATGGAGTCTTGAGCTTTTGCCAATGCTTGCCTTAGCATTTTGAGGGGTCCACTTCTTCAGTCCTTGCCATACCCATATCACTGAACTTTCTGAAATGATTCTCAAGAAACTATTAGTTCAATGATATATATGTTGTTATTAATTACCAAAACCACCCGGGGATTAGTTGCACTTTCACCTTGGCCTGCATGCAGAACTAGGTCTTCATCTTGTTCTTCAGCCTCTTAGCCCAAGATGGCTCAGAGGAGGGAGGGGTGTACCCCTCAGAGCTGACCTCATCTGCTGGCTCCTCCTCACCCTCATCTGCATCCACATCCATGGCAGCTGCAGCCTCAGCACGAGAAGTGGTGTTAGCCCACTGAGGCTTGACACGGAGCCGGATGGAATCATGTCGAATCCAATCAGGGGCCTCAAAGTCATCCTGAGGGTAGAGCTTCTCCCAAGTTGCAGAGATCAGCTGAAACAGATACGGTCCATAGATGGGGACCTTGCGGTTGAAGACAGCAAACCGAAGCTCACACCACATGATGTGTGAGATATCCAGTGGTAACGTCTGAGAGTTGCGCGCTTCTTCACATGGGAGCAACATGTCCAGAAGATAGGCGTGTACCTTGTCCTTGTCCCCAATGCATGGGAAGAGAGAGTTGCGGAAGATCCGGTACATGATGTCAAGGAATGAGTTGAGCACCCACGAAGACTTGCCACTAGAGAGCTTCTTTTCAACAAGGAAGGGCTGAAGCTTGTTCTTGTAGGCAGACTCAGAATTGACATGAGGACGAACACCTTGGGGAGTGGCGAGCCCCTCATCTGAAACACCAAGCAAAGTCATGAACTCCTTCCAGGTAGCCGTCAGCCGTCGACCATTGGACATCCAAATCATCATCATGTCCTCATTAAGATGGAAGTACACCAAGGCTAAGAACTGAGCCACAATCTCCGGATCATAGTCTTTGTGAAAAGAGATGATATGCTCAATGTCAAACTGCTCAACTAGATCCAAAGCCTCACCAAAGTATGCCCGGTGCTTCTCTTCCCTCATATGATGCATGTCGATCCAATGCACATCCACATAGATATTCCTCTTGGCCTTGATCACATCCAAATAAATGAGGTTCTGTTGCTTGGTCCAGAACAATCCATTTCCTCGAAGGTTGGCACGAGGATTCATGTAGGGATTGATCTTCCTACGAGCGACGAACTCAGCAAGCGGCATCTCATCCATACTCATGGCAGGTTCCTTGTCTTTGTTGGCGGCGGTCTTGGTCCTGCGTTGGGGGGCACTGGATCCCTCAGGAGCTTCGTCTTGATTGCGAAGGCGCTTGGAGCCCGTGTCACGGCTTGGGTTGGAACAACGAGCATGAGCACCTAAGCCACACACACCACAAAATAGACACGCAAGAAACGCGAGAAGGATCAGTGCAAAGAATGCAACAAAACAGTGAAACAAGTAGAATTTGCACATAATAATTGCAACATGAGAGATTTGACATCAACTGTAGTACTGCTTGGTCGCGCGGAACTAAAAAATTAGTGCCACACCAAATCATGGTAGTACCGCGGGCGCGGTAGTACCACGCAGAAGGTACGGTAGTACCGCGAGAGCGGTAGTACTGCGCCGGAGGTGCGGTAGTACCGCGTGTTTTTAGATCTGAAGCAACAAATGAATCTGAGAACTACCGTGACGACAAAGCGGTACTACGGCCGATCAAATCTACCACGGGACAACATATCATGTAAAAACTCTACGCATTACTACTCTCCTCCATCCTACTCTTGCAAAGATTTGGCCTAAAATCTCAAGAACAACTAGCATTTCCCCAAAAACCTAGAAGCAAAAGAACAAACCAAAGAGAGAGGGATTTGGGGAAAGACCTTGGTCCATGGCAAGAGGAAGTGGTGGGGAATGATCCCACCAGTCGGAATCCGAGGAGAGCAGTCGGAGAAGGAGATCCGGCGAGGGTCTCCGGCGCCGTTTGTGGGCAGGAGAGAGAGAGAGAGGCAGCATGGGGAGAAGGAGTGAATGGGTATGGGGGAGTTGGAACTCCCCCTACCCGCTCATAACCCCCACGCGCTCGCTACGTCACGGTAGTACCACGACTTATTGCGGTAGTACCGCCCAGGCGGAAGTACCGCGTTGTGGGCGGTAGTACTGCTCCACCAGCGGCAGTAAAAAATTACTGCCGTGCTGGTTGCGGTAGTACCGCGCCCTGCGGTAGTACCGTGGCTGACCACGGTAGTATCGTGAACCGAAGAAAATGCAGTTTCAAGCACGGGAGAAGAACAACTTTGCATGGAACCTTCAAGAGAACACACACACCAACGAGCTATCAAGCAAAACACGACAACCAAACAAGAGGCAACCAAGACCAAAACGAGACACAACCTCTCCAAGGAGGGGGCGGTGGCCGGAGCCACCTATGTTTGAGTTGATTAGTATGGCACCGCGAAGAATTATCCTTGGGCCCATGACTAAAACTCGTCTTTGAAGCACATGTACCATCAAAAATGGCTAATGTGAAAGAGTTGATCAATTTATGCATAATGGGGGGAGGAAGAGTTCATTGAGAGAACAACACTCCCCCTATGTCCATGCCTACACCTAAACTAGACAACAAGTTGAGTGTGGTGGGATGTGCAAGGGTTCAAGTCACATTGCTCGAATCAATGATATTTAGCTCATGCCTTAACTCGCAAAATCTTGCTTCATCCAACGACTTCGTGAAAATATCTGCAAGGTTATCATGAGTGTTGACATACTTGAGCTCGATCTCCCCTCGCCTAATGTGATCCCGAATGAAGTGATACTGAATCTCAATATGCTTCGTCCTGAAATGTTGCACCGGCTTGAGATAAATCTCGATGGCACTTTCATTATCACACCAAAGAGGCACTTTGTCACGAACGACACCATACTCCTTTAAAGTTTGCCTCATCCATAAGAGTTGTGCACAACAACTACTGGCCGCCACATATTCCGCTTTGGTGGACGAGAGAGACATACAACTTTGCTTTTTGGAAGACCAACTCACCAAAGAGCAACCAAGAAATTGGCACCCTCCGGAAGTGGACTTCCTATCCACTTTGTCTCCTGCCCAATCGGAATCCGTATATCCTTCAAGCTTGAAGTTTTCTCCTCATGGGTACCATAAGCCAAAGTTTGGGGTATGAGCCAAATATCGAAAGATTTGCTTGACCGCTACATACTGGCTTTCCTTCGATGCGTCTTGAAACCGTGCACATATTCCCACACTCAACATGATATCCGGTCTAGATGCACAAAGGTAAAGCAAGGAGCCAATCATGGAGCGATATACCTTTTGATCCACCGCTTTACCATTGGGATCAATGTCAAGTTGGCACTTGGTAGGCATTGGAGTAGAAGCCGGCTTGACATCACTTAGCTTGAACCTTTTTAGCATGTCTTGAGTGTATTTGGCTTGGTTGATGAAGGTACCTTCTCTTCTTTGTTTGATATCAAAACCAAGGAAGAACTTCAACTCTCCCATCGAAGACATCTTGAACTTAGAGGTCATGAGAGCGGCAAATTCCTCATTGAAAGCTTTGTTAGGGGAACCAAAGATAATATCATCAACATATAGTTGGCATACAAACAACTCCCCTTTGACCTTCTTAGTAAAAGAGTGGGATCGATTTGCCCAACCTCAAATCCACGATCTTGTAACAACTCGGTAAGGTGGTCATACCATGCATGTGGGGCTTGTTTAAGGCCATAGAGTGCCCTATCGAGTTGATACACATGATCTGGGAAGTAGGGATCCTCGAACCCGGGGGGGGTTGCTTGGCATAAACCAACTCATTAATAGGTCCATTAAGGAAAGCACTTTTCACATCCATTTGTTGTAACTTAAAGTTGTGATGGGAAGCATAAGCAATCAACAAACGAATGGATTCAAGGCGAGCAACGGGAGCAAAGGTTTCACCATAGTCGATACCCTCGACTTGGGAGTAGCCTTGTGCTACCAATCTTGCCTTGTTGTGAATGATGTTCCCATGAGCATCTTGCTTGTTCTTGAAAATCCACTTGGTTCCAATGACGTTGTGGTTCCCCGACGGCCTTCGCACCAATATCCACACCTTGTCGTACTCGAAGTTGTTGAGTTCTTTTTTTGAGATAGCTTACCAGGTTTGCTGCCTGGTATTGTTGTTGAGTTCTTCATGCATGTCATTGAGCCAATCCGGATCTTCAAGCGCCTCATAGACCTTTTGGGATTCAACACAAGTGACAAACGCGTGATGTTCACAATAGTTTGCTAATTGTCTACGAGTGCTTATCCCCTTTCTTAGGCTTCCAACCACATTCTCCATGAGATGACCTTTGGTGGTAAGCTTGGAAGCAATCTTCGCGGCACGACGCTCTAATTCCTCCTCGGATGTGGAAGCAGGAGAGTTCACTTGATTATCTTGAGCGTCGTCTTGAGCTTGTTCTTGATCTTGAACTTGCTCGAGGGGGAGAACTCGACCTTGGGCATCATTTGGTGGTTCACCACCATCTTGAGGTTGATCTTGCCCTTGGTCTTGTTCACGAGGTTGAGGGCCTTCACTTTGTTCTTTGGAAGTGTGTGGGTCTTGGGGAGGTGATGGCTCCACTTGAGTGGAGCATTGTCCTTCTCCTTCGGCCACAAGGGGTTCCTCAATGGGTAGAATATGACCAACACCCATTCTTCTTATGGATTGGGAAGAATTTCATCACCTACATCACAAGTACCACTTTGCTCCACTTGGGAGCCGTTATTTTAAATCAAACTCACATTACCGTCTCCTCAATGAGTCCGTGGACTTGTTGAGGACACGGTAAGCATGAGAGTTTGTAGCATAACCAACAAATATGCCCTCATAAGCTCTAGCCTCAAATTTAGACAAACTAACACCTTTCTTGAGAATGAAACACTTACACCCGAAAACCCGGAAGTACTTGAGATTGGGCTTGTTACCAGTGAGTATTTCATAAGGAGTCTTGTTCAAGCCTTTGCGGAGATAGAGCCGATTGTATGCATGACATGCTGTGTTGATGGCTTCAGCCCAAAAGTTGTATGGAGACTTGAAATCCGCCATCATGGTCCTTGCTGCATCCATCAACGTCCGGTTCTTCCTCTCCGCGACACCATTTTGTTGAGGGGTATATGGTGCAGCATATTTATGCTTGATCCCCTCATCACTAAGAAACTCATCCAAGGTGTAGTTCTTGAACTCGGTGCTGTTGTCACTTCTTATTGTCAAGATCTTTGCATCATGTTGACGTTGAGCTTCATTTGCAAAGTCGATGACGGTTTGTTGAGTCTCACTCTTCCTCTTGAAGAAGTATACCCAAGTGTATCTTGAATAATCATCCACAATCACCAAGCAATACTTTCTACCTCCAAGACTATGAAAGGATGGAAGCCCAAAGAGATCCATGTGAAGGAGCTCCAAGGGTCTCTTCGAGTAGATGATGGTCGTGGGAGGGTGAGCCTTCTCATGAAGCTTTCCTTCAATACAAGCACTGCAAGCACAATCTTTGGCAAAACTAACATTTGTTAGTCCACGGACATGGTCCCCCTTGAGGAGACTTTGCAAAGATCTCATATTGACGTGGGCTAAACGGCGATGCCAAAGCCATCCCACATCAACTTTAGCCATTAGGCATGTCGCAGTCTTAGTGGGTTGCTCCGAAAAGTTAATCACATAAAGACCGTTCTTGACATGCCCAACAAAGGCTACTTTAAGAGTCTTGCTCCACAAGAGGGCCGTGGTATCAATATCAAAGAAAGTGGCAAAGCCCATGAGTGCAAGTTGACGAACGGAAAGAAGATTGAATGCAAGGGACTCAACAAGCATGACTTTCTCGATCGTTAGATCATGAGAAATGACAACCTTGCCCAGACCCAATACCTTAGAAGACGAGGCATCACCCCACTCGACATTGGTGGGCATAGAAGGAATCTTGTGCACGTCCACCACCAAGTCCTTGCTCCCGGTCATATGATTTTTTGCTCCACTATCGAGCAACCATGACCCCCCCACCGGAAGCAAACACCTACAAGAGATCAATGCTTGGTTTTAGATACCCATTTAGTAATGGGTCCTTTGATGTTAGTAACAAGGGTCTTAGGAACCCAAATAGACCATTCAATGTACTCATAAGGAGAACCAACAAATTTAGCATAAACATGCCCATCACTAGCACGACACAACACATATGAAGGGTTAGAGTCACCGGCTTTGTTGGGGAAAGAGGTGATTTTGCCCTTTTTGACATCAACACCCTTCACATTGTTCTTCTTCTCTTTAGGAGCACACTCTCCCTCTTTCACAAAGGTTTGGTTGAGAGGAGGAGGTCATTTGGTCTTGTCTTTCTTCTTCTTGTTCTTGGACTTGGGTGCGAGCCCAATTCCTTCCTTGGCAACAACTTCCTTTTGATTGCTCAAAAGGTTGTTGAGGTTCTTCTCACCTTGAATGCATGTCACAAGGCCTTTCTCAAGTTGATCCTTCAACTTGGCATTCTCCTCCACAAGATGCACATGCTCACAACACGGGTTAGTGGCATATGCATTATCAATTAATACCATACGAGGAAAGGTGGCCTTTTCCTTGGTTAGCTTAACTTGGAGTTGAGCATGAGACTCCTTGAGGTTAGCGTGAGCACCCTTCAAGACCTTGTGGGCCTTGTGAAGTACATCAAACTCCTCCTTGAGTCTAGCATGATCAACCCCAAGTTTAGCCTTCTCGGAAGTTAGCACACGAGACACAACAAGAGCATGATCAAGATCTTTCTTTAACTTAGCATGGTCATCGTTGTGTGACTCCTCAAGAGTCAAACGATGCCCACGCTCTTCCTAAAGAGCATTAGAGAGATCCGATATCTCATCAGCATAGTCGCGACTATGACCTTCCATCTTAGAGATGGTTTCTTTGTGAGCCTCGATCATGTCATTGGCTTCACCAAGTTGTTCCAAGAGAGCAACAAAGTGCTTCTTGGCTTTGCCCTTGAGCTTACTCATAAATGACTTAAATTCATTCACATCCTCATTAGACCCCTCATGTTCATCAATGCAACCCTCCAAAGAGGGATTAGTAATGATGGTGGTTTTGATGTTGGGGGTTACCTTGTTAGAGGCTTTGGCCATGAGGCACTTGGCGGTGATGTTCTCGTTGGGTGAATCAAAGAGGGACATCCGGGGAGTTGTGGCAATGGCAACGGATGCCATGGCCACCGCTTCACTATCTTCATCATCATTGTCATCCTCACGGTATTCTTCTTGAACCACCAACCCTCGAGAAGGAGTCTTTTTGGTGAAGTTGTTCTTGTTGGGGAAGGACTTGGCTTTGTCTTTTCGGATAAGCTTGCCACCATTGTCTTCCCGCTTCTCGTAAGGACAATCCGCAACGAAATGGCTCACATTGCCACAGTTGTAACATGTTCTTACTCGTTGCTTTCCCTTGAAGCCACTTGAGTTGGTCTTGTCGAAGTTTTGCCTTGAGTTCTTCTTGCTCCAAAATTGTCTTAAAGCAAGAGCCATGTGCTCATGATAATCATATTTCATATCTTCGGGGTTGCTCTCCTCATCCTCCTCTTCTTCCTCTTCTTCCACAATAACCTTGGCCTTCAAGGCAAGGTTGGGCTTCTTTGCCCTTTGAGAGCGGAGCACCGCATTGTCCGCGGTCTTGTCCAAGATGCTCATTGCAACGAACTCATCCAACACTTCACTTGAGGTCATGGAGTGGAAGTCCGGTCTTTGACGAATGACGGAGGACATGGCCTTGTTATAGGGCATCATGGCCTTGAGGAACTTGCACTTGATCCAATTGTCATCCGTGTCCTTGCTCCCATGATCTCGTAGTGAGACCACGAGTTTGGTCACTCTTCGAAAGAGCTCACAAGGTTTTTCATCTCCTTTCATTGCAAACTCATCGGCTTCATCTTGCACCACTTCATAGTTGGAGTGTTGAATGCTTGCACTTCCCCGATAGAGAGACACAACGCATTGCCATGCGTCTTTGGCCATGGCATGGGGTCGAAGATGAGGGAGATCTTCGGGGAGGATAGCATCTTGGATGATGAAGAGAGCATTCTCATTGAATTGATTATCCACTGCTTCTCTAGGGGTGAAGTTGCTTCGGTCATGCAGATAGAAACCTTCTTCAATGATTCTCCAAAGATTAGTATTCACATGATATAAATGACGCTTGAAGCGATACACCCAAGAATCAAAATCCTCATTTTTCACAATCTTAGGAGGATGACCATCATGATTTAAATGAGTAGAGGGAATCGGTCCTCCATAAGTTGGAGGTTCCACATGGGCAAAGATGCCGGTGCCATTTCTACCACTAGTAGAAGGACCCTTCTCACTATTAGCTTCCCCCTTGTTGGAGTTAGCATCCGTCACCTTGTTAGTGGGATCACCCAGTTTCAACGGCGAGGTAGGTAGTTTAAGTCCTTCTAAGAATTTATTAATCATGCTTTCAACCGTGGTTATCATGGAGGTCTTCAATGTGTCCAAGGCCACATTGAATTCCTCACGGGACACCATGGTTCCCCCATCACCTGTAGACAAGATCGGATTCACACCGGAGTGCTCCTCCTCCCCACCGTCTACGGTGTCAACCATACTCTTCGGACGGTAAACTCCTTAATAAAGAGACGAGGCTCCGATACCAATTGAAAGGATCGATATAGTTGACTAGAGGGGGTGAATAGGCAACTGACAATTTTTAACTTTTCTTTACCAAATTAAACTTTGCATGAAAGTAGGTTGTCTAGATATGCAACTAGGTGAACAACCTATATGATGCAACAACAACAAGCACACAAGCAAGCAAGGGATACAACACAAGTAAGCTTGCAAAAGTAAAGGCGCGAGATAACAAAGAGTGGAGCCGGTGGAGACGAGGATGTGTTACTGAAGTTCCTTCCTTTTGAGGGGAAGTACGTCTCCGTTAGAGCGGTGTGGAGGCACAATGCTCCCCAAGAAGCCACTAGGGCCACTGTATTCTCCTCACACCCTCACACAATGCGAGATGCCATGATTCCACTATTGGTGCCCTTGAAGGCGGCGACCGAACCTTTACAAACAAGGTTGGGGCAATCTCCACAACTTAATTGGAGGCTCCCAACGACACCACGAAGCTTCACCACAGTGGACTATGGCTCCGAGGTGACCTCAACCGTCTACGGTGATCAAACACCCAAGAGTAACAAGATCCGCTAGGGATTAGTGGGGGGAATCAAATTTCTCTTGGTGGAAGTGTAGATCGGGGCCTTCTCAACCAAGCCCGAGCAAATCAACAAATTTGATTGGCTAGGGAGAGAGATGGGCGAAAATGGAGCTTGGAGCAACAATGGAGCTTAGAGGTGGAAGAGGTGGTCAACTAGAGGAAGAAGACACCCCTTATATAGTAGAGAGAAGGATCCAATTGTTATCCACTTACTCAGCCCGCGACCTGTGGTACTACTGCTCCAGACAAGTGGTACTACCGCAGGGGCTTATGGTACTACCGTGAAGTACCGCGGTACTACCGCAGCAGCGGCAGGGGCTGGTCCAGGCCAGAGCCGCCAAGGCTGAGAGCGGTACTGCCGCAAACGCGGTACTACCGCTCCCCCTTGAGGTACTACCGCAAGGCCAGGACGGACAAGGCTGGGAAGAGCACAGATGAATAAAATTACATTCATGTCTACTTCCGCTGAAAATCCAACGGTGCAAAAACCCGACACGGTACTACAAGACTTTTGACTTGCGGTATTATCACAGGAGCGGATGTAAAAATTACATCCGCCCTACTTCGCTTCGTGCTACCGAGCTGGATCAGACTCACGGTACTACCGCGCAAGACCAGGCGGTACTATCACGAGGGCACGGATGTAAAAATTACATCCGCCCCTCTGACCGCAAGAGAGGCTGAGCTCGGCGAGGCCACGGTACTACTACTCCATAGGAGCGGTACTACCATGGACGCCTATGGTACTACCGCGAGGGCTTGCGGTACTACCGCGGGGTCCTGCGGTACTACTGTTCCTGGAAGCAGTACTACCGCAGGCCTCAACTAGCAGCACTAAAGGAATCCTTCTTTTTGCACAGACGAGGAGATAACGGAGGATGCTCCAAAGCGCAAAGGGAAAGGCGGGGTAAAGGAAGAAGCGTGTACATGATGATTCCACCCAAACCTTTCCACAGCGGACCCCCTCTTAATAGAATGGCTATCCTACGACTCAAATCCACCAAAGGAGACGTAGAACACCACCGTCTTCAATAGTCTTCAAGGGGTACCAAACCATCTTGTGCCTAACGGTGAAGCAACTGAAATACTCAAGGCACATGATTAGTCCGCAAAAGCATTGTCATCAATCACCAAAACACCTTAGGGATAAACATGCCCTTACAATATTCCTCTTTGTTTATTCTGTATTTAGGACGTACAGTATGTTCCTTGTCAGGAAGGGGAGCAAGGACATCTGCAGTCAACAGCTGATAGAGCTGGCATGTACGTGATCGATAGGCTTTCAATTACTAGCGGCAATACAACACTGTATTTTCAAGCCAGTTCCACCTTCCCGATTTATATATCGTGGTTATGGTGTACCCCTGTTATGTACACTATGATCTGCCTAGTTGTTGTGTGCTCTTGTTATCATGGTTTGGCAATAAACTCTCTATACAGTATATTGTGAACCTATCATCTGCCAACTATCCTTACTTCTGGAGCCTATTTTTTTTGTACTTGTGCCAGATTATATAAATGCACGCACCATATTACAGCACACATGATCTCTCTCATCAAAATCCAGTGATAGCACACAAGTGTTTATAGGTTCGCCCCTATATTAGAATATCATCTGCATTACAAAGATGATCTCACAACTATTTATGTTTTCATGGTTCTTAGATATTATACGCAATTATAGTGAATATCAGAATCCGCGCATCAGAATAATATTTTGGAACAATGCAATGACTTACAAAATTGGCACCAAGGCATTGAGTTCCATTCTGGATGCAATGAAACTCATACGCTCCCCACCTGTTGATTCATGTTCAGAATATCATCCTAATGACTATTCTAACCTTGAGGAGTCAAAGGCAGATGGCCTGTCCTGTTCACCCATCAAGGTTCCTGTTCTAATTTGACAAGATTTTATTGATTGCGCGTATCTTGCATATGTTGTCTTGCATTTCTTCTACTTTGTTGCACCGCCATCTGCTTAGTTTACTCATCATATAACTCGAGATGCCATGCCCATCCATTATCAATACTTATTCCATCTGTCATCATACCATGTTTTTTCACTCAAATGTTGTTCTTGTGCATCAAACATCAGAAAGGAAGAGGGTGATTGCCGAACCTGAAGGAGCACCAGCAAAGTCCTTGAAAAACGTGGTGGTGCCGGAGAAATCAGACAACGCCCCACTTATATTGGATGTACAACCAGTGACACAAAACTTAGGACCGACTCCACCAGAGTGTACCCATACTTCATTGGCCACACCACTGGCCCCATCACACAGGACTTGCACTCCAGCAAAAGGTATACTGATTTCATTTGCCATAGCACCAGCCGTACCACAGAAAAATCCCACTCCAGCAAAAAGTACAGCAAGTCCACCGGCCGAAGACCTATCCCAACTGCAAAGACGGCCAATTCCTGCAGATTGGAACCCCATTCCATTTATTCCCAGTTTAAAAGACAATGCTTTTAATGTTTTTAGGGACTACGTGCATATATTCCCATCACGGGAAGATTATAGTGAAGACAAACACCATTTTCACATCTTCCTGTCCAACTTACGTGTAAGTGCTATTATTCATGGTTATTATTTTCCTGTTTTCTATTGATTGAACACATCAATGATTTACATTACATTGTTGTAACTAGGCGATGGTCAATCTGGATAGTCATGACGAGCAAAGCTTGCTTGTGCTTTTCAAGGAAGCATTGCAGCAGTATCGGTGTTACCTGAGGAAATCACACTTTGATGGCAAGTCTATAAACGAATTTCCGGTGAAGTCTCCTGTGTTAAATTTAGAAGACATTGAATGGAAAAACCTTGTTATGCACTAGTCTCATTCCCAGGATGAGGTACTGTCTGTGAAATCACATGACAATTTGAACTTCTACTTTTCCACATGTGCCTTACGGATCTTTTTTGCAGGAAATCTGCTCGAAGAAGAATTCCGGTTTGAAAAGAACGACAGGATATCACAAATATGTTGCCCGCTGCTTTGCTCTTGTTAGTACCTGTTGTCCTGTATCACTGTACTTGCATACATACCGGGTTCATTATGTGATAGCAGTATGCATGATAGCTTGCTTATCAATTGTTCGCTCCAAATTATCTGATCTGTATGAATGGTTACATTAGTGTAGAATATATCCAATACCAATGATTTTTTAGCTCTGCATTGTTGTTGTAAGTACATGCTGTCCTTTATCAGTGTACTTATAATGACAGGTAGTTGTTCATGTACCATCACTCTGCAGCTTATTTTCCTTTTCCCTCCATTTTCTACACATCAGATCTATATTTACTCTTACCATAAGGTTGGTACTGAAGAAGTTTAGCTGTGCATTGCTCTTGGCTGTACCTTTTGCCTGTATCGCTGCACTTACTTTTATAACTACTTGGTTATGTATCATCACTCTTCATCTTATCTTAAATATTCTCCATTTTTTCGTACATTATCACATCTATATTTACTCTTAACAAAATGTAGAATAAAGGCAATGCTTATGAAGAAGGTTCTGTGGTAAACTTCTTGAATTCCCCCCCCCCCAATCAGCATGGACAAGGCCTTTATAGAGCCTGTCTTCACCAATAATGTAAGTTTTTCCTTCTCAAGCCTTCAAACTTTGTTGTATATATTTGGTTAGGCATGACTGCAACAACTGTTTATTTTTGGTGTTTGCATCAAATTGCATGTTTAAAGTTTATTATGTAGTTCATAAACAAAAGTTTGTCCTTCTCAATTTAAGTTTTCAGTTGACCAACCAAGTTCCTTCTTCGTACCATGTAAATTAAACTATATAGAGCAAGTGATCTTCTTTTGCACTGCATGTATGCTTCTGTTCTTCATCCGTAATCCAGTGGTGTGGTGAACCTACCCACTAAAGCATAATGTCATATTCTGCAATGTCTTAACTATGAACAATGTCATATCATTCTACTATTATTTAAACCATCTCTTTATTTGCCAATCTGAAATGGGATAAATTGACAGCACACTAACCATTGATACTTATGAGTTCTTGATCTGTAATCCAATGGTGTCGTGAAGCTGCCAACTCCTTCACAATGTCATTTCCTGCCATGTCTTGACCTGAACAATACCATATTGTGTTAATGCAATTTAAACCGTGTCACTTTATTCGTCAGTAAGAAATGCGATGAATTGTCAGCATTGATACTTCTATGTGCAAAACCTGTCATCTGTCTGCTTGTTTATCTTTCAGAGTGAGGAAGATATAAGTGTTGAACAAGTGTAGTCTCATCATCTTGCTCAGCTGCTTGCACTGCAGCTCCCCGGCAGGGCTAACCTTTCTTGAACTCTATTTAAGTGCTGTCGGTTTTGTACATTATTTTGCCGGCGTGTTTATTTGCACTGGTGGCGATCTTTGATGCCCAGTGTATGTAATCTGCTGTCTGCTTGTGCTTTATTATCATAGTGGCGAACTTTGATGCCCAGTGGATGTAATATGTCGTAATTTATTTATTGTATAGTCTAGGTGTTTTCTTATTCACGATGCTGCAGTTATTTTACTGTATATATCATGTCTTCGCAGTAAACCAGCCAAACCGTAAAATTACGGTACATAATCGGGCCGTCGTGCAATCATGATGTATGATCCGCATCATGGGCCCCGTCATCTTGGTCCATTAAAAGGCCAAAAGTAAACTGGCCCACTAGTAGATTTGGGCCTTTAATAGGCCGAGTAACCCCCGGCCCTCTTTTCGCAAGAAAACTCAATGGGCTTTTAGGAGGCTGAGAAGTAGGTTGGGCTTGAAACGTGCCGAACAGCTCACGGGCCGGCAGCATCCCGAAATGGACCCCGGCCCATGATTGTGCGAATCAAATCATGGGCTTTTAACATACCAAAATTGTCTCGGTCCTTGTTTGGCCCAATCAGATATCGGCTGCGAGCAGGCGGATGCAAACCGGGCCATAGTTAGGCCCAACTATATGACGAGCTTTTAATAGGCCGAAATTAATATAGGGCCGAAATGTTAAACGGGCCCTTAACAGGCCGAAACTAATATCAGGCGGAATTACTAAATGGGCCTTTAGCAAGTGGGCCCAAAAGCATAGCGTCCAGTTGACGGACCGAATCTGATATGGGCCATAATTTAGCCCAAAGCCTCTTAATGGACCGGACCTGATCTGGGCCGTAATTTGGCCCAGAACGTGGTAGGCTTTTAACGGGCCGGATCTCATATGGGTCATTATTAGGCCCGAAACATGGCAGGCCATTAATGTACTAGATCAAATATGGGCCGACATTTGGCCCAAAACATGGCAGCCAGTTAATGGGCCGGCCTACTAGGGTCCTCAAAATCTTGTGGGCCTACAGCTGGGCCGGCCCATTAATGTCGGCGAAATCTCGTGGGCCTTTAGCAGGGCCGACCCATTATGATCCGCAAAAATCTTGTGGGCCTTTACCCGGGAAGGCCCATTATGGCACACCAAAATCTTGTGGGCCTTTACCTGGGCCGGCCCATTATGGCCCACAAAATCTTGTGGGCCTTTAGCTGGGCCAGCCCATTATGGTCCGCAAAATCTCATGGGCCTTTAGCTGGGCCGACCCATTATGGTCTGCAAAATCTTGTGGGCTTTTAGTTGGGCCGGCCCATTTAAACTTGATGGGCTGGTCCACATGTCAACATATCATAGGCGCGTCTCGCCCATTGGATGAGTGACACCTGTGCCAACGCGGACCTGACACGTGTCTCCTCCAACTAATGATGATTTTACACGTGGAAAATCCCCATTGGTCGGGGCTGTTAAAGGGTTATCAGATCCAAAACCCGACCCGATAGCTTAACAGCGTTCCGTTACGGTGGATGCCACGTGTCAGTCACCCTTGACGAAAGCACTTCTGTGACGCGCGATTTATCGTCATGGAAGTGGACACTTCTATGATGATAATTTTGTTAATGTCATGGAACACTTCTACGACAGCACATGTATGACTATCTTGATTCTGTCATAAAATCGTCATGGATGTACATGCATGAAAAAATGCGACCTACTGTGACAAACACGTATCATCATGGAAGTGTATTTTTTTTGTAGTGCATATTCATCCTACGCCTCCTACGGATTGATAAACCTTAGGTCATCCACTTGAGAGAAATCTGCTACTGTGCTACAAACCTGTGCACTTGCAGGCCCAACAACGTCTACAAGAAGAAGGTTGTGTAGTAGACATCAAGCTCTTTTCTGGCGCCGTTGCCGGGGAAGGTGAGTGCTTAAAGGTATGTCTTTAGATCTTGCAATCGAATCTTTTTGTTTCTTGTTTTATCACTAGTTTATTCTATAAAAGAAAACTACAAAAAAATGGAACTAAGTTTCTCTCATACGCTTCATCTTTTTAATATCTTTCGTAAGTGTGATGAAAAGGAAAATTGTGCTCAAGTGCTAGAAGAAGAAGTCTATAAAGTGTTTGGCACTAGATCTTTGTATGATGAGCATGATTGCAATGTTGTTAGTATGAATTCCTTGAATATCCATGATGCTAATGATATGCAAAGCCACAAGCTTGGGGATGCTATGTTTGATGAAGATGATATGTTTAGTCCCCTAAGTTTTGATGAGAATATTTATTATGATGAAAGCATGCCTCCTATTTATGATAATTATAATTATGAAAGTGGATTTGGAGAGGTCATGACTTTATTTAGTGATGAATCCACTATTTCGGAAGAGGTTCCAATTGATTATGAGAACAAAGTTGCTATCTATGATGATTATTGTGATGACTTGTATGCTTTTAAGAATAATGATAACCGTGAAACTTGTCATCATCATTTTAGTTTTCAATTGGATTATGCCTTACATGATAATTATTTTGGTGAGTTTGCTCCCACTACTATTCATGAGAAGAAATTTGCTTATGTGGAGAGTAATAAAATTTATATGCTAGTAGATCATGAAAAGAATGCTTTAGGTGCTGGTTATATTGTTGAATTCATTCATGATGCTGTTAGGAATTGCAATAATATCAAGTTTCCTCTCTATGTGCTTAAAGTTTTGAAGTTATGCTTGTTTTGCCTTCCCATGCTAGTTGATTTTTATTCCCATAAGTTGTTTGCTCACAAAATCCCTATGCATAGGAAGTAGGTTAGACTTAAATGTGCTAGTCATATGCTTCATGATGCTCCCGTTATGTTTCAATTCTTATCTTTTTTTGTGAGCATCATTGTCATCATCATGCCTAGCTAGAAAGGCATTAAAAAAGCGCTTGTTGGGAGACAACCCAATAATTACCTTTACTGTTTTTGTGTTTCCACATGATTATGCTACTGTAGTAATCATGTTTTATAGCTTTTGTTTAAATAAAGTGCCAAGTAAGACCTTTAGGATACCTTACGGTGATGGTTGTGTTGATCCTGCTGAAAATCAGAAACTTTTGAATTCAGTAAATTAGTTTTGATTATTCACATAAACGTGATTTTGATATAATTCATTTTGCTCTGGATTGCTACAAAAAAAATTCAGGTCTTCCGAATTTGGTAGGATTTTTGGAGTTCCATAAGTATACGTTTTATACAGATTACTACAGGCTGTTCTGTTTTTGACAGATTCTGTTTTCTATGTGTTGTTTACTTATTTTGATGAATCTACGAGTAGTATCGGAGGGTATGAACCATAGAGAAGTTGGAATACGGTAGATATTACACCAATATGAATTTATAATGAGTTCACAACAGTACCTAAGTGGTGGTTTTATTTTCTTATACTAACGGAGCTTACGAGTTTTCTGTTGAGTTTTGTGTTGTGAAGTTTTCAAGTTTTGGGTAAAGATTCGATAAACTATGGAATAAAGAGTTGCAAGAGCCTAAGCTTGTGGATGCCCAAGGCAGCCCAAGTTAATATTCAAGGACGACCAAGAGCCTAAGCTTGGGGATGCCCCGGAAGGCATCCCCTCTTTCGTCTTCGTCTATCGGTAACTTTACTTGGAGCCATATTTTTATTCACCATATGATATGTGTTTTGCTTGGAGCGTCATTTTCTTTTATTAGTATTTGCTTGCTATAATTTAGAACAATTTTTTGCATCTTTAGTTTTAATAAAAATGTCAAGGATAGCCTTTACTATGCTTATTTTGCAAGTTTACATGTTGCTGTTAGAAAACAGAAAGTTTACCGTTGTTGCAAAAATTCCCTAGAAAAGTCAGAGAATGATATAAGGTTGAAACTTTTGCATATTGAGCTACGATAAATCTTCTACAGCGTAGTATTTCTCTCATAGTTTTTGGAATTAGGGAAGTATGATGAATCTTGCATTCTTTACAGACTATACTGTTTTGGCAGATTGCTGTTATGTTTGCATTGTTTGCATAAGTTTGCATTTAATGATTCTATTTGAGGATAGGAGTATTAAATATATAGAGTAATTTAGTATGCAATGTTGAATAATAATTTTAGTGATTTGTTACAATAGAAAATGATAAGGTTTTTGCATTGGTTTATACTAACTTATCTCACGAGTTCTTGTTAAGTTTGTTGTGGATGAAGTTTTTCAGATTTAGGAAACCGAGATATAAAAGGAATTAGTGAGACACAAAAGCTCAAGCTTGGGTGTCGGTGTCAAAACCGGCGGATCTCGGGTAGGGGGTCCCGAACTGTGCGTCTAGGCGGATGGTAACAGGAGACAAGGGACACGATGTTTTACCCAGGTTCGGGCCCTCTTGATGGAGGTAAAACCCTACGTCCTGCTTGATTAATATTGATGATATGGGTAGTACAAGAGTGGATCTACCAAGAGATCAAGGAGGCTAAACCCTAGAAGCTAGCCTATGGTATGATTGTTGTATATATATTTATCGACTAGCCTGGCCTCGGTTTATATAATGCACCAGAGGCCTAGGATAACAAGAGTCCTAAGCCGAATCGCCGGTGGGGAGGAGTCCTTGTCTTGATCGCCAAGTCTTGTAGAATCTTCCTTGTATGCGGCACTGTCCGGATGGCCCATGAGTATACGGCCGTGGGGTCCTCGGTCCAATCTAATAGATCGGGAGATGACGTGGTGAGTACCCCTAGTCCGGGACACCGTCGAGAGCCCCTGAACCGGTCTTCGTTAGGGACGCCTCGATTCTTCGAACTGTTCTTCATCTTCGGTCATCGGTCTTGAAAACTGGTTCAACAAATCTTCTCATCTTCTATCTTGAGGATCGCCGAAATGCATTCGACGAGTTTACACGTCGGGTATCCGAGGAGCCCCTTTAAGTTTCCGGCCTTTATCAATGCCTTGTTATTTTTATGCCACACCTCGGGTTTGAAGTTGTTCCCAGGCGGCAGTGTCCTCTTGCGTCCGAGCGCCAACGCCGGACTGCATTCGAGGTATCTTTTGCAGCCGAGCACCAATGCCGGACTGCTTCCCAGTTCAAACACTGGACTATGTATCCGAGCTCCAACGCCGGACTGTATCCGAGGTGTCGTAAATCACCTTGGTTCAAAGAAGTTTTAAGGAGTTTAGCCGAGCTTAATGCCAGAAATGCCCTCTATGGAGCCAGCCACTAGTGCCCGAGCTTTATGCCGAACTGCTTCCGAGGTGGTGCACCACCCTGAATGTGGGCCGATTTTTGTCAATATTTTTGATCGGTGCAATTTCTTCTCTGCCGAGATATATAGCTAGTAGCCCTCAAGGTGGGTATCGGTCTAAAACCCGAGATGCACATGAAGGATGACATACGACCGCTGATCCCCATAGCCGCTGAGACTCAGGTTGATTTGCAAAATCGGTCTAAGGATCAAGTCCTAGCTCGGCAGAATACTTCGGGACACAAAAAGCGGCGTGCTCAGTCCTCGAGACTCAGGTTGGGTGCGGCCGACCAACCTGAGGATCAAAATCTCCTCGTAGATATTACACTTAAAATTTTCGCATTGGACAGAAATGCATTAGCCCCAAACATCGGGTCGGGTGGCAACACCGAGATCGAGGATCG
This sequence comes from Aegilops speltoides, assembly GCA_021437245.1. Classification (NCBI taxonomy): domain Eukaryota; kingdom Viridiplantae; phylum Streptophyta; class Magnoliopsida; order Poales; family Poaceae; genus Aegilops; species Aegilops speltoides. The sequence goes on from CM038144.1 coordinate 361,169,195, forward strand.
ATGTGCCCTTTAATATTTGTAAATAATAAGCCCGAAGCCCAGTAGCCCCCGAGCCTTAATGCGGGCACGGGTGGCCGAATTAAGGATCAATATCCATAGTAAAATCACAAATTATGTGTAATGACTCTATGTATCCAAGTACTTTACGTCATTTAATGCTCGGATCCGCATTGTACAAAACTTTGTTGACCGACCATCGGCTTCCACCTCCTCGGCCAGTAGCCGAGGAGTGTTTGTCTAACTTTATAAAGCCTTTATGAGGGCACAGATTTACGACAAACAAGGCAATCTGGCCATACGGTTTTATAAACAAAGGTGCGCGGAGAGATCTGTTATATTACTGTTTAACAGAAGAAATGTCTTCCAAAGAAAATAGTCCCGCTATCGGTTCCTTTCTTTGGGTTGTCATGCTAAGCATGATCATAAAACCTCAGCTCCAATGTAAGGGCAAAATATCGAGGATTTAGTTTGGGAGGCTAGTTAATAGCCCCCGGTAGTGTTCGGCGACAGTCGAGGTCAAGCCGTAAACACTTCGGCCAATGTTATGAATGGCCTGTTATTTAACATAGTCATCGGATCACTGACTAGTTTCGGCTTTCTCCACTGAGGTGCTTAACCATGTGAGCTGGAAGCACAATCGTAGTGGTTCTCCCTTTGCACGCCTAGCCGAACAAAACGGAACATAGGAAGAAGTGCAGGAGCCGGGCAACCCAACTATTGACCGAAGACACAATTCAAAACCGATGCATATATAGCAATATCTGTGAATGTTTTTGCCGAATCCCGAAAAGGAGTACGGCGTTGCACTGCGAGACTAATGCTGGAAAAGCACAAATAGTGTAAAAGTGCCAAAAAGCTTGGAAAACCAAGAAACGTCATTAAAAACATGACGTCCGAACAAGATCAAGTGTTCGGTGCCAATCCGAAAATTGGACTTTAGAGAAAAAAGGGCTTCTGTCGTGCTTTAACATGACACATCCTATCTCAAGACTTCAAGCAGGTCAGCCTACGGCTTCAGTATCCCATCCCGAAGGCGGAGTACTTCTCATTAGGCCAGTTTAGAAAACTAAACTCTAGCGGTTTTGAGAGAGAAATTAGGCTCCCCGGCTAGTGACCGCACACTCGTGTTGACAAAAGGAGTGATAAATAATAAAAACTTTGCAACGACTAAGAAGAAAAACACTTAGTATAAAACGGCTCAAATAAACATAAGAGCCCCCAAGTGACTTGGGTAAAAGTTGACTATATAATGTAAGGTGACATGTAAAATGCCTTCTAGCCGGATTGTAGATCGTTTGTCGTAGCGGACCTTTTCGCTTCAACCTCTGGACCCAATAGTGCGAGTGTGTCCAATACCCTCGCGTTATAAAAACCGGGGCATGCGTGGAGACCAGCGCACGGGCCATTAGTGCTTTATCGGACAAGTGCCCAACTAGTTATGTTATATTACATGGTTAGTAAGAAACATCTTCCAGGAGAATAGTTCCGTTAAGGGTTCCTTTCTCAGGAGGCATGCCCTAAAGTGCATGTCCGGCTCAAAAGAGCAGAAAAACATCGGGGCAGGTAAATGAATAGGTAAGAAATCATCTTTTAGTTCACCGACCGAGTATTCCCTTAAGAACGCTTAGCGGCTTCACCGGTCTGAGGTACACATCCGGTGACCGGCAAGTAATAATCGCAGAGGTGCTCCTTTACCACCTAGCTGAACAATCGGGAATGTAGGGGTAAGCACAGGAGCCAGGCAACCCAGCTTGGCAAAAACTTAAGTCATATCGATGCATATAATGGCGAATAAAAGGTACATCCGGAAGTGTGACACATGTGTTGGGCATAAAGCCCGCATTAATAAGCTTCTGTTAAAGAAGCCCCCAGGTATAATGAGCGCGGGTAGCGCGTCAAGTGTGTGCAAACAAAGTTTGGACAAGGAAAAATTTTACAAGCAACTTTTTTTCAAAAAAGTATAATGCTTGGTCGAACCGAACACAAGTTAGAAATTTAAAACTTTGAGCATGAAGGCAACTTAGCTGGTTAATGTGTTCGGTATTGGCGACGCGGTCCGAGCTTGATGCGGGACAAGGTTCCATCCCCCAAGCCGGTCCTGAGGTGGCGGAGCAAAGACGCAGACCGGCGGATTGACGCCGAAGTCCCCGGATCATTTTCCTGTGCACAAAAAATAGTGCAAACGGGAGATAATAGTAATAATGATAATTAAAAAAAATTGTTGCATAATGAATAATTTATGCAAAGTGAGTAATAAAAGAAATATGGCCTGGCGCCGAGGTCGATGTCGATAAAGGGCGTCGGCGTGATGCGGTAAAGGCGTGGCAAAGCCTGAATTCACAGGTCGGTCCGTGCTCCGGATGCGGCATTCGCCTGACTATGTACGGAGACTGACCAAACCATCATGCGACCGTCGTTAATGCGGCCACCATTTGATAGACCTGTGAACATATGATGGACAAACTAGAGTAATAATTCCTTGGGAAAAATGAACCCAAACAAGCAAAAAATATTAGGATTAATAGCACCTGGTTTATTTGTTGTAGCAATCCGAAGGAGGATGATGCTGGCAAAGGTTGACTTGCCGAGGCAAAGCTCTCGGTCTAGCTAATCGTGACGAAGCTGGTCGGCTAGTGACGCCGAAGTGTCCGGAGTAGGTTGATGAAGAGATGATGAATCCTCTGGTCCAGCCGAGATGTCGAAGTAGTTCGGCGTGATGGACACCGGCTTGAAGGAGCAGCGCAGCGCGCCCTGCCGATGCAGGTCGTGACGTGGTCGATGCCGGCTTGATGAAGCGACCGTGCGGCGATGCCGATATTCCCGCTCCGTGTAATCCGTGGGGCGGCGATGTTGATGATGATTTGTTCTTCGCGATGCCGGACTCTTGTTCGGCTTGCCGAGATGATGATCCAAAGAAGTTGAGCTCGGCTCAACAAAGTGACGACGTGTCTAGCGCAGGTCGGTAGCCGTGGAGCAATATTGCCGGACTGGTTTGACACCAGCAATGATGTTGAAGATCATGTTCAAAAGATCTTAAGGTTAGTGGGATGTGTTTGGGAACAATACACAATATCCCATACAAAACTTCCTTCAAAAGGATGTCGAAATCCCGTTCATAAAAAGATGAATTCGGGTCGGATTCGTTCTCGCGCAGAAAACAGACCCGAAAAGTGATGCACTAATCGGAACGTTCCCGGAGTTCTGACGGTCGGATCGAGCTGAAATTTGGAGGGGTGGTAGATATAGGAATTCCGCAGCATACCAACAGTTGGATCTTCCAAAGGACGTCCGAGCTAGAAGCTGGACACCACGCCCTAAACTCGTCCAGATTCCCGTCCAAATTTGACAGGGCTCCGGTATATCGTGGATTGCCAGAGATTCCTCCATCGGAACTCGACGAAATTTTCCAGGGTTGTTGTAGACTCGATTCCGCACAATTCCACCAAAGCGATCGTCAAAGCGATACCCGAGGAGGTGGTGGCAGCAGATACGAGTTCGGTGTCCAGAAAAACAGCACGGTCGCTTGAGGGCAATGTTGACGTTGAGCCCCTGAGCTCCTTGGATGATTCCTCCATGATCTTGATAGAGATCGGAGTTGATGTTGATGAAGGCCCTCATCCGGACATGACGATTGGAGGTAGGGCGCGGTCCTTCGTCAAACCAAGGGGACCAGTCGAGCTGGTGACGAAGTTGCCGAAGTCGCAGTTGATCTGCAGGCGAGCCATCGATCCTTTTTTCGATCACACAGCGGAACTCTCAATGAAAGCACCAATGTCGTTGTCAAAACCGGCGGATCTCGGGTAGGGGGTCCCAAACTGTGCGTCTAGGCGGATGGTAACAGGAGACAAGGGACACGATGTTTTACCCAGGTTCGGGCCCTCTTGATGGAGGTAAAACCCTACGTCCTGCTTGATTAATATTGATGATATGGGTAGTACAAGAGTAGATCTACCACGAGATCAATGAGGCTAAACCCTAGAAGCTAGCCTATGGTATGATTGTTGTATATATATTTATCGACTAGCCTGGCCTCGGTTTATATAATGCACCAGAGGCCTAGGATAACAAGAGTCCTAGCCGAATACGCCGGTGGGGGAGGAGTCCTTGTCTTGATCGCCAAGTCTTGTAGAATCTTCCTTGTATGCGGCACCTGTCCGGACTGGCCCATGAGTATACGGCCGTGGGGGTCCTCGGCCCAATCTAATAGATCAGGAGATGATGTGGAGACCCCAAGGCACCCCGAGATAATATTTCAAGAAGTCTCAAGCATCTAAGCTTGGGGATGCCCCGGTAGGCATCCCACCTTTCTTCTTCAACAATTATCGGTTAGTATCGGTTAAACCTAAGTTTTCGCTTCTTCACATGAGTTGTGCTATCCTTGCAATGTCATTTTATTTCGCTTTGCTTGCTGTTCGAATAAGATATCAGGATCTAAAATTCTTAAATGAGAGAGAGTCTTCACATAGTTACATAATTATTTAACCACTCATTGATCTTCACTTATATCTTTTTGGAGTAGTTTGTCATTTACTCACGTGCTTCACTTATATCCTATAAGTAAATGGTTGAATGAGTTGAATGTCATAAATCTGAAATTTTATATGTTTCATTTGCTTATCCAATGGGGAGTAATGACTTCACATCTAAGAAGTAGAGGTTGTAAATTTATTGAAGGTTAGCAAGCATTGTATTGGTCATTTGAACAATTCATGAAAGAATATTGAAGAAAGAGAAATTTCACATATAAATATACTATGTTGGACATCTTTTATAATTGTGAGCGCTCATTAGAGTATGACATGCTAAAGAGTTGATGTTGGACAAGGAAGACAACGTAATGGGTTATGTTTTCTCACATCTCAGTTAAAGTATATTGTCATGGATCGTCCAACATGTTGAGCTTGCCTTTCCCCCTCATGCTAGCCAAATTCCTTGCACCAAGTAGAGATACTACTTGTGCTTCCAAATATCCTTAAACCCAGTTTTGCCAAGAGAGTCCACCATACCAGCTATGGATTGAGTAAGATCCTTCAAGTAAGTTGTCACGTTGCAAGCAATAAAAAATTGCTCTCTAAATATGTATGACTTATTAGTGCAGAGAAAATAAGCTTTATATGATCATGTGATATGGAAGTAATAAAAGCGACGGACTGCATAATAAAGGTTCATATCAACGGTGGCAATATAAAGTGACATTCTTTTGCATTAAGATTTTGTGCATCCAACCCTAAAAGCACATGACAACCTCTGCTTCCCTCTGCGAAGGGCCTATCTTTTGCTCTGTGTATTTTACTTTATGCAAGATTCAATTTGATCTTCACCTTTCCCTTTTTCATTTTATCCTTTGGCAAGCACCTCGTGTTAGAAAGATCCTGATATATATATATATATATCCAATTGGATGTAAGTTAGCATGAACTATTATTGTTGACATCACCCAAATGTAAATACGTTGGGAGGCGAAATTATAAGCCCCTATCTTTCTCAGTGTTCGATTAAAACTCCATAACCATAAGTATTGCATGAGTGTTAGACATTGTAGAAGACTATATAATAGTTGAGTATGTGGAGTTTGCTAAATCAAAGCTCTGACATAGACCCTTCCTGAAAATTGGATGAATTGTAATTGTTTGATGACTGTGAATGAAGTTTGCTAGTTTTCAAGAAAGTTTATGGTTTATGCTTTAACATGCGAATAACTTGTTACTTGATCTTGAGAAGTTTTATGAGATGAACTACTATTATGACATATAATGATGGTAGAATAGGTGATTGAAATTATCATTGATCAAACTTGTGCACCTGCTAGCATTCACACTTCATAAATTCTTTCTTTTATCATTTACCTACTCGAGGATGAGCAGAAATTAAGCTTGGGGATGCTAATACGTCTCCAACGTAACTATAATTTATGAAGCATTCATGCTATTTTATTATCCGTTTTGAATGTAAATGGGCTTTATTATACACTTTTATATTATTTTTGGGACTAACCTATTAACCGGAGGCCCAGCCCATATTGTTGTTTTCCTGCCTATTTCAGTGTTTCGAAGAAAAGGAATATCAAACAGAGTCCAAACGTAATGAAACCTTCGGAAAAGTTATTTTTGGAACAGAAGATATCCAGGGAACTTGGAGTGCAAGCCAGGGAAGCTTCGAGGAGGCCACGAGATAGGGGACCCTCGTGGGCCCCTCGTGGCTCCCCCGACCGACTTCTTTCGCCTATATATTCCCATATACCCTAAAACCATCAGAAAAAAGATAGATCAGGAGTTCCGCCGCCGCAAGCCTTTGTAGCCACAAAAAACATCTCAGGAGCCCGTTCCGGCACCCTGCCGGCAGGGGGATCCCTCACCGGTGGCCATCTTCATCATCCCGGCGCTCTCCATGACAAGGAGGGAGTAGTTCACCCTCGGGACTGAGGGTATGTACTAGTAGCTATGTGTTTGATCTCTCTCTCTCTATCTCTCTCTCTCTCTCTCTCTCTCTCTCGTGTTCTCTCTATGGCACGATCTTGATGTATCGCGAGCTTTGCTATTATAGTTGGATCTTATGATGTTGCTCCCCCTCTACTCTCTTGTGATGAGTTGAGTTTTCCCTTTGAAGTTATCTTATCAGATTGAGTCTTTAAGGATTTGAGAACACTTGATGTATGTCTTGCCGGGCTTATCTGTGTGACAATGGGATATCACGTGATCCACTTGATGTATGTTTTGGTGATCAACTTGCGGGTTCCGCCCATGCACCTATGCATAGGGGTTGGTACACGTTTTTGTCTTGACTCTTCGGTAGAAACTTTGGGGCACTCTTTGAAGTACTTTGTATTGGTTTAATAGATGAATCAGAGATTGTGTGATGCATATCGTATAATCATGCCCACGGATACTTGAGGTGACAATGGAGTATCTATGTGACATTAGGGTTTTGGTTGATTTGTGTCTTAAGGTGTTATTCTAGTATGAACTCTATGATAGATTAAACGGAAAGAATAGCTTCGTGTTATTTTACTACGAACTGTTGAATAGATCAAGCAGAAAGGATAACTTTGAGGTGGTTTCGTACCCTACCATAATCTTTTCGTTTGTTCTCCGCTATTAGTGTCTTTGGAGTGACTCTTTGTTGCATGTTGAGGGATAGTTATATGATCCAATTATGTTATTATTGTTGAGAGAACTTGCACTAGTGAAAGTATGAACCCTATGCCTTGTTTCCTACCATTGCAATACCGTTTATGCTCACTTTTATCATTAGTTACCTTGCTGTTTTTATATTTTCAGATTACAAAAACCAATATCTACTATCCACATTGCACTTGTATCACCATCTCTTCGCCGAACTAGTGCACCTATACAATTTACCATTGTATTGGGTGTGTTGGGGACACAAGAGACTCTTTGTTATTTGGTTGTAGGGTTGCTTGAGAGAGACCATCTTCATCCTACGCCTCCTACGGATTGATAAACCTTAGGTCATCGACTTGAGGGAAATTTGCTACTGTCCTACAAACCTGTGCACTTGCAGGCCCAACAACATCTACAAGAAGAAGGTTGTTGTCGGTGTCAAAACCGGCGGATCTCGGGTAGGGGGTCCCGAACTGTGCGTCTAGGCGGATGGTAACAGGAGACGAGGGACACAATGTTTTTACCCAGGTTCAGGCCCTCTCGATGGAGGTAATACCCTACGTCCTGCTAGATTAATATTGATGATATGGGTAGTACAAGAGTAGATCTACCACGAGATCAATGAGCCTAAACCCTAGAAGCTAGCCTATGGTATGATTGTTGAGATGTAATGTTGTGTCCTACGGACTAAAGCCCTCCGGTTTATATAGACACCGAGAGGCTAGGGTTACACAGAGTCGGTGACAATGGTAGGAGATCTACATATCCAGATTGCCAAGCTTGCCTTCCACGCCAAGTAAAGTACCTTCCGGACACGAGCCGAGTCTTCAATCTTCTATCTTCGTAGTCCGGGAGTCCGCGGATATTGATAGTCCGCTATCTGGACACCCCTAGTCCAGACTCCTCAAGAGTAACACGAACCAGGCTTCAATGACGATAAGTCCAGCGTGCTTGTAGTCTTGGCGTTGCAAGGCGGGTTCTCCTTTGAATTCCATGTTCTGCGGACGGTGTCCGCTTTACCTCGAATATCGTGCTCCTTGGCTTCTCGCCAAATTATGGCCCTCTTCCACGCTGCCGCACGAATGCGAAAAGCCAGGAGTCTTTACATTTCACCCCTGGTTGTGCGGGTCACCAGCCTATTAAAGGGGCAGGGATCCAGATCCAAACCGCACCATCTTCCTCCCGCGTATACCCATCGAAGCGCCTCTGACTCTGAAATCCATTCCACCATGGATCGTCAACGCGGCTCTTCCTCACGCGCTCCCAGCCCATCGCCGGGGGATTGGAGGAGGTGCTCTATTTCGCACAACGAGCTAGTAAAGCTCCAAACAGAGGGATGGCTTCCTCCAGCCTTCATGGTTCCGGTCCGAGCCGGACTGGTTACTTATCGAGGAGGGAGCCAGGCGGAGGACACCCCAAGCCCCAACAGGGGGGAGCGGGTGTGCTTTGTCCCTTATCTAATAAGGGGGCTCGGGTTTCCAATACACCCGTTCCTCCGCGGGCTCCTGAAGTTCTACGGACTTCAGCTCCATCACCTCACGCCCGCTTCTGTGTTGCACATCGCGGGCTACGTAGCTCTTTGCGAGCTATTCCTGGGCATCGAGCCCCATTTCGCATTGTGGAAGAGGCTATTCTGCCTCGTACCCCGTTCTCACCAGGGGTCCATATATCAAGTGGGCGGCGCCAAATATGGCGATCATTTGGGACCGGATACCTATCCGCACCCCTAAGAGGGCGTCCAAGGCGGCCCTCGGAGTGGTTTTATATAGTAGACGCCCGTTGCCCACCCAGTCCGGATTGGCCTCCGGAGTTTGATGCTGCTCCCTTGAAGAAACGCCACGGTGGCGCCCATGAGCCCCGTTTGGAGGAAGACAAGAGCGTCCATTACTTGATGGGCGGATAAGATTAATGGCTCATTCGGCTTGACCATGTTTGGAGTCATGGCGGCGTGCATCAGCGGGTGCAGCCGCTGCAATCTGAGGCCACCCCATGTAGGATTTCAACGGGAAGACGATGCTACCGGCATGGCGCAGAAGGGTCGGACTCGACCGAGGATCCGTGAAGATCCTATCCGCCTGTACAAGGGGGAAGGAGGATTTCCTTCGTCCGAACCCCGTGAATGGGTTTTCTATGGTCAATCCCAGAGGATGGGTAAGCGAATGCCTCGAAAGGGCCTTTACCCGTATTTTCGAAGTTTAAGCTTCTTATATTACGTCTTCGGCGCAGAGTTTACGCCGGACCGTGGAGGACATGGTGAGTCCGCCCACGCCCGAGGACCCGGAAGGATCCACGGTCCGCCTCCAAGAGGATCCGGACCTTGGGGTGGAGCTAATCGACGGGGTGTATCACCAACTAAGCATTGATGATGCGCTGGTCGCCATTACGGCGGACTACCCCGGGCTGAGTTCAGCATCCCAGGTGACCAAGAGCGAAGTCCGGACACCGTTATTTTATCCTTGCCTATTCTGACCTTCGCGAACGATGGCATTTTGCAGAAGCGCTATTACGGCAGAAGCGAACTGCGGCGCGCCGACTTCTGAGGTCGGCCGAACCAGCAGGAGGAAAAGGGCGCCGCTGGCGGAAACGTCGCCGCAGAGGTATAGCTCGCTTTTGACCTTTCTGAGCAACGTTCCGAGGAAACTTCTAAGTGCTCATGATCTTCATAGGAGAAAAAGCGCTCGGCGGACAGAGAGCACAGGAATTCCCCCCCAATCAACTCCCGCCAGGCTCCAACGCCCGGACTGGAGGGGGAGGCAAGCGCAAGACGCGAACCGGATCCTACTCCAACGGAGGATACCGACAGACTGTCCGCCACAACGTCGGAGGTGGAGAGCACTATGAATCATAGACGCCACGGACAGTTCTTCAAGAGCGTGCTTTTCCCGAGGCATTGGATGCCTTTAAAAGGGGACGCGATCTCCGGGCTGCCCAAAATGGTTTTACGAGGCCGCAGGCGGTATGTTAAAGACATACGGGTAAGGGAATTTTAATGGTTGTATACACAAGAGCCCCGAGACTTAAATTAGTTATGTTAACTGATTTAAGGATCATGTAAACTTTCTGGCTCTTAACGAGAAGAACGCCCAGCTGTCCCGGGAGCTGCAAGATTGCAAGGCCCAACTTGGGGCCGCACTTGCTGCCGCAGGAGGAGATGGAAAGACCCCTCCTGGTAACACATTTGTATAAATAAATATAAGCGCTGTGCGGCGTGCGCACGAGTCTAATAACGACACTGTAGGTGCTGCCAAACAAGATCCGGACAGGCAATCGCTGCTACGCCAGCTAAAAGCCGGCGAAAATGTGCTGAACAGGGTTCAGCAGGAAAGGAACAAGCTTCAAGATGCCAATGCCAAGCTCGGAGAGGAGCTGAAAGGTGCACAGGCCGAGCTGTCCGGCTCTGTTAAGGAGAATCAACGGCTTCATCGCAGCATCTATAGTAAGTGCTTGAGCGAACTCTCTTAGGAAGAAGAGTTCGGCGAGGAAGCGATTTGACGTGATATGTCTTGTAGGTATACTCATGGGCCATCCTGCGGAGGAAATGCCCGTATCAATGGGTGATCAACTTCCCGAACTGTTGCGACTGTGTGAACGAGTTCGGCAGGCAATGAGTGGCGTCGTACAGGCTTTATGGCCATCCCTCGTCCCGCCCGAGGGCCTCGGGGAGCTTGCAGAGAAGCTACAGGGAGTGTGGCAGCGCCTCCATTTGTGGAAGGTTTCGGCCTGCCGTCAAGGTGCCAGGGAGGCTTGGGCCATGGTGAAGACGCGGTACAAGAAGGCGGATCCCAACCATATGGCCGAAGTTGGACCGGTGGGGTCCGACGGGAAGGAGATCCCTGTGAGTTTAGTGTACAACCAGGTAGAATTGGCTGCTAAATTTTCCCAACGGGACTGTAAGCTAGACAGCCTGTTAGACGGGATTGAGGAGGAATACAATCAATAAATTTGACAATGTATGTTATCCTTTAAAAATGACATGTGAAATTCCTTCTAGCTGGATTGTAGATCGTTTGCCGTTGCCGACCTTATCGCTTCGGCCTCGGGACCCTAGAGTCCGGAGTGTGTCCGAATACCTTTTTGGTTAATAAATAACCGTGGTATGCATGGAGACTAGGCGTAGGGGTCATTAGTGCTTTATCAGGCAAGTGCCCAACTAGTTATGTTATATTACATGGTTAGTAAGAAACATCTTCCAGGGAGAATAGTTCCGTTAAGGGTTCCTTTCGCTGGGGTGGCATGCCCTAAAGTGCATGTCCGGACTGCCAATGGAGCGATAAAACATCCGGGGCAGATGGAAAAAATAGGTAAAAGTCATCTTTTAAATCACCGACCGAATATTCCCTTAAGAACGCTTAGCTTTCGGCTTCACCCGGTCGAGGTACACATCCGGTGACCAGCAATAATAATCGCAGAGGTGCTCCTTTACCACCTAGCCGAACAATCGGGAGCGGGGGTAAGCACAAGAGCCGAGCAACCCAGCTTGGCCAAAACTTAAGTCATATCGATGCATATAATGGCGAGTAAAAGGTACATGTGGAAGCATGACACATGTGTTGGGTATAAAACCCATATGGTTGAGCTTCTGTAAAAGAAGCCCCCGGGAATAACGAAAAGGGTGGCACGTCGTATGTATGCAAAGAATGCGAAAATAGGCCCGAAGGATTTGTTTAATTTTAAAAGGATAAAAAGAGATAAAAGACAGCCAAGTATAAAAGATTGGACGGGGAAGGGGCGAACTCTTAGTCGGCGCTAGGCATAGAATCGCCGGAGGCGGCTCGTTCCATGGGTTCGGCTCGAGTCGGTTGTCCGACGCATTTAAGTGACGGCACGCCCGCCGGTCGAGACTTGATCAATGATGAAGGGGCCTTCCCATCTGGGTTTGAGCTTGTCCTTTTTCTTTTCCGGAAGGCGTAGAACTAGTTCACCAACATTATAGGTCTTGGCCCGTACTTCTCTACTTTGATATCTTCGAGCCTGCTGCTGGTAAAATGCGGAACGAGCCTTCGCGACGTCACGTTCTTCCTCCAATGTGTCCAAGCTGTCCTGCCGATCAAGCTCAGCTTCTCTTTCCTCGTACATGCGCTTTTCGAGGTGAGTCATGAATAATGTCGCAGGCGATCTGCCTCTGCGCCAGATACCATAAAAATGGTGTGAATCCGGTAGTACGGTTAGGCGTTGTCTGCAGCCCACAGAGTACGGAGTCGAGCTCCTCGACCCATTGGGTGTCTGATTTAGTGAGTGACCTCACTAGTCCGGGTTTAATGCCGCTCATTATTAGACCGTTTGCTCTTTCCACTTGACCGTTGGTTTGAGGGTGATAGACTGACGCATAGTCGAGCTTAATGCCCATATTTTTGCACCATGCCTTGACGTCATCGGCTGTGAAGTTCGTGCTGTTATCGGTGATGATGCTATGGGGGACTCCGTAATGGTGTACCACCTCTGATATAAAGTCTATCACTGGTCCGGACTCTGCCGTTTTGACCGGTTTGGCCTCTATCCATTTGGTGAATTTATCCACCATGACCAACAGGTATTTTTTCTTGTGGGTTCCCCCTTTAAGGGGCCCCACCATGTCAAGCCCCTGGACATGACGGCCAGGTAATGGGTATGGTTTTGAGGGCGGTGGGTGGCATATGGCTCTGGTTAGCGAAGAGTTGGCAACCGACGCATCGCTGGACCAAGTCTTGTGCATCTGCCCGAGCTGTTGGCCAATAAAATCCGGTACGGAACGCCTTTCCTACCAGGGCCCGGGCTGCTGCGTGGTGCCCACCTAGTCCGCATGGATTTCAGCCAGAGGTTTCGCCTCTTCTTGGAGATACATCTTTGAAGGACTCGGTAGTACTTTTCTTATAAAGTTCTCCTGATGAACCTTGTAGGCCTTCGATCGCCGGACTATGCAATGGGCCTCATTTTGGTCTTCGGGAGCTCCTGCCTAAGTAAGTAGGCCAGAAAGGTTACATCCACGGGCGATTACTTCCATTATGCCGTGGGCGGATTGTGTTACGTTGTCTGCTGAGTCACCAATTGGTGCGGCTTTCTCCGGTTTGTCGCTACGGACTCCTCTTCCCACGAAGACGGATGGCTTGAAGAGCCGTTCAGAAGATATTTGGAGGGACAACATCACATTTTGCACCGATGCGTGCCAGAATGTCGTCCGCTTGGTTGTTATCTCGGGCTATGTGATGGAATTCAAGTCCTTCAAACCGAGCTGACATTTTCAGGACATCATTACGATATGCTGCCATTTTTGGATCCTTGGCGTCAAAGTCTCCATTTATTTGGGATATTGCGAGGTTTGAATCCCCGTGCACCTCTAGGCGTTGAATGCCCATGGAGACCGCCATCCGGAGGCCATGTAACAAGGCCTCGTATTCGGCTGCGTTGTTGGAGTCCGTGTACATTATTTGAAGTACATCTTGGATCAGATCTCCGTGGGGACGTCGACGACGCCTTGACCCGATCCGCCAACATTTTGGAGCCGTCGAAGTGCATAGTCCAATTGGAGTATGCGCCGTACTCTTTAGGTAGTTCGGCTTCAGTCCATTCAGCGACGAAGTCAGCCAAGACTTGCGACTTTATGGCTCGTCGAGGTTTGTAAGTTATGTCGAATGGCAAGAGCTCAATGGCCCATTTTGCGATCCTGCCCGTTGTGTCGCGGTTATTTATAATGTCATTGAGTGGTACTTCAGAAGCCACTGTTATTGAACACTCTTGAAAGTAGTGCCGGAGCTTCCGGGACGCCATGAACACCGCATATGCTATCTTTTGATAGTGCGGTAACGGATTTGCTTGGGGTTAACACGGTGGATCGTAATACACTGGTTTTTGAAGAGGGAATTTATGCCCTTCTGTTGCTCGTTCGACGACGAGGACAGCGCTCACAACTTGATGTGTTGCAGCGATGTATAACAACATTGGTTCGCCTTGAGTGGGCGCAGCCAGGACCGGATTTGTTGCCAATATGGCCTTTATTTCTTCGAGCCCGGCAGTAGCCGCATACGTCCTCGAAGTGTTCGGTGCGCCTTAGGAGGCGATAAAGAGGCAACGCCTTCTCTCCTAAACGGGAGATAAAACGGCTTAAGGCTGCCACACATCCTGTTAATTTCTGTATTTGCTTGAGGTCCTTTGGGATATCCAAGCGTGTGAGCCGGATCTTGGCGGATTTGCTTGATTCCTCTACCGGATACAATGAAGCCCAGCAGCTTTCCGGCTGGTACGCCAAAACGCATTTCTCGGATTCACAATGTCATATGCTCGAGGTTGTCGAATGTGAGCCTCAAATCGTCTACTAAAGTTTCGACGTGTTTTGTTTTGACGACTCGTCGTCACGTATGCCTCGACTGTTTTGCCTATCTGGGTAGCCAGACATGTTTGAATCATGCGCTGATATGTTGCGCCGGCATTTTTGATTCCGAAGGGCATCGTGTTGAAGCAGAATGGTCCGTATGGAGTGATGAATGTCGTTGCGGCTTGGTCTGCTTCCGCCATCTTGATTTGATGATAGCCAGAGTATGCATCCGTGAAGCACAACGAATCGTGTCTGCCGTGGCATCGATAATTTGATCGATGCGGGGAGAGGAAGGGATCCTTTGGGCAAGCCTTATTGAGGTCTTTGAAGTCGACGCAGAGGCGCCAGATTTGTCCTTCTTTGGTACCATCACCAAATTTGCTAGCCGTCTGGATGTTTGATATCTCTGATGAATCCAGCTTCCAATAACTTGGCTAGCTCTTCTCCCATTGCTTGTCTTTTGGGCTCGGAAAATCGTCAAGAGCCTGTTTGATTGGTTTGAATCCTTTTAGGATGTTTAGGCTGTGTTCGCCAACTGCGAGGATTAGGGCATGTCCGAAGGGTGCCAAAGCGAAGATGTCCCAATTTTCCCAAAGGAATTCGCGGTCTTGGCGTCGACTTGAGGTTCAAGCGTGCCCGATGGAGGCCGTCTTTGTTGGGTCCGTTGGGTGGACCTGAAATTTAACTATCTCATCTGCTGGTTTGAAGGAGGTGGACTTGGATCTTTTATCGAGTATCACGTCGTCCCTGTTTACTGTAGAGCGTAGCGCGGTAAGCTCCTCGGCCGCTAAGGCTTCGGATAGTGCCTCGAGGGCTAGTGCGGCTGTCTTATTTTCGGCCCGGAGTGCTATGTCCGGATCACTGACGAGAGTGATTATTCCGCTGGGCCCAGGCATTTTGAGCTTCATGTACCCGTAATGGGGTATTGCTTGAAAAATTGTGAATGCCTCTCATCCTAATATGGCGTGATAGCCGCTGCTGAACGGGGCTACCTGGAATGTGACTTCTTCGGATCTGTAATTGTCCGGAGAGCCGAACACCACATCGAGTGTGATTTTTCGGTGTGGCGCTTCCGGCTAGGGATTATTCCTCTGAAGGTTGTCTTTGCTTCGCTCGTCTGGCTCAATCGATTTCCATTTTCCGCAGGTTTCCTCGTAAATGAGGTTTAGTCCGCTGCCGCCGTCCATGAGGACCTTTGTCACGAAAAGCCGTCCACTATGGGACTAAGTACCGGTCTTGGTGGGGCTCTGCTAGTTCGAGATGTGGGCTCGTCGCTAGCGCTGAAGGTGATAGCTGTGTTGCTCCATGGATTTGTTGTTGCTACTTGGTCGGCTTTGGCGAGTTCGCGGATTGTTCGTTTTCGCATATTATTTGATGCGAAAGTCTCGAAGACTGTTGACACCGTGCTGGTATTGTTGGAATGGTTTCCCGGAGCCAGAAGCTCTTCGCCACTTTTGGCCACCTGCCGTAATATCCAACAAACTCGAAGGCTATGCGTTGGGATAGCTCCCCCCATATTGTGAAGTTTACAGGGTCCATTGAGCCATCCCTCCAGTACGGTTCCGTTTCCCTTGCTGGGTTTTTGCTTTTTGATTTGTGCATCTGGGGCCTGATTGTGAGGCGCCCTTTTACAGCGGACTGGGTTTGGGGCCGGATTATCCCAGAATTGATTTTCAGTTTTCTGGAAACTTTCCGTCGCACAGTACTTTCGCACTATGGGCGCCAAATCGGTAAAACGTGTAATCTTGCGACGATCGATGGCGTTCAGGATTCCCTTGTCCGTGCAGTTATTGCAGAATATTGAGATTGCGTTCTCCTCTCGGCAGTCCTTTATCCTGTCCATAACCGGGAGGAATCGCCCGATAATGATGTCTTGCTTCCGAGGGCTCTTGCCGAACTAGAGATAAGTCGCATATGTCTGGGCGGGAGGGTGGAACAAAATCCGGATCCTTGCCCATCTTTGGGCTCAATGGCCGAGGGACTTCCGATTTCGGAAGCTTGATTTGCTGGAAACAGCCCAGCGAGTCCGGAGCGACGCATGATTTTAGGTTCAATGCATGATCAGAGTCCGTACCTCCGCGGGAATCTGGCGTGGAGGGTTCGGGAGTCCGGACACAGATTGTTTTCAACAATGGCAACGAGTTGCTGAGTTGTTCTTCTACCACTTCGATGTGGTGGGTAATCTGGGGAGAGTTAATCTCTCTCAGATCGGTTTTAAGCCCAATCTGATTGTAGTTTGTTGCGACTCCCAGGGCGGCGATGCGATCCAAGAGCTCGTTAACAGACGAGAGCTCGATTGGATCCAACTGTTCGGCAGCTTTAGGGCTGACTCGAAGATTGCTTTCGATGACTTGAGAAGTCATTGCCGAAGCGACGGCCGGACAGGCGGTTATAAGGAAACCGCCAAGCCGGATTGTCTGACCGGCGGCCAGGGCCCCTCCGGTGAGAATTCCGTCTTTGAAGACGGGTGAAGGCATCCGCTCTATCGGCGACGAAACAGAGGAACTCTCAATGAAAGCACCAATGTCGGTGTCAAAACCGGCGGATCTCGGGTAGGGGGTCCCGAACTGTGCGTCTAGGCGGATGGTAACAGGAGACGAGGGACACAATGTTTTTACCTAGGTTCAGGCCCTCTCGATGGAGGTAATACCCTACGTCCTGCTAGATTAATATTGATGATATGGGTAGTACAAGAGTAGATCTACCACGAGATCAATGAGGCTAAACCCTAGAAGCTAGCCTATGGTATGATTGTTGAGATGTAATGTTGTGTCCTACGGACTAAAGCCCTCCGGTTTATATAGACACCGGAGAGGCTAGGGTTACACAGAGTCGGTTACAATGGTAGGAGATCTACATATCCGTATTGCCAAGCTTGCCTTCCACGCCAAGTAAAGTACCTTCCAGACACGAGCCGGAGTCTTCAATCTTCTATCTTCGTAGTCTGGGAGTCCGGCGGATATTGATAGTCCGGCTATCCGGACACCCCCTAGTCCAGGACTCCCTTAGTTGTGTAGTAGACATCAAGCTCTTTTCTGGCGCCGTTGCCGGGGAGGTGAGTGCTTGAAGGTATATATTTAGATCTTGCAATCGTATCTTTTTGTTTCTTGTCTTATCACTAGTTTATTCTATAAAAGAAAACTACCAAAAAATGGAACTGAGTTTGTCTCATACGCTTCATCTTTTTAATATCTTTCGTAAGTATGATGAAAAGGAAAATTGTGCTCTACTAGAATAAGAACTCTATAAAGTGTTTGGCACTAGATCTTTGTATGATGAGCATGATTGCAATGTTGTTAGTACGAATTCCTTGAATATCCATGATGCTAATGATATGCAAAGCCACAAGCTTGGGGATGCCATGTTTGATGAAGATGATACGTTTAGTCCCCCAAGTTTTGATGAAAGCATGCCTCCTATTTATGATGATTATAATTATGAAAGTGGATTTGGAGAGTTCATGACTTTATTTAGTGATGAATCCACTATTTCAGAAGAGGTTCCAATTGATTATGAGAACAAAGTTGCTATCTATGATGATTATTGTGATGACTTGTATTCTTTTAAGAATAATGATAACCATGAAACTTGTCATCATGATTTTAGTTTTCAATTGGATTATGCCTCACATGATAATTATTTTGTTGAGTTTGCTCCCACTACTATTCATCAGAAGAAATTTGCTTATGTGGAGAGTAATAAAATTTCTATGCTAGTAGATCATGAAAAGAATGCTTTAGGTGCTAGTTATATTGTTGAATTCATTCATGATGCTACTAAAAATTATTATGAGGAAGGAACATATGCTTGTAGGAATTGCAATAATATCAAGTTTCCTCTCTATGTGCTTAAAGTTTTGAAGTTATGCTTGTTTTGCCTTCCCATACTAGTTGATTTTTATTCCCATAAGTTGTTTGCTCACAAAATCCCTATGCATAGGAAGTCGGTTAGACTTAAATGCGCTAGTCATATGCTTCATTATGCTCCCGTTATGTTTCAATTCTTATCTTTTTTGTGAGCATCATTGTCATCATCATGCCTAGCTAGAAAGGAATTAAAGAAAATCGCTTGTTGGGAGACAACCCAATATTTACCTTTAATGTTTTTGTGTTTCCACATGATTATTCTACTGTAGTAATCATGTTTTATAGCTTTTGTTTCAATAAAGTGCCAAGTAAGACCTTTAGGATAGCTTACGGTGATAGTTGTGTTGATCCTGCTGAAAATCAGAAACATTTGCGCCCAGTAAATTAGTTTTGATTATTCACAGAAACGTGATTTTGATCTGATTCGTTTTGCCCTGTGTTGGTACCCGAATTTCGGAGGTCTCCCTAATTTGGTATGATTTTTGGAGTTCTAGAAGTATACGTTTGATACAGATTACTAAAGATTGTTCTGTTTTTGACAGATTCTGTTTTCTATGTGTTGTTTACTTATTTTGATGAATCTATGAGTAGTATCGGAGGGTATGAACCATAAAGAAGTTGGAATACAGTAGATATTACACCAACATGAATTTAGAATGAGTTCACAACAGTACCTAAGTGGCGGTTTTATTTTCTTATACTAACGGAGCTTACGAGTTTTCTGTTGAGTTTTGTGTTGTGAAGTTTTCAAGTTTTGGGTAAAGATTCGATGGACTATGGAATAAGGAGTGGCAAGAACCTAAGCTTGGGGATTCCCAAGGCACCTCAAGGTAATATTCAAGGAAAACCAAGAGCCTAAGCTTGGGGATGCCCCGGAAGGCATCCCCTCTTTCGTCTTCGTCTATCGGTAACTTTACTTGGAGCTATATTTTTATTCACCACATGATATGTGTTTTGCTTGGAGCGTCATTTTCTTTTGTTAGTATTTGCTTGCTGTTATTTAGAAAAATGTTTTGCAACTTTAGTTTTAATAAAAATGTCAAGGATAGCCTTTACCATGATTATTTTGCAAGTTTACATGTTGCTGTTTGAAAACAGAAAGTTTACCGCTGTTGCAAAAATTCCCTAGAAAAGTCAGAGAATGATATAATGTTGAAACTTTTTGCATATTGAGCTCTGATAAATTTTCTACAGCGTATTATTTCTCTAATAATTTGTGGAATTAGGGAAGTATGATGAATCTTGCATTCTTTACAGACTATACTGTTTAGGCAGATTGCTATTATGTTTGCATTGTTTGCATATGTTTGCTTGTTTAATGATTCTATTTGAGGATAGGAGTATTAGATATGTAGAGACATTTAGTATGCAATGTTGAATAATAATTTTAGTGATTTTTTACAATAGAAAATGATAAGGTTTTTGCATTGGTTTGTACTAACTTATCTCATGAGTTCTTGTTCAGTTTGTTGTGGATGAAGTTTTTGAGATTTAGGAAACCAAGATATAAAAGGAATTAAGGAGACACAAAAGCTCAAGCTTGGGGATGCCCAAGGCACCCTGTCGGTGTCGAAACCGGCGGATCTCGGGTAGGTGGTCCTGATCTGTGCGTCAAGGCTGATGGTAACAGGAAGCAAGGGACACAGATGTTTACCCAGGTTTGGGCCCTCTCGATGGAGGTAAAACCCTACTTCCTGCTTGATTAATATTGAAGATATGGGTAGTACAAGAGTAGATCTACCACGAGATCATAGAGGCTAAACCCTAGAAGCTAGCATATGATGGTATGATTGTAATTGTGATCGGCCTTCTAAGGACCAACCTCTCCGGTTTATATAGACACTGGAGAGGGATAGGGTTTACATGGAGTCGGTTACAAGGAAGGAAACACAATATCCGGATCGCCAAGTTTGTCTTCCACGCAAAGGAGAGTCCCATCTGGACAAGGGCCAAAGTCTTGAGTCTTGTATCTTCACGCTTCAATAGTCCGGACGTTGTACACAGTCCGGTTGTCCAGATACCCCCTAATCCAGGACTCCCTAAGTAGCCCCTGAACCAGGCTTCAATGACGATGAGTCCGGCGCGCAGTATTGTCTTCGGCATTGCAAGGCGGGTTCCTTCTCCGAATACTCCTAAGTAATTATTGAACACTCAAATCATGTCTGGATCCACAAAATGGTCTCCACATGCCATCGTAGAGAGAATGATATTTCACAAATGCAATATGCTGATAACTTTTTAGACAACGCGACGTGTTATTACGGTCGGATCATTATTCAAACCGTTTTCGCACAACCAGCCATAGCACATATTGCGAGGCGGTTTCTTTGACACGTCTTGTCAAAGCAGAGATCGTGTCCCCTTATCACGGGATTCTCATGGTATGGGTAATCCCACCACGCCATCAATCGTGGCGCTTGCGAATCAAGCGATTCCCAACGGGCAAGTGGGGAGGCGCACCGCTTTCGGCGCCTCTATAAAGGGATAAGATTTCCCCATTTTCGCCCACGCCTTCTTCCTCCATTGCCCACTCTTGCCCCCTCGAGCTCCAGCGCCCAATCCCAAGTCTTATCCGCACAACTAAACATGTCCGGAGCAGGAGGCAAGTGGGTGGCTTCCACCGTCAAGGAGAAGCACATCACAAATCTTCGGGCGGCCGGATACTTGGCCGCAGACATAGCGCACCGGCTACCGGACGCCGGGCAGGTCATTCCGACCCCAGGACCCCACGAGAGGGTCATGTTCGTTGCCCACTTCGTCCGTGGACTGGGATTTCCACTTCATCATTTCGTCTGCGGGCTTATGTTCTACTACGGGCTAGATTTCCACGATCTAGCCCCGAATTTCGTCCTCAACATCTCGGCGTTCATCGTCGTATGCGAGGCCTTCCTCCGCATCTGGCCTCACTTCAGCCTGTGGCTGCAAACCTTCTGCATGAAGCCGAAGATTGTAAGCGGCCAGCAAGCGGAGTGCGGAGGGGCCATGGTGGGCAAGATGCCTAACGTCACCTGGCTAGATGGTTCCTTTGCGGAGACCGTAAAAGGGTGGCAATCGGGGTGGTTCTACATCACCGAGCCGCGCGGCGCCAACTGGGCGGCGGCCCCCGAGTTCCGATCCGGAGCCCCCATGCGGCTCACCTCCTGGGAAAAGAAGGGCCTGTCTTGGGGCGAATCTACGGAGCTTACCGGACTCCAGACCTCAATCAAAAGCATGAAGGACAAGAACATCAAGCTTGTCAACGTGATCCAGGTCATGCTCGTTCGCTGGATTCTGCCCTGCCAAAGGCGGGTATTCAATCTATGGGAATTCATCCCGGCCGAACACCAGACGCTCCGGAAGCTCTACGACATGACGCACAAAGGCTCATGGAAGGTGTTGTTCAAGGCCTCCGAAGTACCTCCTCCCAGATCCGACGACCGCGGGCTTCACGCCGCGCGGCCTCCTAGTCAGGTGAGTTCTCAGACTACCATCGGATTCGGTTCTTCCCAATATATTCATGGGAGAGCCTTAAGTAGTTATGCATATTTGCTCAGGATTATGTGGAGACAGCGGAGCAGGTTTACTGTCTGGCTCCGCTGCCAGAAGGCCCAGCTGATGCTCTCCTAATGGAGATGCTGGTCCTGGCACCGTACAAGGTGCCGGAGAAGAAGGCCGAAAAGAAGGCCACGGGGACCCGAAAGGGTCTCCGGCGTAAGGTTGTGCCAGAAGCCTCATCCGAAGACGACGAGGCACACTCCTCCCACGAAGGGGAGGAAGAAGAAGAAGAAGAAGAAGACGCCCCATCCGGAAAGGATGAGGGGCCCGGGGAGGCGGACCAGGGGGCTGGAAAAGGCCCTCGGTGCAAGGCCATCATACCCACGTCGTCCGAAGACGACAAAACGGATTCCTCCCACGGAGGCGGGGGGAAGCAAGAAGAAACTCTACCTCCCCGCGCTGGGGAGGAGAAAAAGAGAAAAGCCGCCCTAGAGGGGGAGGCTGGGGCATCCAAGAAGGGAAAGGTGTCCCTTCCGGACTACTCCACCACGGCCACTCACAGCGAGGAGGGGTGGCTGCCCAGGGGGAAGCCCCCAGTGCGATCGTAAGTGTCCGCACTCTATCCTGACTTCACTCCATGGCTTTTGTATTTATAATGCGGAACATATATGCAGTCTGGCCAGGGTTCATCCCGAGGTATCTTCCTCCGGATCCCTGAGCGATTCAGAGATGAATTCGCTTCCGACGGCCACTACTCCTGAACCCGCGGATGACACGGAGGTGTTGTCCCGAAGGCTCCCAGAGCGGGGGGAGGTGACTCTGTAGATACCCCAAGGCGGGATTCCAGATGTCGGACACGCGGGGTTCAAGATCCCCGCAGATTGTGTCGATGAGAGCCATAGTAGGACGGGCTCTCAGCCGAACACTGTGCCGGAACATTCAATGGTTCCGAACTCCAGCGGCCAGCCCCTCGTTAGGGAGGGCGAGCCGTCTGCATCGAGGACTTCCGTTGCGCACGAGGCGCCGGATTGTCTGCGGGAAGCGCTTCGCGTCGCTTCCATGGATGAGGAGCACCACACTCTTATGAGTGCGATGATTCATAAGGTTTGTCTGCCAAGAGCGGACTAACCGAAGCTTGCACCAGCCTACTGACAGGCTTTGAGGTAAGTAATAAAAAATGTATGAGAGTACCACCCGATAGGTAGTAGCCCCTAATACTCTGTTTGGTGTTCGGAAGGAAAAGCCAAACAGAGGGTCAATTATGATCCGCAGGAGTTTAATAATAAATATTCATGTGAATAAGCAGGCTGTGTTGCTTGGCGCTGCTGCCCGCACAGCCGAGGTCGCCGAACTAAAGCGGGACTTGGAGCAGGCACAGGGAGAGCTCAACCTCACTAAGAGGTGGCTCGAAGAGAACAAGGGTAAGTGATTCCCCGCTCTTATGTGTTTAAGGATAGACAAAATTTGTTAGTCTATCGCGAAAGCGTCGTGACTGTGTGACAGGGGCCACTGTCGAAGTGGCGTCCCTGAAGAAAGCATTGTTCGAGGCCGAAGATAAGGCGGCCTTGGAATGAAAGGAGCGCGAAAAGCAAAGTGTTAGAGTGGGTGAGGTACAGCAAGAGCTCCGGGACCTCGGCAAGAAGTACGAGTCCGTGGAGCATGATCTGAAGATGAAAGAGGCTGAGCTTGCGAAGGCCCTTGTGAGTATAACAGACGCCAAGGCCGAAGCCGAGAAGGCACAGCAGGAGATCCAGGAGGCCAAAAAGATAGCAATGGGTAAGAAGTTCTTTATGCAAAGCAAACATGTGGAGGAGGCGTTTCTTTTACTTACTCGAATTCGGAGCTCTCAAGGGGCATTCACAGATCTGCCATGCAGCGTATCAGACGCTGCGGAGTTCTACCTTGCCCAGGACGGGAGCTCAACAGAGAAGTTGTTCTGGTCCCAGTATGCTGGGGCCGAACACCCAATGCCTCTAAGTGACCAACTGAAGCAGTTGGTCAAACTCCACAGGCCGGCCGAACTGGCTATGAAAGGTTTCATAGTCCGGATGTGGCCTGGTGAGCTCCTGCCCACTAGCTACTTTGGCCTGATCAAGCAGATGGTGGATGCCTGTCCGCGGCTTAAAGTGATCAAGCAATCTGTTTGCATTGAGGGTGCTAGCCGGGCCTTTTCCCGCGTCAAGGTGCATTGGGGCAAGCTGGATGCAGAGAAGCTGGTGAAGGACGGGCCGCCGGAGGGCAAGGCGCATCGCCATCCCGAGATGTACTATGATGGCGTTATGAAGGGTGATCATCTCGTGGCCGATGAATGTACCAAGGACACCATTTTAGAATGAATTCACTTCTGTCATGTTTGTAATTTAAAGACGAAGTTACTTGCGCAATGTAGCACCCTTGTTATTTAAAATATTACCTTCTGTGCGGCTATTTATAAAATTCTGAAAGTAGGTCAGTCGTCGGCATCCGCCCCCACGTAACTAGTACTAGGGTGTTCGTGGAAAACCCGGACACCCTTTATCAAAATGTTTGGTCCCTTAAGGAGGTGTCTGACGCAGCGAACAAGGCAATCAGACTATGCGGCTTTATAACTTTCACTTAGCCATAGAAATCTACAATTTTAAATTTCAGCGAAGCCCCTAGAATCCGGAAAGCCGAATTGGGGCGCTATACACGCCTAGATCGGACGAAGCCAATTTATCACCTAAAGCGGAAAATCTTTAAGGATTTTAGGACCTCTCGAACAGCGACCAGCTCTCGCCACATCATGCCGGTCAGTTTTCGGCTTTCTCTATCGAGGTGCTCGTCCGGAAGAACCGGGACACAATCGCAGTAGTTCTCCCTACGCTACCTTAGCCGATATAATGGAACATAAGGTACCAAAACAAGGGAGCCGGGCTAACCCAACTGTAGACCCAATACATGATTCGGAGCTGATGCATATAGTGCTATAAGTTCGGGGTGCCGCACTGTTGAAAGTGTTCAGACTTGTATTGCCGTATTATGGGGCACCATAAGAAGCCCCTGGAAAACTGACCGTACCAAGGTGTACGGGTGCAATATCAAATAAACATTTATGGAAAAAATGCTCAAATAAGAATAGTAAGCTGACGCTATATATGATCTCCCATTGATGAATAATACGTTTAAGCGTATGTTTACAATGGATGCATTAAGCGAGATAAATAGGACTATTTGACATGTCCTATCAAGGGTCAGGCTATGTACAGATAGATAAAGCAGGTATAATGATCGTAAATAGATTCCACCGGTATTTCATACGTGCACAACTGTTGCTGCTCCTTGGTTTTCTCTCCCCTGTAAGTCCGGCAATCCGTCTCTTCTGAGGATGCTGCGCTAAAGCGATGTCCTGAAAGGTAAAAGGGAAAGATTATGAAGGTATTTGGTGGTTACCCGCACTATTGACTGAGTCGTTGTTGCGCCTCCGCCTATGCCCATGGTATCTTAAGTACGTAATTGTGTGCACGTGGCACGAATGCTGCTTTGATGGGGCTTGAGCGAAGGCCGGACTGCTAATCACGCTCTTGGCGTGCTTGATGATCCTGTTGCAGGGTGCTCCGGACTCTCTTGATGGTGCTCAAAGTTGTTGCCAGATTGGTTTGTCGGAGTAGGCCGCATTGTACTTCCGCCGCGAGGGCTACCGTATGCTCTTCTGTTTGAAGGGAGCGGTGCATGTTTCTGTTGAATGTTATGACCCCGCGCGGACCTGGCATCTTGAGCTTGAGGTATGCATAATGTGGTACCACATTGAATCTAGCGAATACGGTTTGTCCGAGCAGTGCGTGGTAACCACTACGGAAAGGGATGATATCAAAGATTAACTCTTCGCTCCAGAAGTTGTCCGGGGATCCGAAGACCACTTCCAATGTTATAGAGCCCGTGCAGCGAGCCTCTACTCTAGGAATTACACCTTTAAAGGTGGTTTTGGTGGGCTTGATCCTTGAAGGGTCAATGCCCATTTTGTGCACTGTGTCCTGATAAAGCAGGTTCAGGCTGCTACCGCCGTCCATAAGGACTTGTGTGAGGTGGAATCCGTCGATGATTGGGTCTAAGACCAATGCGGCTGAGCTGCCGTGACGGATGCTAGTAGGATGATCCCTACGATCAAAGGTGGTCGGACAAGCTGACCATGGGTTGAATTTGGGGGCGACTGGCTCCATCGCATAGATGTCCCGTAGTGCTCGCTTCCGTTCCTGCTTGGGGATGTGAGTGGCGTAGATCATGTTGACCGTTTTCACCTGGGGGGGAATTTCTTTTGTCCCCTCGTGTTAGGACGCCGGTGCTCTTCGTCATCGTCGCTGTGCAGCCCCTTGTCCTTGTTTTCGGCATTTATTTTGCCGGCCTGTTTGAACACTTAGCAGTCTCTATTGGTGTGGTTGGCTGGCTTGTCCGGGGTGCCATGAATTTGGCACGAGCGCTCCAGTATGCGGTTCAGACTGGACGGTCCCTAATTATTTCTTTTGAACGGCTTTTTCCACTGACCGGACTTGGATCCGGTAAATCCGGCGTTTACTGCCGTGTCTTCAGTGTTGTCATCGTTGTTCCGTCGCTTATGTCTGTTGTGTCGTGGCTTGCTGTTGTTATCACAGACATCCGAAGTGCCGGAATGTGGTGTGGTGCCGCTGCGTGCCAACCAACTGTCCTCGCCCACGCAAAAGCGGGTCATTAGTGTTGTGAGAGCTGCCATGGACTTGGGTTTTTCCTGGCCGAGGTGTCGAGCAAGCCACTCGTCACGGATATTATGCTTAAAAGCCGCCAGGGCTTCGCCGTCCGGACGATCAACTATTTGGTTCTTTTAGTTAGGAACCGAGTCCGAATTTCTGGTGACTCTCGGGCTGTTGAGTAATGTGGCTCGGTCATCGGCGTCGATGGTCGCACATATGTGCCCTGAAGTTGTCGAGAATCGTCTTCTAGGTTTTCCCAACTGCCAATGGAATTTCTTTGGCAGGCTATTTAGCGATGCCGTGCTGGTCCTTTGAGCTTAAGGGGAAGATACTTGATGGCGTGTAGATCATCTCCGCGGGCCATGTGAATGTGGAGAAGGAAATCTTCGATCCATACTGCGGGGTCTGTGGTGCCATCGTATGATTCGATGTTTACGGGTTTAAACCCTTCTGGGAATTCATGATCCATCACTTCGTCAGTGAAGCAGAGGGGGTGTGTGCGCCTCTGTGTCGGGCTATGTGGCTACGCCGTGCGAATTGGTCTGGGTTGCTGTGTTCGGCCTGGTTGGACTTGTTGATAATGTATCCGGCATGATGGTCATCATCGCGCGCTGGGGCACGCCCCCGTGATCCATAGATCAAACTTGGTTGTCCTGCTTTTTTTCCAGAATATCTTGCAGGTCTTGCCTATTGCCCTAGGCCATAGTTTAACGGCGTGGGGGTGCGGGCTGGTATTCGGGCTGATATCCCATTTTATCCCAGCCACGGGGTGGCCGGTCAGCCGTTTGGTGCTCGAGTCCTTATTCCTCGGCTGCCAGAACTTTAGTCCATCTATCTGTGAGCAGGTCTTGATCAGTCCGGAGTTGCTGCTTCTTCTTCTTCAGGCTCCTCGCAGTGTCTATAAGCCGACGCTTGAAGCGCTCCTGCTCCACGGGATCCTCAGGCACGCCGAACTTGTCGTCGTCGAGGCTAATCTCGTCTTCGGAGGGGGGCATGTAGTTGTCCTCCTCCGGGTATCCGTCCGTCGCCTGTTCTTCTGGGATGACCTTCTCCTCTTCCTGTTCGGCCTGCTCGAAGGCGGGCTGGTCAGGGTTATATTCCTCTTCTGTGTCATCCGGATTGCTTTCATCTCCGGGGCCGGTATTGTTGTGGCGTGGCTTGGAGCGGCGCCGACGACACCCATGCTTTGCTTTTCTTCCTGAGGGGTTGTCCTCCGTTGCCTCATCGCCATTGGTTTCCTTCGGAGTGTCCACCATATATATGTCGTATGAGGTGGTGGCCGTCCACCGCCCAGTGAGCGGTGGCTCCTGTAATTCTCCTGCATCGTCATCCATACCATCGATGTCTTCGGAGTAGAAGTCAAGCACGTCGGTTAGATCATCGACCGTGGAAATGAAGTGGGTGGTGGGTGGGCAGCGAATTCCGTCGTCGCCTGCTTCCCACTCAAGCCTGACATAGTTCAGCCCAGAGCCTCCAGAAAAAGAGAGAGACTTCAATGAGTTCAGCATGTCGCCAAAGGGCGAGTGCTGTAAGATGTCCGCAGCGGAAACTCCATTACCGGAACCCAGCCTGGCTCGGCTGGCTCAAGGGTGTGCGGACCAGAACCAACAACCGGATGAGAGTCCGGGGGCCCGGGGTTACAGGCTTCCACAGAGGTGAGACCTGTGTTCGGCTCCACCGCCGATGAGTGTGCGGCCTATGGGGCGGGGTCCATCCCTTCGCCCCTACGCAACGCAACCTACTCTAGATTTAGATCTGAGGCTTCTACCGGGGTGATATCCCACGCATCGTCTGACAGCAGGTCTAAGCCGTGCTCATCGTGACTATTGGGTGCTCCTGGCACAGGCCCGAATCCGTCGAAGATCAAGTCTCCGCGAATGTCCGTCATGTAGTTCAAGTTTCCGAACCTGACCTGGTGGCCGGGGGCATAGCTGTCAATCTGCTCCAGATGGCCAAGCGAATTGGCCCGCAGTGCGAAGCCGCCGAACACGAAGATCTGTCCGGGGAGAACACTCTCGCCCTGGACCGTGTTGTTTATGATTGGAGGCGCCATCAAGCCCTGTAGCGACGACATAGAGGAACTCTAAATGAAAGCACCAGTGTCGGTGTCAAAACCGGCGGATCTTGGGTAGGGGGTCCCGATCTGTGCGTCAAGGCTGATGGTAGCAGGAAGCAAGGGACACAGATGTTTACCCAGGTTCGGGCCCTCTCGATGGAGGTAAAACCCTACTTCCTGCTTGATTAGTATTGAAGATATGGGTAGTACAAGAGTAGATCTACCACGAGATCGTAGAGGCTAAACCCTAGAAGCTAGCCTATGATGGTATGATTATAATTGTGATCGGCCTTCTAAGGACCAACCTCTCCGGTTTATATAGACACCGGAGAGGGCTAGGGTTTACATGGAGTTGGTTACAAGGAAAGAAACACAATATCCGGATCGCCAAGCTTCTCTTCCACGCAAAGGAGAGTCCCATCCGGACAAGGGCCGAAGTCTTGAGTCTTATATCTTCATGCTGCAATAGTCCGGACGTTGTACACAGTCCGGTTGTCCGGATACCCCCTAATCCAGGACTCCCTCACACCCCAAGATAATATTTCAAGAAGTCTCTAGCATCTAAGCTTGGGGATGCCCCGGTAGGCATACCACCTTTCTTCATCAACAATTATCGGTTAGTATCGGTTAAACCTAAGTTTTTGCTTCTTCACATGAGTTGTGCTATCCTTGCAATGTCATTTTATTTTGCTTTGCTTGCCGTTTGTATAAGATATCAAGATCTAAAATTCTTAAATGAGAGAGAGAGTCTTCACATAGTTACATAATTATTTAACCACTCATTGATCTTCACTTATATCTTTTTGGAGTAGTTTGTCATTTACTCATGTGCTTCACTTATATCCTATGAGTAAATGGTTGAATGAGTTGAATGTCATAAATCTGAAATTTTATATGTTTCATTTGCTTATCCCATGGGGAGTAATGACTTCACATCTTAGAAGTAGAGGTTGTAAATTTATTGAAGGTTAGCAAGCATTGTATTGGTCATTTGAACAATTCATGAAAGAATATTGAAGTAAGAGAAATTTCACATATAAATATACTATCTTGGACACCTTTTATAATTGCGAGCACTCATTAAAGTATGACATGCTAAAGATTTGATGTTGGACAAGGTAGACAACGTAATGGGTTATGTTTTCTCACCTCTCAGTTAAAATATATTGTCATGGATCGTCCAACATGTTGAGCTTGCCTTTCCCCCTCATGCTAGCCAAATTCCTAGCGCCAAGTAGAGATACTACTTGTGCTTCCAAATATCCTTAAACCTAGTTTTGCCAAGAGAGTCCACCATACCTACCTATGGATTGAGTAAGATCCTTCAAGTAAGTTGTTATGTTGCAAGCAATAAAAATTGCTCTCTAAATATGTATGACTTATTATTGCGGAGAAAATAAGCTTTATACGATCATGTGATATGGAAGTAATAAAAGCGACGGACTGCATAATAAAGGTTCATATCACAAGAGGCAATATAAAGTGACGTTCTTTTGCATTAAGATTTTGTGCATCCAACCCTAAAAGCACGTGACAACCTCTGCTTCCCTCTGCGAAGGGCCTATCTTTTGTTTTATGTCTTTTTACTTTATGCAAGAGTCAAGATGATGTTCACCTTTCCCTTTTTCATTTTATCCTTTGGCAAGCACCTCGTGTTGGAAAGATCCTGATATATATATCCAATTGGATGTAAGTTAGCCTGAACTATTATTGTTGACATCACCCAAAGGTGAATATGTTGGGAGGCGAAATTATAAGCCCCTATCTTTCTCAGTGTCCGATTAAAACTCCATAACCATAAGTATTGCGTGAGTGTTAGCAATTGTAGAAGACTATATGATAGTTGAGTATGTGGAGTATGCTAAATCAAACCTCTGACATAGACCCTTCCTGAAAATAGGATGAATTGTAATTGTTTGATGACTGAGAATGGAGTTTGCTAGTTTTCAAGAAAGTTTATGGTTTATGCTTTAACATGTGAATAGCTTGTTACTTGATCTTCAGAAGTTTGATGAGATGAACTACTGTTATGACATATAATGATGCTAGAATAGGTGATTGAAATTATCATTGATCAAACTTGTGCACCTGCTAGCATTCACACTTCATAAATTCGTTCTTTTATCATTTACCTACTCGAGGACGAGCAGGAATTAAGCTTGGGGATGCTGATATGTCTCCAACGTATCTATAATTTATGAAGCATTCATGCTATTTTATTATCTGTTTTGAATGTTTATGGGCTTTATTATACACTTTTATATTATTTTTGGGACTAACCTATTAACCGGAGGCCTAGTCCATATTGTTGTTTTCTTGCCTATTTCAGTGTTTCGAAGAAAAGGAATATCAAACGGAGTCCAAACGGAATGAAACCTTCGGGAAAGTTATTTTTGGAATAGAAGCAATCCAGGGAACTTGGAGTGCAAGCCAGGGAAGCTTCGAGGAGGCCACGAGATAGGGGGGCGCCCACCCCCTGGGCGCGCCCTCCACCCTCGTGGGCCCCTCGTGTCTCCCCCGACCAACTTCTTTCGCCTATATATTCCCGTATATCCTAAAACCATCAGAAAAAAGATATATCGGGAGTTCCACCGCCGCAAGCCTCTGTAGCCACCAAAAACCTCTCGGGAGCCCGTTCCCGCACCCTGCCGGAGGAGGGACCCCTCACCGGTGGCCATCTTCATCATCCCGGCGCTCTCCATGACAAGGAGGGAGTAGTTCACCCTCGGGGCTGAGGGTATGTACTAGTAGCTATGTGTTTGATCTCTCTCTCTCTCTCTCTCTCTCTCTCTCTCTCTCTCGTGTTCTCTCTATGCCACGATCTTGATGTATCGTGAGCTTTGCTATTATAGTTGGATCTTATGATGTTGCTCCCCCTCTACTCTCTTGTGATGAGTTGAGTTTTCCCTTTGAAGTTATCTTATCGGATTGAGTCTTTAAGGGTTTGATGATGTATGTCTTGCCGTGCTTATCTGTGGTAACAATGGGATATCACATGATCCACTTGATGTATGTTCTGGTGATCAACTTGCGGGTACCGCCCATGAACCTATGCATAGGGGTTGGCACACGTTTTCGTCTTGACTCTCCGGTAGAAACTTTGGGGCACTCTTTGAAGTACTTTGTGTTGGTTTAATAGATGAATCTGAGATTGTGTGATGCATATCGTATAATCATGCCCACGAGTACTTGAGGTTACAATGGAGTATCTAGGTGACATTAGGGTTTTGGTTGATTTGTGTCTTAAGGTGTTATTCTAGTAAAAACTCTATGATAGATTGAACAGAAATAATAGCTTCGTGTTATTTTACTACGGACTCTTGAATAGATCGAGCAGAAAGGATAACTTTGTGGTGGTTTCATACCCTACCATAATCTTTTCGTTTGTTCTCCGCTATTAGTGTCTTTGGAGTGACTCTTTGTTGCATGTTGAGGGATAGTTATATGATCCAATTATGTTATTATGGTTGAGAGAACTTGCACTAGTGAAAGTATGGACCCTATGCCTTGTTTCCTACCATTGCAATGCCGTTTATGCTCACTTTTATCATTAGTTACCTTGCTGTTTTTATATTTTCAGATTACAAAAACCTATATCTACTATCCATATTGCACTTGTATCACCATCTCTTCGCCGAACTAGTGCATCTATACAATTTACAATTGTATTGGGTGTGTTGGGGACACAAGAGACTCTTTGTTATTTGGTTGCAGGGTTGCTTGAGAGAGACCATCTTCATCCTACGCCTCCTACGGATTGATAAACCTTAGGTCATCCACTTGAGGGAAATTTGCTACTGTCCTACAAACCTGTGCACTTGCAGGACCAACAACGTCTACAAGAAGAAGGTTGTGTAGTAGACATCAGCCCCCCTCTGGTGGGTCTTGGCTCTAGAAATTCTTATTTATTGAATAAAAAATCCTTGCAAAGTTTCGTGCCAATTCGAGAACTTTTATTTCTGCACAAAATTTAACATCATGGTAGTTCTGTTGAAAACAGCGTCAGTCTGGGTTAGTTTCATTCAAATCATGCAAATTAGAGTCCAAAACAAGAGGAAAAGCATTAGGAAAAGTAGATGCGTTGGAGATGTATCAACTCCCCCAAGCTTAAACCTTTGCTTGTCCTCAAGCAATTCAGTTGAGAAACTGAAAGTGGAAAGAAAAACTTTTACGAACTCTTTTGCTCTTGTTTACATAAATAAGCTTAATCAGCACCCAGGTTTTCAGCTAAGATTATAATTAACCATGTTAACAATAAATCTTAAAAATTATATTATCTCATATCAATGACATAATCAACTAGCGAGCAATAATAAGATACCTCAAATAACAACACTTTGTCAAAACAACCATGATATAATATGACAATAGTGGTATCTCGCTAGCCCTTTCTGAGACCGCAAAACATAAATGCGGAGCACCTCCAAAGTTCAAGCAGTGACTAAACATTGTAATTCATGGTAGAAAAGATCCAGTCATGATGCACCCATCATTAGCTATACACAATGCATGAGGATGAAATAATGCTATCAGGTTATGGTGCTTATGTGAGAATGTGATGACACAACATAAAAGTAAATATATAGTTCCTCGTAGAGGGAAGCAGTGATTTGCAGAGGTGCCAGAGCTCAAGTTTTTATAATAGAGGTAAATGAAATTTTGAGAAATGCACCCTTCTTGTTTACTTTGCGACCATTAGTTATTGGTATCTTCCATGCTAAACACATTAGTGGCGATTCCCAAGTGATAAAAGTAAATATTTACTCCCCCTCCACCAACAATCACACTCCACGGCTTGTCTGAAACAACGGGTGCCGTCCATACCAACAACAGTCCTGGGGGAGTTTTATTTAATTATTTGCAATTTGAGTTTGGGACTGGGAATCCCTATTACTGCCCCTCTCATGCAAGGACGAATGAATAAACATGCATCATGAGAATAACCTGCTTAGCATGGAAGATACTGACTACCTCCTGTCGCTCTATGGACAATCCAGGCGCACAAAAAGGATATTTGTTTGAAGTTTTTAGAGGTGGCACATGCAAATTTACTTAGGAGGGCAAGCTAATACTGCATATAGGTAGGTATGTTGGACTCATCTGGAATAACTTGGGTTTCATGGTTTTGATGCACAAGTAGAATTCTCACTTAGTACAGGCGAAGGCTAGCAATTAGGTTGAGAAGCAGCAAGCTAGAAAGCGAAAACGGTCATGAACATGCATTATGCATAAGTAAAATTGGATACTAGCATGAGTAGGATATGAACACCATGAACATAAATATCATAGAGGCTATGTTGATTTTGATTCAAACTACATGCATGAACATGTACCAAGTCAAGCCACTTGAACGTTCAGAGGAGCATACCATATCATCATACTACAACACAATCATTTTAACTCAATGTTGACATCCAAGATAAATCATTATCCACTCCTAGCTACTTAAGCATGGCATGAGAAACTATAATCTCTAATTGTCATTGCAAACATGTTTGGTTGTAGTAGGCTGAATCATGGATACTAGGTTAAACATATTTACGAAAACAGAACAAGTTGAGTTCATACCCGTTTCTCTCTGCCACAGCCAGTTCATCAAATATCGTCATTATTGCCTTTCACTTGCACGATTGAAAGGTATGAAAATAATAATAGTGCAAGAGTGTCGTGGACTAAGATGGAATATGCAAACAATTTTATTCAGAAAGAAGAAAAGAAGGTAATATGGGCTCTCTCAGCATTTTCATCGTGGTCTTCACCTCGGTACGACTCAATAAAAGGGAAAAGAAATTCAGAGAAACACACTATTTTTTTTGGAGTTTTTGGTTTTTATCTGGAAAGGAAACAAATTAAAGAAACAAAAACAAAAACGAGAAAAATTATTTACACGGGAGAGCTCCCAACAAGCAAAAAGAAGAACAAGGAAATATTTCTGGGTTTTATTTTTAAATACTACAACTAACTACACTAGAAAGAAAAATAAAAAAGAAGCATGAATTATTTTTTTATTTTCTCAAAGTTTTTCAAACACAAAAGAAGACGGTGAGAAAATAAATCTAACATGGATAATACAAGGAAAAAGTGCGGACACCAACAACTGGAATTGTGTGAACATGAAAGTAATGTGGGTGGAAATACGTACTACCCCAAGCTTAGGCTTTTGGCCTAACTTGGTAATCTCCATTAGTAGACTGCATAATGGTCGGAGTGGTAGCTCACAGAGGCTCGGGGTGCAGACACCTCAGCTCGCCGTGCAGCCACAACCGCTGCATTATGCGCTAGAGCCTCGCTCTCAAGAACATAATATCTTCCCTTGCCGTGAACATCAAAGAGAGCAGGTGCAGGAAAAAAGGTGTCCACAACGGACCTTTTATTAAACAATAGGTTATTAGTAAAATTATGGGGTTCACCACTAAGGATATTATGACGTTCCACAGCATCGAAGTCAAGGTACTGCGTGGGTAGGTTGGGGTCATAAGGCCAAGGTGAAACACCAAGCTCTTTTTCTAAGCGTGTGGCATAAATTCCACCATAAAAATATCCACTACCAGCGCTCGATTGCAATCTACGTGCCACTATCACTCCAAGGTTATAACATTTGTCACCGGTTAGAGCGGTGCGGGTAAGGCTCAAGTCTGGAGCACAAAGTGTACTACAATTTTGTTTGCCTTCAATGCATTTTTCATTAATAGTGCAAAGTATTGGATTGAGGGAAAATGAATGCTCTTTATTCTACCTTGTGTCACTCCTCTACTCTCACCATAGCAAAGGCTAGTCAAGAATATCTCAAACTCCAATCTTGGTGGTTTGTCTAATGAACCCCAAAATGGAATTTTGCAGTGATTAGAAAATGTCTCCAGAGGTATAGTAAATGAATTGTCATATAGTTTAAATGATACTCTCGACTCACAAGGATGGAATTTAAATTCTTCGGTAAATGACTCAGTGAGGATGAGGTGTTGGTTGCACTTATCTGCAATGTACGGACCGAGCTCGGCATTGTGAACATATTGCTCAAATTCTTCATTAATTCCCACACGTACCATATAATCGTTGCAAGGCCATAAACATGATTTGGTGGCGGCATCTCAAATTGAATTTTCACTTGGTTAAACATAGGACCGACAAACAGAGCTGCTACTATAAGATGCCTCCGAGGACCTCCCCCTCGAAGAACTCCTTCCAAAGAGGTTCATCATAATCACGTACAATTTTTTGAAAAATTTTGGGTCACAAATTTTTGTCAACAAAACTTCACAAGATTGATAGCAACTACTCATAAGGATGCATAGAGGCCATATCATGCATTTGAACTACTTAGAACTCTAGGAATTCAACATGCAAGCTCATCTACAGCACCACCAAGAGCAACTACTTACTCTAAATATAAACCACTAGAGCAAAAACTAATTGGACCAATGGAGGAGTCACATACCAAGCAACAACCGCCTCCAAAACAGTTTCGAAAACGGAGCTTCGAGCAAAGAGATCGAAATCCGCGGGTTTGAGAGCAAGAACATGAGAGAGAGAGAGAGAGCAATGGTGATTTTTTTCTGGAGGTAGGTGATGATATGGGATAAAGGGATAAGTGAGGGGGCCCATGTTGGGACCACAACCCACCAGGGCGCGCCTGGGGGTGCTGGCGCGCCCAGATGGGTTTTGCCCACCGGGAGCACCTCCCTCTGATGTTATTTGCACTAGAAATTCTTAAATATTCAGAAACAAATTGTATTAAATTTCTAGAGCATTCTAAGAACTTTTATTTTTGGGTCATTTTTTATTGTACGGAAAAATCGAAAACAGACAAAGCATGGCAATTTATTTTATTTAACTAATAAAAACAGAAAACAAAGGGTAAGGAAAAAATGTAGTGCTCACTAAATTCATCAACTTCATACCTCTCAAAAATGATTCATTAATAAGGTTGATCAAGTCTTATTAACAACCACTTCCGATTAGCATGAAACCGAAGAACTTTCGTAAAACACTAAGTTACCTCAACGGGGATATGAATGTCCCCAACAATAAGCATTTCATATTACTTTTTGGCAGTAGGTAGAGGTAGTCGAAAACTTCCAATAGTGATTGTCGGAGATTTTTTAATAACATTAATACCATTCACTTGGAATTGTTTCTTCGGAAAGTGCATTGTATGTTCATTACCATTGATATGAAAAGTGACCTTGGGAAAGTGCAATCAATAATAGCCCCTGCAGTATTCAAGAAGGGTCTGCCAAGGATAATCGACATTTTGTCGTCCTTGGGTATTTCAAGTATAACAAAGTCAGTTAAGATAGTAACATTAGCAACAACAACGGGCACATCCTCACAAGTACCGATAGGTATGGCAGTTGATTTGTCAGCCATTTGCAAAGATACTTAAGTAGGTGTGAGTTTATTCAAATCAAGTCTTTTATATAAAGAGAAAGGCATAACACTAACACCAGCTCCTAAATCACATAAAGCAGTTTTCACATAATTTCTTTTGATGGAGCAAGGTATAGTTGGTATTCCCGGATCTCCAAGTTTTTAGGTACTCCACCCTTAAAAGTATAATTAGCAAACATGGTGGAGATTTCATCTTACGGTATTTTTATCTTATTGGTGATGATATATTTCATGTACTTTGCATAAGGAGGCATCTTTAATATATCAGTCAAGCGAGTATGCAAAAAGATTGGCCTCAGCATTTCAACAAAGCATTCAAATTCTTCATCATCTTTCTTTTTTGTTGACTTAGGTGGAAAGGGCATAGGTTTTTGAACCCACGGTTCTCTTTCCTTACCCATGTTTTCTAGCAACAAAATCTCTTTTATCATATCTTTTATTCTTGGGTTGTGAGTTATCAAGATCAACAGCTGGTTCTATTTCAACATCATTATCCGGTTCTTTATTATTTGGTTGAGTATCTTCATGAACCTCATCATTGTCTTTTTCATTATCAAAAGGTGAATGTTCATTTCCAGATTGAGTTTCAGCATTAGAAATAGAGACTTCATTATCATTATCAGGAGGTTTTTCTACTTCAGGTTCACTAGAGGTATGCAAAGTTCTATCATTTTTCTTCTTATTTTTCTTTTTGGAAAGACTAGGTGCATCACTGTTAACTCTTTGAGAGTCTTGTTCAATTCTTTTTGGATGTCCCTCAGGATAAAGTGGTTCTAGAGTCATTCTACCTCCTCTATCATTACTCTAACAACATGATCATTGATATTATTACTCATTTCATAAGCAATTCTCTTTGAGATTTAGCAACTTGTTCTATTTGAGTTTGAACCACAGAAGCATGTTTTTCCACACCTCTAACATCATTTGAGATTCTAAATAACAAGTCACTCAAGCGAGCAATCATATTAGAATTGTATTTCAATTATTTCATAACATTTGCATTGAAGTGATCTTGCTTTCTGATGTAATTATCAAACTCATAAAGGTATTGACTAGGATGTCTATTATAAGGAATATCACCTTCATCGAACTTTAGTAAAGAATTTACTACCCTTTTCCTTCAAAGATTTCTTTGCCTCTTGCATATCTTCAGGACTGAGATATAAGAGACCCCTCTTCTTTGGAGTAGGTTTAAGTGGTGGTTCAGGATCCAATCATCATAATTTTTCAATATGTTATTCAATAATTCTTTTGCTTGTTCAACAGTTTGTTCCTTGAAAACACAACCAGCACAACTATCTAGCAAATCCCTGGAAGCATCGATTAGTCCATTATAGAAGATATCAAGTATTTCATTTTTCTTAAGAGGATGATCAGGCAAAGCATTAGGTAATTGGAGAAGCCTCCCCCAAGCTTGTGGAGACTCTCTTCTTCAATTTGCGCAAAGTTAAATATTTCCTGTAAGGCAGCTTGTTTCTTATGAGTAGGAAAATATTTTTTAGAGAAGTAATAAATCATATCTTGGGGACTACGCACACAACCAGGAGAAAGAGATTTATACCAAGCCTGAGCATCACCATTTAATGAGAATGGAAATAATTAGAGAATATAATAATAGCGAATCTTCTCATCATGAGCAAAAAGGGTGGCTATATCATTCAACTTAGTAAGATGTGCCACAACAGTTTCAGTTTCATAACAATGGAAAGGATCAGATTCAACCAATGTAATTAACTCTGGGTCGACAGAGAATTCATAATCCTTATCATCAACAAAGATATGTGAAGTAGCAAATTGAGGATCACATTTCATTCTAGAATTCAAGGATTTTTCTTTCAGTTTGCATAATAATTTCTTAAGATCATCCCTATCATTGCAAGCAAGGAAGTCTCTAGTGATCTCCTCATCCATAACATAACCTTCCGGTATCTTAGGCAATTCATGTCTAGGAGAACTAGTTGTAATAGGTGTTTCAAGATTTTCAGTTTCAACAATTTCATCAGTTTCAACTATCTCAAAAACTTTAGTTCTAGCAAGTTGTTCATCAAGAAATTCACCTAGTGGCACATTATCATCAAGTAAGGTACTAGCATCATCATAAATATCATTCATAGAAGAAGTAGCTTCATCAATAACTTGGGACATAACAGGATTAATAGCATGTGGTGGTAATGCAAGTCTACTTATAACAGAAGGTGAACCTAAAGCGGAGCTGGATGGCAGTTCCTTACCTCCCCTCGTCTTAGAGGGAAAAATCTTAGTCTTAACATCCTTTAGATTCTTCATAGTGATAATTTGATAATAATCACAATTGACTCCACAAATATAGCTATGCTCCCAGGTAACAGTGCCAGAAAAAGGTCTTGATAACCCTCAAGTATAGGGGATTGCAACAGTTTTCGAGGGTAGAGTATTCAACCCAAATTTATTGATTCGACACAAGGGGAGCCAAAGAATATTTGCAAGTATTAGCAGCTGAGTTTTCAATTCAACCACACCTGGAGATTAATGATCTTTAGCAAACTGATCAGTAGCAAAGTAGTATGATAGATTTGATAGTAGTAGCAACAACAATAGTAACGGTAACAGTGATAGCAATGATTTTGTAGCAAGTGCAATAGTAACAATAGCAGTAGTAACTTAGCAAGAACAATATGAGAGAAATTCATAGGCACTGGATCGGTGAATTCGTTGGATGATATTAATCATATAATAGTCATAACCTAGGGCGATACAACACTAGCTCTAGTTCATAAATATAGTGTAGGCATGTATTCTGTAAATAGTCATATGTGCTTATGGAAAGCACTTGCATGACATCTTTTGTCCTACCCTCTAGTGGCAGCGGGATCCTATCGAAAACTAAGGGATATTAAGGCCTTCCTTTAATAGATAAACCAGAACAAAGCATTAACCCACGGTGAATACATGAACTCCTCAAACTACATTCATCACCGAGAAGTGTCCCGACTTCTGTCACTACGGGTTTGCCGGATCATAACACGTAGTAGGTGACTATAACTTGCAAGATTGGATCTAGAACATAGATATAATGGTGATAACATAAATGGTTCAGATCTGAAATCATGGCACCCGGGCCCAAAGTGACAAGCATTAAGCATGGCAAAGTCATAGCAACATCAACCTTAGAACATAATGGATACTAGGGATCAAGCCCTAACAAAACTAACTCGAGTACATGATGAATCTCATCCAACTTCTCACCGACCAACAAGCCTACGAAGGAATTACTCACTCCCGGTGGGGAGCATCATGGAAATGGCGATGGAGAAGGGTTGGTGATGACAAAGATCGGAAATCCCCCTCTCCGGAGCCCCAAACGGACTCCAGATCTGGCCTCCCGGTGAAGAACAGGAGGTGGCGGCGGCTCCGTCTCGTGAAATGCGATAATTCTTTATCCCTGGTTTTTTTCTCCAAATATGTGATTTTATTGAATCAGGGTTGGAGTTTGCGGGGCCACCAGGTGGGGACAACCCACCATGGCGCGCCTAGAGGGGGCGCGCCCTGGTGGGTTGTGCCCAGCCAGGTGCACCCCTTCAGTGGTTCTTGGCTCCAAAAATTCTTATTTATTGAATAAAAAATCCTCACAAACTTTCATGCAAATTTGAGAACTTTTATTTCTGCAAAAAAAACAACAGCATGGTAGTTCTGGAGAAAACAACATTAGTTCGGGTAAGTTTCATTCAAATCATGCAAATTAGAGTCCAAAACAAGAGGAAAAGCGTTAGGAAAAGTAGATACGTTGGAGACGTATCATGGGTTCGATAACTTAGGGTCACATC
This sequence comes from Aegilops speltoides, assembly GCA_021437245.1. Lineage (NCBI taxonomy): Eukaryota > Viridiplantae > Streptophyta > Magnoliopsida > Poales > Poaceae > Aegilops > Aegilops speltoides. The sequence goes on from CM038144.1 coordinate 361,209,873, forward strand.
TGGGGAAATAGGTGCATGATAGTCTTTTCTGTTCAAATACCGGATCAATAAAAGGAGGTATCAAGCCCTTTTTCTAGCGTCATTGCCGGGGAGGAGTTTAGTATTCCTAGTCTTTATGTTTAGAGCTTTTGTTAAAGTAAATTTTTAGTTTTTGTTATTTACTTCTCTGTTTTTATTTTAAGTTTTATTTTTGTTGCAAGTCTTTTCCATTGAAAAACCCAAAAGATTACTATGGCTCATAATCTTGGGAGTTTTGCTACTCCCAGCAACAACTTGATGTGTGAAATTATAGCACAACCTGAGGTAGAAGCCGCTAAGTATGAGATTAAACCAAACCTAGTTTCCATGGTTCAACTGGACATATTTGGAGACTCTGCTTCTGAGGATACCGGTATGCACTTACACAATTCCACTGAATTGTGCAACATGACAGGCATAAATGATTATGATCCTGACGGTCTGAAATTATGTCTATTTCCTTTCTCTTTGAGAGGAAAAGCTAAGGAATGGCTTGTTATACTCCCTCTGTTCCTTTATATAAGGTGTATTTGTTTTTTGATAAAATTTCACAATGTAAGGTGCATTTCTTCTAAATCCTCATAATTCCCATTTTATCCCTCTAGAAAGAGGAAAGTATCTCTTTTCTAATTTTTTGTATCCCTCCTTGTATCAAAACTAGGAAACTATCTCTCTCTCGATTGCATGTATCTCTTACTTTCCTGGACTCACTAATTTACTTGCCACTAACAAACAAATTTGTCAAGGGTAATTTTGTCCTAACACCTCTATAATTATGCATCTTGGTCACCGTGCCGAAAATAATACACCTTACATAAACGAATGGAGGGAGTAATACCTAAGGGAAGTATTACTTCTTGGGCTGACTGTTGTAGTAAATTTTTATCCACGTTTTGTCCACCTACAAAGATTATGCAATTACGTTCTCAAATTATATGTTTCAAGCAGGAAGAACGTGAGCCACTGGCGCTTGTGTGGGATAGAATGAAGGAAGCAATAAGAAACTGTCCCAATCATGCATGGAATGGAGGAATGGTTAATCCTTCATATATTTTATTGTGGCTTGGATCATATGTCAAGAACTATGCTTGATACAACTGCGGGAGGAACAATCATGGGAAAGCCCATAGAAGATATGTCAAGAAACTACTTGATGATATGCAAGAGAATCATGCCCAATGGCATGTTAAAAGAACCACCACTAAAAGGGTGAATGCCATAGAAGAAAATAACATGGAGTTGACAGTGAAGCTCGAGGAACTTATCTCCGTGATAAAAGGTAAAGAAGAGGTAAATGTAAATGCCATCACTAATGAAGAAACTTGTGATGTGAATTTTATCGCTCATAATAGCTATAATCCTAATTGCAAAAATAATGGATATTCTCCTAGATTTACATATCCTAGTAATGGAGGAGCATCCAATAATTTTAATGGAGCTAATGCTATAAATAGAAATACTCTTGAAGAAACTCTTAAAAGCTCTATTGCTAGTCAGACTAAGTAGAATAAAAATTTTAAGAATATCTTGAAGAATCATGACAACTTACTTGGTCAATTGACTAGTAAAGTTGTTGGCCTAACAAATGATGTGCAGGGACTCGAAGGAAGATTTAAGAATATGGAGGCACAAGTAGCTAAAATAGCAAAGAGCCAAACACTAATTTTGGATAAATTTGCACGTAAACTGGAGCCTAACCCGGTTGAAGAAGTTAAAATGGTGAGAAGCAACAAAGAGAAGGTTGATGTACTTGACACAAGCCATGTGCCAGAGTATAATTATACCGTTGCTTATTTTGTGAAAATGATTTCCATGAAGTATCTATTACCAAAGGAAACTAATAACGAAGAATATAATGTCTTTGTTGAACAAGTTGAAGCCAAGGTACGTGAACTTGATGACAAAAGGAAAAAAGCTCTAAAGTAAGTTACCAGCTGAGGGAGTCCTGGATTAGGGGGTATCCGGACAGCCTGACTATATACTTTGTCCGAACTATCGGATCGTGAAGATACAAGACTCAATAATCCGTCCCGTGTAAGGATGGGACTCTCCTTTGCGTGGAAGACAAGCTTGGCAATCCGAATATTATATTTCCTTCCTTGTAACCGACTCCATGTAAAACCTAGCCCTCTCCGGTGTCTATATAAACTGGAGGGTTTTAGTCCTAAGGGACAGAATCATAACCATCATAGGCTAGCTTGTAGGGTTTAGCCTCTACGATCTCGTGGTAGATCAACTCTTGTACTACTCATATCATCAATATCAATCAAGTAGGAAGTAGGGTTTTACCTCCATCGAGAGAGCCCGAACCTGGGTAAACATCGTATCCCTTGCCTCATGTTACCATTAGCCTAAGACACACAGATCGGGACCCCCTACCCAAGATCCACCGGTTTTGACACCGACATTGGTGCTTTCATTGAGAGTTCCTCTGTGTCGTCGCTGTAAGGCTTGATGGCTCCTTCAATCCCCAACAACACGGTCCAGGGTGAGGCTTTTCTCCCCGGACAGATCTTCGTGGTCGGCGGCGCGCTGCGGGCAATTAAGCAGCAAGCTGGGCAGAGCAGATTGAGCTCGCACGCCAGCCCACGTGTCGAGTTCGAAACCTGAACTACACGGACGATATCTGCGGAGACTTGATCTTCAATGTGTTCGGGCCTGCGCCAAGAGTGTCAGAGAATCACGATGAGCACGACTTAGACCTGCTATCGGACAATGCTCGGGATATCACCCCTACAGTAGCCCCGGACCTAAATCCGGAGCAGACTGCGTTGCCCAAGGATGTGTGGATGGACCCCGCCCCACGGGCCGCACACTCATCGGCGGTAGAGCCGAACACAGGCCTCGCCCCCAAAGACGCCTGTGACACCGGACCCCCAGACTCGTATCCGGCTGTAGGTTCCAGTCCGCGCGCTCCTGAGCCCGTCAAACCTGGTTGGGGTCCGGTAATGGAGTTCATCGCTGCAGACATCTTCCAGCACTCGCCCTTGGGCGACGTGCTGAACTCGTTAAAGTCTCTCTATTTGTCAGGAGACTCTTGGCCGAACTATGTCCGGCTCGAGTGGGAAGCAGGCGAAGAAGGAATTCGTTGCCCACGCACCACCCACTTCATTGCCACAGTCGATGATTTAACCGACGTGCTTGACTTCGACTCCGAAGACATCGAAGGTATGGACGACAATGCAGGAGAAGAACAGGAACCACCTCTCAGAGAGCGGTGGACACCCACCTCCTCATATGATATATATATATATATGGTGGACACTCCGAAGGAAACCAATGGCGATGAGACAATAGAGGATAACCCCTCAGGGAAGAAAGCAAAGCATGGGCGTCGTCGGCGCCGCTCCAAGCCCCGTCATAGCAATACCGGCACAGGAGACGAAAACAATCCAGATGGTGCCGAAGATGAATACAACCCTGATCAGCCTGCCTTCAAGCAGGCCGAGCAGGAAGACGTGTAGGTCAGCCCAGACGAATAGGGGATGAACGGATATCGGGAGGAGGACAACGGCATGCCACCCTCCGAAGATGAGATTAGCCTCGACGACGACGACTTCGGCGTGCCCAAGGACCCCGTGGAGTAGGAGCGCTTCAAGCGCCAGCTCATGGCCACTGCGAGGAGCCTGAAGAAGAAGCAGCAGTAGCTTCAAGCTGATCAAGACCTGCTCACAGACATATGGACTGAAGTCCTGGCAGCTGAGGAATACGGACTCGAGCGCCAGACGGCTGACCAGCCACCTCGTGGCCAGGATAAAATGGCATACCAGCCCGCACCCCCACGCCAATACACTATGGCACGGGGCAATAGGCATGACCTGCAAGATATACTGGAAAACAAAGCAGGACAGCCAGATCAATCTATGGATCGCGAGGGCGCGCCCCAACACGCGACGATGATCTTCATGCCGGATAAACTATGAACAAGTCCGGCCAAGCCGAATACAGCCACATAGCCCGGCATAGAGGCGCCGCACACCCCCTCTGCTTCACTGACGAAGTGATGGATCATGAATTCCCAGAAGGGTTCAAACCCGTAAACATCGAATCATACGACGGCACAACAGACCCCGCAGTATGGATCGAAGATTTCCTTCTCCACATTCACATGGCCCGTGGAGACGATCTACACGCCATCAAATATCTTCCCCTTAAGCTCAAAGGACCTGCCCGGCACTGGCTAAACAGCCTGCCGGAAATTCCATTGGCAGCTGGGAAAACCTGGAAGATGCGTTCCTCGACAACTTCCAGGGCACATATGTGCGACCACCGGACGGCGATGACTTGAGACACATTACTCAACAGCCCGGAGAGTCAGCCATGAAATTTTGGACTCAGTTCCTAACTAAAAAGAACCAAATAGTCGACTGTCCGGATGCCGAAGCCCTGGCAGCCTTTAAGCAAAATATCCGTGACGAGTGTCTCGCCCGACACCTCAGCCAGGAAAAACCCAAGTCCATCGCGGCCCTCTTGACACTGATGACCCGCTTTTGCGCGGGCGAGGACAGCTGGTTGGCTCGCAGCAGCACTACGCCACATTCCGGCACCTCGGATGTCCGCGACAATAACGGCAAGCCACGGCGCAACAGACATAAGCGATGGAACAACAGCGACAACACTGAAGACACAATAGTCAACGCCGGATTTAGCGGATCCAAATCCGGTCAGCGGAAAAAGCCATTCAAAAGAAACAATCAGGGACCGTCCCAGTCTGGACCGCATACTGGAACGCTCGTGCCAAATTCATGGCACCCCGGACAAGCCAGCAAACCACACTAATAGAGACTCTTGGGTGTTCAAACAAGCCGGTAAAATAAACACCGAAAACGAGGACAAGGGGCTGCACAGCGACGATGACGATGAACCCCAACGTCCGAACACGGGGGGACAGAAGAAGTTTCCCCCTAAGGTAAAAACGGTCAACATGATCTATGCCACCCACATTCCCAAACGGGAACGGAAGCGAGCACTACGGGGTGTCTACGTGATGGAGCCAGTCGCCCCAAAATTCAACCCATGGTCAACCTGTCCGATCACCTTTGATAGTAGGGATCACCCTACCAGCATCCGTCACGGGGGTTCAGCCGCATTGGTCCTAGACCCAATCATCGACGGATTCTACCTCACGCGAGTCCTTATGGATGGCGGCAGCAGCCTGAACCTGCTTTATCAGGACACAGTGCGCAAAATGGGCATCGACCCTTCAAGGATCAAGCCCACCAAAACCACCTTTAAAGGTGTAATTCCAGGAGTAGAGGCCTGTTGCACGGGCTCTATAACATTGGAAGTGGTCTTCGGATCTCCGGATAACTTCCGAAGCAAAGAGTTAATCTTCGATATCGTCCCTTTCCGTAGTGGTTACCACGCACTGCTTGGACGAACCGCCTTCTCTAGATTCAATGCGGTACCACACTATGCATACCTCAAGCTCAAGATGCCAGGACCTCGCGGGGTCATAACAGTCAACGGAAACATGGACCGCTCTCTCCGTAAAGAAGAACATACTGCAGCCCTCGCGACAGAAGTACAATGCGGCCTTCTCCGACAAACCACCAATCCGGCGACGACATCCCCGAACACCCTAAAGCGAGTCCGGAGCACCGCGTAACTGGATCGCCAGGCATGCCAAGAGCGCGACTAGTAGTCCGGCCTCCGCTCAAGCCCTACGAAAGCAGCATTCATGCCACACGTACACAATTACGCACTCAAAATACCATGGGCATAGGCGGAGGGGCAACAGTGACTCAGTCAACAGTGTGGTATAACCGCAACATACTTTAATAACCCCCCTTTATCTTTCAGGACACTGCTTTAGGGCAGCCTCTTCAGAAGAGTCGGATTGTCGGACTTACACAGGAGAGAAAACCAAGGAGGCAACAGGCTTTGCGCACAAAGGAAATACCCAGGTGGAATCTGTTCACGATCGTTATACCTGTTTTATATACCTACATGCAGCCCGCCCTTGGATAGGACATGTTAAATAGTCCTATTTACTTCTGCTTAACCGCACTCATTGAAAACATACGCTTAAACGTATTATTCATCAATGGGAGATAATATATAGCGTCAGCTTATTATTCCTATTTGCACATTTTTCTTATAAATGTTTATTTAATATTGCATCCGTACACCTTGGTACGTTCAGTTTGCCAGGGGCTTCTTATGGCGCCCCATAATACGGCAAGACAAGTCCGAACACTTTAACAGTGCGGCACCCTGAACTTATAGCACTATATGCATTAGCTCCGAATCATGTCTTGGGTCAATAGTTGGGTTTGCCCGGCTCCCTTGTTTTGGTACCATACGTTCCGTTATATCGGCTAAGGTAGCGCAGGGAGAACTACTACGATTGTGTCCCGGTTCTTCCGGACGAGCACCTTAGTAGAGAAAGCCGAAAACTGACCGGCATGATGCGGCGAGAGCTGGTCGCTGTTCGAGAGGTCTTAAAATCCTTAAAGATTTTCTCCGTTTTAGGCGAGGAATCGGCTTCGTCTGATTTAGGCGTATATAGCGCCCCAATTCGGCTTTCCGAATTCTAGGGGCTTCGCCGAAATTTAAAATTGTAGACTTCTATGGCTAAGTGAAAGTTATAAAGCCGCATAGTCTGATTGCCTTGTTCGCTGTGCCGGATACCTCCTTAAGGGACCTAAAATTTGGATAAAGAGTGTCCGGTTTTTTCCAGGAACACCCCGGTATAGGTTACGTGGGGGCGGAAGCCGACGACTGGCCTACTTTCAGAATTCTATAAATAGCCGGACAGAAGGTAATATTTTAAATCAAAAAGCGCTATATAGCGCAAGTAACTTCGTCTTTATATTACAACAACGACAGAAGTACATTTACTCAAGGATCATGTCCTTGGTACATTCATCGGCCACGAGACGAGCGCCTTTCATCACGCCATCATAATATTTTTCGGGACAGCGATGCGCCTTGCCCTCCGGCGGCCCGTCCTTCACCAGCTTCTCCGCATCCAGCTTACCCCAATGTACCTTCGCACGGGCAAAGGCCCGGAGGGCACCCTCAATGCAAACGGACCGCTTGATGACCTCCAGCCGCGGACAGGCATTTACCATCCGCTTTATCAGGCCGAAGTAGCTGGCAGGCAAGGGCTCACCAGGCCACATCCGGACTATGAAATTTTTCATAGCCACTTCGGCCGCCCTGTGGAGTTCAACCAACTGCTTCAGCTGGTCACTCAGAGGCACCGGGTGTTCGGCTCCAGCATACTAGGACCAAAACAGCTTCTCCATTGAGCTCCCCTCCTCAACACGATAGAACTCCGCAGCATTGGATATGTTGCATGGCAGATCTGCGAATGCCCCTGGAGAGCCCCAAACCTGGGTAAGTAAAAGAAATGTCTCCTCCACATGCTTGCTTTGCATAAAGAATGTCTTGCCCGCCGCTATCTTCTTGGCCGCTTGGATTTCCTGCTGCGCTTTTTCGGCTTTAGCCTTGGCGTCTTTCACACTCGCAAGGGCCTTCGCAAGCTCAGTCTCTTTCATCTTAAGATCATGCTCCAAGGACTCGAACTTCTTGCCGAGCTCCTGGAGCTCTTGCTGTACCTCGCCCACTCTAGCACCTTGCTTTTCGTCCTCCTTGCGGTCCAGGGCCGCCTTGTCTTCGGCCTCGGACAGCGCTTTCTTTAGAGAGGCTACTTCGGTGGTGGCCTCTATCACAAAGTCACGAGGCCTTGTCGTTAGAATCACCAATTTTTGTCTATTCTTTACAAATATGAAAACAGGGTATCACTCACCTTTGTTCTCTTCGAGCTGCCTCTTCGTGAGGCCGAGCTCTCCTTGTACCTGCTCCAGGTCCCGTTTAAGTCCAGCGACCTCGGTCGTGCGGGAAGCAGCGACAAGCAGCACAACCTGCTTATTCTCATGCACACCTACTATTAGACTCCTGCGGATTGTAATTGACCCTCCGTTTGGCTTTTCGTTCCGAACACCAAATAGAGTATCAGGGGCTACTACCTATCGGATGATAATTTCACACATTTTTATTACTTACCTCAAAGCCTGTCAAGAGGCTGGTGCAGGCTTCGGTTAGTCCGCTCTTGGCAGACAGAACCTTCTGAATCACCGCACTCATAAGAGTACGGTGCTCTTCATCCATGGAAGCGTCGCGAAGCGCTTCCAGCAGACTATCCGATGCCTCTGGCATAACGGAAGTCATCGGCACGGACGGCTCGCCATCCCTAGCGAGGGGCCGCCTGCCCGAATCCGGAACCATCGAAGGTTCCGGCACAGTATTCGGCTAAGAGCCCGGCTTGCTGCGACTCTCATCGGCACAATCCATGGGGATCTTGTACCCCGTGTGCCCGGCATCTGGAATTCCGCCTTGGGGCGTCTCGAGGGTCACCTCCCCTGCTCTGGGAGCCTTTGGGACAACACCTCTGTGTCATCCGCAGGCCGAGGAGTAGTGGCCGTCGGAAGCGAGTTCATCGCTGAATCACTCAAGGACCGATCCGAAGATGATACCTCGGGATGGACCCTGGCCGGACTGCATATATGTTCGCTGCTATAACAAGACTATGAAGCAAAGTTGCACTAAAATACAATAGAGTGCGGATGCTTACGATCTTACTAGGGGCATCCCCCTGGGCAGCCACTCCTCCTCGCTATAGGCTGCAGTTGTGGAGTAATCCGGAAGGGACGCCTTTCCCATCTTTGGCGTCCTAGCCTCCCCCTCCGGGGCGGCTTTCTTCTTCTTCTTCTCCTCCCTAGTGCAGGGAGGCAGAGTTTCTTCGTGTTTCCCCCCGCCTTCGCGGGAGGAATCTGCCTCGTCGTCCTCGAACGATGAGGGTATGACGGCCTTGCGCCGGGGACCCTTCTCGGTCCCCTGGCCCGCCTTCTCGGGCCCCCATCCTCTCCGGATGGGGAGGCCCCTTCCTCTTCTTCATCCCTTCGTGGGAGGAGTGTGCCTCGTCGTCTTCGGATGAGGCATCCGGTACAACCTTACGCCGGAGACCCTTCCTGGTCCCCGGGGCCTTCTTTTCGGCCTTCTTCTCCGGTGCCTTGTAGGGTGCCGGGACTAACATCTCCGTTAGGAGAGCATCTGCTGGACCTTCTGGCAGTGGAGCCGGACAGTAAATCCGCTCCATCGTCTCCACATACTCTTGATCGAACACACACAATGACTTGAGATTCTCTCATGAGTACATTGGAAAAAACCGCATCCGGTTGTAGTCAGAAAACTCACCGGACGGGGGAGCTATGCGGCGTGAAGTCCGCGGTCCTCGGAGGTGGGAGGAGGTACTTCGGAGGCCTTGAACAGAGCCTTCCATGCACCCTTGTGCGTCATGCCGTAGATCTTTTGAAGCGTCTGGTGTTCGGCCGGAACGAACTCCCACAGATTAAAAGCCCGCCTTGGGCACGGAAGAATCCGGCGGACAAGCATGACCTGGACCATGTTGACAAGCTTGATCTTCTTGTCCTTCAATTCTTGATGCAGTTCTGTAGTGCGGTCAGCTCTGCAAGTTCGCCCCAGGCTAGGCCCTTCTTTTACAAGGAGGTGAGCCGCATGGGAATTCTGTATCAGAACGCGGGGGCCGCCGCCCAGTTGGCGTCGCGCGGGTAGGTGATGTAGAACCACCCCGATTGCCACCCTTTCACGGTCTCCACGAAGGAGCCATCAAGCCAGGTGACGTTGGGCATCTTGCCCACCATGGCGCCTCCGCACTCCGCTTGCTGGACGCTCACGATCTTCGGCTTCCCGCAGAAGATTTGGAGCCACAGGCCGAAGTGAGGCCTGATGCGGAGGAAAGCCTCGCACACAACGATAAACGCCGAGATGTTGAGGACGATTTGGGGCTAGATCATTGAAATCTACCCCGTAGTAGAACATGAGCCCATAGACGAAGGGATGAAGTGGAAATCCCAGTCCACGGACGAAGTGGGCGAGAAATACGACCCTCTTATGGGGTTCCGGAGTTGGAGTGACCTGCCCTTTGTCCGGTAGCCGGTGCGTGATATCTGCGGCCAAGTATCCGGCCGCCCAGAGCATCGCGATATGCTCCTCCTTCACGGTGGAGGCCACCCACTTTCCTCCTACTCCGGACATGTTTGGCTGTGCAGAGAAAGCGTGAACCAGGGTGCTGGAGCTCGAGGGTGTGGGAATGGATAAGCAGAGGAGGAAGAAGGCGTGGGTGAAAATGGGGAATCCTTATCCCTTTATAGAGGCGACGAACGGTGCACCTCCCCACTTTCCCGTTGAGAATCGCTTATTTCCCAAGAGCCACGATTGATTGCGCGGTTGGGTTACCCATACTCGTATTGATGGAAATCCCGTAATAAGGGGACATGATCTCTGCTGTGACAAGACGTGCCAAGGAAACCGCCTCGCAATGTGCGCTATGGCTGGTTGTGGGAAAACGGTTCGAATAATGACCCGACCGTAGTGTCATGTCACTTTGTCTAAAATTGTCAGCAGGTTATATTTGTGAAATATCATGCTCTCTACGGTGGTATGTGAAGATCATCTTGCAGATTCGGACACGGTTTAAGTGTTCGATAGTTACTTTGGAGCATTCGGAGATGGAACCCGCCTTGCAATGCCGAAGACAAAACTGCGCGCCGGACTCATCGTCATTGAAGCCTGGTTCAGGGGCTACTGAGGGAGTCCTGGATTAGGGGTTATCCGGACAGCCGGACTATATACTTTGTCCGGACTATCGGAGCGTGAAGATGCAAGACTCAAGAATCCGTCCCATGTCCGGATGGGACTCTCCTTTGCATGGAAGACAAGCTTGGCGATCCGGATATTATATTTCCTTCCTTGTAAATGACTCCATGTAAACCCTAGCCCTCTCCGGTGTCTATATAAACCGGAGGGTTTTAGTCCTTAGGGACAGAATCATAATCATCATAGGCTAGCTTCTAGGGTTTAGCCTCTACGATCTCGTGGTAGATCAACTCTTGTACTACTCATATCATCAATATCAATCAAGCAGGAAATAGGGTTTTACCTCCATCGAGAGGGCCCGAACCTGGGTAAACATCATGTCCCTTGCCTCCTGATACCATTAGCCTAAGACGCACATATCGGGACCCCCTACCCGAGATCCGCCGGTTTGGACCCCCTACCTAAGCAAGAAGATGCTTTTGAGCCTACTATAGAAATTGAGATATGATACGTCTCCAACGCATCTATAATTTATGAAGTATTAATGCCAAGTTTACAACAATTTTATATGGTTTGGGTGCAATTTTATATGATTTGAATGGAACTAACCCGGACTGACGCTGTTTTTAGCAAAACTACCATGGTGTTGTTTTTTGTGCAGAAATAGAAGTTATCGGAATTGAACAAAAAAAATTTGACGATCTTTTTGGAAGAAAAGAAAAATACTAGAGAAAAGAACCACCAGAGGGGGGGCCCTGATGCCCACAAGGCACCAGGGCGCGCCACCCCCTGGCGTGCCCTATTGAGTAGTGGGCCCCCCGAAGCCCATCTTCGTGTGAAACCGACGCCGAAAAATCCTATATACTCAGAAACCCCCGAAAATAACCTAGATCAGAAGTTTCACCATAGCAAGCCTCTGTAGCCACGAAAAACCAATCTGGACCCTGTTCCGGCACTCTGCTGGAGGGGGAAATCATCACCAGAGGCCATCTTCATTATCCCGGCGGCCACCATGATGAGGCTGGAGTAGTCCACCCTCTGGGCTGAGGGTTTGTACCGGTAGCTACGTGTTTAATCTCTCTCTTTTTCTCTCTCATCTTGATGTATCGTGAGCTTTGTTAATATTGTTGGGTCATATGGTGTTTCTCCCTCTTTATCTTGTTGTAATGAATTGAGTTTTCCTTTTGAAATTTTGTTATTATCAGATTGAATACTTTTATGGATTTGAAAGCACTTGATGTATGTCTTGCTATGAATACCCGTGGTGACAATGGGGTATCATATTGATTCAGTTGATATATGTTTTGGCACTCAACTCTCGGATTCCCGAGGTGACATTGGGGTAATCTATGCATAGGGGTTGAGTACTGCAGGATGCTGCTAACGCGACACTACGATTAGAGACCCTTGGACAAAACTGTGTGCGATGCATTAATCGCAAACGGTAATCTAATAAACCGTCAAAAAGGATGCAAAACATTTGCGATGAAGTATACATCAAACACGGTTCAGATTTTAGTTGCGTGTGCGATGCGGGGCATACAGTTCAGTCCAATTAACTGTTTGCGATAGGCAGAACAAAAGAAAAGGGCAGCTAGATGAAGGCGTGTGCGATATACGGCATATAGTTTACTCGGATAAACTGTTTCTATTGAGGTGGAACAACAGAAATGGGCAGCCAGATGAAGGCGTGTGTGATATACGGTATACAGTTCACTCGGATGAACTGTTTTTTATTAGGCAACACAAAAGAAACGGTCAGCCAGATCATGGTGTGTGCGATATAAGGCATACAGTTCACTCGGATGAATTGTTTTCGATTAGGCAATGCAACAGAAATGGTTCAGCCAGATCAAGGTGTGTGCAATGGAGGGCATACAGTTCATTCCGGTAAACTGTTTGTGTTGAGCTAAGAGAACAGAAACGTTTCACATAAACAAGATGTGTGTAATATGCGGCAAACATCCGATTACATAGGTGGCTAGTACACACATGACATTTCCACACACCAAAGTAAACTATTACATGCATAATTAACTAGGCTAAATGATCATGTGATCATCATCTACTTCTTGTGCTAGCTCGATGTTCCATCTATGCTAAGTTTCCATTAATTAATGGCGTCTTATGAACACGCCACCGTTTCCTGCCATTTACTCACATATTTTCCGCCACCCAGCGATATTGCACATAAACCTAGGAGACGCATGACGCACAGAGGCAACAAGCACAGCGTGTAGCACATCCACCTTTTCCAAGCATGCCAACCGACCAAAGCGCCGCCTCTGCCATCAACCTCGTCGACGAGGAAAACGAGAAGGCGCCACGGCCCATCGAGGCTGAGGCGCACCCCCGGCAACGCGATGGATGACGTCGTGATGCGCATCATCGCCAGGGTTGAGTTGACCCTTGGCGCATGGCGCTTCAGCATCGCGGATCAAGATAGGCATGTCAACACCGAGAGGCTACAGCTCGCCGCACAACATGATCGATGGCGCGCTGTAGAGCAAGCTAGGCGTGTCTGTGACATCATCGATGGCGTGCTACAGAGCAAGCTAGGCGCATCCGCGCTGATAAGCTGTGGCTTGCCGCACTGTGAGACCGTTGGAGCGCTGCAGAGCAAGAGGCGCGGTGTGCCGCACAGCAAGAGCGGATCCATCCGCGCTTGCGTCGCAGCTGGGTACACATCCCGTTAGTATCCCCATTCCTCGTCAGGAGTGGGTAGAGGCCCTCTTCGCTGTACCTGCACCAGAGATCGGCCGCGACGTACTTGCACCGGACGGACGCCGCGCCGTTCTTATGGGTTGCACCGTTTGCCTTGTCCGTGGCCCGCTCAACGCCAACGCGCTGGTCGCTAGGCTCGACCGCCTCTTAGCCCAGGTGTCCACCTGGGCGCAGTAGAGGAACATGGCCGTCGCATCCTCGAGCTGGTGATCTTCGATGAAAGAGCCGACTTGGAGCTTGAGACCGTGTTCCAGATGTACCGCGAGCGTGTTGACCGCTTTGACGAACGCATGCACGAGTTCAGGCAGAGCCAAGAGCTACCATAGGCAAGGGCTCCTGGTCATGGTCTCATGGACGTGTTTTATTTTGTTGAGTCGTTTCGATGTGGATCGCTATGTATTCACAACAATCATAATATTTCTCTGTTTATTGCTCTGTTTCAATGTGTGTACTCTATTTTCCGTTCTTATAGTTATGTTTCAGTGTGTGTATATATGCTTTCCATTTTGTATATGTGGGTGATAACTGCTAGATAAAAATTAGTATACAAAAATAGATAGAAAATGAAATTCATATATATATATATATATATATATATATATATATTAATTTTTCATTAGTTCATCACAGAATATATATAATATCATCACATATATGTGATGATACTTAACTACTAGGTACAATGCATAAAATTGAAAACGAGCAATACTAAAACTAATAATCCCTCCTGGGGGCAGTATTCCGACAGCCCCTCGCCATCAGCTCCCTGGTGCGCAGCATCTTCCTAGCGCGGAGGCAGTACTCCGCCTCCTCCGCCTCGTAGCGCTTGACGTACCAATCTGCCTCTTGCTGGTGGACGAGCGCGAACGATCTTGCCATTTCATTGGGCACCCACCGGAGGACCTCGTTGATGGCACGCTGGAGCTTATCAGGCCATCTCCACGCAGCGATGAGGCGCCTAGCGCCTTTGACCTTCCTCACAAAGTACCCATCTTCGTACACCTCCTCCGCACGATTACGCGCCCGCCCCCAAAGCTCACCGCCTCCTTTTTCCAAGCGGCATCACAGGCTTCATAGGCTACCTGGTACCTGGCTTCTGCCTCCGCCATCTCCTTCTTGAACGCCACTTGCCTGGCTTTCTTAGCCGGAGGCAGCGACTTCCACAAACAAAGATTGTACTGGCCCCATAACCAATCAAAGTTGGGGGGACCCAGGCAACCTCGTCAGGCACCGCGTAGCGGTCCTCCTCGTCGCTGCTCTTCGACTGATCGTCCTCGGGGGGTGGCAACTCCTCGTCAGCACGTGGGCAGATCGGCGGTGCCATGGCAGAGATTTGAGAGAGAGAGAGAGAGAGAGAGAGAGAGGAAGGGCAAGCGAGAGGAGGATGTAGATGAGAACGCAGGCGGCACGACGTGAGCAAGGTAGTATTTATTGGTGGCCGGAATCTAGATCGACGGGAACAGTACACATGCCGGTCGCTGGCATTTACGAGTAATGTAGTTTGAATTACACACAATTCCTGCAGCAAAATCCGTGTGTGAACTTAATAGGTGACAGTTTCCAATACAGAACCGTGTCTGATTAATAACCCGTGTAGAGTGCCAATCATGTGGGGGCCGGTTGTCTTGCCAGATATTTACATTTTGTTTTTTGAACACCAGATATTTACATCGTCTCATGATTTTTTTAATTTTTTCGAATTTAAATGCCATGGCACTCCATGCATGTGTCTCAGCCGTGACACCAATATGTTTGAAAATTCATCCCAATTTACTGCACATGGAATTAACTCGCACACAAGTACACATATTTTTTTTCAAGCCATTATGGTTAGCCACTTCATGTAGATGTAGTTCAAATTTAGATTACGATCATTAAATGGCTAGGAAATCACTTAAATGTCTTAAAATGGTCAAATGACCCCTGAAATTTTCCAAATTTTGACATGACAGTTGTATTAATGCACGTTAACTGTAGTATATTTTTGAATCCCATAAGAGGAACATATCGCCCGTTCATCATCAAACATGCATTGTTCCCTCTCGAAACCACAAGCCTTCCAGTGAGTTGCTCCGGTTTGCGAGGGGTGTGTGTCCAAACTTATTTCAAATAGGCCAATTTTTTACCACATCATCTTGGTGTCATAACATTACGTCAACCAAGGTTTCATGTGTTTCTGATCATTTTTATTTTTTGGAATTTTGAATGGCATGGCGCTCCATGCATGTGTGTCCAGACAGTGACACCAATATGTTTGAAAATTCCTTCCAATTTACTGCACATGGAATTAACTCTCACACAAGTACACAAAAATATGATTTTTCAAACCGTTGTGGTTAGCGGTTGCATGTAGATGTAGTCTAAATTTGAATTGCGGTCATTAAATGGCTAGAAAATCACTTAAATGTCTTTACAAGGTCAAATGACCCCTAGAATTTCCAAATTTTCACATGATAGTTGTATCAGTGCATGTTTAATGTCGAAAATATTTGAAGGCCATAAGAGGAAGCCATCTCATGTTTGTCATCAAACATACATTGTTCCCTCTCGGAAACACGAGCCTTCTAGTGACTTGCTATGGTTTGTGAGGGGTGTGTGTCCAAACTTCCATCAAACAGGCCAATCTTTTTACCACATCATCTTTGTGGCATGAAATTACATCAAGCAACATCATCATTTTTTAATTTTTTGGAATTGAAATGCCATGGCACTCCATGCATGTGTCCATGCCTGACACCAATATGTTTGAAAATTCCTTCTAATTAGTGCACATGGAATTAACTCACACACAAGTACACAAATATGATTTTTCAAACCGTTAGGGTTAGCTATTGCATGTAGATGTAGTTCAAATTTGAATTACGGTCATTAAATGGCTAGAAAATGACTTAAATGTCTTTAAAAGGTCAAATGACCCCTAGAATTTCCAAATTTTCACATGACAGTTGTATTAGTGCATGTTAAATGTAGAAAAAAATTGAAGGCTGTAAGAGGAAGCTATCTCCCGTTCGTCATCAAACATGCATTGTTCCCTCTCGGAACGACGAGCCTTTTAGTGAGTTGCTCCGGTTTGTGAGGGATCTGTGTCCAAACTTCCGTCAAACATGCCAATTTTTTTACCACATCATCTTTGTGGCATGACATTACATCAAGAAAAGTTTCATGTGTTTGTGATCTCTTTTTATTTTTTGGAATTTAAAATGCCATGGCACTCCATGCATGAGTCCAGGGCGTGAGACCAATATGTTTGAAAATTCCTTCCAATTTACTGCACATGGAATTAACTCGCACACAAGTACAAAAATATGATTTTTCAAACCGTTATGGTTAGCTATTGCATGTAGATGTAGTTCAAATTTGGATTCCGGCCATTAAATGGCTAGAAAATCACTTAAATGTCTTTAAAAGGTCAAATGACCCCTGAAATTTTCCAAATTTTGACACGATAGTTGTATTAGTGCACGTTAAATGTAGAAAATTTTTGAAGCCCCTAAGAGGAAGCTCTCGCTCGTTCATCATCAAAAATGCGTTATTCCCTCTCGGAACCACAAGCCTTTTAGTGAGGTGCTTCGGTCTATTAGGGGTGTGTGTCCAAACTTTCGTCGAACATGCCAAATATTTTACCACGTCATCTTGGTGGCATGACATTACATCAAGCAAGGTTTCATGTGTTTCTGATCTTTATTAAATTTTTTGAAATTTAAATGCCGTGGCACTGCATGCTTAATTGTGTCATAGCCGTGAGACCAATATGTTTGAAAATTCCTTCCAATTTACTACACATGGAATTAACTCGCACACAAGTACACATAATATGACTTTTCAAACCATCAAGGTTAGCTGTTGCATGTACATGTAGTTCAAATTTGAATTACGGTCATTAAATAGCTAGAAAATAACTTACAAGTCTTAAAAAGGTCAAATGACCCCTGAAAATTTCCAAATTTTGACATGCCAGTTGTATTAGTGAAAGTTAATTATAGAAAAAAATTGAAGCCCGTAAGAGGAAGCTAGCGCTCGTTCGTCATAAAACATACATTGTTCCCTCCCGGAACCACGAGCCTTCTAGTGAGTTGATTCGGTTTGTGAGGGGTGTGTGTCCAAACTTCCGTCAAACATGCCAAATTATTGACCACACTATCTTGGTGGCATGACATTACATAAAGCAAGGTTTCATGTGTTTCTAATCTTTTTTAGAGAATTGGAATTTAAATGCCATGGCACTCCATGCTTAATTGTGTCATAGCCGTGAGACCAATATGTTTGAAAATTCCTACCAATTTACTGCACATGGAATTAACTCGCACACAAGAACACAAAATATGACTTTTCAAACCGTTATGGTTAGTTGTTGCATGTACATGTAGTTCAAATTTGAATTACGGTCATTGAATGGATAGAAAATCACTTAAATGTCTTGAAAGGTTAAATGACCCCTGAAATTTTCCAAAAGTTGACATGACAGTTGTATTAGTCCCACAAATTTTCTCATACATTTAAAACACCATCCATTGCCACTTTACACCAAATTCGTCTTTCACAGCTAATAAAAAATATCAACAACATCACACACAGTTGTTTGTACGAACCGTTTGCGATGAAAATTCATGGGTCCATTTAAGTCTTCCTCCTTAAGCCTCGCCGGCTCGTCTGCTCCCGTGCCGGCAACCCCTGAATCCATGAATCCTGATCCCATTCCCTCAACCCCTACTTGCAAAGATGACACTGTGGAAATGCTTCATGAAGGCCCGTACGGTGGCCGCGTCCCCCCCGAGCGCCGCCGCCTGCGTCGAGGGCGCGGCTGATAGTCTCCAACGTATCTACTTTTCCTAACGCTTTTCCTCTTGTTTTGGACTCTAATTTGCATGATTTGAATGAAACTAACCCCGGACTGACGTTGTTTTCAGCAGAACTACCATGGTGTCGTTTTTGTGCAGAAATAAAAGTTCTCGGGATGGAACAAAGCTTTGCGCGGATTTTTTATATCAATAAAGAGAATTTCTAGAGCCAAGAGCCACCTGAGGGGGGCACCTGGGTGGGCACAACCCACCAGGGCGTGCCTGCCCCCCAGGCGTGCCCAGGTGGGTGCTGCCCACCTAGCACTACTAGGGAAAACCTTATACATAGAATCTTCCCGCAGCGCGACCCAAAATTAGGTGCTAACGCTACTTAGCACTAGGGCACGTGCGGAAATAGCGCTACTAATATAAACATAACAGTAGCGCGTTAGGGAAAAAGAATGCTACTACTAATGCCACGACGTAGCCACCAGACTAGGAATAGTAGTAGCACATGTTCTTTATAGGCACTACTGCTATGGGAATTTAGGTGTAGCGCGTTATACTAACACACGCTATGGCTAAACGCGACCTATCTCCTCTAACCGGCCGCCCCCACTCTCCCTCTCCAATCTCACCCCCCCCCCCTTTTGACCCCGTCTTCGCCTTGCCGCTGCTCCTACCGCCGTCGTTGTCCGCCGCCGCCGACGATCCTGCGCCTCCTCCACTGAGGTAGCCCCTCCTTCCCTCCTCCCTCCTCCCTATCGCACCCCTCCCTCCCTCCTCTGGCAGCCCCTCCTCCCTCCTCCCTCCTCCTATGGCCAAGCCCTCCACCGACAGCCCTCCTCCCCTTCCTCCTCTCTCCTCCATCCTCCCACCCCCTCCCCTCCTCCTCCTCCTCCTCCTCCGGCCCACCCCTCCTCCTCTCTCTCCTCCCTCCTCCTACCCCTCTTCCCTCCTCCTCCCTCCTCCTCCCTCCCAACTAGTTAAAATTTCATTACTGTTCTTAGTTGAATTATAAGTGCTTTGTTGAATTAGTAAGATTTTTTATTTACGGTAAGTGCTTAGTTGAACTAGTTGAATTATTATAACAAGTTTATTTTTAGTAAAAAAATTAGGTATAATAGATTTGATGATCTAATTAAAATTTTACTATAGAACTAGTTTATATTTAGTAAGAAAATTAATAAAAATAGTTTATTTTTAGTAAGTGGCTTAGTTGAACTGGTTGAATTAATGGCATTATCACTTTGTCATCAAAGAATGTTATATGAGATTTGATGATCTAATTAAAATTTTACTCAGTGGAATATGAAGGCTTAGTCGTGTCTCCTTGGAGTGATCGTCATCTGAGCTACCTCCACTTCCTCTACACCCGAGTCAGTGAGCTAAAAGTCCACCTCCTCCTTCTCCACCTTCCTCTACATCCGAACTAGGGTATTTAGTTATACTTCTTAACCAAATGAAATGTTCGGATTATAAGATATATTGAATTTTATTTGTCAATATTGAACCATTGAAATGCAATGAGCACCAGTTTATGCTCATGTGCGAAGTGTTCATTCATTTTCGAGTGACCTATGTTTTGCTGGAGTGTTGATTCATTTCCGTTCCGGAAAATTTCAGGCTCTCGATATGTCCTATTTTAGCAAAGGTCATGCCGGATTTTTCCGTGAATTTAATCATGACTTGTTCTAGAATATGTAGGTAATATCGAGTGCCCCAGATTTGCTAGAAAGAGAATTAAATCACATTTCGAGTTGACTTTAAGTCTGTCGGGGCTCCATACTTGACAGTCCAAAAATCGGTGAGGGAGAGTCTCCACCATATATGAGAGAAGGTGTCGACTGTTGTTGTGGGGGTCTCTTTTCCTTCTTCTCTTTGTGCTAGACCTTTGTTATGCACTAGGGGAAGAAGGAGTAGAGACCATCATCGATGGTCAAGAAATCGGTGAGGGAGTGTCCACCATATATGAGAGAAGAAGAATGTCGACTATTGTCGTGGGGTTGCTTCTCCTTCTTTTCCTTGTGCTAGATATTTGTAATGCACTAGGGAAAGGAGGAGTAGTGACCATCACCAACGGTCGCAATATCAGAGAGGGAGTGCCCACCATATACGTGAGATGAGAGTTTAGGAAGGAAGACTCGATGGACCTCTGATCAACCCGTTGCATATTGAGTAATAGTGATCTGTGTGTTGAGTTTCCTGGTAGTTGCCTTCGGTCGATTTTTAATTAATGTTTCAACTATGAACATAGGAAATGTCTGACGATGAGAGTTTAGGAAGGAAGACTCGACAAACCTAAAGTCAACCCGTTGCATATTGAGTAATAGTGATCTATGTGTTGAGTTTCCTGGTAGTTGCCTTTGGTCGATTTTTAATTAATGTTTCAACTATGAGCATAGGAAATGTCTGACGACGAAAAGGAATTCAGTTTGTGCGAATACTGTGAAGACGAGCGCGACCTATGCGACAGGCCTCACCAAGTTGGTGGTAGGCGCTTCAGCATCAAGCTGGATGACACCTTCGAAGTGCATATAGTATGTCACAACGACAAGTCTCTTTTCGTAATTAAGCATGACTTCTGCTTCTTTTGCTTCAACTTATAATTTTAATTTTTTACTATTCTACTAGAGTATCCCCTGCCTTGCAAAAATGTATGTCTAGGATAAGCTTGGTTTCATTACTATGGAAACTATGGAGGTAAAAAGAGTTAACTTGAGGACCGAGCATGGTTATAGTTTCGCTGCAAAATTATACAATTCAGACACCTACACCCATTTTGAATGCAAACAATGGAGAGCACTATGCAAGGCATATGCATTTGAGCCTGATATGCTTATCACCTTTGATATTTGTCTGGAAGATGATATTGAAGATAATATTGACATCTAGGTCGATGTGCAGATGCCTCCAGTTCTACCATTATGTGAGTTTCTCAACCATATTTATGTCTTGGATATTGTTTATTCAAAAATAGTTGACAACTAATTTCTATCGACTACTTATTTCCATTCAAGCAAACATGTACGGCGCTTGGTAGACATGA
This sequence comes from Aegilops speltoides, assembly GCA_021437245.1. Taxonomy (NCBI): domain Eukaryota; kingdom Viridiplantae; phylum Streptophyta; class Magnoliopsida; order Poales; family Poaceae; genus Aegilops; species Aegilops speltoides. Next base: position 361,231,068 of record CM038144.1, read on the forward strand.
CCTACTACTATCCGGGGGCTGAAATAAACTGCGAGGAGATAAGTCATTATGTTTCATGGCTTGAGGATCTTCATACTATCAAGACAAATTATTTTCCTGAACTTGAAAACCTTAGTACTCAAAACGTGCGACCAGTGTTCGTACTGAACTATGGTCACATCTATTTGGGAAAGATGGTAAGATTTTTACTATTTGTCCTCTGTGCATCTTTTGCATACATTATTTTTTAAGCTATACTTCATTGCTAAGTATGTTACTACGATGTTCTTCAACATGCACTCCCGATGATAGTTGTGCCTCAGTGGATTGAGGCTGAAGGTCGCATGACCATGGATAGCATATGGCCAAGACATCCTACATTTCACATGAGTGCATTCAGGATTTCAAGAAGCGAGCAAGTCTTAAGAGTCAAAGACTAGAACAAAATTGTGAAGGATTGCAGAGAAGTACTAGGGGGCAGCAATCAGAAGCGCAACCCACAATTAGGAGACAGGTTCATCTGCATGCTTCAGTATGATGAATCGGGAGCGCTACACATGTTCTATGATATTTTACCTGAGGGAGAGCAGTAGGAGTGATTAGCTAGCTAGAATGAGTGTTGGTGGTGATGACTATGATGATTATTATTAGCTAATGTTGTTGGTGATTAGCTATGACTATGATGATTAAATAGTGTTGGTGGTAATAACTATGATGATTATTAGCAACTGTTGTTGGTGATGATATGATGCAAGAGTTTTTATATTAATATGGTGGTGATGATAATGATCATGATGATGATGATGATGATGAGTACGTTATTATATCATTGGGTGAAAGAACCGTGGATTAGTTTTAAGTGGATGGATCCTAAGTGATCAAGTCATAGATTATCGTGATAATCCATGACTTGGTCACTTAGGATCCATCCATTTGAAACTAATCCGCGTTTCTTTCACCTAGTGATTAATAACTCATTATAATGAAAAAAAATCTTTAAATTGCTACTGTATGAAAACTTGTATAAAGGTGTATGAATACGACCTAGAATTAAAAAGAAATAGAATACAGAATAGTAGTAGTGCGGGCAGTGAGAAGCGATACTAGTAATTACCAGTAGCGGCTGTTGCAGCACGCGCTACTACTAAGTAGATATACCAGTAGCGCTTGCCAACAAGAGCTACTGCTAAGCTTTAGCTGTACCGTCATATGAGTAGCGCGGTTACCCGCGCTACTGATACGCCAAAAACCCGCACTACTACTAGGCTTTTCCCTAGTAGTATGGTGGCCCTGCTGACCCTGAAACCGACGGTATAAAATCACATTATTCCAGAAAAAATAGGGAGAAAGAATTATCGCGTTTCACAAGACGGAGCCGCCACCATCTCCTCTTCTTCATCGGGAGGCCAGATCTGGAGTCTGTTTGGGGCTCCAGAGAGGGGGATGTTCAATCTTCGTCATCACCAACACATCTCCATTTCCAATTCCGTGATGCTCCGCACTTGGAGTGAGTAATTCCTTTGTAGGCTCGCTGGTCGGTGAGGAGTTGGATGAGATTCATCATGTAATCAAGTTAGTTTTGTTAGGGCATGATCCCTAGTACCCACTATGTTCTGAGATTGATGTTGCTATGACTTTTCCATGCTTAATGCTTGTCACTTTGGGCCCGGGTGCCATGATTTCAGATATGAACCGTTTATGTTACCACCTTTATATCCATGTTCTAGACCCGATCTTGCAAGTTATAGTCACCTACTATGTGTTATGATCCGGCAACCCTGGAGTGACAATAGTCGGGACCACTCCCGGTGATGACTGTAGCTTGAGGAGTTCATGTTTTCACCATGTGCTACTGCTTGTTCCGGTTCTCTATTAAAAGGAGGCATTAATACCCCTTACTTTCCCATAGGACCCCGCTGCCACGGGAGGGGAGTACAAAAGATATCATGCAAGTTCTTTCCATAAGCATGTATGACTATTTACGGAATACATGCCTACATTATATTTATGAACTGAAGCTAGTGCCGTATCGCCCTAGGTTATAACTGTCTCATGATGAATATCATCCAATGAGTCACCGATCCAATGCCTACGAATTTATCTTATATTGTTCTTGCTAAGTTACTACGCATCGCTATAAATTCGCTACAATATCACTGCTTTCACTGTTACCGTTACCATTGCTACTGCTGTTATCATCAAAACTATCATATTACTGTGCTACTAATCACTTTGCTGCAGATAATTAATCTCTAGGTGTGGTTGAAATTACAACTCAACTGCTAATACCTTCAAATATTCTTTGGCTCCCCTTGTGTCGAATCTATAAATTTGGGTTGAATACTCTACCCTCGAAAACTGTTGCGATCCCCTATACTTGTGGGTTATCAAGACCTCTTTCTGGCACCGTTGCCGGGGAGCATAGCTATAATTGTTGAGTCACTTGGGATTATTATCATATTATCACTATGAAGAATCTGAAGGATGCTAAGACTAAGATTTTTTTTCCTCAAAGACGAGGGGAGGTAAGGAACTGCCATCCAGCTCTGCTTTAGATTCACCTTCTGTTATAAGTAAACTTGCAACACCACCACATGCTATTAATTATGATAGGTCACAAGTTATTGATGATGCTACTTCTACTATGTATGATACACATGGTGATGTGCCATTAGGTGAATTCTTGATTAACAAATTGCTAGAGTAAGACAACATGATATTGTTGAATCTGATGATGAACTTGAAACTGAAAATCTTGAAACACCTACTAGAACTAGTCCTCCTAGATATGAATTTCCAAAGGTACCGGAAGGTTATGCTATGAGTGAGGAGGCAACTAGAGATATTCTTGCTTGTAAGGATAGAGATGATCTAGAGAAATTATTATGTGAGTATAAAGAAAGATCTCTCAATGCTAAAATGAAATGTGATCCTGAGTTTGCTACTTCACCTACTGTGATTCATGATAAGGATTATGAGTTCTTTTCCGACCCAGAGTTAATCACTTTGGTTGAATCTGATCCTTTCAACGGCTATGAAACTGAAACTATTGTGGCACATCTTACTAAGTCGAATGATATAGCTACCCTTTTTGCTCATAATGAGAAGATTCACTATTACTATATTCTCAAGTTATTTCCATTCTCATTAAAGGGTGATGCTAAAGCTTGGCACAATACTCTTGATCCTAGTTGTGTGCCTAGTCCCCAGGATATGATCTATTACTTCTCTGAAAAATATTTCCCTGCTCATAAGAAACAAGCTACCTTGCAGGAAATATTTAACTTTGTGCAAATTGAAGAAGAGAGTCTCCCACAAGCTTGTGAGAGGCTTCTCCAATTGCTTAACGATTTGCCTGATCATCCTCTGAAGATGAATGAAATACTTGATATCTTCTATAATGTACTAACCGATGCATCTATGGACTTCCTAGATAGTTGTGCTGGTTGTGTTTTCAGTGAACGAACTATTGGGCAAGCTAAAGAATTACTGAATAACATATTGAAAAATTATGATGATTGGACTCCTCCTGAAACACCTATTAAACCCACTCCGAAGAAGAGGGGCATCTTATATCTCAGTCCTGAATATATGCAAGAGGCAAAGAAATCTATGAAGGAAAAAGGTATTAAGGCCGAGGATGTTAAAATTTTACCACCTATCGAAGAAATACATGGGCTTGAAGCACCACCACCACCTAAGGTGGTAGAGGTAAAATCTTTAATGAAATTCAATGATAGTGATGATCCTCGTAATAAACATCCTAGTCAATGCCTTTATGAGTTTGATAATTACATTAGAAAGCATGATCACTTTAATGTAAATCTTATGAAACAATAAATACAACTCTGATATGATTGCTCGCTTAAGTGACTTATTATTTAGAATCTCAAATGATGTTAGAGGTGTAGGAAAGCATGCCTCTATGGTTCAAACTCAATTAGAACAAGTTTCTAAATCTCAAAGAGAGTTACTTGATGAAATGAACAACAATATAAGTGAATTTGCTGTTAGAGTAGCAACTAGAGGAGGTAAAATGACTCAGGAACCACTTTATCCCGAGGGACATCCTAAGAGAATTGAACAAGACTCACAAAGAATTAATACTGATGCACCTAGTCCTTCTAAAAAGAAAAGGAAGAAGAAAAATAATAGGACTTTGCCTGCCTCTAGTGAACCTGAAATAGAAAAACCTCCTGATAATGATAATGAAGTTTCAATCTGGTAATGAACACTCACCTTCTGCACAAGAGAAAGTCTTTCAAGGCTTGGGAGTTGAGAAAAATGTAGTAGAAGTGATCTTTGAATTTCTCAACCCCATGCTGTTAATTTTAATATACTTGATAGCACTTGTGGATTGAATTGTCTAGAGGAACTTAGTTGAAGGGTGAACGGGATTATGCCAAAAATTTGTGTTGTATCTCTACATGGTGCTTCAGCTCCTTGCTGGCGCCATGACCTGCTACTCTATGCACGTGTACGTGTCTAAATGTGGCTTCGTCACCTTTCTTGATGTTGAGTTGAGGACTCTACTGGCTAATGAACGATCAACCAAGAGCGATAGCTCAGATTTCGGCTATGAGTTTGTTACCGTGTGTAGTGGCAACACTATAAACGCATATTATTTGGCCTTCTCTTGAAATGGTGTGAATGTGGTAAATAAAGGGGACTGATCAAAGGAGCTCGAAAGAGACATATATCATAGGTCCATAGTTCCCAACATTAAGCCACAACAAAAACTATGCATGATCACTTAGTTGGCATAATCCTTTCACGTGACAATCAAACTTCTAGGAAACAATGATTGAAATAAAGTGCTTGAGAGCCTTGAGGAGGAAATGATTGTGGGTGTTCTTAAGAGCATTAGAGCATCATATTTTACTACATGCTTTCACTCCCCTAACCTATGTTTTATTAGCACTATCTAAATAAAACTTTTTCATGCATTCCTGGCATGCAAGTGTCTAGAATAAATAGAATAGAATGTTGCTCCATTGTTTTATCTAGTAGATCAAAAACTTTCACTACTAGGAAAAGCACGGCGAAGAGTCTTGGGTTTTAGCCTATCGAATGCTGGTAACCGCGCATCGATCTGGCCTTCTGACTAAAGGTTAGCAGTAGCGTTTGTTGACACGCGCTACTGCTATATCTACTTAGTAGTACCGCGTGCTTCAACAGCCTCTACTGGTAATTACAAGTAGCGCGCCTCACTGCCCGCGCTACTACTATTATTCCGTATTCTATTTCTTTTTTATTTTAGGTCATATTCGTTCACCTTTATACAAGTTTTCATACAGTAGCAATTTAGAGATTGTTTTTACATTATAATGAGTTATTAAATCACTAGGTGAATGAACTGCGGATTAGTTTCAAATGGATGGATCCTAAGTGACAAGTCATGGATTATCACGATAATCCATGCCTTGATCACTTAGGATCCATCCACTTGAAACTAATATGCGGTTCTTTCACCCTATGATATAATAACTCATCATCATCATCATCATATCAATATAAAAACTCTTGCATCATATCATCACCAACAACACTAGCTAATAATCATTACCACCAACACTATTTAATCATCATAGTCATTGTGTAACTATCTAATCACCACCAACACTTGCTAATAATAATCATCATAGTCATCACCACCAACACTCATTCTAGGTAGCTAATCACTCCCATTGCTCTCTCTCAGGTAAAATAGCATAGAACGTGTGTAGCACTCCTTATTCATCATACTGGAGCATGCAGATGAACTTGTCTCCTAATTGTGGGTTGCGCTTCTGATTGCTACCCCCTAGTACTTCTCTGCGATCCTTCACAATTTTGCTCCAGTCTTTGACTATTAAGACTTGCTCGCTTTCAGAAATCCTGAATGCACTCATGTGCAATGTATGATGTCTTGGCCGTAAGCTAACTATGAACATGCGACCTTTAGTCTCGATCCAATGAGGCACAATTATCATCGGGAGTCCCTGTTGAAGAACATCGTAGTAACATACTTAACAATGAAGTTTAGCTTGAAAAATATTGTATGCAAAAGATGCACTAAGGACAAATAGTAAAAATCTTACCATCTTTCCTAAATAGATGTGACCATAGTTCAGTACGAACACTATTGGTCGCACGTTTTGAGTACTAAGAAGTCCAGGAAAAAAATTTGTCTTGAAAGTATGAAGATACTCAAGCCATGGAACATAATGACTTATCTCCTCGCAGTTCAGTTCAGCCCCGGGATAGTAGTAGGTCATGTCTACTAAGCGCCGGACATGTTTGCTTGGATGGAATTAAGCTGTCAATAGAAATTAGTTGTCAACTATTTTTGAATAAACAATATCCAAGACATAAATATGGTTGAGAAAATCACAAAATGGTAGAACTGGAGGCGTCTGCACATCGACCCAGATGTCGATATTACCTTCAATATCATCTTCCGGACGATATTACCGAGGTGGAATATGGTGGAGGGGGGCACCGCACACGGCGAAGAGATCAAAGATCAATTGTTCTGTATAGAGGTGCCCCCTGCCCCCGTATATAAAGGAGGGAGAGGAGGAGGGGGTGGCCAAGGAGGCGGCGCGCCCAAGGGGGGCAATCCTGTTCCAAGTAGGATTCCCCCCTCTTTCCTAGTCCAAGTAGGAGAGGGGAAGGAAGGGGAGGAGAAGAAGAAGGAAAGGGGGGCCGGCCCCCAAGTTCAATTCGGTTTGGGCTAGGGGAGCCGCGCGCCCATAGCTAGCCACCTCTCCTCTTCCTCCACATGGGCCCATGAGGCCCAATAACCCCCCGGGAGGTTTCGGTAACCTCCCGGTTCTTTGGTATATATCCGATAACCCCCGGAACTCATCCGGTGTCCGAATATAACCTTTCAATATATCAATCTTAACGTCTAGACCATTTCGAGACTCCTCGTCATGTCCGTGATCACATCTGGGACTCCGAACTACCTTCGGTACATCAAAACACAAAAACACATAATACCGGTCGTCACCGAAATTTAAGGGTGCGGACCCTACGGGTTCGAGAACTATGTAGACATGACCGAGACACGTCTCCGGTCAATAACCAATAGCGGAACCTAGATGCTCATATTGGCTCCCACATATTCTACGAAGATCTTTATCGGTCAAACCACATAACAACATACGTTGTTCCCTTTGTCATCGGTATGTTACTTGCCTGAGATTCGATCGTCGGTATCTAATACCTAGTTCAATCTCATTACCGGTAGGTCTCTTTACTTGTTATCACTACAAAAAGAATACACTTCCGTGATGATACGTGTTTGTCAAATTAGGTCGCGTTTTCTGTCATGCATGTACATCCATGACGATTTTATGACAGAATCAAGATAGTCATACCGTCTTTGTCAGAGAAGTGTTCCATGACATTACCAAAATTATCATCACGGAAGTGTCCACTTCAAGACGATAAATCGCGCGTCCGAAGTGCTTTTCGTCAAGGGTGAGTGACACGTGGCATCAACCGTAACGGAACGCCGTTAAGCTATCGGGTCAGTTTTGGATCCGATAACCCGTTAACAGCTCTGACCAATGGGAAATTTCCACGTGTAAAATTCTGATTGGCCGAAGGGAACACCTGTCAGCTCGTCAGTGGGCCAGATGTCGCTCGTCCACTGGAGGAGACATGCCTATGATACGTCGACATGTGGATGGGCCCAACTGAGGCCCATATAGGTTAAAAAGGCCGGCCAGTCAAAGGCCCGGAGTACTTAATCAGGTACTAGTGGGCCAGCCCAATAATGGCCTGCTTAATAGAGGCCCATTTACGGCCCGAAGTCAGATCTAGCCCATTAATTTTTTCGCCCAATATTTGGGCCCATTTACGGCCCGAAGCCAAATTTGGCCCGCTAATTGTTCGCCCAATATTTGGGCCCATTTGCGGCCCGAAGCTAGATCTGGCCCGTTAATTGTTCACTGAATATTTGGGCCCAACTACAGTGCAGTGACTTTCGGCCCGTTAGATGCCTGATGTAGACATGGGCCCATTTTAGCCCGGTGTGACTTTCGGCCTGGGAATGGCCCATGCTGCCCATGGGCCATATATGGTCCGACGGGACATTGGGCCCACTAACAGCCCATGCTAAAGGTGGCAATAGTTAAGCCCAACGTGACTTTGGGCCTGTTAAAGGCATGTCGCGTAATTCGGCCCATTGTTGCCTGTACTAAGCTTTCGGCCTCTTAAAAGCCCATGATATCAGTGGGCCAACTAAGGCCCGAGATATGTTTCGGCCTGGTAACGGCCCGTGAGCTAACTAGGCCCAAAAAGGCCCGGACTACATTTTGTCCTGCTGAAGGCCCGTCGATGACTAGTGAAAATTGAGGCCCAACATGCATTTTCGCCTGCTAAAGGCCCGTGGTTTCATCTCGGCCGTAACAGGCCAGTACAATATTCAGCCTATTAATGGCCCAACGCTACCTGGGCCAAACTAAGCGCTGGGTCGACAAAAGGCCCAACTAAAATAGGCCAGTGTAAGTTTGGGCCTGGCGCAATATGTGAAGGCCCCAATCATTCGGGCCCAAGAAAGACACAGACCGGACCAATTGTGGCCCGCTAAAAACCTGGCCCGTTAGAGTCGAATGTTTCGGCCCGGTCGACTACATCTCATTTTTTAGAACTAGTAGGAATTAAGAACAAACCTACTCTATACAATAAAGAAATTACGGCATAGTAACTAAGAATAAACCTACACTACACAATAAAGGATTTAAGGTATATTACATCCACTCGGCATCGAAGTTCGCCACCAGTGATCATAAACCGCAACGAAGAAGCAGATTACAAAAACTGGGCACCATTGCAGCGTAACAAAATAATACTGAACCGAGACCACTTCCAAGACAGTTCAAGAAAGGTTAGCCTTATGGGGAACTAACTGCGCAAGTCAGCCTTGAGCAAGGCTCGAGACCGCCTAGCATGTCGGTCATAGCTTCCAGGTGTAGCTGTTTAGTGATGAGGTTCTCATTGGTGTTCTCCGCAATCTTTCTTAGAGATAGGACTTCAAGTCGAAGTTGAGTTGAAGAATGCCTTTTTGCTAGAACTTGGGACTGAAGAAGTCGAACTGATTCAGACAACGAATTCTCTGAGCTTGTCTGACTGTTAGTATCAAGTAACTTGAACACTGCATCAATACAAGACTTTGGGGTTGTCTCGCTATCTTCAAGATGTTTTGCCTTCTTTGCTGCAATATATGTTGGGTTTGTCTCACAGCCTTCAGCAAACTTGTGCATGCAATCAGGCATATCACCCTGAAACAAAGCAGAGAGATGACAGGTTTTGCACGTGTATAAACAAAGATGATAACTATGCTGTCAATTCTATCCAATTTCAAATTAGAAAATAAAGAGTAAGTTCAAAATATCAATAGCATAATTTGGCATTATTCATAATGCGGGAAGCTTCACCACACTACTGGATTACCATGCCAACATAACAAGCATAGATGAAGGGTAAAGAAAATCATTGTATCCATTTTGGATAATGTGCATGGCATGTTGTTCATATCATGAGCCACATCAGTAAGATAAAACAGGAGATGACAAGGTGCAGACATGGGCTGCTTCACCACACACTGGATTATAGGTCCACAAAAATAAGCATACATATAGGGAGTATTAAGTAATGTGCATGGTATGAATAAGGAATTTGGTTTTGCAAGTAAAACTTAGAACTTACGGTTCTTGCGAACATGCATTTTGGTAGAAATAGCAAACTAAACAGTAGTAAACGATAGGGAGTATGAGCAAATTAAACAGCAGTTGAGGATAAAGGCTTTAGAAGGACTGACTTACATTAACAGTTAACACCGGCTTTATAATGCCCTTCTCCATGTCAAGGGAAGGATAACTCAAGAATTTCAGCACAGAATCTTCTTCATAAGCATTGCCTGTACTCTACATTTTGTGGAGAGTAATTATAGATATGATAATCTTTGGAAGGGATAGAGGATAATGAATATAAGATGCAGATTGATGCTACATAATCAACTACCAATCCTGGAAGTACAAGCGTTACAGACAAAATGTATTGACAAGAGCAATGGGCTACACTTCTGCACTGGCATTGTCTGTGTATTCTACTTGTTGGTAAGATTAAATATAGATCTGATCTTTTTTAGTAAATGGTGGGCGAGGGAGATAAGATGCAGAATGCTACAAAATTAACCAATCCCTCTTCCCATAATACAAGAGTGTTTTGAACACTGGTGTACTGTACAAAACGTTCTTATAAGTAGCTTTAATGTAAGTACAGTGATAGACCACGTTCAGTCCTTACAAGAGGACTGCAGAGCTAAACCACTTCAAAAGCATTAGGTTGATTCTAAATTTATGTAAGAGTCCATACGGATCTTATAATGTCCACCAAATGGATGATTACGAGGCTAACATGTGCAGTGATGCTACATAATCAAACAGCTATGAAAGTAAGTATGGTCATACAGGGCAAGAGGTACTCACAAGAGCAATGCAGTGTGTAGTATAGTTGCGAGATTCTGTGGTCCCTTGAGAACGAATGTTCTTACGCTAATGATTTTCATTACAACTGAGACATTAAGGCAATGCAGAAATGTAGTTCAAATTGTGATGTGATATCATAGACAGTACCTTACGCTGCAGCCGAGACCAATGTGTAACAAGATTATTCCAGTCACCGTCGGATAAATGTAGCACCGGAGACTTTACAGAAATTTCATTTAGAGGCTTGCCATCGAAATGCGCTTGCCTCAGGTAGGAACAATACTTCATCAACGAGTGCTTGAAAAGCGCAACCAACCCTTGCTTGTCATCACAATCCAGTTTGCTCCTCGCCTATTTAAAAGAATGAAATCTTGTGTCTTCTGTCAGCAGAAACGTATGCAGTAATGACCATGAATAACATTAATACATTACTTATGCGTAAGTTGTGGAGGAAGACTGGAAATTGTTCTGTGTCTGTGGTATAATCTTGCCATGAAGGAAAGATGCGCACAAAGTTCGACAACAACATAAGCCGTCTTCTAAAGCGGGAAGAAATGGAACAGGGTCCTATTTGCTGCAATTGGGGCTCTCTCGGCTTGAAAAGGATTTGGCAACTGGATTTGGTGTACTCTTTTTTGGAATGGGGTTTTCGTCATACTGGTGGTGCTATGTCAACTGGCATAATCATCTTGTTCTTCTTTGTTGGGGTCTGCTGAGTTGGGGCATCAGAAATGACCAGTGTAGTAGGGCTAGAGTTTGCTAGAGTTGGGGTGTTTTGTGGGTCAGGTGATATTGCAACTACACCTAATGGGATATTTGATTTATCAGGTGCCACTGCCTTTTCCAAATACTTTGCTTGTGCTCCTCCATGATCAGCAATCGCCCTCTTCCTTTTGAACGTCTGATACACAAGAACAACATTTGAATGGACAAATATGGTATGATGACAGATGGGATATGTACTGAAAATGGATAGGCATGGCGTATTCACATACACGATGTGTAAACTAAGCTAATGGCAGTTCAACAAAGTACAAGTAATGCAAAGCATCAGTTGCAAGATATGTGCGAGCAATGTAACCTCGGAAAGTTAGAGCAAGTACCTTGATGGGTGAATAAGATAGGGCATCTTCCTCTGATTCCTCCACAAGGGAGCTACATTGACTTAGGTCTCCCTCTAGCTCAGAATCACTGTTAGGATCATATTCTGAGCATGAATCTGTAGGTGGAGAGCATTTGCATTGCATTGCATCCAGACTTGATTTCAGTCCCTTAATGCCAAGTTTGACAGCCATGGCATTGTTCTGCTTTATTCTTTTCATGCACGTAAGCTCATAATCATTATGATGCTGTTCAAAATCTGAGGTTCATGAAAACATAAAAAGTAGTCAGATTATCTATGGAATGCATTGCGGTTCAGCTCGGAGAGTGTCTCCCTATAAACCCCTGCATATGCAAAGTTCACCTCCCCAACCGTGCTGACCAGACCACAGAAATACAAACCCCTTATGTCTCTATAACAGGCAGGCACACATTTCAAAACTAAAGTAGGAACATTAGAATCATATGAAATTCATATTTGAACAAATAAACTAAGCAATTATGAGTGGCATAATGTTTAGCTTCAAGGGTGGAGTGTTGGTAGTGCGACACAAAGCAAGTAGGCAGATTGTATTCCATGTAAAAGATCGAAACCTATGTCAAAGCTCAAAATGACACTTTCTTTCTATACAATGCAGTGTTCGTTGCCCACACATGATGGAAGAGATCACATAGAGAAATACTATTTACTCATGTCTACGGTTCCAGTATTTAGAAACAGGGTGGTCCACCCTATAAGAATATTGACAACAAATATGACAAGGCAATCATAGATGTAGTGAATCAATCATTTACTTGTGAGCTTACTAGGACAAGTATGCAGAATTGTAACTGCAGTAAGAGACTGTCCAAAATCTGAATGAAGAAGTTTGTCTAGCACTTATTGTTTGCAACTAATCGACCTGAAAATTGGATATTATATCAAATGAGTAAGAAAGACAAGTAAAATTGTCAACAAACCTGGCTAGCAGTAGTAATCTGGGTCAATGTCACTACGACCAACAATCCAAAATGACTAGTGTCTGTTCCGAGGGCCGGAATTTTTAAAACCCTGTGAACTTTTAGAGGTACTAAAGATTACCAAAATACATCTGAACCATTAAGTGTAGGTAGCACTGAGGACACAACAAACCCTAATGACAGTCCTGCCTAATGAGTAATGAATCAATTAGAAAATGGGTGATGAGGAGTGGCTGCTGAGTGTTGAGGATGTATCTCAGGATAAATTGGGTTGGCTTGATGGGTGCTGCACGCTTGAGCCCTGAACGGACTGGGAAGGTAGGCACGGTGGCACGCTGTTGGGCGAGCGTCTCCTGGCCTCCTGTTAGTCCGGCGTCTCCTAGAGTCATGCCGTCCGGGGACGGCAAGTCGCCAAGCAGGCGGTAGGCGGAGGCGTAGTAGAGATCGAAGCTTGTGAGCAGTAACGAGGGAAATCGGGGCCTGGGGCGACCATAAATCCCAGGGTGGGCCGGCCCACCATGGGCACCCTATAGAGATACACACCCGAGCGGCGAACATGCATTTTCGAAACTAATTTAGGAACATTTAGCTGACCAATTAAACAACTCTGTTTTAATAATATCAGATTCTTATTTGAACAACTAAGCTTGTTTAGCTTGATGGGTGGAGCAGTGTTATTATGACACGAAGCATGTATTCTGATCATATAGTGATCATAAAAGGGGGAAACTATATGCATATTTTTTTAGCAAAAGAGGGTTTCCCCTCCGATTTCTATTAAAGAAACCACCACAGAACCAACATGATCAATTAAACCCTAAGCATGATCAATTTTACCGTATTATGGCTGTGCCATGGCAGATTTGAAGCTGCAAACCGGAGAAATGATATTTAGCATCCATTGTTTGCTTCAAACTAAGAACTAAATTCTAAGAGCTGAAAAGAAAGTATAGTAACCAAGTTAAGATCTATTTTCTGGTTGAGATCAAAAAGTTGAGGAGATATGAAGTACCACCTCTCTTGCGGCGCCGTGTAGGCATCGGGGGTGCGATGCATGTCGGTGGCGTTGAAGCAGATCTGCGGCAGTAGACGGATGCACCGGGGAATAAGTCCCGTTGCGGTGGAAGAGAAGGTCGTGTGAGCGGCCCCGACAAAGAGGACCACGGCACCGATGAAGCAAGAGGACGCGATGCAAGGCTATTGGTCCGTCGCCGTGGATGAGAAACGTCCATCTCTAGCAGTGGACGACGCGATCTTGGTAGGCGCTCCGGCATGGTGGAGGACGGTGGCGATGGATGTGCTGGAGGACGGCGGTGATGGATGGGGTGGCGGATGGAGGATGGTGTGGGGATGGGGTGTTCTAGCGTGGATGGTGTATGAATGGGAAAATGGAGGGAGAGGTACGGGGAACCATGTTTTTGGGACGCGCCTGTCTGAAATATGGGAAAGTTACGAACTTAGCCCCTGTTTAAAATTTGGACGTCTCGTCGGTTGGGGATAGGACGGTAATCTCGCATCTCGCCAATATTTGCCCAGAGCGATTTCAAGCGAGGAGAGGGTGGTTGGCGCCCATGGTTGGCTCCCACGGTATATGAATGGGGCTGACAGGTAGGGCGGTTGTGTCACGTCTGAGTGAAGTTACAAACCTGCCCCTATTGAAAATATTTGCCTACATCGATTTCGGCCGAGTCGAGTTTGTTTTGCCACCCACCGTGTATGAATGGGGAATGGAGGGAGAAACAGAGGTCTTTCGGACGAGCTTGAATCAAATGTGTTTTGCCGCCCATGTTTGATGCCCACCATGTCGGAATGGGCTCAGAGGCGGTCGTATCACGTCTAATTGAAGTTACTAACCTACCCCTATTTAGAGCAGTGGAAATCGGGCCGATGGATTGTCCGTGTAACGGGTAGACAGTAATTTCCATCTCACAAACACTTGGCTTCGGGCAGCCGATGTGGGGGTGGACATTTTGCCTCTTCTTTCGAATTTTGGGACAATAAGCATCCACGTTTACCCTGGCAACTAAATTCGAATCCATTTTGTATTCCTATATGAATCTTTATAAATCATTCTATGTGTTTTCATATATCTTCAAAAGGACGACAAAGATGTATTCCACTGTCATATATGAATATGGTTTACAAATGCCGAAACTCAAATTCAGAAGCTAGAATACAGTTTAAGGTGAATTCGAATATTTGGAACACTTCATGTCCAACTCAAATGTCACACGCAGCATAATGTGTACTCCCATTTAGATATGTACACAAGCGATGTATCAAGATTCAAATACCGAATAAATCAACCAAGAATGTACAGAACTAACAGACATATAAACACTTATAGAGTATATGGATCAATAATATCAACTAACATACATAAGCCAGGCCGCTGTACTTTTTTTTGGCTACAACAGCATCCTTTTTTAGCATGCATCCTGGCCCTTTCCGATGCGTGCCACTTATGGTCCATCTATACTACTACTATTGTTGAATGCACATTCAGCCCGATTGGCATATTTGTAGGTCTGGCACAACAATCCAAATGAAATGTCTCCGAGTCTTATCAATTAATACAGACTTGTGCTCAAATAAAATTACAAATAAAAAAACAATTATTACATGATCTCTAAAACAAATGGTTTGATTGATTACATGAACAGACAACACAAAGGTTATTCAACGATGGAAAGAATATTTCACCTATGAGTTACCAAGTAGGAATTTAATTTCCTTTTTTCCTTCAGGACCTTAACAATCTGGTCAGTCTCAGCTTGCTTCGTTTTGAAATCCACCAAATATTTAATGGTTGTCTTGAGTACTGCTTGTAATTGTGTTGTTTGCTTCCTCAACATGTCAACTTCATCTCTAAGTGCAGAAGCATAATCTCTTTCTACCACTAGTTTAGCCTCTAGAGCATCAACATTTGGCAATTCATAATGCACGATTGGGCCGGTGCCACTGCTGTGGGATGATGCAACATCCATGGGGACCTCGCTCTTTGATCTTGGGCTAACCTGTTTTACCATTAAAGTTCCGATTGGATTCAGAAAATTTGAAGTTAGCAAAACATCTCAACTGGGAGTTATAACAGCAAAGCTGTTAAAAAACAAGGAATTAAAAAGTTTCAATTGGATGCTGAAAAGTAGTTATTAACATCATTGTAACCCATTGTTGCAAAGCAAAGAAAGCGATTAAACAAACAAGTAGATATTTAAGTTAAGGCAAACAGGTAATTCTTAACAGTAAGTATCAAACACATAGATAGGCGCAGTCTACAATATGATTAATAGGCCGTGGCATTATGTAATCAGTAGCAAACTAAATTAAGCCAAGCAACGTAATTGAACAATTTTGGAATAAGTGGCTAACTAAAATTCCGAGAAGCAGGTAACTGAACTTACGATAGTTCTTTGTACATGCACACTGCAACTTCTTTTTCACTTACAAGGTTGTACAAAGGAGTCCATGGCATCAATTGCTTGGATACGCTGTCCCAATACTTCTTTCTTCCCACACTGCATGGGTAAGTCGAATGGTTAATCTGGTAAGATGGTGCGTCCTTGATATGTTATATGAGTACGTGTAGTCAGACTAGTTGTAACCACACACATCACACTGGCTTTTACTGTATATTTCATGCGATTACTTTTGGCATATCGAGATCTAAGCAATCTACAATAGGATGAAAAGACTGGCATCCTTCACATTATTGGCAAACTCAGTTCATAGAAACAAGCAATTCAACCATTCTGTGGGTAAATCAAAAGCACCACTGGAATATTTTTCACTATCCAATCATACACGCAAAAGGGGCGACGCCACCATAGGGGCTGGTATGGGCGGCCGCCTCAGGTGGCTGGAAAGTGTGCACCTAGTTTGATTCGTCTAGGTTGGCCCACGCTAGTTTTGTTCGTCCCAACGCACGAGCAGGCAATGTAAAAAATGAAGAAAAATGTTTCAATTTGGATGGGCCAATAACATAAGTGCAGGGGCAGGCCCTATAGCAGGCTTGCGGCCCAAACGAGCGCCTCCCATATCGATCAACTGCAGGAAAAATCCCAATTCATTCTCTTCAGCATCCAGTCTGGTTCGCTCCTAACCTAGCCGCCGCTGGACAAACCGACACAGCACTTCCTCGCGCCCTCGTTGGAGGGTGGTCGCTGGGCTTCAAGTGAACAGAAGGACAAGAAGATGAAGATCCAACCCTGGGTGTAGCCTGCGTGGGAGGCAGCGGCGGCAGCACGGGCATGGCATCGATCTTGCGCAAATGGACAGTCGCAGCTTGCAAGAGTAGCATGCGCAACGAGCAGGTACATCACATCCCTGATTATATCTAATTCAACTCTTCAATTTCTGGCCAATAGTTAAACCTGACGGTGTTGTAAAACTACTTGTATGTAGGGAATCTATGAGAAAATGAAACCAATTTTACTTATTTTATAACTCCCCCAATCAATACTGAACTGACTGAATCTGATGTATCTAATCATGTTTCCGGTGCAAACATACAAGCTCATGTTGTTCTTGAGCCTGAAGTGTCTAATGAACAGACTGCTAAAGAAGGATTCGATGCAAACATTTTACATGCTCTTGGTGATGAACATATAGTGTCTAATGAGGGATCTAATGCAAGCATTTTGCAAGTTCATTGAAGGATTTAGTGTCTAATGATGATCTACTATGTTGAGAGAGACAAAGATTTGCAGGCATTTATGACAAGCAAATTATAGTGCATTTTCATAGCTTGAGGAAACGTCGAGGCCATCTACCAGAGAGTCCCTGTATCATGACAACATAGCATAAATACTTTTCTAATCTGCTGTTTGAAGCTATTGGCATACTTGTGCAGGATACATATATCGATATGCGCTTTTGACTTGGTTATACGTGCAATTACACTTCGATATTTTCAGCCGAGAACGAATAATTCAAGCATGCAGACCATGTTTGTAGTCCTTGTACACCATGTTGCATTTTGTGTTTTTTGGTGCTTGCATCATTTAGTGTTTATAGTCTGAACTACTTTGGATCATTAGCTGGTTTTCAAAGTGCATGTAGCTTGACATTTCTCAAGTTATGTTGATTTCCGTAGTGCAAGTGCCTTCATATTTTTTAAGTTAAATGTTCGCCCCTGGTAACTTGAATTCCTGGATCAGCCACTGCACACAAATCATACATGAATGCCAAGATCTGAATTAAATGAAATGCGAGGGACTTACGCTAGCTCGTTATGATGAGCTCATTGCAGCTCTGCTTGCGCTTGGGATGTTCCATGTACAAGTCCATGTTACCACTTGCTTGGATGTGCAGGCCTTGTGCTCCTTGCATCCCCCTCTGCATTTTTGACACGGCGAATGGTTGATCAAATAAGAGGAATCAACCTTGATGTTGTACCGGAGGATGATACTTACAAGGTTATCTGGTGTGCGGGATGTGTACAGATCCCAGAAGCGCCGTCATGCTTCGCTAAAAAATGGATTTGCTTGTTTCAAATGATATCTCCAGAAGAAATAAGAGTTGAAGTCAGAGTTGCATAGGCGTGTAAGCTAAGAGAGCCGTGAAAGGATATCCAAACATCGTCGGAACAGTGCACAAGGGAGTGATGTGTGGATACCTAATTCGGGTCGGCGTTTGGGCATGCTCGCCTAGCTAGAGTATGGGTCACTTCAGAGCCGTTGAGGGTGATGCGCTGGTGTTGGCTGGCCGCGCACGGATGCAGATCTTGAGTGGCAGCGGAGCGCCACGATGTGGTGGACGAGACCGTTTGTAAAGCCCCAACGGCCTCGGGAGGCGGAGGTACGACGATGTGCTCGGTGAAGTAGACCCGATGAGCTGGGAGACGGCGTCGGTGAAGCGCACCTGATGCGGTGGAACTCGTTGTCTGTGAGGCACATCGGTTGCGGCAGCCAACGTTGTCGGTGGACCACCCGGTGCGGTGGACGAGGGCGTAGATGAGGTAGCTCTGGTGCGGTGGTGAAGCGCGACCGTCGTCGTCCGGCACAGAGGTGGGGAACGGTGGGGAAAGATACGAGACGAGGGGCGATTCGAACTTTGCTTGGGTTGGCGGCAAATTAGGGATTTGAGCAATCTGGGCGCGGAAGGGGACGGTGGAGAAGAGAGGTTTTGCAGGGCTGGAATTGGGGCCGCCAGATATTTCAATCCGAAACATGGAAGAGCGAACTTATTTTGTCGTCGTCCTTTTGGGGGGTGGCTAGGTGGTACGCGTCCGTCCGACACACGCGACCACCCCGACAGGACTATGCTTCGGTGCCTTAAGGCACCTGCCTTTGTGTCCATGACATGTGGGCCCAACAGGTGGATGGCCCACATGTCAGTGACCCAAAGGCAGTTGCCTTTAAGGCACCAAAGCAGCGTCCACCCCGACACGACCCTAGTCGGCCTGGTGCGCCTACATTTGAGAATGCAAACAAATCTTCTTTAATTTGCAAACGAATCTGTATGTATTTCCATGCCCGTGTTTTCGTTGCAATAATTAGTCATTCGAAATGAGATACTCCCTCCGTTCACTTTTGTAAGTCATTTCAGACAACTTAAAATGAACTGTTTTGCACATTGTCTGAAATGTCTTCAAGGTCTTATAAAAGTGAACAGAGGGAGTACTATAAATTAATTAATGAGGAGTTATTTGAAAAGAAAATCGAAACAGTACCCACGCTAACGTGGATTAGAGTGTGTGTCACATAATTACTTATTTGAATTACAGTGTGTGTCACGTAGTTAGTTATTTTAATTAGATTGTGTGTCATGTAGTGATCTCCAATTCTAATGTGGATTTCGCATTTTATTGTATCCATGCTACTTTTTTAATACAAATTCATATGTATATGATGAACACCATGGTAGTGAGAAAACTTTTGGATGGAATCAAACATATGACCTACAAAAAAGCACAACAAATTGAGTCAATGTCAACTTTTCGAAACTTAGTATGGCACGAATTCGAAATAATTACCTGTATGCCTAGTCCTCGGTTCAAATCTTACAATGTACAACAAATTGAAACATCGATATTAAGTCTCGTACTATGTACATTCAAATGTTGTTTTAGCCCCCCCCCCTCCCCACACAAACGCTACATACTTCCTGTATCAGTTAATCTTCCTCTCCTAACCACCTTAGGAAACTATCGGTTTCCAACACACGTTCATTCTTTCTCTCCATGTTTCGATCTCTAAGTCTCTCAACTACACAACCCCTTTTTCCATTCTGTTACCAAATGTATTTACCTCACACACCCGCCATTGCACCCCACGCCGAGCTCTCTCTCTCTCTCTCCCCCCTCTTCCTCTCACCCTCTCGCGCTAAATACATGCATTGCCTATCTAGCCCCCCCCAACCTCTCGTGCGCACGCACGCACGTTGTATATCTAGGTCACTCCCTCGAGACTATCTCACTCTTTCTTCCGCACGGCGGACCACACTCGCTCAATCTCGCTCTCTTTATCTAAGTCTCGTTTAACCTCGTTTTCTTTCACACACAAATGATATATCTCCCTGTTCGGGCCTCGATTGACACACTCTATACTTTCTCACGCAGATTGTCTATCTAGGTCAGTCCATCCAAGCCGCCGCCACTCTTTCGACCTCATGGTGGGCCACGCTCACTCAATCTCTCTCTCTCTCTCTCTCTCTCTCTCTCTCTCTCTCTCTCTCTCTCTCTCTCTCTCTCTCTCTGTGTGTGTGTGTGTGTGTGTCTCGATTGACCTCGCTCTTTCTCGGACAAAAATGATATATCACCATGTTTGAGCCCAATTCGACCTATTCACATTATATACTCTCTCACGCACATTGTCTATCTAGGTCACTTTCTCCAACCCGTCTCACTCTTCCGATCGCACGGCGACCCTATGTGATCGGTTGACCTTGCTTCCTCCCACGCACAAAATATATCTACACGTCTGTGACTGGATCATCTCTCAAGCTCTATCTTACAGCCCTCACCCTTGCCAAAAGCTCAATGGACAATATCTCTCCAGAGCATATATATTTGCTCAATGAATGTCGGACCACACTCACTTTGTCTCTCTATCTATATGTCTCTCGATTGACCTCGCTTTCTCACACTGTATCTTCCATGTGTTGAAGCTACTACCTCTCCATCCCTCGCAAAGCCGGAGCTATTTACATTCCGAGGGGCACTCCAACCTTGGATTAATTTGTGTAGGCATTTATTCCGGTCGGTTTAGATTATATTTTCGTAGCATCCGGCCCACAACTACTCCAAACACCATTGCAACCCACGCAACTCCCCTAGTTGATTTCCCTCTGGCTCGGTCATCGCTCTCTCGCACGTCCTTTCTCGCCTTCAACATTGCACCATGGTATTATTGAAAAAACTATGTTGTTCTCTTTAATTATTATAAATAAGCTACAAAACTACACACTGATAGTCCACTTGGAATGGAACAAATTTTGACCCACAAATTAAAGTGCTACAAACTACACACCGAGGGTCCCACATGTCATGAAACAAATTTGGACCTATATACAAATTAAAAATAAAGGACGAGGATCGAACATGCGACCGGGCCTTCAAGCCGCACGTCAATAGGCAACATACGTAGAATAGCAATGTTTATTGTACCCCCCTTTGTTCACATAATGTTTTTATATTATCACAGCCTAATTAATGGATAACAAGTAATATTATTTTTAGTACTATTCGCCTTCACTTACTGGTGGGTTCCATGTGTGCTCTCTCTCTCCTCCCCTTCTGCGTTTAGACGCACGGGCAACCAGGAAGAATTCGCGGGCGATGTTGCCATTGAACATATCTGGACGCGTTCACAAGTCACGACACCAGTTTCACGTACTAGTAGCACTACTCAGTGTGTACGTGCAATGCACGTTAATTTGGAAGTATATTAAGTGCATGCAGATATTAAGTACTAGGATATTATTTGCGTGTTGTTATGTGATTAGCACTATTTTTGGCATGAAATTAACTGCAAGCTAAACGTGTTAAGCGCTCGACATTGAAGTAGTCTAGGTCGTTGGATTACAAGGAATACATGTGGCTTGATGATGTTTTATATTTAATTTGATACGGCTCTAGCAGAACATTCAATCGATCAAACCATAGATTTCGTTCAGTCTGACTCCGACTTTAAATTATACGATGATCGATATAAAATAAACAGAAATGTAAACGTTCGGATTTTAAGCATGGCAATCCGAACATTTTTCATGGCAAATTTAGATTATGCGGCGGTGGCGGCTCGTGGTGGGAAGCGGATCCTATGTCGTGCTCTGTGTGTCGTCGGGCCACTGACCGACGGCGACGGCGGTGTCTTGCGCTGTTGTTGGCGTACTCCTGGACGTTGGCCTAGCTTCAAGGAAGGCCAAAATGTTTTGGACTTTGGAGCAAGTCAACTGGCGGGAGGAGGCAACTGGCGTTGGTGCAAGGAAGCGGTCGACGGCGGCCATCCATGTCGTTGAGGAGGGCACTGGCACCCGCGGCGACAGGCGCTGTCAACGGCGCGGCGGAGACATTCGTGTGCACGGCACCGCACGGCACGCACGCGTCGATTCGCAGCGCGCATGTCTTTGGCAGTGCACGTGCACCGGCGCGGGCGTGCACATCAGTGCACGCGCAGGCGCATGCGCTGGCAGGTGCACGGGCGCGTGAAAGTCGGCGGGGACCTCATGGAACCCTGTGGGATCACGCTCGGCGACAATGTGCGGCTCCCAGCCCATCAATGCCATGGGGATGGGCGCTGGCACAATCACGGCGACGGGAGCCAGAACTGGAGCGGGGACAGGCGCGGCGTCTTCCCGCAAGACCAGCTCAAGCTCGTCCCAAAGCGCCTTATGTTCTTGAGACTCCGGCTGGGTTTCTTCCTCAGGAAACTGGAACACTAAGGGAAGACCATCGTGATGCGGCATGGCGTACGTTTAGGTCAGGCTAGTTGGAGGTAGATGACAGGAGAATCGGAGAGGAAGAGAGAAGATTGTAGTGATACCGGGTAGTGTGGGGTTGATTTTAAACTGCGGCACCCGTGACATTAAAAGTGGGAGCAGTTCGGACGACGGTGGGCGGCGGAGCCTGGTCAAAGGGCTCGCCTTCCAGTGAGCCTTTACAACGGTCTGCTCGCACGCCTCCTTGACAGCCGGCACAGCGGTCTTCTCGCACGCCTCCCGTTGACTCACACGCTTGCTCGGACGGCACCTGCCGATGAGAAGCGGGGACTCGTGGCGGCACGTAAACGCCCAGGGTTTCAATAGTGAAAGCGTTCCCCTTAACGTGACAGGTCTTTGTTCTAAAATACCTTGGCTCTTCATTTGTGCAACTTATCATAATCAGCTTGTCTCAAATTGAAGAAAAAACTTACGAAGTAATATTTGTGCCATATCACGTGACCATGCTCAGTTTCAAGAATTTATGCTCACTTTTGGATTTTCTGAAATTTAAGATCCAGGATTCGAAACAAAATCATAACCTGCATCATGCAATAAATTTTCAAGCCGTACATCTGTCCTGTTGTATTTCTTAAGAAAGGATTTGGTCAAACATTTTGCATAGTTAGACTTCAGACAAGTTAGATATGCAGAGTAAAAGGATAATCCCTCCGTACCAGTGCATTGCATGATATATTAACTCAAGTACTAGGCACGAACAAACGAGCTCAATTCTGTGCACATCCTGGTGTAGTAGTAGTAGTATTACTAGGCAATGAAGTTGACGGGTGACCTTGATGAGCGGCTACCGAGGGAATTGAACCGTGCTCGGCACGGTAGGTAACGTTGTCTAGTTACTAAAGCATCCCTCCATTGTTCATCAGTAGTCATTATGGACCGGGGATATGAGGGGAATTTCCTAGGGCTGGAATTCTGGCCGCCAGATATTTCGACTAGAAACGCTGAGGCTCGACTGGTTGGGGTTGCCTAATGTGCGTACCACGCATGCCACCGAAGGACACGAGCCAGGTTTTTTTTATTTTTTTATTTTTGTAGGATCAACATGAGCCAAGGTCTGGCTGGTACGCCGTTGGGTCCTACCATTCGAGAATATGAAAGGAACCTTTTAAATTGCCGAACGAATCTATGTGTATTACAATACCCGTATTTTCCTTGCAAATACTAATCTCAACGTGGTAATTGATTTATGACGAGTTGTTGAATTAAAGTAAGTTTGTGATATAGTGATCTCAACATGGATTTCACATTTCATGGTATCCCTAGTAAGTTTTCCAATGCAAATTCAAATTTAAAAGATGAACAATATGGAGGTGAGGAAACTTTGTATGTATCAAGCATAAGACCACACAGAGAGAGAGAGAGACACACACACACACGCACGAACACAACAGCAATCCAATAAGTATAGTGCACCTATTTTTCCAAACCATGCATGTATGACACAAATTCAAAAATACTCCTTCTATTCCTAAATATTAGTCTTTTAGAGAGTTCAAAAAGTGACTACATACGGAGCAAAATGAGTGAATCTAGACTCTAAAATATGTCTATATACATCCGTATGTGCCAGTCCATTTGAAACCTCTAAAAAGACTAATATTTAGGAACAAAGTGAGTAAAATGTAAGACATCCATGGTCCTCAGTTCCATATTTAAAATGAACATGAAACTGAAACATGAATATTAAGTCTAGTACTATAGTACATGCAAATGTTGTGTTTAGGCGGAGCTATGATTGTCGGGGGTCAACCCCTCAACCTTAGATAAAATTGTGGAGCTCTGTTTAGGGTTGTTTAGATTATATTTGTCCCCACCTCCCTACCACCGATTGGTTGTGCACCCCCCCCTCCTCCCCGGAGAATATCATGTGCCCCCATACCTTAGATGCTATATGCCGACACTGAGTTGCTTGGAGCTTGTAGATCCGAGATATAGCAGCTCACATGATGTGTCTTAACATTTTGCAGAAACCTTGATGAGTTTGAGAATTGCACACAATTTGTACAAAAACTACTCAGATTCCCTTTGATCCCATATCCAACAACCTCGATGCTCGTATCACCGTAGCATCTAAGATGAAGGAGGACATCATATTCTCACGTATGTAAGAATATCATGCGCTACCATACCTTAGATGCTTTGGTGATACAAGCTCTTCGGAGGCGTTGGATTTGTGACCCAACACCTCCTCGGTGGTTCGAATGGTTTTTTGCAGAAAAGCCCCAAAAGAGTTCGGCCACTGCTTACAAGCACAAAGAATGCTCAGATGCCATTGGATCTCAGATCAAACAACCTCCAAGCTCGTATCACCGTAGCATCCAAGATGCGATAGCACCTTATGTTTTCTTGCACGGGAGAATATGAGGTGCTCCCGCACCGTAGATTCTATGGTGATACGAGTTCACTGAGATCTAATGGCCCACAGTAGGAGGTTTGAATGTTTTTGCAATATACGGCTGATAGAGTTTGGGAAATGCACAGAAAGTACAAGAACTATGCATGTGCCATCTGATCACTTCATACGACCTAGATGCTCATTTCACCGTAGCGGGTAATTAAGCTACGGGGAGCACCTAATATGAGCAACCGGGAGCTGTTGGATCGAAGATGCAGCGGCACACACGAGGCCTGAATGTTTTATTTGCAAAAAAAACCTTCGGAGAGTTTGGAAATTGCGATAATTACAAATACTACTCCCAAGCCATTGATCTCACTTCCAACGAAGGTAAAACTCGTATCACCATAGTATCTAAGCTGCGGGGTGGATGTGATATTCTATGTCATTGTCATTTTGTTCAGAACTTGCAAAATACGTGTAACTCGTCTTTGTTACTTGTCTAACCGCGCAAAGCGTTTGTTCAAAAACCATCCTACAATCAAGTATCGGAACAACACACGGGGTCCCACTTGTCATTAATCAAATTTGGACCTAAAACTAACAAATCTGAAAGACGAGATTCGAACTGGCAACCTGGACTACATTAATGGCCAAAACAGGATGCTAGATGGGGTATCTTAGGACTTATTAAACCAGAAGTTTTGGTGATTCCAAGATGTTATTGGCAAACAATTCACAAAGCAACATTATTCAATAATTAGTGTGCTCCTTGGAGGAATTTTACTTGGCCCTTTCCTCGTCCAATGTGGGAATGGTGTGGCGATTGATGGCTAATATGACATGATTTTCCCAATCATTGCCACCTCCCTTCCCTTGTGATGGCTTACTAGCATTAGAAGGAGGATTTATTTGGTTGGGCAAACTTGTATATAGCTACGTAGGTTCATTTCTCGCTACTACTCTATGGTGAAATTAAACATGCTTGTGCATTTTCCTCAACAACATTGATACATGTGGTTCATCATATCTCTGATGAAGATATGCCTTCTACATGTACGTATCAATGGAGATTTCCCCATCTTTGGACATTATTTCGTGCTCTCGTGTCATCAGGGAGAAGGGGCAGGGTTTCCATCTCTTTATCGTGTTCTAAGATTGTAGGTAGATGATTCGCTGGCAAATCATGATGTTTGGTTGATTTGGCATGAAAATTTGATTTTTCTCATGCTAATCAAGTGATTGAAATTGTGTTTCCCCCTATTCTTCGAGCAATACTAGACGGTGCACATGCAATACATAAGCCATATATGCATATTAGTTCGGAACTTAGGGACGCAAGTAGCTACTCCCTCTGTTCACAAATTTTAGTGTGAGTCGGATGTATGTAGACACGTTTTAGTGTGTTTGTTCACTCATTTCAGTTCGTATCTAGTTTATATTAAAATCCAATACGTCTTTTATATGTGAGTAGATTACACGTATGTATCGAGATAAGGTATGGCTAGGCAGCAAGGGGTGAGTGAGACCAATGCCAGAAAAGGCATTCATATGGTCCAGGTACGTGGCGCCGGTAGCTTTTGCATGCCTATCTTGTCCTTTTACTAGTGTGATGGCAATAAAACAAATTTAACGACGCATCATGAGCGCGTATGCATGCACTAGCAATCAAAAGGAGAGCGGGAAAAAGACAAGGCCAAAGCCGGGTCTTTGCGAGGACCGGGCATCATCGAGTAAAGGAAGTAGCCAAAAGCGAGGCTTGAAGAGGACCATATTTGCTGTGCGCTGGCTGGCCAAGGATGATGGCCAATAGATTGCTGCTCGCTTTGCTTCGTCAGGGAATCTGTATCCATCGATCACCAACAAGGATAGGAGCAGCAGGAGCTGAAAACTCCTTTCCCTAGTACCGAGGCACTAGCTGGTGCTCTCTCTCTCTCTCTCTCTCTCTCTCTCTCTCTCTCTCTCTCTCTCTCTCTCTCATCCTATGCCATGCTCTCTCTCTCTCTTTCTCTCTCTCTCCTTGCAATAAGATTCATGGAGTGCAACTCCAAGTAATTAGACACGGTACATGCATGTAATTAGACACGGTACATGCATGTGAATCACACTACTTGCAACACAAAGCAAGAAAGTAACCTGAACTTGCAACTTTGGAAGCAGTCCTAGTGATAATGACGTTATATACGGGCTGGTGAGCTCGATAGCTTCGTCGGCATGCATGACAGCAGCCGGCAGCATGTGTGTGGCGAAGCGTGTTTCGTGCGTGTTAAGCGTATGCAAGTAGCTAAAGAAAGAGGCCACCGAACGGCGAAGCGGAGGACTACCGATAGCTAGGCGGCCGTGCGTCGTTATAGAACCTACCTTTTGGGCTAATGATCTGCCGTCAGAAATGTGGAGGCCACAGAACGGTGAAGCGGAGGATACCATATCCATGACATGACAACGACGGCCAATATGCTCGATCCATCGATTAAATCTTATGCTGCGTGTGTGTACAAACCTTGATATGGTTTTTTTTTAAATGGAGGCAAATTATTTGACTCGTACCACTAACTAAAAGAAATGTGAGGTAGTACAACCGAACAAGAAAAAAATAAGATTTTTTTCAAAAAAGGGAGCTTTATATTGCTTAAAAGATTTAAGTATTACACCCGGTCTTTGAATAGCAAGATGCACACAGTCAAACAAGATCCTCTCACACAAACAAAAAATAAAAAAGACGAAGTACAAAGAGACATGTAGAGTCCGTATAACGCCTAAAGCGTTGGGAAGGCAATCCTAAGATCATGTTGCCACCCATGTTGGGTAAAAGTATCTAATCATGTACACACCTTCATAAACAGGTCTTAATTCTTCACGCGTTGTAGAGAGGACCATAAAGAAAGAATCCTGGTACATCCATAGATAACCTGCGTCAAAGAAGTACTTTTATTATTAAAAACCTTATCATTTCTACACAGCCAAAGCGACCATATAATGGCAAGCGCTCCCACCCTGAGAAAGAGTTCTAAACCAGTGATCAATCTTATGTAACCAGTTACCAAATACATTAGCAACACTACAAGGAGGATACAAGTTAGAAGCTATTTGGATGACTGGCCATATAGAACGAGTCAATGTGCATTGGAAGGATAAATGTTTTATGGTCTCATCATGGTGACAAATGACATATTATATACTTCCATGCCAATTCCTCTTAATAAGGTTATTTCCAGTAAGAATGACTCAGCGACGAAGATACCATGCAAAGATTTTATTCTTAAGAGGTATCTTTATCTTCCAGATCTCTTGTTATCAACTGGCACATCAGACTGGATTAACGCTCTATACATTGGCTCCACTGAGAATTGTCCATTCTCATGGAGGTTCCATCATAAAACGTCAGACCCATGTGACAAATGCACCGTGGACAACCGCTGGAGCAGGATGTTGTATAGAGCCGGATATTGTTCCGTTACCGTGGCGATAGTATCACCCTTGTGGCGCACCAGAATGTCACATTTGGTGGAAATGATTCCATTGTCGTGGCGATAGTATTACCCTTGTGCCGCACAATATTGTATAGAGCCGGATATTGTTCCCAGAGTGTGGCATCTCCTAGCCACTTGTCCTCCCAGAATCTAATTTTCGAGCCATCCTTAATTGAGAAGGATCCATAGCAAAAGAAATATTTCTTTGTAGCCATTAGACATGCCCAAAAGTGGAAATTCTCAGGCTTCCAGTATACTTGGGATACCGCCTTGGAACCCACATATTTTCTTCTTAAGATGGTTTGCCATGCATACACCATCTTCCGTCAGTAAATTAAACAACTATTTGCCGAGGAGGGTCATATTCTTAACTTCAAGGTCATGAATGCCCAACCCACCTTGGTCTTTGGGACGGCAAACCACACTTCATTTGGCCTGTCGATATTTCTTTCTCTCGCTATCTTCTTGTCAAGAAAATCTTAATCGAAAATAATCCAATCTATGTAAGACTCCTTTCGGCAAAAAGATGAGAAATGGAATCACTAGGATGATAGTCGGCGTCGTCGAGGTTTGCGGAGGATTCTCACATTTCATTTCTTCCATGTTGTGCATGTTGACAAGTATTGTGAGCGGCAGAACGTGTCCATTGCCTTCCTTTGGTCGCTTGTGCGTGTCATTTTCCTTAACCACCATCCTCTAACAGAGTTCTCCATTGCCCAAGGTGTCATGTACACATTCTGAAGTCCAAAACAAATAATTCGTCGCACCCCAAATGCAAATGATGTAGCGACGATTTCATGTGTGTACGTGCCATGACTCCATCGGCAGAGCTTCATAGTCGCTCGTCTAGAACTGACCCTGACACTGTCAGGACATGCGTGTGTGCTGGAGAAAGATGACGACGGTCCGTTGTGCTCGACTTGACACCATTTGACGTACCATGCATGGCCACACCGACGGCACATCACCATCGGTCGTAGCCACGTACCCGCTAGGCCGCTAGCAGTCACGCACACAGCGCCATGACTGCACACGAGACACACAGATTGACACAACACAAGCGCGTACACGCGCGACCCCACCCTCTCCGGCCGCATGCATGCCACCCTGTGGCGGTGGCAGTGCAGGGGTCGCACCACCTGCATGCAGCGACGCCTCCTAATAAATCAACAGCACCGATCCTTAAAAACAGCAGTGGCAGTGCTAATGCGCTAGCCGCAGCGGGGACCCCCTCCCGGTCAACATTCGTACTACGTCCGTGTGCGCTTCCTGACTTGCCTCTCACATCGACTTGAGCTGGACGAGCTAGGGACGAAGGCCCTGTTTGGATCCGTCATCAGCTAGAGTTAGATTCAGTTAGTTTGGCCTCAACTAGCTCTAAAAGGATCCAAACATATGGTTAGTTTCAGCTAGTTGGATCTAACCCATTTATAAAAACTATCCCGGTGAAGAGGTGCTAGTTGGGCTAGTTTTCCTGGGGCCCACGAAAAAAATAACTAAAAAAATCACCTCCCACACCAGATCCCTCCCTCCCTCACGCACACCCTCGCGCGATTCCTCTCGTTCCCCACCGCGCCGCCCAACCCAGCGCCGCGCCGCCCGCCTAAGCCACGCCCTCCTCCCAGTCGCCTCCTCCGGCCAAAGCTTCGCCCGCTCCCGTCACGGCCGTTCTCTCTCTCTCTCTCTCTCTCTCTCTCTCTCTCTCTCTCTCTCTCTCTCTCTCTCTCTCTCTCTGTGGCGTGTGATCACTGTGGATCCAATGAGAGGTGAGTCCGAGAGCCTTCAAGATTCGTTCCTCCTCTCGTGCTCTGGCCCATCTGGCGTCCAAAGAACGGCTCGTGGCGGGATTTGAGCAATGGCGGGTGGATCCGTCGGCAGAGACATGAGACAGAGGATGGCCTATATGCTTCTTTTCTTGCGTTATGGCTAAGTTGTTCTTCTGGGACTGTGTCCAAAACATGCTTGGGTGCACGTGAGCGCCGTCATGTCTCCCTAATTTTTGCCAAAACTTCAAAACAAGTCCAGCAGCTCATTTGGATGGGATTTGCTACTACGGCTTGGGCTCTTTGGAGTGTTAGAAACAAAAGCTTTGATAGAAAGCAAATTTGTTAGACATCCAACTGCCAGAAAAACTATGTTTCTTCCTTGTAAGCTGATATCCCCAGCAAAACTATGTCGCTTTCGGCCGGCTTTACAAAAAAGCTGTTAATTAGCAGGAGTACCTGTTACTTTCTTAGTCTGAAACCTCGAGTCAAAAAGAGTCAGTACGCGGTCTACAAGGATGAAGAGACCATTTAGCAATCGTCAGACCCGTGTTTCTCTAGTTGACTCTGCACAACAATCTTCTTCTTTCAGTGTACTTCTTTCAAATCGCTCGATGTCCATCCGTATAACGACGATGAGTAATTCCTTGGATATACTATCATCATATGCACCTGCGTTAAACTGGAAGCATGTGTGCTCATATATTATTTGCCAGGAATAGTACACTCAGAGTTGCAGATGTCTCTTCTGGTGCAGGTAGTATAGCTTGGAGCAGAGCACCCGCGATGGACGGAGACGGCTTCGACGTGTGTGGTTCGCAGCCGCCGTAACCAGCGCACCAGCACGGCTTTCGGTGGCGGCGACGTTCGGCAGCGCACCAACTCGGCCGCCGGGCACCGAGGAGTGCCGTCCGTGGGCAAGCATCCGGCTCCGGCGCTCCCTTCGACAATGGTGATGAAGAATTGGAAGATGATGTGGAGGAGTTAGCGAGCTTCGGAGGTCCTCTGGTGAGCCAAAGCAATCGAGCCCAATGGAATGATGCTAATAATGCTTGCTTGTTAGAATTGTGCATTGAGCAACGTGCAGCAGGAACGTATAATGGTGCACAATGCTATAACATGTTTAGGGTTGAGAGACCTTTGTTTAACAGGCTACATAATACTTTGGTGCAATCATATGGCTTGAAGTCCAATACAAAAATGACATCTGTAGAGGCTCTAGCTATGTTTTTTATGGATTGTTGGATCACCACAGTCCATGATGAGTTAGCTCATGCTTTGTTTCATGGAGTGTAATATTTTTTGAAGCTTCGATTGATGACTTGTATGTTTAAATGGGACATCTCATTTGTATGGACAAAATAAAATTTATCAAGTTTGGCATGCTTGATTTGTAAAGATGGTTTGTTTATGTCAATTGTGAGCGGGAGGAGGCCACACAAGAACCGGCCACACCAAATCCAGCAGGAAATATGGTCCAATGATTGAGAAAGAGCATTTATTGTCAATCTAACCCTGTCATCCAAACACCACTTTGGATGAATTAGTTTAGGGTTAGTTTAGGGTTGGAATCTAACTCTAACCTCTAACTCAGTTAGAGTATCCAAACAGGGCCGAAGATGCGCGAGCAACACGAGCGATCGCACGGGCTCTGCCGGGCAGGCAGGGCGTTGTGGGGTGGCCCTATGAGGCAGGTGAATTAGTGATCCAGCCGTGCCGCACGCTTTGCTCTCTATGCACGGCTCTGCTGGTTGGGCTGTCGCGTCGCGCCAATCGTGCGTGCATGCGTGTGTCCCCGGACTAGACTCTTACGTGCTAGCGTACGTGGTGTCGAAGTTAGAGGACGGACGGCTTCCTGCTTTTCTACCGTGGGCGTCTTTTTTTGAGAAAACCTCCGATCTATTCGTCAATGTCAATGTAGTACAAAGAGCATTAGAAGTAAAAAATACATTCAGGTCCGTAGACAATCTAGGACGGCTACATGCACTGAAGCGAGCCGAAGGCGTGGCACCGTCATCACCCCTTCCTTATCGAAGCCAGAGAAATCTTGTTGTAGTAGACAATCGGGGGGTCGTCGTGCTAAGACCCCATAGGACCAACGCTCCAGAACGGCAACCTCCCGCCGATGAAAAGAAGCGTTGATCAAAAGGAACCAATCCGTAAACACACATACACAGACGAATGAAAACCGGATCCACGTGGATCCACCGAAGACAAACGCTGACCGATCCCATAAGATCCGCCGGGGACATCTCCAGACGTTGACCCACAAGTCACCTGCAACTTTTCGGACCGCACGGTCCGGACGTGTTGTGCCATCCAATGCGGTCATGCATCTGTTCGCAAGGTGGTCCGGACACAACTTTTTCCGCAAACCGGGGATAAACGTGGGGGGCTTTGCAGGCGTCTTGATAGCGGTCACGCCCGCTTCTGACCACCCTAGCCCACCAATATCCTCCTCCCTCACCCATGCGCGTTCCCGCCAGGCACCGGCTGCCCGCATTCATGTCGCTCTAGAGCGGCCGCTCCCCATTGACGAGCGGACGCGACCTCACACTAGCGCCGGCATTGAAGCGGTGCGCCGGCCTATGACAACGGCCGCAACGTGTCCCCGGTGTTCGCGCCTGTTAAATGTCGGAGACGCATTACTGGACAGGACGGGACAGATATCTATCACATCCGTTCAATGCCCCGTCTGTCCGTATGCCGCCATTAAGCAGGCTTGCCGGTCGAGAAACCCACTCGGCGCCACACATTGACGCATCCAAACGCCTGCCTTCACCAGAATCCGCTATTTAAAGGCGGCCACAGCCGACTTACTCAACACGCAACACAAGCTGCCCCACATCATTCTCCCTTGCACCACATTCGCCATGACTGCAGGCGGCAATGCTCTGTGGGAGAGCCTTTCAACGTGATGAAGCGCGAGGTGGTCGCCCTTGCGGCCGCCTGGCAGAGCCGTTGTGCCAGACAGATCGAGGTCGGCATGCCGGCCAGCTAGCCCGAGGTCTGTGACGACGAGGACAACCCCACGATGAAGATGGGCTCCGACGATACGGCACCGGAGCCCGCGTCTGTGCATGTCGGCTTAACCATGGAGTAGGCACAGGCGCACTATAATGCCGCCATGGCGAAGAAGCAGCCCGCGCCTATGTTGGTGTTCCAGCAGGTGCAGGAGGAACAGCGGTACAACATGTTCCTCCTAGAGAAGCACTGGCTGGCGGAGGGCTAGATCGACGACGAGCACGCGAACGAGGAGGCCGTGGCCGCGGCGAACGCCAACTTCGTCGCGGAGCAGCGTGCGATCTACGAGGCCGTCCGCGCTCAAGCCTCCACGGCTGCAGGCGATTGCGGATGAGAACAACGACAGCAACGCCTCCTACGCGCCGCCGGCAACTATCGGGTGGACGGCCCGGTTGGACGACGACAACGCCACCATCTTCATCGTGGACCTCACGTCCACCGGCGCCTTCCGTCCCATGTGGGCCGGTCCATCTTCCGTGTTCTACTCTTCCTCACTGGAGATCACACCTTCACTTCACAGGTCTTACCGCCTGTGCTCATGGAGACGGCGGATGGAGGAGGTGGTCGCCAATGCGAAATAGAAAGGAAGAGGACGCCGCCCGGCCGCCGCCGTAGGATAGATTTAGGGTCGGTTTCTTTTTCTTTTTGTTCGAAATGTAATGAAAATCCAGCGTGTTTGCATGGATCTCTTCCGGTTTATATGAAAATCCGCCATTGTTTGTCATAAAGTTGTTTGAAATGTATGCGAGTAGCATTAGATGACCGGCTTCTATATCCATGGATTGGTCCGTGTCTATATATGAACGAATGTGGGAGGAGATGCCCTTAGATAGAATCTAATAATACCTGATGTCTGGTAGTACGTGCACAGCACTACGGCAGCTGCACAGGCGAGGCAGAGAAAGGAAGCATATGCGCTCGTGTGGTACGCAGTAGGAGTACGTACGCACAGGACATGCATGTATGCATGATGCGCCGGAGGGGTGGGTGGAGGGGGTGTGGCGCGGAGCATGCATACTTGGAGGGCGTCGAGCCTTTTTCTCCCTCGAGATCGACAACAAATGAGGGCCACATGACTCGCCACCAGGCGCTGATCGAAACGAATAATCAAGGAGGCAATAACCCTGTCGTGAATTGCAACGTATAGCCCGTACGCGTTGCCCCTGGCGGCCTTGCAGCGCCCAGTCGCCTTTAGTTTACGGCGTGCACCCCTCATGCATGGGCGAAGGTGGGCAGTCCTGGGTGAGGTGGGGCGGATCGCGATCCGGCGATCTGCATGCCCACCGCGCGTGCATCATCCGGGTCAGGTGCTTTGGGTATGTGGCTTACTGTATCTTTATAGTTTGGCTAGCATCGTCGTCAGCGTACTGAGCTGAGATTCTCATCTCATGAACCGATGAAAGCTGGTGCAAAGGAGGTCCTCAGCACAAGGCTATAGTGGTGTCGGGGACAGGAATCCGCGGTAGCTAGCTCCATGGGTAAACTCTTATTTTCCTGCTGCTAGCTACTCCCTCTGTAAACTAATATAAGAGCGTTTAGATAACTAAAATAGTGATCTAAATGCTCTTATATTAGTTTACGGAGGGAGTAGCTAGCTCAAGAGTTGACTGATCTTGGTGGCCTGTCGTGTTGTTCCTTGTAGAGTTGTAGTCTCTGTGGATGGACTTTGAGATGCTTCGTGTTGATCGTGAATTGAAGCACCAACCTTAACTGTGATGAACGTTAACATGGGCTCTGGTATATAGAGTATGATACTACTCCCTCCGTTCCTAAATACTTGTCTTTCTAGGCATTTCAACAAGTGACTACATACGAAGCAAAATGAGTGAATCTACACTCTAAAATATGTCTACATACATCCGTATGTAGTAGTCCTTTGAAATGTCTAGAAAGACAACTATTTAGGAACGGAGGGAGTACTTCGTATTCATTTTATTCTTAAGATAAGATTGCAAAATGCCAACGTTGTCAAAGGTCGCGGCGTCTATTCTACGCCTGAAGCGATTCGAGCTCAAGATATTCGGCTCCGTTGGCCAGAACCAAGCGACTCGTCGACGAACTAGTCGTTGTTAGTTGTTACTCCCTCCGTTCCAAAATAGATGACCCAACTTTGTAATAACTTCAATATAAAGTTGGGTCATCTATTTTGGAACGGAGGGAGTACAAGACAACGACGCCAAACCTGCGACTATATAAGTGAATGCTAGTGGATACAGATCGATACGGGGTGCTAATAAACAATGTTTCTCCCCGTACGTGTTGATTCTGAGCGATGATTCGTCGCGTATCAGCGTCATCATATCGCACTAATTCGCAGATCAGCCACGAGGTCACCACATGTAGCATAGACTATGGCATAATGCATGAGCTTTAAGCTTTACTTAGGGGTGGGATTGAGTGCTTGGTAGCTTGATTTTCTTAATAATGCAAGCAGCAGCTTAATTCTTTTTCTTGATTTGATTGATAGGGTGGTTGTCGCCCGGGTGCAACCAATCAATCAGGCGGCAATAATGCGATGAGCAGGGAAGATCAAGCATGCCGTTGTGGAAGGAACGCCAGAATAACTCGACGGCGCGCGAGGCATTTGGTCGTGGGCTCGAGTTGGAAAGGCGCGTACCACTGTGGCTTATAAATAAGATGGTGGCGCTGGCATCTGCCCGAATCTGTTGGTGAAAAGGAACCGGGCAGGAACAGTGTCATGAAGTGCCACCACATGCATTTACATCGCCAGTCGCATCAGGCTCCGACTCGAGTCTAACAGCAAGCCAAGCTCACTTTCTTCGCGGTCGCGCCGATCGATCTGCGCATAATTGAGGCCGGCCCGATCTCTCCCTCGCTCCTAAGTCCTACCCACCGTTGACGGAGGGGAAAGGTACGTAGGAGGCACGCGCATGTGGCCCGAGTCACCGGCGTGCCCCTCTCCCCTTTCGGCTGCGCCGATTCGCCATGACAGTTAAGTGTGTCTGGGACACAAGCTAGTGTGGCGAGCGTGACGTCTTCCAATTGGAACCATCGCCGCCTCTCATATCATCATATCAGGTTGGGAAATGCCAGGAAAATTTCATCAAGAATCCAGCTACATTGCCCCGGACCAGGAGAACAGCCGAAAGAAACGAAAAATCTAGTACTCCCTCTGTAAAGAAATATAAGAACGTTTAGATCACTACTTTAGTGATCTAAACGCTCTTATAAAAGTTTACAAAGGGAGTAACTGTGAGGAGGGTACAGTATTCCGAGGCGAATTTCAATGACAACAACATGCGGACAGTGATCGGAACATCCCCACACCCACATGGATTTCTTTCTTACTCCCTCCGTTCGGAATTATTTGTCGCAGAAATGTATGTATCTAGACGTATTTTAGTTCTAGATACATCCATTTTCGAGACAAATAATTCCGAACGGAGGAAGTACACGCGAAGAACAGTCCATGCTCCAGCTATTGTCTTAGAAAATATCCAGAGCAGAAGCTTAGCTGAACACAAAAACTTGAACGAAGGCTTTACTCAAGCTCTCTTTCTCAGGCAGGTAAAATTATCACCCTAGGAAGCCACAAATTAGTCATGTACCAGGCACCCAGTACAAGCATATGACGATATACCTCCCTAAAACTCGAGGATCCTACCTTGAATCACCGACACATTGTACCAACTACAAACAAACACGGGTTAACAGCACCAACCATGGTTGCAAAACTGACCTGTCAACATGCTCACAGCCCTAAATCACGCTGCGCTGCCGGGCCTTCCTATTCCTGACAACATTGTACAGCCAAAACGCACACCTGCAGAGCAAGAATTGCAGGAGGTCTTCCACCTGGCAACGGCCCAAAAACAAACCACTACCTAGAATGAGAAGCTAATGATCATTCACCTCATCTCTCAGGAAGATGGGATGAAGTAGGAGGCAGTGATTCCTCTAGCTGAGTATCTGCTTGAGCTTGAACCAGAGCCTGGGACAGGGTTTGGGACTGAGCGTGCGCCTGTGCCATCGCGCCTCCCTGGGCTTGGCTCTGCTGCTTTAGAAACCTATTCATCCGTTCAAGCAACTGGATCGCTTTTCTCTTCCCCCTGTCTGTGCCGCTTTCTGCTAGCTCCTCCAGCAAGGTCACGATACCCTGCTCCTGTGCTTCTGCAAGATGCTGTTGCTGCTGTTCGCCATTACAGAGATGCACCAGAACAGCCGCAGCATTCTCCTTGTTCCTCGAGGATCCATTCCTGATAACTCCAACTAGAATTGGTATGGCGGCGGCAGCGCTGATGGCTGCCTTTCCCTCAGGATGGCTCGAGAGAATTGCCAGTATAGCCAGGGCCTCATCAACCATTCCACTTTCAATCTCTGTTAGAAGTTCAAGTAGTATAGGGACCAATCCAGCTCTAACAGCTTTACCCTTGTTGCCCTGATAGATACACAAGTTAAATAGTGCTGTTGCTGCATCCTTTTTACCCCGTTGACTTCCATTACCCAATAGCAGCACCAAAGCTGGAATTGCCCCAGAAGCCCCTATCGTCACCTTGTTCTCATCCACAAGTGATAGGCTAAACAGTGTGGCAGCTGAATTCTCCCGAGCCTCCATGCTGCCTCTCTTTAGCACATGTACAATTCCAGGAACAGCTCCAGAGGTAATTATTCTTGCTTTGTTCTCTTCATAAATAGAAAGATTCAGGAGAGCAGTAACCACATGTTCCTGGGTGCTAACATCGGTGGTTGGTAGAAGGCTCACAAGGATAGGAATAGCACCAGCTTCTCCTATACAAGCACGATTTTCAGCGCTACGCTTGGCAAGCTGACGAAGCATACCTGCAGCTCCACGTTGATCCGCAAGGTTCTGGGATGATAGTTTCTGCAGGAGCTCAATAACTTTACTATGCTCAGAGGCGGTACATGTTGCTGGTGTAGTATTAGGCTGAGCAGGGCGCTTTGGCGGCTCTACACCATTCGCTTCACACCATTGAGCTATGAGGCTACGGAGCACATAGTTTGGAGTTAGAGATTTATTTGGAAGCTTCTGCTGCGTCTTAGGACAGGTGTCGTGCCCTGCCTCCAACCATCTCTCTATGCAACCTCGCTCGTAAGTCTGAATACAAACATTTTGAAGAAATTCTTGTGAGTTGAAATATAAATGGAAGTCTGCAGATTGATAGGAAACAAAAGATAAAAGTTAGGCAGAGACCTGGCCAGTGGAGACAATAACTGGGTCTTTCATTAAATCCAGTGATATTGGGCAACGAAAATCATCCGGGACAACAGGAGATGTCAAGTTGTCATCTCGGGAAGGGTTTGTTGTACTTGCTGGGATGCCTATAGGATCCTGGGTCTGCACAAAATCCTTGATCTTTTTCAGCAGCATTGACATATTCTCAACAACTGCACCGGGATCCCCTCCACTAGCCATCTCATGCAAGGCCAATGATTCTTGATTGAGGTCAGATATGGTGACAAGCTGCAACTTCTCAGATAACCTTTGAATGATATCTGGATCAACATTATCATTGGTGCTTGAATTATAGGCAGAAATTAGATCATTAAAGAGAATGTCATCCGATGTATCTGGTCGTTCTTTTGCTCTTTTGAATTGAGCATGCACCAGTTCAACCTGCACAACATTGCAAGTGTTTCAGCTGCAGATAAGCAAGAAAAGCCAAACAAAACAAATCAAAGCAAAAAATCTAAAAGGTTTCACTGACAAAGAAACTCAAGAGTGAGAAAAATTACCTGTTCCCTTACTTCATCTGATATGCCAAGCTCATCAAACGAGATACCAGCTAAGGCTTGCTCAAGCCTCGAGGTGATGTCCTGGAAAGTCTGCATTATCTTCTCTCTCTCGAGAACCTGCAAATGGGGAAACCACTAATTGTTGGAAAATGGTCGTGATTTAAATATGTATGGAAAGCAGTTGCAAATTTATACAGCAAAAATTAACCACAAGATCTGCTGACTAACAGTATTTTAGTGTTCATCAAGGTACACGGATCAACAAATATTAGCCCACTCAACTACACAGCCTCGCTACTTTTTAATGAACACACCCGTGCAAACATATAGAAGTGCTTGATTGACCATCACATACCTCATCAGAACAGAGCAACATAGTGTCGTTATTTCTCAAATGTAATCACGTAAAATTATAACTAAAACTATTTTAAAGTTATCCTATGCAGTGCAATTCAGACAGCACGTAGCCTTCGACCTAAAATATCTCGCACTGAGACACTAGTTTTTTACCCTGTAAAACTGCATCACAAACATGACTCCAAATATATTGCTAGATCTTTTTACCCCCTTAAACACTTATAGTGGCTTAGCAGCTATGGCTAAAATAAACTGTCTATTAACTACGCCTTTTCACCTGTCCTTGAGCCCTGGCTCTCCTTCCGTGGATGAAACCTTGTGGAGAATTATTCCCATTAAAGTGTGATTCAGATCCTTCTGGTGTTTCCATTTTTCCTTATATAATCAGTCCATCGAGGACTGGGCAATATCCCAGTGATCGGAGTGCAATGGCATCCCCATGTGACCTGGTTTTGACCCATAAGGAGCAGACTCAATTTCATTGCTTATTTCGTGGGACTAATATACCAGTGCATCTTCTTGCTTATTCTTGCAAGTGTACCAACAGTTCTAGTACCCTCGGTCTCAATATTTCTATACTACTATATAGTGTACGAGTTTCGAATGGATCTAGAGCATCAATCCTGATCGTTGGTACCCTCAATCTAGCGGTTGGGGGCAGTGGGATTCGCATCAAGAGGAGCTGCCTCCAAACCAATGGCTGCTATTTCTAGGATTCACTATGTGACCCACCACCATCTGACCCTGTCATCTGACCACGCTCTAGATCTTTCCACTATGAGGTGGACTACACACTTGCTCCTCTAAATTATTTTAGTCCTACCTGGCTACATGTTCACAAGAGACAGTACTGAACCAGTAGAACTATCTCAGGAAAGCGTGCATGCGAGCCTAGAATTGCAATATTTTCCATTTTCTTTTATTTGAAACAATAGTAAGGTACCTAGGAAAAATAGAATGAGAAAAAAAATGTGCAAAGAACCTATGAAATAGTACGTTTTGACACCTTTTATTTTCTTAGCTGACATGGGATTGAGAAGCCCAAAATTTATTATTAATTGTACTTCTTTTCACTTCATTTTTCTCAGTATGAGTCCAATAAACTAACGGACTTCATAAACATATATTTTTATATAAAAAGGGCGAAGACTCTATCTTATGTTTCCTCAAGAAAATTTCTTGGGGGAATAGTTGTTATGCGTTCCTTGCAAAGCCCAAAAATGATACCAAAAATGCCTACTGGATATCTCCCATTTGAAGCTTCTATGAAAAATTTACCATAATATGTGTGCTTTAGTTTTATAATTAATTTAGTACCATGCATATACATAATAAGTGCAAAGCACGTACAAATTACTAGTGTATAATAGTCCATCAGTTGCACCATCAATATGGAGCTCCAGAAACTACTTACCTATACCCTCCGAAACACCTATCACAGTAGTGCAGCTGCCCGATGCAGCTGATGATAATTTGCAACAATCAAGATCCGCCAAATGCGATTATGACAGACGATTCACACTAAATTCACCACATCCCCGGACCACAGACGTAAGCTAAGTATATATACTATCATCAGTGATGAACAACTTTGAGTTATCAGGTATTCCTTGTATCGAGCAACTAGCAATAGTACTCCATCCTTATCACCGCCATGTCCACATCCATCCATGCCTAACATGTAACATCGCAGGGCACATTTGAAGTTCGCAGGAATTTTTTTTTTACTTTTTGAAATCAGTATCACCAATAAATTGGCACAGAATCTCAGTGCAACATGATCAATCCATGCCGCAAAGTCATGTCCCACCCTCGCCCCAGAGAAAAAAGAGGTTTGCAGATATTAAACTTCCATAACTAACTAATCGACAAAATCATCATAAATGAATGTTACGACATGCTGATCAAAGTCTCTAGATATCTGAGTCGTCCAGCTCCAGTGCATAAATATTGTTTAAATTAACAAGACCAGGGCTGAGCAACAGAGAAATCATAGTAATAGACTAATAGTCCTAGGCCCTGGCACAAGATGCAGCAAAAGGAAGAAGACTTATACTACGGCTGAGAATCTCAGCCAGTGTCCTGGCCACATTGGAGGTTTCCTTCCAGTGAGTTGCTATGGACAAAACAAATTAAGCACCCACAGGTTGAGCCACAAGAATTGGTGTTGCTAAACTTATCCTATGTCATACC
Source organism: Aegilops speltoides (assembly GCA_021437245.1). Taxonomy (NCBI): domain Eukaryota; kingdom Viridiplantae; phylum Streptophyta; class Magnoliopsida; order Poales; family Poaceae; genus Aegilops; species Aegilops speltoides. Next base: position 361,272,388 of record CM038144.1, read on the forward strand.
CTCGTTGTTTCCTATTACATAACTATCTTATATAAATTGGACTTTCCTATTACGTAACTATCGTATATAAACTGGAGTTGGTGGTGGTGGCGGCGAGTACACCCTCCCCACTTCATCCCAATCTTCCTGATCCATCCAGAACCTACTCGATCCCTTCTGGTCCAACAAGCCACCCGCCTTACTCATGTCTTGCATGGGAAAGTATTTTAAAAGTACATGACAGTACGTAATCTTTTTCCGCGACAAGAACCAGCCAGTCAATCCGACAACCGATTTTTTTCCTGCAGCCGCTCCTCCCCAATATGCATTCTCCAACCACCCCTCCTCCTCAGTCTCTGTGCTTCATCCACTTTTTGGTACCGTAGCGACACATGGGCATTATGCTAGTTACATATAAGGGGCACTTGCCGGTAATTTTATCACAACTTTGGTAGCGAACATGACCACCATCTCACCCATTTGCAACAGATCAAACAGCTGGTATCAGGAGGGGGTATGAGGTGAACAGACCGCCACCAATAACTGACATATAGATACGACTAAAGACTAGCATTGAGAGCAATTGCTTTCAACTGCACCCAAAAACACACACACCTGAACAAGTCCTATCAGCTTTTCAGCTGCAAATATGCATTTTGTGAGCAATGCTAATGTGCCCTAGATACGGTGATTATATAGCAATAGTGGTGAATAACTAGTTCTTTTGGAGTAAAGTCACAGCTATCTTTTACTCTTGTACAATCCTGCGGTTACACGGGTTACTACTAGTCTCTCAAACTTCCATATTTAGAACTACAATGTTGGTCATGTCAAAATTAGAAAGTATAGAATTCAGTAATTATACCTTGGTTTTTCCTAGGCTCACCCATGTTGTGTATACAAAACCAATAATAACCTAGGGTATTGGCAGACTTATTCAACACCACTAAAGAATGTCAAGTTGTCAACTACTCTGGCCCGGCATTGATTTGACACCCGGGAATTCAAAACCTGGTCCAACCTCAGCAATTTTTAAGGATAAGCTTTTACACAGGCAAAAAAAGGCAACATGTTGCAAAGTGATTAGCGAGAAATTCTAATTCTGCAGCACAGCACGGTAAAATACAATCTAATTCGTCAGGCGAAATTTTCTTGAACTCCAGAGATACAGCCTTATCTAGCGCAAGAGGTGCAAGAATATGGGCAATTTGGGATGCACCGTATAAACAAGACAAGAAAACAATGAGCTATAGTCGAGAAATCCCACCAGGAAGATCTTGCTACCGTTGCTGCCGAGGCGGAGCAGCTCCCGGGCGCCGGCGAGCGCGTCCCTGAGCTGCCTGAGCGCGGCCACTGACGCCTCCGGCAACGGGCGTGGTCCCTCCTTGACCTCCTCCATCATGGGCGCGAGCAGCCGGATCCGCCGCGACAGGTTGCAGAACTGCCTCCGGTAGGCGTTCCTGAAGTCGGAGATCACCGCGATCTCGTCCACCAGCTCCGCAACCCTCTCCACCAAATCGCCCATCTCCTCCTTCCCCCCCTCAGGCGACCCCGAGCCCGAGGGCGTCGGCGGAGTGGCCGCCTTGGCTGCAGTGGCGACGGCAGCAGCGGCGGCGGCCTTGGTGCTGGCCTCCTCGCTCGTGTTGGGCTTGGCCTCCTCGTCCATGGCGGCTGCGCCACCTGCAGCGTCGTGCGGGCGCAGCGGCGGTGAAACTGGCGATGTGCAGAGGAAGGGGATTTGGGGTGGTGGCCTCCTAGAGCTCCGCTCCGCTCCGCTCCGCTCCACCCTGCGAGCCGCCGGTCCCAGCTGTCAGTCTAACCCCACGCGCAGATATAGGTACCGCAGGAGCCGCCGGCATCGGCGCGACTCGGCTACGAGTGGCGCCTGGCTGGTGCACCCGAGGCCGTGGGTTCAGGAGCAGCTGCGACCCGGCTCGATTGGGCGCGGCCGGCGTATGGGGCGGGTTCAGGAACAGCTGCGACCCGGCGGCGGGGCGGAGGCTCCAATCCAAACGGTTTCTTTCTTGTTTATTATCGCCGCGTCGATATCTGGCTGCTTAGCTAAGACAATGCTTTTGCTTAAAGCAGTTTCTAACCCGAGGCGGCTGAGCTGTGGGGCCAAGGGTTTGGGTGCTGCGTGTGTGTGTGCGTGGGAACGATGGAGACACGCGGTGCCGCGGCGGGCGCCCGAAACTCGTTTGGAGCCGTCGGATCAGACGGGAAAGAAATAAGACGGATGCTCAACAAGGGAAAAGGTCGCGCTCTGGAGTACGACAAGTTCGAAATGTCTCGCCAGAAAGTCTTGTTAAATTATGACGATCATATCTAGGTACAGGAGCGTGCATCTTGCAAGCAAGCTTCTCTCTCTTTCTTGGCTGCACGCCACAAGTGGGTGAGTAAATAATTAGCTTGAATTTTAATAAATCGTAAAAGCAAGACTTTCTTACAGTGCCTAACGAAGGAGTCGGTCACCAAGTTTGAAACCCAATTGGATCGTTGAAGCACATGTTCTTTGGTCAAACTAAATGACAAATGCATGCGGGGCAAATATAAAACAATGATTTCTAAGCAGCCAGAAGGCACCGGGGCTAGGTCTTAAGGGCATCTTCAACGGCGACCCGCAAATTTTCTCCTAATTCTGTCCGCGGATAGGGGTCAGTCCGCGGACACGGATGCGGGAGATTGTCATCCAACACTGTCAGCATACATTTTAACTATCATCCGAACTAATCTAACGAAATTTGTGCAAATACTGCCGGATTTCATTCAAGTTCGGATATAATTTATATAAACGAACGTCATTCATGCAAACACGGCGTCTTGTCATTACATTTCAAACATTTAGAATAAAAAAAACTACGGCGCCACCGGCATCCAAGCCCTTGTTGCTCCCTTCCTTAGGACCATCTCTTCCATCCGTCGTCTCCATGAGCACCGGTGATAAGACCCGTGAAGTGAAAGTACAGTCTCCGGCGAGGAGAGTAGAACACTTGAGAGTGGAGACGGGCCGGCCCACATGGAACACAAGGCCCTGTCGCCTCCCGTGCCCTGCTCATTCTTGGAGGAGTCCGTGTCGCCGGTGGAAGTGAGGTCCATGATGGAAATGGTGGCGCTCGCGCCGTCGTCATCACATCGGGCCGCCAGATAGTTCGTCGGTAGCGCACAGGAGGCGTAGCTGGCGTTGTTATCCTCTGTGATCGCTTGGTGTTGCGCTTCCGCGACGGTCGCTTCCTAGCGAGCGGACGGCATGATAAATGGCACGCTGCTCCGCGACAAAGTTGGGGTTCGCTGCGGCCATGGTCGCCACGGCCACCTCGCTCATGCGCTCGCCGTAGATCTGGCCCTCCACTAGTTGGGGCTGCTTCAGGAGGAACAAAGTTGTATTGTTGTTCCTCCTGCACCTGATGGAACGCCGACTGTCGTGGAATTGTCACGTCAGATGTCCTCGTGAAAGGACTTAGTTGTGGAGCCATCGCAACTAGGAAGCTTGAAGGGGTTAATTGGGACAAAGGACACGAGAGGTTTATACTAGTTCGGCCCCTTACGGTGAAGGTAAGGCCTACGTCTAGTTGGGTTGGTATTAATGTTTCGATGACCAGGGAGCGAGATACGCTATGCCTGGCTCTCGATGAGTTGTTTCTTGCCCTAAGCCGCTGGCGGGTTGTCCCCTTATATACACAGGTCGACGCCCTGTGGCTTACAGAGTCCTGCCCGGCTTATAAACAGTGTCCGGCTCGGTGACTAGTTAAATCTACCTTATGATACAAGTCATGCCATTACGGCGGTTTACTATGACGGGCCTTAAGTCGCCTGTGGGCTTTAGGCCCTTTACTGAACCGCCATCTTCATCCTTGGTCTTGGGCTTCTTTCTGGTGAGTCTTCTTTGCGTAACCCGGCCCCTCCTGGGCGGCTTACACAAATAGTTATATCCCCAACACCGACATAGGCGCTGACGCAGGCTACTGGAACAACGACATAGGCACCAGCGCAGGCTGCACCTCTGTTGTGGTGGAATTGTAATGTGTGTTAGATATATGACATGGAGGCAATAATGTTGTATTATTATATTTCCATGTTTATAATTAAGAGTTTATATTCTATGTTATAACTGCTATGATCCTGGAATATGTGATTCAGTGGAAAACTTATATGCATGTGCGGAATGAAAAATGATAAAATAGGATTCCTAGTCTCGCCTCCAAGATTAGCTTAAGTATTGTTGGTGATCACGTTTTCCAGATCAACAACATTGAGTGTATGACGCTGGAAGAACGTGAAGGAAATATGCCCTAGAGGCAATAATAAAGTTATTATTTATTTCCTTATTTCATGATAAATGTTTATCATTCATGCTAGAATTGTATTAACCGGAAACATGATACATGTGTGAATGCATAGACAAACAAAGATATCACTAGTATGCCTCTACTAGACTAGCTTGTTAATCAAAGATGGTTTTGTTTCCTGACCATGAACAAGGAGTTGTTATTTGATTAACAAGGTCACATCATTAGTAGAATGATCTGATTGACATGACCCAATCCATTAGCTTAGCACACGATCGCTTAGTATGTTGCTACCGCTTTTATCCATGACATATACATGTTCCGTAACTATGAGATTATGCAACTCCGTTTACGGAGGAACACTTTGGTACTACCAAACGTCACAACGAATCGGGTGATTATAAAGGAGTACTACAGGTGTCTCCAAAGGCGGATGTTGGGTTGGCGATTTGAGATTAGGTTTTGTCACTCCGATTGTCGGAGAGGTATCTCTAGGCCCTCTCGGTAATACACATCACTTAAGCCTTGCAAGCATTGCAACTAATGAGTTAGTTGTGAGATGATGTATTACGGAACGAGTAAAGAGACTTGCGTAACGAGATTGAACTAGGTATTGGATACCGACGATCGAATCTCGGGCAAGTAACATACCGATGACAAAGGGAATAACGTATGTTGTTATGCGGTCGACCGATAAAGATCTTCGTAGAATATGTAGGAACCAATATGGGCATCCAGGTCCCGCTATTGGTTATTGACCGAGACGTGTCTCGGTCATGTCTACATTGTTCTCGAACCGTAGGGTCCGTGCACGCTTAAGGTTTCGATGATGCTTATATTATGAGTTTATGTATTTTGATGTACCGAAGAAGTTCGAGTCCCGGATGTGATCACGGACATGACGAGGAGTCTCGAAATGGTCGAGACATAAAGATTGATATATTGGAAGCCTATATTTGAGTTGGAATGGTTAGGGTGAAATCGGATTTTTAGGAAAACCGGGGTTACTGGAACCCTCCGGAGGCTATTGGGCCTTAGTGGGCCTCGAGGGAGAAGAGGAGGGGCGGCCAGGGGTGGCCGCCCCTCCCCCTAGTCCGAATAGGACAAGGAGGGGGCGCGCCTTCCTTCTTCTCCTCCCCCAATCCTACTCCAACTAGGAGGGGGAGTCCTACTCCGGTGGGAGTAGGACTCCTCCAGCAGCGCCTCCCTTGGGCCGGCCGCACTCCCCCTCCCTCCTTTATATACGAGGCAGGGGGCACCCTAGAACACACAAGTTTGATCTACGGATCGTTCCTTAGCCGTGTGCGGTGCCCCTCCACCATATTCCACCTCGGTCATATCGTCATGAAGCTTAAGCGAAGCCCGCGCCGATAGAACATCAAGATCGTCACCACGCCGTCGTCTTGACGGAACTCTCCCTCGACACTCGGCTGGATCGAGTACGAGGGACGCCATCGAGCAGACGTGTGTCAAGAACTCGGGCGCCGAGTAACGGCGCCAGATCGGTCGGATCGCGAGGAGAACGTCGACTACTTCCTCTACGTTGTGATCGCTTCGCCGGGTCTATGAGGGCGTAGACAACACTCTCCCTCTCGTTGCTATACATCACCATGATCTTGCGTGTGCGTAGGAAAATATTTGAAATTGCTACGTTACCCAACAAATGGCATCCGAGCCTAGGTTTTTCTATGGTTTGATGTTTTGCACGAGTAGAACACAAGTGAGTTGTGGGCGATACAAGTCATACTACCTACCAAAGATGTCATACTTTGGTTCAGCGGTATTGTGAGATGAAGCGGCCGGACCGACATTACAGCAGACGCTTACGCAAGACTGGTTTCACCGCCACGAGCACTCGTTGCTTAAAGGTGATGGCGGGTGTCTGTCTCTCTCACTTTAGTTGAACCGAGTGTGGCTACGCCCGGTCCTTGAGAAGGTTAAACGGAGTCTATTTGACGAAGTATCGTTGTGGTTTTGATGCGAGGTGAGACTGGTTCTTGCTTAAGCCCGTAGCAGCCACGTAAAATTTGCAACAACAAAGTAGAGGACGTCTAACTTGTTTTTGCAGGGCATGTTGTGATGTGATATGGTCAAGACGTGATGCTATATTTTATTGTATGAGATGATCATGTTTTGTAACCGAAGTTATCGGCAATTGGCAGGAGCCATATGGTTGTCGCTTTATTGTATGCAATGCAATCGCCCCGTAATGCTTTACTTTATCACTAAGCGGTAGCGATAGTCGTAGAAGCATAAGTTTGGCGAGACGACAACGATGCTACGATGGAGATCAAGGTGTCACGCCGGTGGCGATGGTGATCATGGTGGTGCCGCAGAGATGGAGATCACGAAGCACAAGATGATGATGACCATATCATATCACTTATATTGATTTGCATGTGATGTTTATCTTTTATGCATCTTATCTTGCTTTGATTGACGGTAGCATTATAAGATGATTTCTCACTAAATTATCAAGAAGTGTTCTCCCGAGTATGCACCGTTGCCAAAGTTCGTCGTGCCCGGACACCACGTGATGATCGGGTGTGATAAGCTCTCGTCCATCTACAACGGTGCAAGCCGTTTTGCACACGCAGAATACTCGGGTTATACTTGACGAGCCTAGCATATGCAGATATGGCCTCGGAACACGGAGACCGAAAGGTCGAGCGTGAATCATATAGTAGATATGATCAACATAAGATGTTCACCATTGAAAACTACTCCATTTCACGTGATGATCGATTATGGTTTAGTTGATTTGGATCACGTGATCACTTAGATGACTAGAGAGATGTCTGTCTAAGTGGGAGTTCTTAAGTAATATGATTAATTGAACTTAAATTTATCATGAACTTAGTACCGATAGTATCTTGCTTGTTTATGTTTGATTGTAGATAGATGGCTCGTCTTTGTTGTTCCGTTGAATTTTAATGCGTTCCTTGAGAAAGCAAAGTTGAAAGATGATGGTAGCAATTACACGGATCGGGTCCGTAACTCGAGGATTATCCTCATTCTGCCTGAAGAGTTACGTCTGGATGCACCGCTGGGTGCGAACTGCTTCTTTGGAGCAACACGGATGTTATGAACGTCTGGCGAGCAAAGCCGATGACTACTCCATAGTTCGATGTGCCATGCTTTACGGCTTAGAACCGGGACTTCAACGGCGTTTTGAACGTCATGGAGCATATGAGATGTTCCAGAGTTGAAGTTAATATTCCAAAGAATGCCCGGATTGAGAGATATGAAGTCTCCAATAAGTTATACAGCTGCAAGATGGAGGAGAATAGTTACATTAGTGAGCACATAATCAGAATGTCGGGTACTACAATCACTTGACACAATTGGGAGTTAATCTTCCGGATGATTGTGTCATTGATGTAATTCTTCAATCACCGCCACCAAGCTACAAAGGCTTCGTGATGAACTATAATATGCAAGGGTTAGTAAAGACTATACCGAGCTCTTCGCAATGCTAAAGACTGCTGGAGGTAGAAATCAAAAGGAGCATCAAGTGTTGATGGTCAATAAGACCACTAGTTTCAAGAAGAAAGGCAAAGGGAAGAAGAAGGGAACTTCAAGAAGAACAGCAAGCAAGTTCTTCGCTCAGAGAAGAAACCCAAGTCGGACCTAAGCACAAACCGAGTGCTTCTACCGCAAGCGGATAGTCCTCGGAAGCGGAACTGCCCCAAGTATTTGGCGGATAAGAAGGATGGCAAGGTGAACAAAGGTATATGTGATATACATGTTATTGATGTGTACCTTACTAGAGCTCGCAGAGCACTGGTATTTGATATTGGTTCATTGCTAATATTTGCAACTCAAGCAGGACTACGGATTGCTTAACACCGCAAAGGACGAGGTGACGATGCGGCGTGGGAAATGGTTCCAAAGTCGATGTGATCGCGGTCGGCACGCTACCTCTACATCTACCTTCGGATTAGTTTTAGACCTAAATAATTGTTATTTGGTGCTGCGTTGAGCATGAACATTATATCTGGATCTTGTTTGATGCGAGACGGTTATTCATTTAAATCGAGAGAATAATGGTTGTTCTATTTATATGAGTAATATCTTTTATGGTCATGCACCCTTAAAGAGTGGTCTATTTTGATGAATCTCGATAGTAGTGATACACATATTCATAATGTTGAAACCAAAAGATGCAGAGTTGATAATGATAGTGCAACTTATTTGTGGCCTTTGCCGTTTAGGTCATATCGATTGTAAAGCGCATGAAGAAACTCCATCTTGATGGACTTTTGGAGTCACTTGATTATGAATCACTTGGCACTTGCGAACCGTGCCTCATGGGCAAGATGACTAGAACCCTGTTCTCCGGAACTATGGAGAGAGCACAGATTTGTTGGAAATCATACATCTGAGATGTATGTGGTCCGATGAATGTTGAGGCTCGTGGCGGATATCGTTATTTTCTCACCTTCACAGATGACTTAAGCAGATATGGGTATATCTACTTAATGAAACATAAGTCTGAAACATTTGAAAAGTTCAAAGAATTTCAGAGTGAAGATGAAAATCATCGTAACAAGAAAATTAAGTTTCTGCGATCTGATCGTGGAGGTGAATATTTGAGTTACGAGTTTGGTCTACATTTGAAACAATGCGGAATAGTTTCGCAACTCACGCCACCCGAACACCACAACAGTAATGGTGTGTCCGAACGTCAGAATCGTACTTTACTAGATATGGTGCGATCTATGATGTCTCTTACAGATTTACCGCTATCGTTTTGGGGTTATGCTCTAGAGACGGCCGCATTCACCTTCGAATAGAACACCGTCGAAATCCGTTGAGACGACACCTTATGAACTGTGGTTTAGCAAGAAACCAAAGTTGTCGTTTCTTAAAGTTTGGGGATGCGATGCTTATGTGAAAAAGCTTCAACCCGATAAGCTCGAACCCAAATCGAGAAATGTGTCTTCATAGGATACCCAAAGGAGACGATTGGGTACACCTTCTATCACAGATCCGAAGGCAAGACATTTGTTGCTAAGAATGGATCCTTTCTAGAGAAGGAGTTTCTCTCGAAAGAAGTGAGTGGGAGGAAAGTAGAACTTGATGAGGTAATTGTACCTTCTCCCTTACTTGAAAGTAGTTTGTCGCAGAAACCGGTTTACGAGACACCTACACCAAGTAGTGAGGAAGTTGATGATGTTGATCATGAAACTTCAGATCAAGTTGCTCTGTAACCTCGTAGATCAACGAGTAAGATCCGCACGAGTGATGCGGTAATCCTGCTCGGAAATCATGCTACTAGATCATGATGAACCTACGAACTATGAAGAAGCGATGGTGAGCCCAGATTTCGCAAAATGGCTTGAGGCCATGAAATCGAGATGGGATCCATGTATGAAAACAAAGTATGGACTTTGGTTGACTTGCCCGAGGGTAGGCAAGCAATAGAAAACAAGTGGATCTTCAAGAAGAAGACCGATTTGGCGGTAATGTTACTATCTACAAAGCTCGACTTGTCGCAAAGGTTTTCGACAAGTTCAAGGGATTGACTACGATGAGACCTTCTCACCGTGAAGCGACGCTTAAGTCTGTCCGAATCATGTTAGCGATTGCCGCATTTTATGATTATGAAATTTGGCAAATGGATGTAAAGAGCGCATTCTGAATGGATTTACGGAAGAAGAGTTGTATATGATGCAACCGAAGGTTTTATCGATCCAAAGGGAGCTAACAAAGTGTGCAAGCTCCAGCGATCCATTTATGGACTGGTGCAAGCATCTCGGAGTTGGAATAAACGCATTGATAGTGTGATCAAAGCATTTGGGTTCATCTGAGACTTTGGAGAAGCTTTGTATTTACAAGAAAGTGAGTGGGAGCTCAGTAGCATTTTCGATATTATATGTAGATGACATATTGCTGATCGGAAATGATATAGAATTCTGGATAGCATAAAGGGATACTTGAATAAGAGTTTTCAATGAAAGACCTCGGTGAAGCTGCTTACATATTGGGCATTAAGATCTATAGAGATAGATCAAGACGCTTAATTGGACTTTCACAAAGCACATACCTTGACAAAATTTTGAAGAAGTTCAAAATGGATCAAGCAAAGAAAGGGTTCTTGCCTGTGTTACAAGGTGTGAAGTTGAGTAAGACTCAATGCCCGACCACTGCAGAAGATAGAGAGAAAATGAAAGATGTTCCTATGCTTGACCATAGGCTCTATCATGTATGCAATCTTGTGTACTGACACGATGTGTGCCTTGCTATAAGCCTAGCAGGAGGTACCAAAGTAATCCAGAGTGGATCATGGACAGCGGTCAAGAACATCTGAAATACGAAAAGGACTAAGGATATGTTTCTCGTTGAAAGTGCAACTAATCCCGTGTGGTTTTGGTAATTAATAACAACATATATATCATTGAACTAATCATTTCTTGAGAATATTTGAGAAAGTTCAATGATATGGGTATGGCAATGATTGATGATGTGGACCCTTCAAAATGCTAAGGAAAACATTGGCAAAAGCTCAAGACTCCATTTTTGGTTTAGTGATCCAAGATCACATTGAGTCCATAGGAAAGCCAATACTATTAAAAGGGGATGAGGTTATGATGATGATCTGGTTGCTCTAAAGTGCTTAATGATTTATCTCTCAAACAATCAGCAATCTTTCATTCCAACATAAACTCATAAGTAATCTCGGTCCCACCGATTCCAAACTCACCACACCGAGATGAACCACCTCACCATATAGCCAAAACCCTAGAATCTCGGATTTTCCGATTCCAAACTCGGTCATTCGAAAATGGTGTTGCCAAGCTTCAGAACATACGTACTCAAATCGGTGTCACCGAGATGAGAAAGTCGGTCCCACCGAGATTGGCAAACCCTAGACTTTGGAAGAATCGGTCTAACCGAGATTGTATTTTCGGTCCCAAGAAAATCCCAACGTTCACATGATTTGAACTTTCGGTCCCACCGAGTTGTCAACTCGGTCCGACCGAGATTGCTCAAATGTGTGTAACGGTTGGATTTTGTGTGGAGGCTATAAATACCCTCCACCTCCTCTTCATTCGTGGAGAGAGCTATCGAAAGAACTACCACTCCTATCTTACATTTCGAGAAGAAAACTACCTACCCTTGTGTTGAGATCAAGTTGCTCCACTCCCACCATATGAAACTTGATTTCTAGTCTTTCCAAGTTGCTTTCCACTCAATCCCTTCCTCCACCACAGCCAAATCGGTGAGGAGAGTTGAGTGTTGGGGAGATTATCATTTGAAGCACAAGAGCAAGGAGTTCATCATCACCAACCCCATCTATTACCTTTTGGAGGGTGGTGCCTCCTAGATTGGTTAGGTGTCGCTTGGGAGCCTCCGTCGTAATGTGGAGTTGAACCAAGGAGTTTGTAAGGGCAAGGAGATCGCCTACTTCGTGAAGATCTACCCCGAGTAAGGCTAGTCCTCCGTGGGCGTAAGCCATGATGGCATAGACAAGGTTGCTTCTTCGTGGACCCTTCGTGGGTGGAGCCCTCCGTGGACTCATGGCCGTTACCCTCCGTGGGTTGAAGTCTCCATCAACGTGGATTGACGATAGCACCACCTATCGGAACCACGAGAAAAAATCTCCGTGTCTCCATTGCGTTTGCTCTTCTCCACCTCTCATTTACTATACATGCAACTTACTTTCCGCTGCCATAACTCTAGAATTGCATGTGTAGGGTGATACTTGACTTGGTTATCATTGTGAACTTGCTAAGAAACTACTCAAATCAAAAGGCTAAATTTTTAAGTTGTCAAGTAGTCTAATCACCCCCTCTAGACATACTTCCGATCCTACAAGTGGTATCGGGCGTTGGTCTCCATTGGATTGGTTTCCATTGCATTGGACTCCATAAGCTTGGTTTCACAACCTAGGAGAGTATGGCGTCTAGTGAGGGTAATTTTCAGAGAGGTCCTTACTTTGATGGTTCAAACTTTGCTAGTTGGAAGCATAAAATGAAAATGCATATTCTTGGACATAACCGCCGCATGGGGCATTATTTGTGTTGGCTTGCAAGGTGAGTTCTTGAGGAAGGAAAAGTTCGGATCGCGAAGCTCTGCGGATGAGTTGCGGATGTTACGAACAATGCTCAAGCTTGTGACATTCTCTTCAATGCTTTGTGTCGAGGAGGGTTCAACAAGATCAGCCGTCTTGAGAATGCAAAAGAGATTTGGGATACTTTGGTGAAATGCACGAAGGTACCGAGTCCGTGAAGGAATCAAAGCTAGATGTTCTTCAAGGTCGACTTGACAAGTTCAAGATGAAGGAAGGTGAAGGAGTCGCTGAAATGTACTCTAGGCTTGCTCTCATCACCAATGAGATGGCAGGTTTAGGAAGCGAAGAAATGACCGACCGATTCATCATCAAGAAGATCCTCAGAGCTTTGGATGGAAAGTATGACACCGTGTGCACTTTGATCCAAATGATGCCAAACTACAAAGATCTCAAGCCTACGAAGTCATTGGAAGGATTGTTGCTCATGAGATGACACTTAAAGATAAAGAAGAGCTTCACAACAAGTCAAGCGGTGCTTACAAAGCTGCAGTTGAAGCTCCCACATCCTCAAGTGACAAGCTAGTTTCCAATGAAGAGATAAGCCTAATGGTGAAGAACTTCAACAAATTCTACAAGAGTAGAAGCAAGGAAAGAAGCTCAAAGTCTAGATCATATGATGAAAGGAGATCTTCTAGTCGTGATCGAAGCTGCTACAATTGTGGAAGACCCGGACACTACTCAAATGAGTGTTCGACTCCCCACAAGAGAAGAGAAGAATCTCCAAGAAGAAGAAGCTCAAGAGAAGAGTCGCCTAAAAAGAGAAGGAGTAAAGATGATCGTTATGAGCGAAGATCCTCTCGGAGAAGCAAGGATTAGGAAAGGAAGGACAAGTCATCAAGGAGCTACACAAGAAGAAAACATCAAGCTCATGTTGGTGAATGGGTTTCGGCTCCGACTCAGACAATCACTCGAAAGAAGCTATCACTCCAACTCGAATCTGATCAAGATGAAGGTGTTGCGGTCTTGCTCTCGTATCCTCCAACTCCAACTCCTATGACATATTTGATTCACCAAATGAGGGAATTGGAAGATGCTTCATGGCAAAAGGCCCCAAGGTAACACATCCCGAGTTCATTGACTTTGATAGTGATGAGGATGACTTGCTTGGTGAAGATGAGCTTTTACATGATAAATCTAGTGAGCTTAGTAATGATGAACATGCTAGTAGTCTTTATAGTCGAGATGAGTCGAATGACAATGCTATGAAGGAGATTGAGCGTCTAACTAAAGAACTAAACACTCTTAAGTTAGCTCATGAAACAACTCAAGAAGATCATAGAGAGCTCCTAAGATCTCATGAGAAGCTACGCTCGAGAAGCTCAATCTAGAGCAAGAGCATGAGTTTCTAAAAGCTATCAATGACGATCTTCAAAGAAGAGTTCTTCATATCTTGCCAAACGACTTCTCTTGTCTAATTTCTTGCCACCTATTAAAACTAAGCATGACAAGCATAAGAAAAATTCTTCATCTAGTAGTAACAATAATCATGTTAAATCAAATGTTGTTGCTTCTAGTAATTCTCTTGATTCCACTAACAATGTTTCAAGCCAAGTTTCACTTGAGCAAGAAAATAGTCTTTTGAAAGGGATTATAGAGAAAGGTGTCTACAAAAGTCTTGCGGAAGCAAGAGCTTTGAGGAAATTGTTCGCAAACAAGGAAGACAGGAAGAATCAAGGAATTGGTTTTGAGCGAAAGTTCAACGCCGAGGGTATTGAATGGGAAGAAGGTCAATATCCCACTCCAAAGTTTGTCTCTCAAGAGAAGAAGTATGACCCTACTTCTTCCAATGAGGAACAAGCTCAAGATGACTTTCCACCACAAGACCACAAGCTAAAAGGCAAGGACAAGCTTCAAGAGGAGATTGATGCATTCATTGAAGCACCCAAGGCCATGGTCAAGTGGGTTCCCAAGGCAACTTCAAGTTCTACTTCAACGAGCTCAACTACTACCCCAAGGATTCCCATCAAGATGATGTGGATTCCGAAGAAGAACTAGAAGGTTCTTGAGGGTGACTCCGCCAATATGCTTCACTCATATTCATTTTGGCAAGGACTTGTGCAATCAACTTCCACATCTTGCACTAGTTCATGGAGTCACAAACCCTCATGTTGGTAAGTCAAGGGACAAGGTAATCATTGCTTTCATGGACATCATCTATTATGAACTTCAATCTATGTCCATGGATACTCTTGTTTGTTCCTTGTGGGACTAACCCATGTAGGTATTGAAAGTGCCGAATCCAAAGGATTGCTCCCAACTCTTGATGATCTTCATCAACATTGAGCATCCACATCTTCAACATCTACATGAAGTCTTCAACGACAACCCAAGGTTAGTTTGACCCTTTAAAAGGGGTTCTCACATCAAGGGGGAGCTTTGCTCTAAAGAAATGAGCTAAAGCATCTCCTAATGATGTGAACACATTAATGCTTTATGGAAAAGTGGTAACCCCACTTGTGCTTAAGCGATGAGTATGACCTATGATCAAATGTTCTCATTTGACTCCTAAGTCAATATACTCATATATAGATGACCTAGTCATCGCCTAAACTGCGTGCTAGCTGTTAGTATTTTGTTTGTGCATGTTTGACACATATTTCATTTGCTATCTTATTGTGTGAGCATGTTGGATGCATGATTTTATCCATTCGAGGACATCCATTTGTTGCTTTGGTCTTTATGGTTTTCTTTCTTTTTGACCAAATGGATGGACAAGAATGCCTAAGTTTTTCCCCTAGCTATCTATGCTTTCTTGTCTCAAACTCTATTCATGCTTATATCACAAACTTTGAACAAGACTTTTTGGACAGACCGAGTGAGGAGCACTCTGAGCCACCGATCCGTCAAAAGCCTAACTTCCAAAACCTTCTAAGTACTTTCGGTCAAACCGATATATCAAATCGGACGGACCGAGATCACTTGATTGATCTAGGTTTTCACCTCGGTGAAACCGAAGTTTCAATTTTCGGCGTGATCGATGTGTGTAATCGCACGCAGATTAACCATCTCGGTCCCACCGAAGTTTGCAAACTCGGTCCCACCGACAGCCGAAGAGTATATATACTCGAGGACAGAGCGCGTTGATTACTTCTTCAAACGCTTCGCCCTCAAAACTCTTCGCTGCCGTCGCCTTGGTCTACGGATCGTCTCCGCCGTCGCTTCATGCGCCCGCATGCATGGTCTCCATCGCCGTCAGCGGTCCTTCGCCGCACCGTTGCCGCCGTGAGTGAAGCTCCACCGCATTGGGTGAGCTTCATCCTCTCGTGTTCAATCGCTGATTCTATGCACGATAGGTGTTGCCATGATTCTTGCCAAGTTTGAGATCTCCTATCCAGCTATTTAGATCATAGAACAAATTTCGAGTGAAAATTTTAGGGTTAGGTTTCATGAACACATCTCGGTGTGACCGATTTCGCATTTTCGGATGACCGATTTGGCCTCTGGCCATTACCTCGCACGTTTGGTGAAACCGAGTTGTAAATCGGTAAGACCGAAGTGAAGATTTAGTGAAACCCTAACTGTCTCGGCTAGATCGAAACCCATTTCGGTCCAACCGAAAGTGGTGTATGTGGTGCATTTAGGCGTTTGGTTTCACGAATTGATAGACTTCGGTCGACCGACATGTCTTCTGTGAAAACCTAAATCTAAAGTTTGAACTCATTTTTTGCAAAATCCTCTGCAGTTTGTGATAACTCTTCTATTACGCCCATACCCACTCTATTCACGGGTTGTCGACATATGCGAAGGAAGTGACAATCGAACAGGTCCGAGATGCCGTTGAGATTCGAGGCAGCTACAAGTCCGAAGCAAGCAGTTTTTCAGATGATGGAGAGAAGCACTCCAAGTGGATGCTGCTGCTGCCACGAGGCTGGAGGAAGAGGAACTCGGATGAGGAAGATTCAGATTTCGTTGCAGATGAGGAAATAACGTCTAAGCCAAAGAGGAAGGTGGTTGCCAAAGAGCATCAAGGGCAACAAACCAAGAAAGGCACCAAGAAGGTCAAGAAATCCTTTGTTGCACGAAGCTCGGCATGGAAGAAACCTCCAAGCAAAATCAAGAAGACTTCCAAGAGGAAGAGGAAAGTTCATGAAGAGCTAGCGATGATGATGATGATGATTACGATGAGGAAGCACCTCAGCCACCACGAAGCGAAGTTGATGGGTGATGCCATCGAGGCGAGGAGCACCTCCTAAAGCTAAGCCTTGACTCCAAAAAAGGCAGCCCAAGCCAAACCAGCTGCCAAGCCCGGAAGACTGTGAGAAATATTCCAGCCAGAGAGAAAAAAGGACAATGTGCCACTGCAGAATCGATGATGAGGCTCATGTTACGCTCAAGCTAAGACGACTGCGCGATTCATAATGAAGCTCATCCTCGAGCTGAAAATATGAAGGAGAGAAAGGACAAAGGACTCAAAGCTATGGAGGCAAACAGATCCATATGCCGCAGGAGAAGAAACGGCGATTGACTCAAGATTCCACACAAGAGAGCAACAAGACTTTTATGAGGCGGTGCTCATGGACAAGAAGCCAATTATTCCGACACGGATCGTGGTGGAATTACATCGGCGAGTGAAAAGCACAGAGACTATTTCCCACATGTGCACGAAAGCTTCCTTGCTTGTGGGATTGCGAGTTTGTTGGTCGGTCGATCGCTGGAGCGATGAGATGATCATGCGGTTCTATGCCACCGCACACTTCTATCCGGATGGCGAGGATTGTATGGATGATGTAAGGCGAGATTTCATCTGATTGAGGAATGGAGAGCATTCTGAATGCACTGTTTCAAGGAAGATGACATTGATGTGTATGGCATTAGAAGAAAAATCACGAGTCGATGAAGAACATGTATAATGAGGTTGATGAGAAGGATGTAGAGATTTGGAAGCTTGGATCAGTCTACTACCTTGAGCAGGTCTCCCAACCACCAACACCATTACGAGGCATACTTTGATGCCTAAGTCGAGGACCACCGCATGATAAGAGGGTACTCTATCAACATGCTGCACATCCTAGATCGAAGACACCTTTTAAGGTGATGGACACGATAGTTGAGACTATCAAGAGGGACGGTGACCAAAAGAGGTCGTGTGGGTTTGCTCCGCATATTAGGATGCTCATTAATGCCAAGTTTGGCACGGACACCTACGTTGGATAGACCCCACTTGCCCTTGCAGCTGAACATGAAGACAACGAGGTTGTGATGGTGAGAATGCTCCCACGTCTCAGAGAAGGACATGCTAAGTCTGAAGCTGCCAAACAAGCTAAAGCCGAGAAGGAAGCAAAGAACAAAGCCCAAGAGTGTTGCGAACAACTTCTTGAAGCCACTCGAGAGAATTGAGCTACGCTTTGGCCAGCATAGTGCAATCTCGGGAGAGCCTTGAGAGGATCGTTGAGGATAAGTTCCATGCTCGACGGCGTCAAAGTGATGAAGTGCAGTCACCGTCAACAAGCTTGATGCGATATCGAGGAAGCTAAGAGGAGAAGGCGAGAACTTATGAAGGAGATGGAAGGTGACATGGTCGGGATGACTATGAGCAGCTGCTGCAGTGCCACAAAGCCCAGATCATTGCTATTCGATGTCGATCAGGGCTACTACATCAAGCACCTCCTACAGCTCCGTCGGCCCAAAGACTAGCTCCAAAGTATCCACTCCTCCAGCTCCACAGACTTCAGCGAAGCGTTCAGAGATGCAGCCATCTCCACTCCATCGGCGCAGACAGAGCCGCCACAGAGTCCCGAGTGACGATTAGCTCTATACCTTCGAACTTTTGGTAACTTGTTGCCAAAGGGGAGAAATTGTATAGATCATAGGGCTTCGAGAGAGAGTGTGTGCCGTTTTTGCTCTTTCGTTTGCGGTTTTCCTTGAGATACTTTTGAGTTCTTTGAGATACTTCGTGTGTTTGATACTATGTTTGCTCTATCTTGATGAGTGCTTGATCATACTGTGCTTAATGTGTGCTTGATGTCCATCATATTTCATTCATATCTTGTATGATCATTTACTCATGTCTTGGTGATTGGGTGCATGATATTCATTCTTATCATTTTGTGCGCTCCACCAAGATGTATGTGACATGGAAGAGTAACCCATGATCCTAATCGATTGTGCATTTGCATTCAAACTCAAATCTTAAATAATGCACAAATTTAGGGGGAGCTCTTGCTTATCACATACTTCTCAAAGCGACGATGTTATTCATTAATTATATCACTTGTCGAAGCTTTGATCTATATGTTGTCATCAATTACCAAAAAGGGGGAGATTGAAAGTGCAACTAATCCCCAGGTGGTTTTGGTAATTAATAACAACATATATATCATTGAACTAATCATTTCTTGAGAATATTTCAGAAAGTTCAGTGATATGGGTATGGCAATGACTGATGATGTGGACCCTTCAAAATGCTAAGGAAAACATTGGCAAAAGCTCAAGACTCCATTTTTGGTTTAGTGATCCAAGATCACATTGAGTCCATAGGAAAGCCAATACTATTAAAAGGGGATGAGGTTATGATGATGATCTGGTTGCTCTAAAGTGCTTAATGATTTATCTCTCAAACAATCAGCAATCTTTCATTCCAACATAAACTCATAAGTAATCTCGGTCCCACCGATTCCAAACTCAGTCACACCGAGATGAACCACCTCAGCCATATAGCCAAAACCCTAGAATCTCGGATTTTCCGATTCCAAACTCGGTCATTCGAAAATGGTGTTGCCAAGCTTCAGAACATACGTACTCAAATCGGTGTCACCGAGATGAGAAAGTCGGTCCCACCGAGATTGGCAAACCCTAGACTTTGGAAGAATCGGTCTAACCGAGATTGTATTTTCGGTCCCACGAAAATCCCAACGTTCACAAGATTTGAACTTTCGGTCCCACCGAGTTGTCAACTTCGGTCGACCGAGATTGCTCAAATGTGTGTAACGGTTGGATTTTGTGTGGAGGCTATAAATACCCCTCCACCTCCTCTTCATTCGTGGAGAGAGCTATCAGAAAGAACTACCACTCCTATCTTACATTTCTGAGAAGAAAACTACCTACCCTTGTGTTGAGATCAAGTTGCTCCACTCCCACCATATGAAACTTGATTTCTAGTCTTTCCAAGTTGCTTTCCACTCAATCCCTTCCTCCACCACAGCCAAATCAGTGAGGAGAGTTGAGTGTTGGGGAGATTATCATTTGAAGCACAAGAGCAAGGAGTTCATCATCACCAACCCCATCTATTACCTTTTGGAGGGTGGTGCCTCCTAGATTGGTTAGGTGTCGCTTGGGAGCCTCCGTCGTAATGTGGAGTTGAACCAAGGAGTTTGTAAGGGCAAGGAGATCGCCTACTTTGTGAAGATCTACCCGAGTAAGGCTAGTCCTCCGTGGGCGTAAGCCATGATGGCATAGACAAGGTTGCTTCTTCGTGGACCCTTCGTGGGTGGAGCCCTCCGTGGACTCAAGCATGGCCGTTACCCTCCGTGGGTTGAAGTCTCCATCAACGTGGATTGACGATAGCACCACCTATCGGAACCACGAGAAAAAATCTCCGTGTCTCCATTGCGTTTGCTCTTCTCCACCTCTCATTTACTATACATGCAACTTACTTTCCGCTGCCATAACTCTAGAATTGCATGTGTAGGGTGATACTTGACTTGGTTATCATTGTGAACTTGCTAAGAAACTACTCAAATCAAAAGGCTAAATTTTTAAGTTGTCAAGTAGTCTAATCACCCCCCCTCTAGACATACTTCCGATCCTACACTCGTATATGGAGGTGACAAAGAGCTCATCGTAAACGGTTACGTTGATGCAAGCTTTGACACTGATCCGGACGATTCTAAATCGCAGACCGGATCGTATTTACACTAAGCGGAGGGCTGTTAGTTGGTGCAGTTCTAAACAAAGCGTCGTGGCGGGATCTACATGTGAAGCGGAGTACATAGCAGCACCGGAAGCAGCTAATGAAGGAGTGCGGATGAAGGAGTTCATATCCGATCTAGGTGTCATACCTAGTGCATCGGGTCCAATGAAAATCTTCGTGACAATATGGAGCAATTGCCTTAGCAAAGGAATCCAGATTTCACAAGAGGACCAAGCACATCAAGAGACGCTTCAATTCCATCGGGACTTAGTCGGTGGGAGACATAGAGATTTGCAAGATACATACGGATCTGAATGTAGCAGACCCGTTGACTAAGCCTCTTCCACGAGCAAAACATGATCAACACCAAGACTCCATGGGTGTGAGAATCATTACTATGTAATCTAGATTATTGACTCTAGTGCAAGTGGGAGACTGAAGGAAATATGCCCTAGAGACAATAATAAAGTTATTATTTATTTCCTTATTTCATGATAAATGTTTATCATTCATGCTAGAATTGTATTAACCGGAAACATGATACATGTGTGAATGCATAGACAAACAAGATGTCACTAGTATGCCTCTACTAGACTAGCTTGTTAATCAAAGATGGTTGTGTTTCCTAACCATGAACAAGGAGTTGTTATTTGATTAACAAGGTCACATCATTAGTAGAATGATCGATTGACATGACCCATTCCATTAGCTTAGCACACGATCGTTTAGTATGTTGCTCTGCTTTTATCCATGACATATACATGTTCTGTAACTATGAGATTATGCAACTCCGTTTACGGAGGAACACTTTGGTGCTACCAAGCGTCACAGCGTGAATGGGTGATTATAAAGGAGTACTGAGGTGTCTCCAAAGGCGAGATGTTGGGTTGGCGTATTTCGAGATTAGGTTTTGTCGCTCCGATTGTCGGAGAGGTATCTCTGGGCCCTCTCGGTAATACCGTCACTTAAGCCTTGCAAGCATTGCAACTAATGAGTTAGTTGTGAGATGATGTATTACGGAACGAGTAAAGAGACTTGCCGTAGCGAGATTGAACTAGGTATTGGATACCGACGATCGAATCTCGGGCAAGTAACATACCGATGACAAAGGGAATAGCATTATGTTGTTATGCGGTCGACCGATAAAGATCTTCGTAGAATATGTAGGAACCAATATGGGCATCTAGGTCCCACTATTGGTTATTGACCGAGACGTGTCTCGGTCATGTCTACATTGTTCTCGAACCGTAGGGTCCTTGCGCTTAAGGTTTCGATGATGCTTATATTATGAGTTTATGTATTTTGATGTACCGAAGAAGTTGAGTCCCGGATGTGATCACGGACATGACGAGGAGTCTCGAAATGGTCGAGACATAAAGATTGATATATTGGAAGCCTATATTTGGAGTTCGAATGGTTAGGGTGAAATCGGATTTTTTGGGAAAACCGGGGTTACGGAACCCTCCGGAGGCTATTGGGCCTTAGTGGGCCTCGAGGGAGAAGAGGAGGGGCGGCCGGGGGTGGCGCTGGCCCCTCCCCTAGTCCGAATAGGACAAGGAGGCGGCGCCCTTCCTTCTTCTCCTCCCCCAATCCTACTCCAACTAGGAAGGGGAGTCCTACTCGGTGGGAGTAGGACTCCTCGCCGCGCCTCCTTGGGCGGCCGCACCTCCCCCTCCCTCCTTTATATACGGGGCAGGGGGCACCCTAGAACACACAAGTTTGATCTACGGATCGTTCCTTAGCCGTGTGCGGTGCCCCCTCCACGATATTCCACCTCGGTCATATCGTCGCGAAGCTTAAGCGAAGCCCTGCGCGATAGAACATCAAGATCGCCACCACGCCGTCGTCTTGTGGAACTCTCCTCGACACTCGGCTGGATCGAGTACGAGGGGCGTCATCGAGCTGTCGTGTGTCAAGAACTCGGGCGCCGAATAACGGCGCCGGGATCGGTCGGATCGCGAGGAGAGCGTCGACTACTTCCTCTACGTTGTGATCGCTTCCGCTTCGGGTCTACGAGGGTACGTAGACAACACTCTCCCCTCTCGTTGCTATACATCACCATGATCTTGCGTGTGCGTAGGAAAATTTTTGAAATTGCTACGTTACCCAACAGAACGACCTATTGAATCGGCCCAAACTTGTTTTGTTATACTTTGAGATGCAATCATTAGAAGTCATTTGTTATAGCATGGAGTGTTAACGTGTGATTTAGTTGCTTAGACCATGAGAGTATCACAGTCATTTCTTACCATATGATGGACTTTGGGGTTGCTCAAACATCATCTGTAATTAGGTGATCATAACGACAACTTACAGGTTCATCAGAAAGTTTGACAAGGGACAAGATAGCTCAAGAGTGGAATTTGCTCCTCCAACGGTGGAGAGATATTCTTAGGGCCCTCTCGGTGTGATGGCATCCATCATCGTCTGGCCAGACATGGGTGACTATGTCACATGGATGCCAAAAAATGTCAACGAAAAACAAGAATGCAATCAGTAACGAGGGGACCGGTATAGTGACCTATGTATGACTTAAGAAGATACAAATACATCTCACCTCAGGTTTTGTAAAGTATTGTGAAGCAAAGGGAACATCACATGATAACCAAAGGTTCACATTCGTGTAATCATAGGGATCGATATGGATGTCCAAGGTTCCGCTATGTTAAAAACTATGCTTGATACAGCTGCAGGAGGAACGATCATGGGAAAGCCCATAGAAGATGTCAAGAAAATATTGGATGATATGCAAGAGAACCATGCCCAATGGCATGTTGAAAGAACCACCACTAAAAGGGTGAGTGCCATGGAAGAAAGTAGCACGGAGTTAACAGCCAAGATTGATGAACTTATCTCTGTGATAAAGGGTAAAGAAGAGGTAAACGTGAATGCCATCACTAGTGAAGAAACTAGTGATGTGAATTTTATCGCTCGTAATAGCTACAATCCTAATTGGAAAAATAATGGATATGCTCCTAGATTTCCTTATCCTAGTAATGGAGGAGCATCAAATAATTTTAAGAGAGCTAATGCTAGCAACAGAAATACTCTTGAAGAAACTCTTAAAAGTTTTATTGCTAGTCAGATTGAGCAGAATGAAAACTTCAAGAATATGAAGGCACAAGTAGCTAAAATAGCAGAGAGTCAAACACTGATTTTGGCTAAGTTTGCAGGTAAGTCGGAGCCTAACCCCATTGAAGAAGTTAAAATGGTAAGAAGAAAGGAAGAGAAAGCTGATGTGCTTGACACAAGACATGTGCTGGAGTACAACTATACAGTTGCAGATTTTGTGAAGATGATATCCATGAAGTATCCACTACCGGAGGTAACTAATAATAATGAAGCATATAATATCTTTTTTGAACAAGTTGCAGCCTAGGTACAGGAACTTGATGGTGAAAGGAAGAAGCTCTATAGTAAGTTACCAGCTAAGCAAGAGGATGCTTTTGAACCTACTATAGAAATTGAGATAGGATTGAATAAGTTCGGTGCTTTATGTGATCTTGGCGCAAATGTTTCCACTATCCCCAAATCATTTTATGATAGTCTTAATCTCGGTCCTTATGCTAATACCGAGATCATTTTGAATATGGCTAATTCTACTTTTACTCGGACAGTAGGCATTAAGTATGGTGTTGTAGTTCAAATTAAGTAGATATGCCTGAAGATCCAATTGCTCCTATAATTCTCGATAGACCTTTTCTAAGGACTATCAAAGCTGTGATAAATGTGTTTGAGGGGAATGTTAGATTTGATTTACCTGCTAAAGATCCTTTTGTAAGACATTTCCCAGGAAAAAGAAAATGAAGACCTACTCAAGAAAAGGCATCATTGTGAATGCCAGAAGCTATGGTCTCGATGTGTTTGCACCACCTTGATCACCACTACGGTCGAGCTAACTGACCGAGCACGGGCGCTTCATGGGGGGGGGGGCAACCCACGAGAATAAAGTAGACAAGTAAGTTTTTATTTTTGTTTCAATAAAAAGAGTGATTGAAGTTCTATATGAAGAGGTAAGTTTGGAAGAGTGGTTCTAATGAATGCTTTGTGATGTGCAAGTTAAATTATGTATTGAATCGATGTTAGGATGCCTGGAAAAATGTTTATGTATTGTTTTGGAACTAACCACGCGGGAGAACTAAGGAAAAGAAAAGTTTCACAAGAAACAGATTAAAAGACGGTGTTTCAAACGGCTGCAAGCGGTCGTATGGGTGGTCGCATGACCCGTTGGAGGTTCCAATGCAAAACAACCAAAGGCAGCAGGAACAAAGATGGTGTTTCAAAAGGGCATGAGCGCCCATTCGAGCGGTCATTTAACTCTTTTGCAGAAAATCAAGAAAAAATTTGGAGCGTCCGACGGTGTTCCAAACGGGTGCGTGCGCCCGTCCGAGCGGTCGTTTGACACCTTCGAACAAAAGAAGAAAACAATAGATAAGAAGACGACATTTTAAATGGCCGTCGCCGCCCGTATAAGCAGTCGCATGGAATGAGCACAGACGCAGGTAAGTTTTCAGGAAGAAGGACGGCATTCCATGCTGGGGCTTGCGTCCGCATTAGCGGTGGTTTCGTATCCTGGCGGCCCCAATAAGCCCGAGGAAGAAGGTAATTTTCCCACATGTCTCTCGTTTCTTATTCTTCCTCCTCCAGACCTCTCCAAACCCTAGCAAAACTTCGCTCAATCTCTCTACTCGCTCGATTTCAGTTCAAATTCTTCCGTGTGATCGATCTACGGTATGTTTCTCCTCCGATCCCCAAGTTATTTTTCGTGAATCCATGTTCTACATGCCTAGCATTGCCATGACTAGGAGATGCATATATTTGATCCAAATTTGAATTTGACTTGGATTCATTGATGTTTTTAGAGGAGTATGACATTATGATATGCCATAGGATCAATACTGTTTAAATGTGTTGGACTGAAAAATTGCTTTATAGATGTTTACAATGAGGTCTTCTCGCGTACGCGGTGCTTTGAGTTCATCCACAACACCGCCACAACAATTTTTTACCCAGGGGATCGTCTTCACTGACCATGAAGCAAGAAGAAAGTTTAGGCAACTAAGCTCGAGGAAGATCAAAGCAACCAAGTGGGTTTGTGTGATAACACTCACCAAGCTAGGTATTACCCATGATTTCAATTTGCTTTCTCATAATGTCAGGTTGCACCATTTTTTTATCAGGGATGTGAGATATATGAACGCTTGACGCTTGAGTTTCTTAGTGCTCTCTCGTGTAATGTTGGTTCGATGCCCAATGCATATGAGGAAGATAGGATCACTTTCCGTCTCATGGACCAAGACTTCGACATCACTTTTTAGCAGTGGTGTGATTACTTTGGCTTCACCAACAATTATGATGACATCCGCCATGTTTATGATTACACTGAATCACACCCGAGGAAAATCTTTAATCTGGTGAGCATGCCAGGCTCAAGAGCTAGTTGCATTTTGAAAGTCCTATTATATGTTGTTTCTATTATGTTATCACTAACTCGTTGTAGGCACGAGGAGAATTTTCTAAGGTGAATAAGGAGAACATGCTAGTTCTCGGGAAAGCAGCAAATTTTGACGTCGGTTATTTGCCCAACCTAGGGGCAATACTTTTACTACACCTTGCACATCAAGCAAATCATGCACAATGAGATATCATGTGGGGGGGGGGAGTGATCACCATGTTAGCCAACGCCCTTGGTCTCAACTACAATCACCTTTGCCTCATTATCGTAACACCCTTGTTAATATTCGTGTTCTCACTAGCGCTGGAATGGTAGTAGTTGGCCGTCATTGCATTAGAATTCCTGGAGTGGCACACTTGTTGCCTACTCCTATGCCTGACCGTTTCTCCATCGAGCATGGATAATTGCATTATGTTGCACAGGAAGGAGATGCAACTTTTGACCAAGAAGGCCCGGAACCAGAACTAGTAGATGAAGCAGAACTCGCCACCAACGAAGAAGAGGAGCAACCCCAACAAGACTACACCACCTACGCGGACCTCGGCAGCCTCCAGGGCTCTATTGATGATATGAGCAACCTTGCCGCATCCCTTCGAGGCACGTCCGCCTACATGAACATGAACTTCTCCAACTCGAGTCAGGAGTGGGCTCCTGACCAACCGCCGCAATGATCTCGCCGGTTTGGGCTTGCGAAAGCCTAAGCTTGGGGGAGGTTCTCACCACTTCTACATCAAGATGTGGCAGTATTTGAATGAATGCCAATGAGGTTGTACTAAAACTTGAGGAGCTTCAAAACACTCATGTTGGTTTGTTCCAACACTTTGCTTTTATTTGCTTTTTATTTTTATTTTGCCTTTGCGAGTTTTCAGTTGCAAGTTAGTGTTCAAAAACCCAAAAACCAATATATATATACAATAGCTTGCCACAGAACTAGTTAAGGTTTTCGACGATGTAAAAGTTCTCAAAAATCCTGAAAAAAATACTGAACCAACACACCTATAATATAACATGAGCCAACAGAGGGATTGAAAAAATATGACTGCGTGTGTCCTGGACAAAAAGAACAAATGTTTCAATATATATTGATCCTGCAGTGAGCTGAAATGCTTCTTGTTTTTGCTGAGGACACATAAATGCATATTTTCACAGTCACACCATTGGATCATCTTATTATATTAGAGTGACGCTCCCCTGTTTATTTCATATTTTTTTACTTAATTTTAAACTGTTAAATGTTTAGCAAGCCTTAACTAGTTCTGTGGCACCTCCGCACACAAACCGCCGGCGGCTTCCCCACCATCCCAGCACCGCCTTGGATCCAGTCGCCGCGCCGCCCTGCTCCTGATCCGGCCACCGCGCCGCCCATCTCCTAGATCCAGCCGCCGCGCTACCCAGCGCCTGGATCCCACCACCGCTGCGGATCCCCAGCGCCTCCGTCCCGCCGCCATCGCCGCTGTGGATCCCCAACGCCTCAGTCGGCCACCGCCATGGCTCCCCAATGCCTCCGCATGTGGCTACCCAGCACCTCCACCGCTGCCCCAGCTTTTGGCCATGCGTACCACCCCATCTAGCAGCGCCGCCACAACCGGCACCAACCAACCACCACTCGCCGGGATCCCGCAGCCACGCGATAGGCACCACCCGCCTAGCAAGCCGCCGGTATGCTGCCACCGCGCGATGTTCCTCCACATGCCGATGCAAGCTTCCTGTACTTGCCACCGTGACCTCCCCCCCCCCCCGTGCGCCATCACCTTCGACGATTCCTCCTGCACACCTCTACATCCCACAAGCAGCCTCCGTGTGGGGCTCTCCACCTCCCTGCACGTCCGCCTTCACCTGAACTTTCCCAGCCCTCGCTTCCTCCCAACCCCGACGGGCCTCCCGCTGCCAGCCATCCCGACCCAACGTGCCTCCTGTCGTCGGTCGCTCGGCCCTGTCGGCCTCCTGCTGCCAGTGAACTGCTCCCGGAGTGTCGCGACAGTCCACCTTCTCCTCCGTCAGCAGGGCGGTCCTGCACGAGCTAGAAGATTTCCTTGATGTCTCAGGCCACCATGCCTTTCTCTCTGTTTTTTCCTTTGCTAACACTCACAGGAGGTCCACGTTTAGATTTTTTGACTATATTTTCTGTTTGGTGATACTTCAGTTCACATGAGTTTAATTGATGCCTAATTGATCTACTAGACATGTAAAATATGTTTGTTCCTATTTTGGGCATGCTAGATGTTGGATGTAATGGGCAGGAGAATCATCTTTCTGCACTTGAACTTCACAAAAACAGTAGCGATGTGTTTGTGCATTTTGTGCCCAATATGGAGGAATTCTCCATCGACTTGCAGGTTCTGTGATGGGCGGGTTCAGCAGATGGGCAAATTAGAAACAAATCTTCCTGGTTGTCTCCACTGGCGACCTTCCCTGACTCCTCTCTTCGACCTTCCGCTGAGTCTCTCCTGCAGCTGCGCATGGCGCTCGGCGGCTTCCCTAGCACGTGTCCAAACAGTCTACTTTTTGTGGCTCTCCCGATGTAAGGCTATGGCACCCAACGGCTGGCTCTACTTAGTGAGTTTCTTATTTGAACTTGCTGTCAATTTGGGCGTACAGAGAAGGCAAAAGGCAGAAGAAGAAGAAGAAGAAGAAGAAGAAGTTCAAAAGGGACAAGGCCTCGTGGTGTGGATAACAAGTGTGTGGTGTACGAGGGTAAGTACATATGTTACTACTTGGTGAATTAAAGAAGTTGTGGTTCAGAGAAAAGAGAAGCATTTTATTATCAAGTGGTCATGGATCAGCTCTAAAACTTGCATCTTTCAATTCTGTTGTTCATGTTAAAAACTGTAAAGGCACTGAACCCCTCAGGGTTCACCCAAAACACGGAGACCCGATTCAATCAGATATAGAAATGAAAACCGATTTTACCCATTTCTAAAAGGAACACGGAAGTCCAAATTTAAAAGATGGAGCAGTTCAAAATTTATATACCAAGAAGAAAACAAGTCTCACCAAAAAATGATAACTCTGTAAATTTAAGTAATTAGATAGTTCGAACAAAATATTACATGTGTATACATTTTTCACCATGGATTTCCTTTTTTCAGAAAAATAACCTAAAAATAAGATAATACATACATTTGATGTTTGTAAGAAAATATATTTTCTCCATTTCAAAAAAAAACCTCAGGTATTTTCATGTAACTGAGAGAAGTTCAGATGGATAATAGCCAGAAGTTCATGGACTACATGGTGTGCATTTCGTATAAGAAAAAGAAAGAATAAAAGGTGAAGTCCAAAATTCTGTTGCTAGAAGTGCTCGGCCCGATAAAGTTCAAAAATTCTTGTGAGAGAGGTTGAACGAAAATACGTGACAGAAGTTCAAGGTGAAAACAACGATAAGTTCAACTACTGCAAGGAATGCATTTCAGGTGGGAATAAAAGTATAGAAAAATAAAAACTTAAAAGGTTTGTTGAGAGAAGTTCAAGTGCTCTATCCGGGGAAGTTCAAAAATTCTTGCGAGAGAGGTTCACCTTTGTATTTCCAAACAGAAAAAATTGTTTTTTGTTTTTTTAAATAATTCTCTTAATCCACAAAGAAGTCCAGTTATTATTTGGGAGCAATTTCATTTCAAAAAGAAAAAAAATCTGGAGAGCTACAAGCAGAAAAAACACTGAAAAATAGAGTGAACTTCAAGTAGACATGTCGAGAAGTTCAAGTTCTTCACACGATGCATTTTAGGAGAATCTGTTTCGCGACAAAGGCAGAACGCACGATCTCGTTGTTTTCAAAATTACTTGAAAACGGCTAGGAATCAGATAAAACCATCAACATGATTTTTTTTTTTGCATTTTTCGTAGCTTTTCAAGGGTATATTATTTGTCCCATTCCGATAAAGTTTGTAGAAATTACGGCCAAAATACCTTTTTAGTCATTTTTAAAATTGACTTAAAACTGTAAGGAATTAGGATAAACAATAGATACAAAAAAGTTTCGCATTTCTTCAAGCTTTCTAACGCCATATCATTTGATGCATTTGCATGTACAGTTAAAAAATTAACTCGAAAATACGAACTGGGTGGAACTTGTATCATTTTCTAAATTACTCTTAAACCGTTCACAAGTAGGAAAAATCTTCAACATGAAAAAGTAGCGCATTTTCATAAGCTTTCCAACGCCATATCATTTGCCTCAATTGGAGTATCTGTTTAGAAATGCCATCAAAAATACGAACTCGGCTGTTCGGTTTGTGAAATTTTATGATTTTCCAAATTATTCTTTAACCATAGGGAATTAGAGAAAACTTTCAACATGTGGAAGGAGCGGTTTTGCAGCAGCTTTTCAACGCTATATTATTTGCCTCATGCCGATAAACGGTTTAGAAATGCGATTGAAAATACGATTCACGTTTTTTGTGTGAAGAAAAAACGGTTTTCAAAACTGCTCTTAAACCGATTACATTTTGCCAAAAATTCAACTTGGATTATGATACTCGTGTCCATAGCTTTCCAACGGTATATCACAAGCCTCATTAGGGCAATGTTGGCGGAAGTTCAACCTAGCACAAGGCGAAGTTCAAGTTGAACAATTCAGGCAGTAAAATTGCAAAAAACGCAAGTTTATCAAGACCCGAGAGCAAAATCTGCCAAGAAGCAAGATTCCTATTTAAAATAGGCATTTAGTTGATAAAAAAGGTTTCTAGATTACACTTATATCATATAGAACATGACTAACCAGAATAATTCGCGCGGGGGGACATGGTTGCGAGGATAGCCCAAAGGTCGGGTTCCTATAGAGGGAAATTCAGGCGTGTAACTTAGGAAGTTCATGTTGTGATCAGAATAATATTCTGATCCCGTGGTCAGAATAGTGTTTATGTATATGTGTATATATACACATAGACACACACACACACACACACACACACACACACACACACACCTATATAGGGAAAAATCCATCCTACCACCCGGTGGTAGTTACCCCACATATCTCATATACTACCATGTGGTACTATATATACTATTTTATTATTTTAAATATGTTCATATACTATATCTAAGATATTTCAAAGCAAGTTACATGAAAAAAATTCCATATGAGCCCATAGTTTTTGTTATATTTGTGAAATACGTACATATTTGTACATAAAAAGAGCATACTTAAAAGATGGTACATACTACCTAAAAATTAGTATATATACTAACTAATCATTATTATATACTACATAGTACACGTACATACTCTCGGTTTCGATAGATACTACATACAACATACAAAACGCAAGTGGTGGTAACTACCACTGCTTGTAGGAAACATTTGTCCTATATATATATAGAATAAGCTTCGGTTTGCTCTTGTTCTTTATCTTACCCTTTGGAGTTCGTTTGCATTTTGTTTTCAGAGGAGTTGATCAACACCGGACAACAAGGAATGCAGGAGTAAGGAAGAGAAGTGTGTGAATTCTCAACCACGAAGGTATGTCCTACGCCCCCCGTCTTTTGCACTTGAAATGCTTAGAGTAGATGTAGTAGTAGTATGTGCGATATGTGTATATGGGAGTGAGTCTTGATAGTTAAGACAAAGGTTTTGTTCTAGTATCTAAAATAATTTTGTAACCTTTGTTTTGTTTAGTTTAGACAACCAAGACTTGCCATGGGACTGTTTTTAAATAAAGTAATATTAACCAAGAATAACTATGCACAAGAGAAAGTCTTTCTAGACTTGGGAGTTGAGAAAATTGTAGTAGAAGTGATGTTTGAATTGCTCAACCCCATGTTGTTAATTTTATTAATAGACTTCATAGCACTTGGTGCTTCATCTCCTTGTTGGTGCCATGGCCCGCTACTATATGCACGTGTACATGTGTAAATGTCACCTTTCTTGATGTTA
Organism: Aegilops speltoides; assembly: GCA_021437245.1. NCBI lineage: Eukaryota > Viridiplantae > Streptophyta > Magnoliopsida > Poales > Poaceae > Aegilops > Aegilops speltoides. The sequence continues at coordinate 361,303,909 of CM038144.1, forward strand.
TGTTGAGGACTCCGCTGGCCAATGAACGATCCACCAAGAGTGATAGCTTGGATGTCGGCTACGAGTGTGTTACCGTACGTAGTGGCAACACTACAAATGCATATTATTAGGCTTTCTCTTGAAATGGTGTGTATGTGGTAAATAAAAGGGACTAATCAAAAGAGCTTGCAAGAGACATATATCAGAGGTTCCTAAACATTAAGACACAACGAAAACCTATGCATGATCACTTAGTTAGCATAATCCCTTCACGTGACGATCAATGTTCCAGCAAACAATGATTGAAATAAAGTGCTTGAGAGCCTTGAGGAGGAAATAATTGTGGGTGTGCTTAAGAGCATTAGAGCATCATATTTTATTACATGCTTTCACTCCCTAACCTATTTTTATTAGCTCTTTCTAAAGAAAAACTCTCACATGCATTCCCGGCAAGCAAGTGTTGTCTAGAATAAATAGGATAGAGTGTTGCAAAGTTGTTTTATCTAGTAGATCAAGAACTTTGTGTTAATTATCTTTGCTTAAATAACACTTGCACTATAACCATGCCACCACTACAACTATTCTAAGTTTTCAGGTCAAGAAGCGGAGGGCTATCTAGGCATACCGATCGTAAGTGGACCAAACCTTCTCATTATTTCGGTTTAAACAATTGAGTTCCTTATGATTCGGATTTCTCTTTATGTTGCTTCAGAACGATCTAAGTTTAAGCTTGGGAGTTGATGAGTGATATTTTTACACTTAGTTCACCTTTGTTTAAACTGAGATATTCCAATCAAAAAGAGATATCCGCTTCGATATTGGTACTAATGACTAATGAATGGAAAGGATTCCACAAATCCTCTCTTTGATGTGTCTCCACGGGAAATGGGCTAAAAAGGGAAGAAATCACGTGTGGAAATGGAATGTAAGGAGAATGGAGGAAGAAGGAATCACTACGAGATGTCTGCACGAAGACAACACAAAAGACGGTGTTCCACGCCCGTATGGCATGAATTCCAAGGCAGATCATCCACCTAAACAAGTTTCATTAAAGGGACCCCATTGAAATGTCAACAGAGAGACGAGCACGGAAGCGAGAACCTCTTAATCATCATCCTCATCCGCAAACCCTACCCACCGCCATCTCCATAGCCATCTCCACCACCACCATAGTGCACATCCATCCCATTGATACTTGTAATCGTGCATCGCACTAGGCATCCATTGTAAGACATATTGCAAGCAATCAATCTCAAGATGTGTTCTTCAGTGTTTTCTTCCCGTGATTTGATCTCCATGTGTGAGTAGTTTAGTAAGGTATGGGTGGAGGCATAAGCCTTGCAACCCAAGGTATTTGTTGAGAGGATCAATGGTAGACTTTGACATAACGTCCCGTATGTGTGAAATGAAATTGTACCATGAAGATGTCTCTTGTCTTGTCCATGATCTTCATCCCTGTAGGTACGCAGGATCATGGAGATCGAGCACCAGGGTGGCTAGGAGCAAGGAGACCATGAAGTGTTATACTGAACACCGATGACAGTAAGGTTTAGTAGGGTAACATGGATCACGCATCCTTGGGAAGAAATGAGCTGTAGTCATTAAATGCCCAAAGCTCTTGTCTGATTTCATTATCTTAATTATCAAGGCAACCCCGCGCAACGGATAGGGCCTGTGGTAGGTTCTTGATGCAGGACTCGTGCCGGTTAAGATGTTATTTGGACACATCCCACACTTCGATCCATAACAAGCACATATCGATGGGTGACTTCAGCGCATAAATTAATATCTTATTTGATCCCACTGCAAATTCAAGGTTGTAAGCACAAGACTTCATACCATACCTCTTTCTATTATAAGTGTTTGAATCACTATTTTCTTGTTGATCCGGTCAAAAGCTGGATTTGACACTTTGATGAAAGCTTGCTATAGACCATCGCTTCAAGGCAATCTTCCTATTGTGGGTTTGATAACCTAGGGCCACCTCCGGGAAATAGGTGCGGGCTAATCTTTTTGGTTCCAATACCGAATCAATAAAAGGAGGTATCAGCAGCTCTGCTAGGCGGTGGCAAGGGCGGTGTAGGATCGAAAGTATGTCTAGAGGGGGGGTGATTAGACTACTTGACAATTTAAAAGTTTAGCCTTTTGATTAGGACAAGTTTTTAGCAAGTTCACAATGATGATCAAGTCAAGTATCACCCTACACATGCAATTCTAGAGTAATGGCAGCGGAAAGTAAATTGCACATGTAGTAAAGAGAGGTGGAGAAGAGCAAGCGCAATTTGGAACACGGAGATTTTTCTCGTGGTTCCGATAGGTGGTGCTATCGTCAATCCACGTTGATGGAGACTTCAACCCACGGAGGGTAACGGCTGCGAGAGTCCACGGAGGGCTCCACCCACGAAGGGTCCACAAAGAAGCAACCTTGTCTATGCCATCATGGCATACGCCCACGGAGGACTAGCCTTACTCGGGGTAGATCTTCACGAAGTAGGCGATCTCCTTGCCCTTATAAACTTCTTGGTTCAACTCCACATCTTGACAGAGGCTCCCAAGCGACACCTAACCAATCTAGGAGGCACCACCCTCCAAAAGGTAATAGATGGTGTTGGTGATGATGAACTCCTTGCTCTTGTGCTTCAAATGATAATCTCCCCAACACTCAACTCTCCTCACTGATTTGGCTGTGGTGGAAGAAAGGATTGAGTGGAAAGCAACTTGGGAAGGCTAGAAATCAAGTTTCATATGGTGGGAGTGGAGCAACTTGATCTCAACACAAGGGTAGGTAGTTTTCTTCTCGAAATGTAAGGTAGGAGTGGTAGTTCTTTCGATGGCTCTCTCCACGAATGAAGAGGAGGTGGAGGGTATTTATAGCCTCCACACAAAATCCAACCGTTACACACATTTGACCAATCTCGGTCGGACCGAAGTTGACAACTCGGTGAGACCGGAAGTTCAAATCTTGTGAACGTTGGGATTTTCGGTGGGACCGAAAATACAATCTCGGTGAGTCCGATTCTTCCAAAGACTAGGGTTTGCCATTCTCGGTGGGACCGACTTTATCATCTCGGTGACACCGATATGATGATGTATGATTCTGAAGCTTGGCAACACTAGTTTGGTGAGACCGAGTTTGGAATCGGAAAAACCGAAATTACTAGGGTTTGGCTTTGTGGCTGAGGTGGTTCATCTCGGTGTGACTGAGTTTGTGGAATCGGTGGGACTGAGATTACTTATGAGTATATGTTGGAATGAAAGATTGCTGATAGTTTGGGAGATAGATCACTAAGCACTTTGAGCAACCAGATCATTATCATAACCTCATCCCCTTTTAATAGTATTGGCTTTCCTATAGACTCAATGTGATCTTGGATCACTAAAACAAAAATAGAGTCTTGAGCTTTTGCCAATGCTTTACTTAGCATTTTGAGGGGTCCACTTCTTCAGTCATTGCCATACCCATATCAATGAACTTTACGAAATGATTCTCAAGAAACTATTAGTTCAATGATATATATGTTGTTATTAATTACCAAAACCACCGGGATTAGTTGCACTTTCAATCTCCCCCTTTTTGGTAATTGATGACAACATATAGATCAAAGCTTCGACAAATGATATAATCAATGAATAATATCGTCGCTTTGAGAAGTATGTGATAAGCAAGAGCTCCCCCTAAATTTGTGCATTATTTAAGATTTGCGTTTGAATGCAAATGCACAATCGATTAGGATCATGGGTCACTCTTCCATGTCACATACATCTTGGTGGAGCGCACAAAATGATAAGAATGAATAACATGCACCCAATCACCAAGACATGAGTAAATGATCATACAAGATATGAATGACATATGATAAGCATTAAGCACACATTAAGGCATAGTATGATCAAGCACTCATCAAAGTAGAACAAGCGTAGTATCAAACACACGGAATGTCTCGAAAACTCAAAAGTATCTCAAAGAAACCATAAGCGAAAGAGCAAAAGCGAGCACTCTCTCTCTCGAAGTCCTATGATCTATACAATTTCTCCCCTTTGGCAACAAGTTACCAAAAGTTCGAAAGGTATAGAGCTAAGCGTCACTAGGGACTCTGCTGGCGGCTCTATGCAGGTTGATGGAGTTGAGATAGCTGCATCGGCAAAGGCTTGGTGAAGTCTGTGGAGCTGGAGGAGTGGACTTTGGAGCTGGGCTGGGCCGATGGAGCTGTGGGAGGTCTTGATCTGATAGCCACAGGTGTCATCCTTTGGAATAGCGGTGATCTGGGTCTTGTGGGAACTGAGCAGGCTGCTCATAGTCATCTGGACAAGGTCATCTGCATCTCCTTCATGAGCTCTTCCTTCTCCCTCTTGGCTTCCTCGATATCTCGCCTCAAGCTTGTTGTGATGACTTGCACTTGATCGACTTGACATCAGAGCATGGAACTTGTCTTCAACTATCCTCTCAAGACTTTCCGAGGCGCACTATGCCAAAGCGTAGTTCAATCCTCCGGTAGCTTCAAGGAGCTGTTCTCCAACACTCTTGGGTTTAGCTGCTGCTGCTGCTTGCTTCCTTCTCAGCTTTAGCTTGTTTGGCGCTTCAGACTTAGCTTGACCTTCAACAGACGTGGGATCATCCTCTGTCATCACGACTTCATTATCCTCATGCTCAGGCTGCGGTGGCAAGTGGGGTCTATCCAACAAGAGGTGCCGTGCCAAACTTGGCATTGATAAGCATCTGAATGTGCGAGGCAAAACCACATGACCTCTTCAGTCTGCTGCGGTCCTCTTGATAGTCTCAACTATCGGTCCATCACCTTGAAAGGTGCCTTCGATCTAGTATATGCAGCATGTTGATAGAATATCCTCTTATCATGCGATGATCTCGGACTTGGGCATCGTGGTATGCCTCGTAATTGTGTTAGTGGTAGGGAGACCTGCTGGAGATGATACTCGAGCCGAGCTTCGAACTCTACATCCTTAGCTGGTACCTCATTGTACATGTTCTTCATAGACTCATGGTTTTCTTGGGAATTCCATAGACATCAACATCATCTTCTCTTGACCTTTGGAGCATTCAGCGAGTGCTGCCCACTCTTTAACTGTTGAAGAGAATCTACGGCCTTCATCATCCATACAATCCTGCCATCTGGATAGAAATGAGTGTGGCATAGAATTGCATGATCATCTCATCATTCCAAGCTGTCAGTTTCTGACCAACGAATCAAGAACACCACATGCAAGTGAAGCTCTCATGCACATGTGGGAAGTAGTCTCTGTGCTCTTCACTGTCAATATATGCCCAGTCAACATATCTAGTGTCAGCAACAATGGGCTTCTTGTCCATAAGCACAGTCTCATAGAAATCTTGCTGCTCTCTGGTGTGGAACCTTGAGTCAACAGCTGTCCTTCTCCTTATGGCATATGGATCAGCTTGTCTCCATAGCCTGAGACCTTTGTCCTTTCTTTCCTTCATGTTTTCAGCTCGAGGATGAGCATCATTGTGGATGAGCAATCTCGACGGAGCTTCAAGAATACAGTGCCTCATCATCTGACTCAGCTGGTGGCACATTGTCTTTCTTCTTCTCTGAAGCAGGAATGTTTCTGACAGTCTTCTTTGGCTTGGCAGCAGGCTTGGCTTGAGCTGCCTTTGCTGGAGCAGAAGGCTTAGACTTTGTAGGTGCTCCTGCCCTGATGGCATCTCCCATCAACTTAGGCTTCTGAGGAGGCTGGGGTGCTTCCTCATCAGAATCATCATCAGTTGCTTCATCATGCACAATCCTCTTCCTCTTGGAAGTTTTCTTCACCTTGCTCGAGGTTTCTTCTTCCATGCTCAGCTTCTTAGCAACTGTGGACTTCTTCACCTTGCTGGTGCCTTTCTTGGCTTGTTGCCCTTGATGCTCTTTGGCAACCACTTTCCTCTTTGGCTTAGATGAAATCTCTTCCTCAGCTATAAAACCAGAATCCTCTTCATCGGAATTTCTCTTCTTCCTGGCCCTGGTGGCAGCAGGAGGCAAACCACTTGGTGTGCTCCTCTCACCATCATCGGAAAAAGCTGCTGGCCGGGACTAGTGCCGCCTCTGGAATCTCAATTGGTGATTCAGACTGTTCGCTGTCACGGCATCTGACATGGCTGACAACCTGTGAATAGATTAGGTATAGGTAGAATAGAAGAGTTATCACAAACTGCAGAAGATTTTGCAAAAAGAATGAGTTCAAACTTCAGTTTTAGGTTTTCACAGAATGCATTTCGGTCAGACCGAGTCTAAAATTCGGTGAATCCGAAGTGTCTAAACTGAACCAATCACACCACTTTCGGTTGGACCGAAATGGGTTTCGGTCTAGCCGAGAACACTAGGGTTTCACTAAATCCTCATTTCGGTCGTACCGATTTGCACAACTCGGTTGGACCGAAAAGTGCAGTGCAATGGCCAGAGGCCAAATCGGTCAGTCCGAGAATGTAGAATCGGTCTCACCGAGATGTGTTCGGCGGAAACCTAACCCTAAAATTTTTACTCGAATTTTGTTCTAAGAACTAATCTGCTAGATAGGAAGATCTCAAACGTGGCAAGAAGCTAGGCAAACCAATCGTGCATTGAATCGGAGGTTGAAACACGAGAGGGATCGAAACTCACCCTAACTTGGTGGAGTTTCTCTACGGCGGCAACGGCACGGAGAGATTGTCCGTTGACGGCGACGGAGACCCGCGGCGAGGGCGCACAGGCGACGATGGAGACGATCCGGAGACCACGGCGACGGCAGCAAAGGGTTTGGGGGCGAGGCGTTTTGAAGAAAGAATCAACGCGCGCTGCCCTCAGGTATATATACCCTTCAGCTGTCGGTGGGACCGAGTTGTAAAACTCGGTGGCACCGAGATGGTTAATCGCAGCGATTACTCACTTGATCACGCCGAAATTTGCAACTCGGTTTCACCGAGGTGAAAACCTAGATCAATCCAAGTGATTTCGGTCTGTCCGATTTGGAGTGGGTTGGTGTGACCGAAAATACTTAGAAGGTTTTGGAATTTAAGCTTTTGACGGATCGGTGGCTCCGAGTGCTCCTCACTCGGTGTGTCCGAAAAAGACTTGATCAAAGTTTGTGATATAAGCATGAATAGAATTTGAGACAAGAAAGCATAGATAGCTAGGGGAGGAACTTAGGCATTCTTGTCCATCCATTTGGTCAAAAAGAGAAAATCCAAAAAGACCAAAGCAACAAATGGATGTCCTCGAATGGATAAAATTATGCATCCAACATGATCACACAATAAGATAGCAAATGAAATATGTGTCAAACATGCACAAACAAAACACTAGCTACTATCACACAATTTGTCGATGACTAGGTCATCTATATATGAGCATATTGACTTAGGAGTCAAATGAGAGCATTTGATCATAGGTCATACTCATCGTTTAAGCACAAGTGGGGTTACCACTTTTACATAAAGCATTAATGTGTTCACATCATTTGAAGATGCTTTAGCTCAAATCTTTAGAGCAAAGTTCCCCCTTGATGTGAGAACCCCTTTTAAAGGGTCAAACTAACCTTGGGTTGTCGTAGAAGACTTCATGTAGATGTTGAAGATGTGGATGCTCAATGTTGATGAAGATCATCAAGAGTTGGGAGCAATCCTTTGGATTCGGGCACTTTCAATACCTACATGGGTTAGTCCCACAAGGAACAAACAAGGATATCCATGGACATAGATTGAAGTACACAATAGATGATGTCCATGAAAGCAATGATTACCTTGTCCTTGACTTACCAACAAGAGGGTTTGTGACTCCATGAACTAGTGCAAGATGTGGAAGTTGATTGCACAAGTTCTTGCCAAAATGAATGTGAGTGAAGTATGTTGGCGGAGTCACCCTCAAGAACTCTCTAGTTCTTCTTCTTCGGGATCCACATCATCTTGATGGGAATCCTTGGGGTTGTAGTTGAGCTTGACGAAGTAGAACTTGACGTTTCCTTGGGAACCCACTTGACCATGGCCTTAGGTGCTTCAATGAATGCATCAATCTCCTCTTGAAGCTTGTCCTTGCCTTTTAGCTTGTGGTCTTGTGGTGGAAGATCATCTTGAGCTTGTTCCACATTGGAAGAAGTAGGATCATACTTCTCCTTTTGAGAAACAAACTTTGGAGTGGGATATTGACCTTCTTCCCATTCAACACCCTCGGCGTTGAACTTTCGCTCACAACCAATTCCTTGATTCTTCCGGTGCCTTCCTTGCTTGCGAACAATTTCCTCAAAGTTCTTGCTTCCGGCAAGGCTCTTGTAGACACCTTTCTCTATAATCCCTTTCAATAAACTATTTTCTTGCTCAAGTGTAACTTGGCTTGAAACATTGTTAGTGGAATCAAGAGAACTACTAGAAGCAACAATATTGGATTTAGCATGGTTATTGTTACTACTAGATGAAGAATTTTTCTTATGCTTGTCATGCTTAGTTTTAATAGGTGGCAAGAAATTAGACAAGAGAAGTCGTTTGGCAAGATATGAAGAACTCTTCTTTGAAGATCGTCATTGATAGCTTTTAGGAACTCATGTTCTTGCTCTAGATTGAGCTTCTCGAAGCGTAGCTTCTCATGAGATCTTAGGAGCTCTCTATGATCTTCTTGAGTTGTTTCATGAGCTAACTTAAGAGTGTTTAGTTCTTTAGTTAGACGCTCAATCTCCTTCATAGCATTGTCATTCGACTCTTCTCGACTATAAAGACTACTAGCATGTTCATCATTACTAGGCTCACTAGATTTATCATGTAAAAGCTCATCTTCACCAAGCAAGTCATCTTCATCACTATCAAAGTCAATAAATTCAGGATGTGATACCTTGGGGCCTTTAGCCATGAAGCATCTTCCAATTCCCTCATTTGGTGAATCAAATATGTCATAAGAGTTGAAGTTGGAGGATACGAGAGCAAGACTGGCAACACCTTCATCTTGACTGTATTCGGAGTTGGAGTGATAGCTTCTTTCGGAGTGATTGTCGGAGTCGGAGCCGGAGACCCATTCACCTACGTGAGCTTGATGTTTTCTTCTTGTGTAGCTCCTTGATGACTTGTCTTTCCTTTCCGAATCCTTGCTTCTCCGAGAGGATCTTCGTTCATAACGATCATCTCTACTCCTTCTCTCTTTCCGAGGTGACTCTTCTCTTGAGCTTCTTCTTCTTGGAGATTCTTCTCTTCTCTTGTGGGAGTCGAACACTCATTTGAGTAGTGTCGGGTCTTCCACAATTGTAGCAGATTTCGATCACGACTAGAAGATCTCTTTTCATCATATGATCTAGACTTTGAGCTTCTTTCCTTGCTTCTACTCTTGTAGAATTTGTTGAAGTTCTTCACCATTAGGCTTATCTCTTCATTGGAAACTAGCTTGTCACTTGAGGTTGTGGGAGCATCACATGTAGCTTTGTAAGCACCACTTGACTTGTTGTGAAGCTCTTCCTTATCTTTAAGTGTCATCTCATGAGCAACAATTCTTCCAATGACTTGGTAGGCTTGAGATTCTTGTAGTTTGGCATCATTTGGATCAAAGTGCACGGTATCATACTTTCCATCCAAAGCTCTGAGAATCTTCTTGATGATGAATCGGTCGGTCATTTCTTCGCTTCCTAAGCCGGCAATCTCATTTGTGATGAGAGCAAGCCTAGAGTACATTTCAGCGACTCCTTCACCTTCCTTCATCTTGAACTTGTCAAGTTGACCTTGAAGAACATCTAGCTTTGATTCCTTCACGGACTCGGTACCTTCGTGCATTTCGACCAAAGTATCCCAAATCTCTTTTGCATTCTCAAGACGGCTGATTTTGTTGAACTCCTCGGGACACAAAGCATTGAAGAGAATGTCGCAAGCTTGAGCATTGTTTTGCAACATCCATAATTCATCCGCTGTAGCTTCACGATCGGAACTTTTCCTTCCTCGAAGAACTCACCTTGCAATCCAACACAAATAATGCCCCATCGGCGGGGTTATGTCCAAGAATATGCATTTTCATTTTATGCTTCCAACTAGCAAAATTTGAACCATCAAAGTAAGGACCTCTCTGAAAATTACCCTCACTAGACGCCATACTCTCCTAGGTTGTGAAACCAAGCTTATGGAGTCAATGCAATGAAACCAATCCAATGGAGACCAAAGCTCGATACCACTTGTAGGATCGGAAGTATGTCTAGAGGGGGTGATTAGACTACTTGACAATTTAAAAGTTTAGCCTTTTGATTAGGACAAGTTTTAGCAAGTTCACAATGATGATCAAGTCAAGTATCACCCTACACATGCAATTCTAGAGTAATGGCAGCAGAAAGTAAATTGCACATGTAGTAAAGAGAGGTGGAGAAGAGCAAAGCGCAATTTGGAGACACGGAGATTTTTCTCGTGGTTCCGATAGGTGGTGCTATCGTCAATCCACGTTGATGGAGACTTCAACCCACGGAGGGTAGCGGCTGCGAGAGTCCACGGAGGGCTCCACCCACGAAGGGTCCATGAAGAAGCAACCTTGTCTATGCCATCATGGCATACGCCCACGGAGGACTAGCCTTACTCGGGGTAGATCTTCACGAAGTAGGCGATCTCCTTGCCCTTATAAACTTCTTGGTTCAACTCCACATCTTGTGGAGGCTCCCAAGCGACACCTAACCAATCTAGGAGGCACCACCCTCCAAAAGGTAATAGATGGTGTTGGTGATGATGAACTCCTTGCTCTTGTGCTTCAAATGATAATCTCCCCAACACTCAACTCTCCTCACCGATTTGGCTGTGGTGGAAGAAAGGATTGAGTGGAAAGCAACTTGGGAAGGCTAGAAATCAAGTTTCATATGGTGGGAGTGGAGCAACTTGATCTCAACACAAGGGTAGGTAGTTTTCTTCTCAGAAATGTAAGGTAGGAGTGGTAGTTCTTTCTGATGGCTCTCTCCACGAATGAAGAGGAGGTGGAGGGGTATTTATAGCCTCCACACAAAATCCAACCGTTACACACATTTGACCAATCTCGGTCAAACCGAAGTTGACAACTCGGTGAGACCGGAAGTTCAAATCTTGTGAACATTGGGATTTTCGATGGGACCGAAAATACAATCTCGGTGAGTCCGATTCTTCCAAAGACTAGGGTTTGCCATTCTCGGTGGGACCGACTTTATCATCTCGGTGACACCGATATGATGATGAAGATTCTGAAGCTTGGCAACACTAGTTTGGTGAGACCGAGTTTGGAATCGGAAAACCGAAATTACTAGGGTTTGGCTTTGTGGTGAGGTGGTTCATCTCGGTGTGGTGAGTTTGTGGAATCGGTGGGACCGAGATTACTTATGAGTATATGTTGGAATGAAAGATTGCTGATAGTTTGGGAGATAGATCACTAAGCACTTTGAGCAACCAGATCATTATCATAACCTCATCCCTTTTAATAGTATTGGCTTTCCTATAGACTCAATGTGATCTTGGATCACTAAAACAAAAATAGAGTCTTGAGCTTTTGCCAATGCTTTCCTTAGCATTTTGAGGGTCCACTTCTTGATCATTGCCATACCCATATCACTTGAACTTTCTGAAATGATTCTCAAGAAACTATTAGTTCAATGATATATATGTTGTTATTAATTACAAAAACCACCTGGGGATTAGTTGCACTTTCAGGCGGCCACCTCGTGCTTCATCTCCATGGAAAGGCTCTCCTACAGAGCTTCACTACCCGCAGTCATGATGGATGCGATGCAACGGAGGAGGATGGGGAGTGGTTTGTGTTGTGGTGTGGAGTTAGTCGGGTGTGGCCGCCTTTAAATAGCGAATTCTTGTGAGGCCAGACGTCCTGGAGCGTCATTGTGTGGCATCAAAGTGGGTTTCTTGGCTCGCAAGCCTGCTTAATGGCGGCATATGGACGGACGAACATTGAACGGGCATGGTAGATATCCGTCCATCCCGTCCAGTGATGTGTCTCCGACATTTAAGAGGTGCAGATATCGGGGATGCGTCACGAGTGGCGCCCTCGACCGGTGCACACTCAAATGGTGGAGCCAATGAGAGGTCACGTCCGCTCTGGGCCAGCTTCAATGTGTAGTGGCACACTTTATAGCGGCATGAACATGGACAGCTGTCGCAGGGCGAGAATGCACGTGGGCGAGGGAGGAGGGGGTTTGGGGGGCAGCATGGTCAGAAGCGGACATGGGTGTTATTTGGACGCCCGCAACCCCCCCCAATGTATCCATAATTTTTGATTGTTCCATGCTATTATATTATCAATCTTGGATGTTCTATATACACTTTCAAGCAACAATATATCAATTTTTGGGACTAACCTATTAACTTAGTGCCCAATGCCAGTTGCTATTTTTTGCTTGTTTTTAGTTTTGCAGAATATCGGTACCAAACGAAGTCCAAATGCCACAAAACTTTTTGGTGATTTTCTGGAAGCTTCGGGAGGGGACGAGAAGATGGAGCAGTGGCCCACAAGGCACCAGGGCGCGCCCTGGGCTTGGGGCGCGCTCTGGTGGCTTGTGAGGCCCACGTGGCTTCGTTTGACCTAGCTCCAACTCTATAAATTCTCTTGAATTGTGAAACCAACAAATGAGTCCACGAAATACTTTTTCTGCCGCCGCAAGTTCCAGAACCACGAGGTCCCATCTGGAGGCCTTTTCCGGCACTATAGGAGGGAGATTCGATCATGGAGGGGGCTCTACATCACCCTTGCTACCCTTCAATGATGCATGAGTTGTTTACCACAGACCTATGGGTTCATAGTTAGTAGCTAGATGGCTTCTTCTCTCTTTTTGTTCCTCAATACAATGTTCTCCTCAGTGTTCTTGGAGATCTATTTGATTTAATGACTTTTTGCGGTGTGTTTGTTGGGATCCGATGAATTGTGAGTTTATTATTAGATCTGTCCATGAATATTATTTGAGTTTTCTCTGAACTTTTTATGCATGATTACTATAGCTTTGTATTTCTTCTCTGATTTATTGGTTTGGTTTGGCCAACTAGATTAATTTATCTTGCCATGGGAAGAGGTGCTTTATAATGGGTTCGATCTTGCAATGCTCAATCCCAGTGGCAGAAAGGGACATGACATGTATGTATCATTGCCGTTAAGGGTAAAAAGATGGGGTTTATTCATACGTGAGTTTATCTTGTCTACATCATGTCATCTTGCTTAAGGCATTACTCTGTTTTTCCATGAACTTAATACACAGATGCATGTTGGATAGCGGTCGATGTGTGGAGTAAGAGTAGTAGATGCAGAATTGTTTCGGTCTACTTGTCTAGGACATCATGCCTATGTATCATTATTGCCTTGGATATTGTCATAATTATTTTTTTCTATCAATTACCCAACAGTATTTGTTTACCCACCGTATGCTATTTTCTTGAGAGAAGCCTCTAGTGAAAACTATGGCCCAGGGGTCTATCTTTTATCATATATTAAAACTAAAAAAATACCTTGATGCTATTTTATTTTATTTATTTTATTTTGTATTTTCGTCCGATCTATCTATCAAAAACTATACAATTTAATCTTGCTCGTAACTTTTGAGGGATTGACAACCCCTCTACGGGTTGGGTTGCAAGTATTTGTTGTTTGTGTGTAGGTGATGTTTACATAGTGTTGTTTGGTTTTGCTACTGGATTGATAACCTTGGTTTCATAACTAAAATAAATACTTATCTCTACTGTACTACATCATCCTCTCCTCTTTGAGGAAATCCCAACGCAGCTCACAAGTAGTAGTCTGCGTTGGAGATGCCCTAAGGACTTTAAGCTCTTTAATTTGGCGATGCTAGCTAAGCAAGCCTGACACCTCCTGCAACATCCAAAGAGTCTGAGTGCTCGAGTGGTCAAAATCATATACTATCTGAATGTTTCTATCCTTGATGCTCCTCCCGGCAGCCACTCGAGTCAAGTTTGGAGAGCTATTTCAAAGGAAGAGACACACTGAGACCAGGATTGATACGCCACATTGGTAATGGGGAGAATACAAGAATTTTGGGATGATAATTGGCTTCACCAGAATGAGATGACAAGACCTTATGGCTGTCTGAGCAACACCGCACCCAATTTCGTCTCTGAACTTATAGATGCAACTTATATGGCTTGGGATAGACGGAGAGTTGAGTCGGTCTTTATGCCCATGGATGCATGTGTAATCCTTGGAATTCCCCTATGCACAATAAATATCGATGACTTTGGAGTTGGCATCACGAGAAGAATGGATTTGTCTCCATTAACTAAGATATCTGAGTCACGACAATCTGGTATCTTATTCTTGACGAACAGGAACCTGATCCATAATTGCCGGACTGTTTCCTTAGACTACTATGTAAATTAGATTCCACACATCGGGAGGTCCTAAGTTACTTGGGCAGTACTCGATGTGATGGTGGGTGGGAGTAAAAAGTTGATCCCAGCGACTCGTGGGCTTGAAGCCCCGACGAGTTTGTCCCAAGAAGGGTGTGCTGACGATGAGTCAGCTGAATTGATCTTAAGATCCGAGTCCTGGGCTTCTTCCGCTTGATTGACTTTGAGGTCATCCGATAGCTGATACCCTGGACCTTGGCTCTCCTCCATACATAGACCTTTGGCCAAGGTGGGAGAAAGAGCACAAGGCTCGGGTGTTAGCTCTAGCTCGTCGTGCCTCACCTCTTGATGGAGGGGGCACAATCCGCTAATGGGAGATTCCGATGTGGGAACCATATCGTGAAGGTTTTGATCATATATCGATGCCTCCATCGATCCTTTTTGATCACACTGCGGAACTCTCAAAGAAAGCACCAATGTCGGTACTAAAACCGGCAAATCTCGAGTAGGGGGTCCTGAGTTGTGGATCTTGGATTGATGGGTAACAATAGACTAGAGACAATGTTTACCCAGGTGTGAGCTCTCTCGAAGAGTGAAAACCCTACATCCTTCTTTGATTGTATTGATGATGAAGTATCGAGTACAAGCTTGATCTACCTCGAGATCGTATGTTGTGTTCTAACCCTAAGGCGACTAATTGTGATTGTGTCTCTACAGACTGAACCCTACGGTTTATATAGGCAACAGGGGTAGCTAGGGTTACATAGGGTCAGTTGCCAACCAGGGATAAACATGCCGACAGGTGAAGTGGTCCTTGAAGTACACGCCAAGTCTTCGGCTGGATCCGTCTTGGTCACGTCTGAGTTTGAGGCTTCCGGAGTCCTTCCTTGTGAGATTGGTGGGCCATAAGCTTGGCCCATGGATGGTGGGCCAACTAGGTTGATACCCCTTAATACAGAACACCGTCACCAAGCATTGACGCACCCAGACGCTTGGCCTCACCGACACTCACTATTTTAAGGCGGCCACACCACGCGAACAACACACCACAACACTATCCATTACATGTCATCCTCCTATGCACCACATCCACCAGAACGCGAGCAGGAACACACTATGGGAGAGCCTGTCAACGGCGATGAAGCATGGGGTAACTGCCCTTGCGGCCACCTGGCAGAGCCGTCGTGCCAGGCGGATCGAGGCCGGCATGCCAGCCAGCTCCTGAAGGTCTTCGACGACGACCCCACGATGGAGACAGGTTCCAACAATGACTCAGCGCTGGAGCGTGCACCAGTCCATGTCAGCTTTACCATGGAGCAGGCGCACTTCAACGCCACCATGGTGGAGGACCATCCTGTGCTGGCGCATATATCATTGTCAGGCAGGCGCAGGAGGGGTAGCAATACAACTTGATCCTCCTCGAGCAGCACCCGCTGGCAGGGGGGTTCTAGGGCAAGTGAGCGAGGAAGCCATGGAGGCCATGTCCGCGGCGAACCTCAACTTCATCGCCTAGAAAAAGGCGCTCTATGAGGCCGCCGTGCTCAAGCCACCGCTCCCAATGCATAGACGACGCAGTCGGGTGCGGGCACGGAGATGTGTACGCTGCACATGCGATTATGGACCAAAAAGCCACCAGATGCATGTTCTACCCACCACCAAACACTGTTTAGCCGCAACTGTGGAACAAAGGGAGTGTCGGCCCCTCCATTTTGATCATGGACCTCATGTCCACTGGCAACAGATAGGTCACAGACTCCTCCGATGATGAGTAGGGCATGGGAGTGTTGGGAAACGTTGGATGGAAAACAAAAAAAAATCTATGCACACGCAAGATCTATCCATGTAGATGCATAGCAATGAGGGGGAGAGTGTGTCTACGTACCCACGTAGACCGTAATTGGAAGTGTTTGTTAACACGGTTGATGTAGTTGAACTTCTTCGCGATCCAACCGATCGAGTATCGAACATACGACACCTCCGCGTTCAGCACATGTTCAGCTCGGTGATGTCCTCGCCTTCTTGATCTAGCAAGATGGTAAAGTAGTGGATGAGTTTCGGCAGCACGATGATGTGGTTACGGTGGTGGTGATGCTATCTTCGCAGGGGTTCGCCTAAGCACTACGAAAATATGACCGAGGGACAAAACTGTGGAGGGGGCGCCGCACACGGCTAAGCAATTGTCGTGGGTTATGTGTGGCGCCCCCTCCCACATATATATATAGAGGTGGGGGAGAGGGAGCAGCCAAGGAGGTGCCCCAAGGTGGCCAAATCCTCCTAGGGTTCCTTCCCTAGCCACGCCCCCCTTACCATATTTGCCGGAGGGGGAAAGGAAAAGGGGGAGAGGGAAGGAAGGGGGAGGCCGAATCCCCTTCCTTCCTTTCCCCCATAGGCCGGCTGCCATAGGGGGGCGCACCAGCCCTTGTGGGCTGGTGCGCTCCCCTCTAATGGCCCAAAAGGCCCATTATCCTCCCGGGGCTTCGCAGAACCCCTTCTAGTGACCCGATGACCACCCGGTACCTCCCGAAACTCTTCCGGTGTCCAAATAGTATCGTCCTATATATCAATATTTACCTCCGGACCATTCCGGAGCTTCTCGTCATGTCCGTGATCTCATCTGGGACTCTGAACAACATTCGGTCACCAAATCATATAACTCATATAACATTATATCGTCAACGAACGTTAAGCGTGTGGACCCTACAGGTTCGAGAACTATGTAGACATGACCGAGACACCTCTCTGGTCAATAACCAATAGCGGAACCTAGATGCCCATATTGGATCCTACATATTATACGAAGTTCTTTATCGGTTGAACCTTATGACAACATACCTAATTCCCTTTGTCCATCGATATGTTACTTGCCCGAGATTCGATCATCGGTATCTTCATACCTAGTTCAATCTCGTTACCGGCAAGTCTCTTTAATTATTCTGTAATACATCATCTTGCAACTAACTCCTTAGTCACTTTGCCTGCAAGGCTTCTTATGATGTGTATTACCGAGAGGGCCCAGAGATACCTCTCCGATACTCAGAGTGACAAATCCTAATCTTGATATATGCCAACTCAACAAACACCTTTGAAGATACCCGTAGAGCATCTTTATGATCACCTAGTTACGTTGTGATGTTTTATAACACGTAAGGTATTCCTCCGGGATCCGTGAGTTGCATAATCCCATAGTCGAAGGAATATGTATTTGTCATTAAGAAAGCAATAGCAATAAACTGAACGATCATATGCTAAGCTAACGGATGGTTCTTGTCCATCACATCATTCTTCTAATGATGTGATCCTGTTATCAAATGACAACACATGTCTATGGTTAGGAAACCTTAAACATCTTTGATCAACGAGCTAGTCTAGTAGAGGCTTACTAGGGACACGGTATTTTTTTTATGTATTCACACATATATTTAAGTTTCTGATCAATACAATTCTAGCATGATTAATAAACCTTTATCATGAATAAGGAAATATAAAATAACAAATTTATTATTGCCTTTAGGGCATATTTCCTTCAATCTCCCACTTGCACTAGAGTCAATAATCTAGATTACATTGTAATGAATCTAACACCCATGGAATCTTGGTGCTGATCATGTTTTGCTTGCGGAAGAGGCTTAGTGAATAGGTCTGCTACATTTTATTCTGTATGTATTTTGCAAATCTCTATGTCTCCATCCTTGACCTTTTCATGAAGGGAGTTGAAGCGTCTCTTGATGTGTTTGGTTCTCTTGTGAAACCTGGATTTCTTCGCCAAGGCAATTGCTCCAGTGTTGTCACAAAAGATTTTCATTGGACCCGATGCACTGGGTATTACACCCAGATCGGATATGAACTCCTTCATCCAGACTCCTTCATGTGCTGCTTCCGAAGTAGCTATGTACTCCATTTCACACGTAGATCCTACCATGGTGCTCTGCTTGGAACTGCACCAACTAACAGCTCCACCATTCAATATAAATATGTATCCGGTTTGTGACTTAGAGTCATACGGATCAGTGTCGAAGCTAGCATCGACGTAACCATCTACGGCGAGCTCTTCATCACCTCCATAAATAAGAAACACATCCTTGGTCCTTTTCAGGTACTTCAGGATGTTCTTGACCGCTGTCCAGTGATCCACTCCAGGATTACTTTGGTACCTCCCTGCCAAACTTATGGCAAGGCACACATCAGGTCTGGTACACAACATAGCATACATGATAGAACCTATGGCTGAGGCATAGGGAATGACTTCCATTTTCTCTCTATCTTTTGCAGTGGTCCGGCTTTGAGTTTGACTCAATTTCACACCTTTAACACATGCAAGAACCCTTTCTTTGACTAATCCATTTTGAACTTCAAAACTTTGTCAAGGTATGTGCTTTGTGGAAGTCCTACCACTACAAAAAAATACACTTCCGTGATGATACGTGTTTGTCACAGTAGGTCACGTTTTCTATCATGCATGTACATCCATGACAATTTTATGACAGAATCAAGATAGTCATACATGTGCCATCGTAGAAGTGTTCCATGACATTACCAAAATTAACATCACGGAAGTGTCCACTTCCATGACGATAAATTGCACGTTATAGAAGTGCTTTCATCAAGGGTAACCGACACGTGGCATCCACCGTAATGGGTCACCGTTAAGCTATAGGGTCCGGTTTTGGATCCGATAACCCGCTAACAGCAACGACCAATGGTGATTTTACATGTATAAAATTCTCATTGGCCGACGGAACCACGTGTCAGCTCCGCGTTGGCACATATGTCACTCATCCAATGGGTGAGATGCGCCTATGATATGTTGACACGTGGACTGGCTCAGAAGTAGCCCTTAAAGATTAAGTGAGCCGGCCCAGCTAAAGGCCCACAAGATTTTGCAGACCATAATGGGTCGGCCCAGCTAAAGGCCCGCAAGATTTTGTATACCATAATGGGCCGACCCAGCTAAAGGCCCACATGATTTTGAAGACACTAGTGGGCCGGCCCGTTAACAGGCTGCCATATTTTGGGCCAAATGTCGGCCCATATTTGATCTGGTCCATTAACAACCTGCCACGTTCTGGGCCTAATAAGGGCCCATATGAGATCCGGCCCATTAATAGCCTACCATGTTCTAGGCCATATTACGGCCCATATCAGGTCCGACCCTTTAAGAGCCTTTCATTCTTTGGGCTAAATTATGGCCCATAACAGATCCAACCCATCAACTGGACACTGTGCTTTTGGGCCCACTTGAGGTCTGGTTAGGATTTCTGTTTGCTAAAGGCCCATTTAATAGCACCGCCTGCTATTAGTTTCGGCCTGTTAAAGGCCTGTTTAACATTTCGGTCCTATATTTATTTTGGCCTGGTAAAAGCCAGTCATATAGTTGGGCCTAATTATGGCCCGCTTTGCATTCGGCCTGCTCACAGCTGATAATATGATTGGGCCAAACAAGCACCGAGACAATTTTGGCCTGTTAACGGTCCGTGATGTGATTGGCACAATCATGGGTCGGGGTCTATTTCGGCCTGCTATGGGCTGTGAGCTGTTCGGCACGTTTCAAGCTCAACCTACTTTTCAGCCTACTAAAAGCCCATTGAATTTTCTTTCCAAAATAGGGCCGACAGTTTACTTGGCCTATTAAAAGCCTAAAACTACTAGCGGGCCAGTTTACATTTAGGTCTGTTAACGGACCAAGATGACTGGGCCCATGATGTGGCCCATATATAGTGATTTGCATGACGGCCCGATTATGCACTGTAATTTTACGGTTTGGCCGGTTTACTTTTCATGGAGCGAAGATGGGATATATATACAATAAAGTAACTACAACATCTTGAATAAGAAAAAACTTAGACTATACAATAAAGAAATTATGGCATATTACATCCACTAGGCATCAAAGTTTGCCACCATGAGAATAAAGCACAAGCAGACAACAGATTACATACACTAGGCATCAAAGATCACCACCAGTGCAAATAAACACGCCCACAAAATAATATACAAAACCGACAACACTTCAATAGAGTTCAAGAAAGGTTAGCCTTGCTCAGGAGCTGCAGCGCAAGCAGCTGAGCAAGCTGATGAGACTGCGCTTGTTTGACGCTTATATGCTCATCACTCTGAAAGAGAAACAAGCAGACAGATGACAGGTTTTGCACATCTAAGTATCAGTGCTAACAATTCATCACATTTCTTATTGGTGAATAAAAAGACACAGTTTAAAATAGCATTAACACAATATGGTATTGTTCAGGTTAAGACATGGCAGGAAATGACATTCTGAAGGAGTTGACAGCTTCACAACACCAGTGGATTACAGATCAAGAACTCATAAGTATCAATGGTTAGTGTGCTATCAATTTATCCCATTTCAGGTTGGCAAATAAAGAGACGTTTTAAATAATAGTAGAATGATATAACATTGTTCATAGTTAAGACACTGCAGAATATGACATTGTGCTGTAGCGGGTAGTTTCACCACACCACTGGATTATGGATCAAGAACAGAAGCATACATGAAGTGCAAAAGAAGATCACTTGCACTGTATAGTTTAATTTACATGGTATGAAGAAGGAACTTGGTTGTACAACTGAAAACTTAAATTGAGAAGGAGAAACTTTTGTTTATGAACTTCATAATAAACTTTAAATATGCAATTTGATGCAAACATTGAAAATAAACAGCTATTGCATTTAAGCCTAACGAAACATACACAACAAAGTTTGAAGGCTTGAGAAGGACAAACTTACATTAGTGGTGAAGACCGGCTCTATAAAGCCCTTGTCCATGCTGATGAAGGGGGGGGAGCAATTCAAGAAGTTTACCACAGGATCTTCTTCATAAGCATTGCCTTTATTCCACATTTTGTTAAGAGTAAATATAGATGTGATAATATAAGAAAAAATGGAGAATATTTAAGATAAGATGAAGAGTGATGCTACATAACCAAGTAGCTATAAATGTAAGTACAGTGATACATGCAAAAGGTACAGCCAAGAGCAATGCAGAGCTAAACTTCTTCAGTACCATTGGTGTTATCCAACCTTGTGGTAAGAGTAAATATAGATCTGATGTGTAGAAAATGGAGGGAAAAGGAAAATAAGCTGCAGAGTGATGGTACATGAACAACTAGCTGTGAATATAAGTACACTGATAAAGGACAACAGGTACTTACAAGAACAATGCAGAGCTAAACTTTTTCATTGGTATTGGGCAATGTTGAGGATATCGCTTATCGTTATCGTCTCGGTCAGCTGGGGATTAGAGATTAATCAGAAATCGGTTGATTAATCGAATTTACTGGTCGACTATTAATCGGCCATTTTTTGCAAATCCTAGGTTCCCAACACTAAAATATGTTATATTCAACACCAAAACAATATTAAATAGAACTGTTACCTTGATTCCTAGCCTTTGAATCCTCTTATAAGACAAACAAAAAAGAACAATAGTACATATTGCAAAACAAGGCCCACAAAACACAAATAAACATAGTTTTTGCAAACACAATGTTAGGAATAGGCCTGATTTATCGGTAGATTCCTGATATGCTTGTCAGAGTGATAAATCGGCCCAAACGATAAACGGTGAAGATAAGGCATAATCTTATCGGTCACCCCATGAGTAGCGATAAATCGGACGATAAATCGCTGAATTGGAAGATTTCTTGAACAGTGGTATTGGGTATATTCTACATTAATGTAGCCATTAATACAGATCTAATAATTTGGGGCGAACAATTGATAAGCAAGCTATCATGCATATTGTTGTCACATCATGAACCAGGTATGAATGCAAGTATAGGATACAAGATAATAGGTACTAACAAGAGCAAAGCAATGGGCGGCATATTTGCGATATCCTGTCGTCCTTTTCAAACTGGAAGTCTTCTTCGAGCAGATTTCCTGCAAAAGAGATCCGTAAGGCACATGCAGAAAAGTAGTCAAATTATCATGTGATATCATAGACAGTACCTCATCCTGGGAACGAGACCAGTGCATAACAAGGTTTTTCCATTCAATGTTTCTAAATTTCACACAGGAGACTTCACGGGAAATTTGTTTATAGACTTGCCACCAAAGTGTGGTTTCCTCAGGTAACACCGATACTGCTGCAATGCTTCCTTGAAAGCGCAAGCAAGCTTTGCTTGTCATGACTATCCAGATTGACCCTCGCCTACTTAGAACAATGTGTTCAATCAGCAGAAAGTAGAAAATAATCACCATGAATAATAGCACTTACAGTAAGTGGGACAGGAAGATGTGAAAATGGTGTTTGTCTTCACTATAATCTTCCCATGATGAGAATATATGCACGTAGTCCCTAACAACATTGAAAGCATTGTTTTTTAACTGGGAATAACTGGAATGGGGTTCCAATCTGCAGGAATTGGCCGTCTCTGCAGTTGGGATAGGTCTTCGGCCGGTGGACTTGCTGTACTTTTTGTTGGAGTGGTATTTTTCTGTGCTACGGCTGGTGCTATGCCAACTGAAATCGACATACCTTTTGCTGGAGCGCAGGTCCTGTGTGGTGGGGCTAGTGGTGTGGCAAAGTATGAGTATAGTCTGCTGGAGTCGGTCCTACATTTTGTATCACTGGCTGTAGAGCCAATATAAGTGGGGTGCTATCTAATTTCTCCGGCACCACCACATTTTTCAAGTACTTTGCTGGTGCTCCTTCAGGTTCGGCAATCACCCTCTTCCCTTTTGATGTCTGATGCACAAGAACAACATTTGAGTGGAAAAAACATGGTATGATGATAGATGGAATATGTATTGATAATGGATGGGCATGGCATATTGACATATATGATGAGTAAACTAAGCAGATGGCGGTGCAACAAAGTAGAAGAAATGCAAGACACCACATGCAAGATATGCGCAATCAATAAAACCTTGCCAAATTAGAACATGCACCTTGATGGGTGAACAAGAAGGCCATCTGCCTTCGACTCCTTGATAACCCACAAGTTTAGGGGATCAGTTGTAGCCTCTTTCGATGAGTAAGAGTGTCGAACCCAACAAGGAGTTAAAGGTAGAACAACTACCCCTCAAGTTCTATCGACCACTGATACAACTCTACGCACGCTTAACGTTCACTTTACCTAGAACAAGTATGAAACTAGAAGTACTTTGTAGTTGTAAAGGGATAGATTTGCAAGATAATAAAGAGTACATTTATAAAAACTAGGGGCTGTTTAGATAAAGAAACAACTTAGTTAGTTTTAGTAGAGAGCTTTTTGTCACGAGAAATTTATTTGTCCCTAGCCAATCGATAACTAGACCAGTAATCATTATTGCAATTTTATATGAGGGTGAGGCATAAGCTAACATACTTTCTCTTCTTGGATCATATGCACTTATGATTGGAACTCTAGCAAACATCTGTAACTACTAAAGATCATTAAGGTAAAACCCAACCATAGTATTAAAGTATCAAGTCCTCTTTATTCCCATACACCATGACCCACTTATCCATTTTTGTGTTTCAGTCACTCACGCAACACAGACAATAAGCAAACCATGAACATATTGCAAACCCTACAGTGGGAATCCGTCACGCTTGCGCGACACGGAGAGCGCCATGGGACAACACCAATAATAAAACATGCAACTCAAACCAATCACGATCATCAATCAACCCGTAGGACAAAATGTATCTACTCAAACATCAGAGGATAGCCATACATCATTGGGAAATAATATATAGCGATGAGCACCATGTTCAAGTAGAGATTACATCGGGGAAAAGGGGTGTTACACTACTGCATAGAGGGGGAGAGAGTTGGTGGTGACGGCGACAAAGTTGTTGGTGTAGATTATCGTTGCGATGATGGCCCCGGCGGTGTTCCAACGCCACCGGGAGAGAGGGGGAGAGAGCCCCCCTTCTTCTTCTTCTTCCTTGACCTTGCCCCTAGATGGGAGAAGGGTTTTCCCTCTGGTCCTTGGCTTCCATGGTGGCGGAGGGGCGAGAGACCCTCCGAGATTGGATCTTTCTCTCTGTTTCCTTCTGTTTCTGCGCTCCCAGATTCTGGCCTTTCACCGTTTCTTAAATTCTTAGAGATCCGTAACTCCGATTGGGCTGAAATTTTAACACAATTTTTATCCAGATATTAGCTTTCTTGCAGTGAAAGAAGGGCACCAACCACCTTACGGAGTGGCCACAAGGGCCCAGTGCGCGCCTTACCCCCTGGGGTGCGCCCTTCGTCCTTGTGGGCCCCTCGGGCATCGTCTCGTGTTGATTCCACTTCCCAAAATTCACATATATTCCAAAAAATATCTCGATAAGTTTTTATCCTGTTTGGACTCCATTTGATATGGATTTTCTGCGGAACAAAAAACATGCAACAAACAGGAACTAGCACTGGGCATTGGATCAATATGTTAGTCCAAGAAAATCATATAAATTGTTGCCAAAAGTATGTAAAAGTTGTAGAATATTGTCATGGAACAATAAAAAATTATAGATATGACGGAGACGTATCAGCATCCCCAAGCTTAATTCCTGCTCGTCCTAAAGTAGGTAAATGATAAAAAAAGATAATTTTTGATGTGGAATGCTACCTAGCATAATCTTGATCATATAATCTAATCATGGCATGAATATTAAGACACAAGTGATTTAAAGCAATAGTCTATCATTTGACATAAAGACAATAATACTTCAAGCATACTAATAAAGCAATCATGTGTTTCTCAAAATAACATGGCCAAAGAAAGTTATCCCTGCAAAATCATATAGTCTGGCTATGCTCCATCTTCATCACACAAAGTATTTCATCATGCACAACCCCGATGACAAGCCAATCAATTGTTTCATACTTTTAATGTTCTCAAGCTTTTTCAACTTTCATGCAATAAATGAGCGTGAGCCATGGATATAGCACTATTGGTGGAATAGAATATGATGGTGGAGGTTGTGTGGAGAAGACAAAAAGGAGAAAGTCTCACATCGACGCATCTAATCAACGTGCTATGAAGATGCCCATCAATTGATGTCAATGTGAGGAGTAGGGATTGACATGCAACAGATGCACTAGAGCTATAAGTGTATGAAAGCTCAAACTGAAAACTAAGTGGGTGTGCATCCAACTTGCTTGCTCATGAAGACCTCGGGCATTTGAGGAAGCCCATCATTGGAATATACAAGCCAAGTTCTATGATGAAAATTCCCACTAGTATATGAAAGTGATAACTCAAGAGAGTCTCTATATGAAGAACATGGTGCTACTTTCAAGCACAAGTGTGGTAAAAGGATAATAGCATTGCCCCTTCTCTCTTTTTCTCTCGTTTTTTTGTTTTCTCTTCTTTTTTTGGGCTCCCTCTTTTTTTGGCCTCTTTTTTTTCGTCCGGAGTCTCATCCTGACTTGTGGGGGAATCATAGTCTCCATCATCCCTTCCTCACTGGGACAATACTCTAATAATGATGATCATCACACTTTTATTTACTTACAACTCAATATTATAACTTGATATCTAGAACAATATGACTCTATATGAATGCCTCTGGCTGTGTACCAGGATGTGCAATGATCTAGCATAGCAAAGATATCAAAAAACGGACAAGCCATGAAAATTTCATGCTAGCTATCTTACAATCATGCAAAGCAATATAACAATGAACACTCAAGTCATGTATATGATGATGATGGAAGTTGCATGGTAATATATCTCGGAATGGCTATGGAAATGCCATGATAGGTAGGTATTGGCTGTTTTGAGGAAGATATAAGGAGGCTTTTGTGTGACAGAGTGTATCATATCACGGGGTTTGGATGCACCGGCGAAGTTTGCACCGACTCTCGAGGTGATAAAGGGCAATGCACGGTACTGAAGAGGCTAGCAATGATGGAAGGGTGAGAGTGCGTACAATCCATGGACTCAACATTAGTCATAAAGAACTGTTGGGGAACGTTGTAGAAAATTAAAAATTTTCCTACGGTTTCACCAAGATCCATCTATGAGTTCATCTAAGCAACGAGTCAAGGGAGTGAGTTTGCATCTACATACCACTTGTAGATCGCGTGCGGAAGCTTTCAAGGGATGGTGATGATGGAGTCATTACTCGACGTGGTTCAGATCACCGATGTCCAAGTCTGTGAACAGACAAAGCACCTCCGCGCTCAACACACACATACGGACGGGAGACGTCTCCTCCTTCTTGATCCAGCAAGGGGAAGGAGAGGTTGATGATGATCCAAGAAGACGACGGCGTGGTGGTGGATGCAGCAGAACTCCAGCAGGCTTCGCCAAGCGACTACGGAGGAGGACGAGGTGTTGCAGGGGAGGAGGCGCCAAGCACAAGGGCACGGCTGCCTCCCCTGCCCTCCTTATATAGGCCCCAGTGGGCGGGGCGGCCCCAGGAGATTGGATCTCCCAAGGGGCGGCGGCCAAGGGGAGGAGTGCCCCCAAGGCATGTGGTGCGCCCCACCCTAGGGTTTCAACCCTAGGCGCGGGGTGGGCCTAGGGGCGCACCAGCCCACTATGGGCTGGCTCCTCCCACGTCAGCCCATGGGGCCCTCCGGGATGGGTGGCCCCACCGGTGGACCTCAGGACCCTTAGGTGGTCCCGATACATTACCGGGTGACCGAAACTTTCCCGATGGCCAAATACCACTTCCTATATATTATTCTTTACCTCCGGACCATTCCGAAACTCCTCGTGACGTCCGGATCTCATCCGGACTCGAACAACATTCGTATGCTGCATACTCATATTCATACAACCCTAGCGCCACCGAACCTTAGTGTGTAGACCCTACGGGTTCGGAGACACACATACATGACCGAGACGACTCTCGGGCAATAACCAACAACAAGATCTGGATACCCATGTTGGCTCCTACATGCTCCTCGATGATTTCATCGGTTGAACCACGATGTCGAGGATTCGATCAAACCCGTATACAATTCCCTTTGTCAATCGGTGCGTTACTTGCCCGAGACTCGATCGTCGGTATCCCAATACCTTGTTCGGTCTCGTTATCGCAAGTCACTTTACTCATCAGTAATGCATGATCCGTGGCCAACACCTTGGTCACCTTGAGCTCATTATGATGATGCATTACCGAGTGGGCCCGAGATACCTCTCGTCATCACGGAGTGACAAATCGCGATCTCGATCCGTGTCAACCCAATGACACTTTCGGAGATACCAGTAGTGCACCTTTATAGTCACCCGATTACGTTGTGATGTTTGATACACCCAAAGCACTCCTACGGTATCGGGGAGTTACACGATCTCATGGTCAAAGGAAGAGATACTTGACATTGGAAAAGCTCTAGCAAACGAACTACACGATCTTTGTGCTATGCTTAGGATTGGGTCTTGTCCATCACATCATTCTCCTAATGATGTGATCCCGTTATCAATGACATCCAATGTCCATAGCCAGGAAACCATGACTATCTGTTGATCACAACGAGCTAGTCAACTATAGGCTCACTAGGGACATATTGTGGTCTATGTATTCACACGTGTATTACGATTTCCGGATAATACAGTTATAGCATGAATAAGAGACAATTATCATGAACAATGAAATATAATAATACTTTTATTATTGCCTCTAGGGCATATTTCCAACAGTCTCCCACTTGCGCTAGAGTCACCAATCTAGTAACATTGTGATGGATCGAACACCCATAGAGTTCTGGTGTTGATCATGTTTTGCTCGCGAGAGAGGTTTAGTCAATGGATCCGCGACATTCAGATCCGTATGTACTTTGCAAATATTTATGTCTCCATCTTGAACATTTTCACGGATGGAGTTGAAATGACGCTTGATGTGCCTGGTCTTCTTGTGAAACCTGGGCTCCTTGGCAAGGGCAATAGCTCCAGTGTTGTCACAGAAGAGTTTGATCGGCCCCGATGCATTGGGTATGACTCCTAGGTCGGTGATGAACTCCTTCACCCAAATCACTTCATGCGCTGCCTCCGAGGCTGCCATGTACTCTGCTTCACACATAGATCCCGCCACGATGCTCGCTTGCACCGCACTACTTCTTGCTCCACCATTCAACATATACATGTATCCGGTTTGTGACTTAGAGTCATCCAGATCTCGAGTCGAAGCTAAGCGTCGACGTAACCCTTCTGACGAGCTCTTTGTCTCCTCCATAAATGAGAAACATGTCCTTTGTCCTTTTCGGTACTTCAGGGTATTCTTGACCGCTGTACAGTGTTCCTTGCCGGGATTACTTTGGTATCTTGCTACCAAACTTACGGCAAGGTTTACATCGAGCCTGGTACACAGCATGGCATACATAATAGATCCTATGGCTGAAGCATAGGGGATGACACTCATCTCTTCTTTATCTTTTGCCGTGGCCGGGGACTGAGCCGAGCTCAATCTCACACCTTGTAACATAGGCAAGAACCCCTTCTTGGACTGATCCATTTTGAACCTCTTCAAAATCTTATCAAGGTATGTGCTTTGTGAAAGACCTATGAGGCGTCTCGATCTATCTCTATTGATCTTGATGCCTAATATATAAACAGCTTCTCCAAGGTCCTTCATTGAAAAACACTTATTCAAGTAGGCCTTAATGTTGTCCAGAAGTTCTATATCATTTCCCATCAAGACTATGTCATCTACATATAATATGAGAAATGCTACAGAGCTCCCACTCACTTTCTTGTAAACGCAGGCTTCTCCATAAGTCTGCATAAACCCAAACGCTTTGATCATCTCATCAAAGCGGAATGTTCCAACTCCAAGATGCTTGCACCAGCCCATAAATGGATCGCTGGAGCTTGCATACTTTGTTAGCGTTCTTAGGATCGACAAAACCTTCCGGCTGCATCACATACAACTCTTCCTTAATATGTCCGTTAAGGAATGCCGTTTTGACGTCCATCTGCCATATCTCATAATCATAGTATGCGGCAATTGCTAACATGATTCGGACGGACTTCAGCTTCGCTACGGGAGAGAATGTCTCGTCGTAGTCAATCCCTTGAACTTATCGATAACCCTTAGCGACAAGTCGAGCTTTATAGATGGTAACATTACCATCCACGTCCGTCTTCTTCTTATAAATCCATTTGTTTTCTATCGCTCGCCGATCATCGGGCAAGTCTGTCAAAGTCCATACTTTGTTTTCATACATGGATTCTATCTTGGATTTCATGGCTTCAAGCCATTTGTTGGAATCTGGGCCCGCCATCGCTTCTTCATAGTTCGAAGGTTCATCGTTGTCTAACAACATGATTTCGAGGACAGGGTTGCCGTACCACTCAGTGCGGAACGTGTCCTTGTGGACCTCTGAGTTCGTGAGCAACTTGATCCAAGTACCTTGATCATCATCATTGTTTTCCTCTTTTGGTGTGGGCATCACAGAACATTTTCTGAGCTGCACCACTATCCCGCTCGAGAGGTAGTACTTCATCGAGTTCTACTTTCCTCCCACTTACTTCTTTCGAGAGAAACTCTTTTTCCAGAAAGCATCCGTTCTTGGCAACAAAGATCTTGCCCTCGGATCTTAAGTAGAAGGTATACCCGACAGTTTCCATTCGCTATGAAGACGCATTTTTCCGACTTGGGTTCGAGCTTTTCAGGTTGAAGTTTCTTGACATAAGCATCGCATCCCCAAACTTTTAGAAACGACAGCTTAGGTTTCTTCCCAAACCATAATTCATACGGTGTCGTCTCAACGGATTTAGACGGTGCCCTGTTTAAAGTGAATGTAGCTGTCTCTAGAGCGTATCCCCAAAATGATAGCGGCAAATTGGTAAGAGACATCATAGACCGCACCATATCTAATAGAGTGCGATTACGACGTTCGGACACACCGTTACGCTGAGGTGTTCCAGGCGGCGTGAGTTGTGAAACGATTCCACATTTCCTTAAGTGTGTACCAAATTCGTGACTTAAGTATTCTCCTCCACGATCTGATCGTAGGAACTTTATCTTTCAGTCACGTTGATTCTCTACCTCATTCTAAAATTCCTTGAACTTTTCGAAGGTCTCAGACTTGTGTTTCATTAAGTAGACATACCCATATCTACTTAAGTCATCAGTGAGAGTGAGAACATAACGATATCCTTCGCGAGCCTCAACGCTCATTAGACCGCACACATCGGTATGTATGATTTCCAACAAGTTGGTTGCTCGCTCCATTGTTCCGGAGAATGGAGTCTTGGTCATTTTGCCCATGAGGCATGGTTCACATGTGTCAAACGATTCATAATCAAGAGACTCTAAAAGTCCATCAGCATGAAGCTTCTTCATGCGCTTGACACCAATGTGACCAAGGCGGCAGTACCACAAGTATGTGGGACTATCGTTATCAACTTTACATCTTTTGGCATCCACACTATGAATATGTGTAATATTACGCTCGAGATTCATTAAGAATAAACCATTGACCATCGGAGCATGACCATAAAACATATCTCTCATATAAATAGAACAACCATTATTCTCGGATTTAAATGAGTAGCCATCTCGTATTAAACGAGATCCTGATACAATGTTCATGCTCAAACTTGGCACCAAATAACTATTATTAAGGTTCAAAACTAAACCCGTAGGTAAATGTAGAGGCAGCGTGCCGACGGCGATCACATCGACTCTGGAACCATTCCCGACGCGCATCGTCACCTCGTCCTTCGCCAGTCTCCGTTTATTCCGCAGCTCCTACTGTGAGTTACAAATATGAGCAATGGCACCGGTATCAAATACCTGGGAGTTACTACGAGTAATCGGTAAGGTACACATCAATTACATGTATATCAAATATATCTTTGGTGTTGCGGCCTTCTTATCCGCTAAGTATTTGGGCAGTTCCGCCAAAGGACCCTTCCTTGCAATAAAAGCACTTAGTCTCGTGCTTGGGTCCATTCTTTGACTTCTTCCCGATGGCGGCTTACGGGCGCGCAACATCCTTGCCATCCTTCTTGAAGTTCTTCTTGCCCTTGCCCTTCTTGAACTTAGTGGTCTTATTGACCATCAACACTTGATGTTCTTTCTTGATTTCAGCCTCTGCTGACTTCAGATTGAGAACACTTCAGAATGGTCTTCACCATCCCCGCATGTTGTAGTTCATCACAAAGCTCTTGTAGCTTGGTGGGAGCGATCGGAGGATTTTGTCAATGAACGCCTCATCTGGGAGGTTAATGTTCATTTGGGTCATACGGTTGTGCAACCGGACATCTTGAGTATGTGCTCACCGATGTAACTGTTCTCCTCCATCTTACAACTATAGAACTTGTCGGAGACATCATATCTCTTGACCGGGCATGAGCTTGGAAAACTAGTTTCAGCTCTTGAACATCTCATATGCTCCGTGATGCTCAAAACGCTTTTGGAGCCCCGGTTCTAAGTGTAAAGCATGCCGCACCTGAACGAGGGAGTAATCATCGGTGAAGTTTGCCAAGCATTCATAACGCCTTGGTTCTTCGGGACGGAGCGTCACCTAGCGGTCCTTCTAGGACATATTGCTTCTGGCAGCTATGAGGATGATCTCGTGTTCCGGACCCAGTCCGTATAGTTGCTGCCATCATCTTTCAGCTTGGTTTTCTCTAGGAACGCGTTGAAGTTCATGTTGACATGAGCGTTGGCCATTTGATCTACAAGACATATTTGCAAAGGTTTTAGACTAAGTTCATGATAATTAAGTTCATCTAATCAAATTATGAACTCCCACTCAGATTAGACATCCCTCTAGTCATCTAAGTGTTACACGATCCGAGTCGACTAGCCCGTGTCCGATCATCACGTGAGACGGACTAGTCATCGTCGGTGAACATCTCCATGTTGATCGTATCTTCCATACGACTCGTGTTCGACCTTTCGGTCTCCATGTTCCGAGGCCATGTCTGTACATGCTAGGCTTGTTAAGTTATCCCTAAGTGTTTTGCTGTGTAAAACTGTCTTACACCCGTTGTATGTGAACGTAAGGATCTATCACACCCGATCATCACGTGGTGCTTCGAAACGACGAACTGTAGCAACGGTGCACAGTTAGGGGAGAACACTTCTTGAAATTTTTTGTAAGGGATCATCTTATTTACTACCGTTGTTCTAAGTAAACAAGATGCATAAAACATAATAAACATCACATGCAATTATATAGTTGTGACATGATATGGCCAATATCATATAGCTCCATTGATCTCCATCTTCGGGGCTCCATGATCATCTTGTCACCGGCTTGACACCATGATCTCCATCATCATGATCTCCATCATCGTGTCTTCATGAAGTTGTCACACCAACGACTACTTCTACTTCTACGGCTAACGCGTTTAGCAATAAAGTAAAGTAGTTTACATGGCGTTCTTCAATGACACACAGGTCATACAAAAAATAAAGACAACTCCTATGGCTCCTGCCGGTTGTCATACTCATCGACATGCAAGTCGTGAATCCTATTACAAGAACATGATCTCATACATCACAATTCATCATTCATCACAACTTTTGGCCATATCACATCACATGAACAATCGCTGCAAAAACAAGTTAGACGTCCTCTAATTGTTGTTGCATCTTTTATGTGGCTGCAATTGGGTTCTAGCAAGAACGTTTTCTTACCTACGAATAACCACAACGTGATTTTGTCAACTTATATTTACCCTTCATAAGGACCCATTTCATCGAATCCGCTTCAACTAAAGTGGGAGAGACAGACATCCGCCAGCCACCTTATGCAACTAGTGCATGTCAATCGGTGGAACCGGTCTCACGTAAGCGTACGTGTAAGGTTGGTCCGGGCCGCTTCATCCCACAATACCGCTGAAGCAAGAAAAAACTAGTAGTGGCAAGCAAGTTGACAAGATCCACGCCCACAACAAAATTGTGTTCTACTCGTGCATTAGAGAACTATGCATAGACCTAGCTCATGATGCCACTGTTGGGGAACGTTGCAGAAAATTAAAATTTTTCCTACGGTTTCACCAAGATCCATCTATGAGTTCATCTAAGCAACGAGTCAAGGGAGTGAGTTTGCATCTACATACCACTTGTAGATCGCGTGCGGAAGCTTTCAAGGGGATGGTGATGATGGAGTCGTACTCTACGTGATTCATATCACCGATGTCCAAGTGCTGAACGGACATCACCTCCGCGTTCAACACACATACGGGACGGGAGACATCTCCTCCTTCTTGATCCAGCAAGGGGGAAGGAGAGGTTGATGATGATCCAGCAGCACGACGGCGTGGTGGTGGATGCAGCAGAACTCCATCAGGGCTTCGCCAAGCGACTACGGGAGGAGGACGAGGTGTTGCAGGGGGAGGGAGGCGCCAAGCACAAGGGTACAGCTGACCTCCCCCCTGCCCTCCTTTATATAGGCCCCCAGGGGGGGCGCCGGCCCTGGGAGATTGGATCTCCCAAGGGGGCGGCGGCCAAGGGGGGAGGAGTGCCCCCCAAGGCATGTGGTGCGCCCCCCACCCTAGGGTTTCAACCCTAGGCGCAGGGGGTGGGCCTAGGGGGGCGCACCAGCCCACTATGGGCTGTCTCCCCTCCCACGTCAGCCCATGGGGCCCTCCGGGATGGGTGGCCCCACCCGGTGGACCCCCGGGACCCTTCCGGTGGTCCCGGTACATTACCGGGTGACCCCGAAACGTTCCCGATGGCCGAAATACCACTTCCTATATATTATTCTTTACCTCCGGACCATTCCGAAACTCCTCGTGACGTCTGGGATCTCATCCAGGACTCCGAACAACATTCGTATGCTGCATACTCATATTCATACAACCCTAGCGCCACCGAACCTAAAGTGTGTAGACCCTACGGGTTCGGGAGACACGGAGACATGACCGAGACGACTCTCGGCAATAACCAACAGCGGATCTGGATACCCATGTTGGCTCCTACATGCTCCTCGATGATTTCATCGGTTGAACCACGATGTCGAGGATTCGATCAAATCCCGTATACAATTCCCTTTGTCAATCGGTACGTTACTTGCCCGAGACTCGATCGTCGGTATCCCAATACCTTGTTCGGTCTCGTTATCGCAAGTCACTTTACTCGCATCAGTAATGCATGATCCCGTTGCCAACACCTTGGTCACCTTGAGCTCATTATGATGATGCATTACCGAGTGGGCCTAGAGATACCTCTCCGTCATACGGAGTGACAAATCCCAGTCTCGATCCGTGTCAACCCAACAGACACTTTCGGAGATACCTATAGTGCACCTTTATAGTCACCCAGTTACGTTGTGACGTTTGATACACCCAAAGCACTCCTACGGTATCCGGGAGTTACACGATCGCATGGTTAAAGGAAGAGATACTTGACATTGGAAAAGCTCTAGCAAACGAACTACACGATCTTTGTGCTATGCTTAGGATTGGGTCTTGTCCATCACATCATTCTCCTAATGATGTGATCCCGTTATCAATGACATCCAATGTCCATAGCCAGGAAACCATGACTATCTGTTGATCACAACGAGCTAGTCAACTAGAGGCTCACTAGGGACATATTGTGGTCTATGTATTCACACGTGTATTACGATTTCCGGATAATACAGTTATAGCATGAACAAGAGACAATTATCATGAACAATGAAATATAATAATACTTTTATTATTGCCTCTAGGGCATATTTCCAACAAGAACTCGCATACTTATTGCAAAAGTCTATTAGCTATCCAAACATAGTACTATGCACATGCTCCTGGGGGGATAGATTGGTAGGAAAAGACCATCGCTCGTCCCCGACCTCCACTCATGAGGAAGAATATCAAAAAATAAATCATGCTCCGGCTTCATCACATAACGGTTCACCATACGTGCATGCTATGGGAATCACAAACCTTAACACAAGTATTTCTACCAATCCACAATTACTCACTAGCATGACTCCGATATCACCATCTTTATATCGCAAAACTATTGCAAGAAATCAAACATATGATATTCAATGATCCGCACGTTTTATGTATAATTTTATGACTAACCATGTGAATGACCAATTCCTGTCAACTCTCTAAATAGATATAAGTGAAGCAAGAGATATAAATTCTATCTACAAATGATATGCCCACACTCCAACAAATATAAGTGAAGCAAAAGAGCATTCTACAAATGGCGATTTTCTGTGTGTAGGGAAACAGGTAATCCAAACTTCAAATGATATAAGTGAAGCAAATGAAGCATTCTATAAATCCATACTCAAAAGATATAAGTGAAGTGCTTGAAGCATTCTATAAATCAACCAAGGACTATCTCATACCAGCATGGTGCATAAAAGAAAAGTGAAACACAAAAGACGCTCCAAGATTTACACATATCACATGAACGAAACGAAGACGAAAACATACCCATACTTGTTGAAGAAAGATGGGATGCCTTCCGGGGCATCCCCAAGCTTAGACGCTTGAGTCTCCTTGAATATTTACTTGGGGTTCTTGGGCATCCCCAAGCTTGAGCTCTTGCCTCTCCTCCTTCTCCGCATATCGAGACCTCCTCGATCTTTGATCACTTCATCCACATAAAAATCAACAGAAAGCTCGGTAAGATCCGTTAGTATAATAAAGCAAATCACTACTCTAAGTACTGTTGCAAACCAATTCATATTTTGTTTTTTCATTGTAACTACTATAATATAACTTTTCCATGGCTTATACCACCGATAGAATCGATAGTTTCATCAAAACAAGCAAAACAATGCATCAAAAACAGAATCTGTCTTAAACAGGGCAGTCTGTAGCAATCTAAAAACCTACCATACTGCTAGTACTCCAAAAATTCTCAAAAATTAGGAAACAACAAAAAATTTGTATAGAAATACTGTGCAAGAAGTTTCAGAAAGGTTTGACGTTCCAGTAAAAAAATGAAAGTTCACGCGCTACAGCCAAAGTTTCTGTTCCTGCACCGCAGATACCAACAAGCAATCTATTCATCCTAAAGGCAAATCTTGGCACATTATTTTTATAATACAATATATTTGTACAAGGGGATAATTATTTTTTTGAGAATCTTCACAAAAAATACATTTTTTCCATGAGCATGAACACAAGTGTTCAAGGTCGGCCCACACTTCACCGATGCATCACCTTTCAATCCTTCTCTTTTTGTGAAGTTTTAATTTCCCCTCTATATTTTTTTGTTTTTAAACTTTATAAAAGCACTCAACAGAAATAAATGACTCTCTACAACTTACGAGTTGTCTCCCTAGCAGCGCTTTCTTTAAAGCCATTAAGCTAGGCATATAGTGCTCAAGTAAAGGATCCACCCGGATCCCAAGGTATACAAAAGCCAATTTTAATTAGCAATGATTTGGCATTTAGTAGTGAGCACAAAGCAACATAAATCGTGCAGTGACGAAGTCTAACTCTCTTCCTATGCATCGGCATGTCATACAAGAATAATTCGTGCACATCAAGTAAAGGCCAATACATAGCATAAGTAGTTTCTTGCAATTTTATCGTGTTGGAAACATAGAGAGGTGGAGATGTAGTTCCTCTCTCATAATAATTGCAAGTAGGAGCAGCAAGCGCATGCATATTACATTCATCAAAATTATCATGTGCAACGGTAAAAGGCAACCCATCAATATAATCCTTAATACGTACAAACTTCTCTGATATAGTGTAGTTTGGAGAATTCAAAAAGATAATAGGACTATCATCTATGGGTGCAATAGCAACAATTTCATTCTTAACATAAGGAACTATAGCAAGTTCATCTCCGTAGGCATAATTCATATTGGCATCTTGGCCACAAGCATAGCAATTATCAAGTTCATCAAAAAGGGACATTTCAAATGAATCAACGGGATCATAGCAATTATCATAGCATTCATATTTTGGTAAGAACGAAAGGACATCCGTTTCTCCAATTGCGTTTGAATTCTCCAACCCTTCCCTTTACATTCTTGCAAGTTGCATGCTTCACTTTCCGCTGCTCATATACTCTTTGCATGCATGCTTGAATTGTGTTAAGATTGCTTGACTTGTGCTAAGATAGCTAAAATCTGCCAAAGACTAAAATTGGGAAAATGATAAGTTTTTATTTGGTCAAGTAGTCTAATCACCCCCCCTCTAGACATACTTTCGATTCTACAAGTGGTATCAGAGCTTTGGTCTCCATTTGCTTTGATTTCCATAGCTTTTGGTGGTCATAGCCTTGGTTTCACAACCTAGGAGACTATGGCGTCTAGCGAGGGAAATTATCACCGTAGAGGTCCTTACTTTGATGGTACTAGTTTTGCTAGTTGGAAGCATAAGATGAAAATGCATATTCTTGGACATAACCCCGCCGTTTGGGCTATTGTGTGTATTGGCTTGCAAGGTGAATTCTTTGATGGGAGAGAACCGAACCGCGAAGCTAGCGCGGAAGAGTTGAAGATGCTGCAATACAACGCTCAAGCTTGTGATATCCTCTTCAACGGATTGTGCCCCGAAGAATTCAACAAAATCAGCCGCCTTGAGATTGCAAAGGAAATTTGGGATACTTTGATTCATATGCATGAAGGTACCGACTCCGTCAAGGAATCCAAGTTGGATGTGCTTCAAAGTCAACTTGACAAGTTCAAAATGAAGGATGGTGAAGGTGTCGCTGAAATATACTCTAGGCTTGCTCTTATCACAAATGAGATTGCCGGCTTAGGAAACAAAGAGATGACTGGCAAATTCATCATCAAGAAGATCCTAAGAGCTTTGGACGGAAAATATGATACCGTGTGCACATTGATCCAAATGATGCCCAATTACAAAGATCTCAAGCCAATGGAAGTCATTGGAAGAATTGTTGCTCATGAGATGTCACTCAAGGATAAGGAGGAACTTCACAACAAGTCAAGTGGTGCTTACAAAGCCTCATGTGAAGCCCCCACATCATCAAGTGAGAAACAAACCTTCAATGAAGAATTGAGCTTAATGGTGAAGAACTTCAACAAGTTCTACAAGAATAGAAGCAAAGAGAAAAGATCCAAGTCAAGGTCCTACAATGACAAAATATCTTCTAGTCGAGAGCGCAATTGCTATAATTGTGGGAGACCTGGACACTATTCCAATGAGTGTACGGCACCCTACAAAAGAAGAGAAGAATCACCCAAGAGAAGAAGTAGAAGAGAAGAATCACCACCAAGAGAGAGGAGGAGTAGAGATGATCGTTAGGAATGAAGAACATCCCGGAGAAGCAAGGATTCGGAAAGGAAGGACAAATCATCAAGGAGCTACAAAAAACGAATACATCAAGCTCATGTTGGTGAATGGGTATCCGGCTCCGTCTTCGACAATCACTCCGAGAGAAGCTATCACTCCGACTCCGAATATACTCAAGATGAAGGTGTTGCCGGTCTAGCACTTATGTCAACCAACTCCTACGACATATTTGATTCACCAAATGAAGGACTTGGAAGATGCTTCATGGCTAAAGGCCCGAAGGTAACACACCCCGAGTATGTTGATTTCAATAATGATGAAGATGACTTGTTAGGTGATGATGATTTACTTGTTGACAACTCTAGTGATGAATACTATGATGAAATGTCAATTAATCATGCTAATCAAGATAAAACGAATGACAATGATAAGTAGAAGATTGAGCTTCTAACTAAAGAACTAAACACTCTTAAGTTAGCTCATGAAACTATCTTAGAAGATCATCGAGAACTTTTAAGGACTCATGAGAAGTTACGCTTTAGAAAGCTCAACCTTGAGCAAGAGCATGAGTTCTTAAAGGCAATCAATGATGATCTCCGTAAGAAAAGTTCTTCTTACATTGCCAAGCGTTTACTCTTATCTACTTACATGCCTCAAGTCAAGTCTATTAACAAGAACAAGAAGGATTCTTCCTCTAGTAGTAACAACAATCATGCTAAATCCATTGTTGTTGCTTCTAGTAGTTCTCTTGATTCCACTAATGATTCTCTTAGCCAAGTTACACTTGAGCAAGAAAATAGCTTATTGAAGGGAATTATAGAGAAAGGTGTTTACAAGAGCCTTGCCGGAAGTAAGCAATTTGAGGAAATTGTACGCAAGCAAGGAAGGCACCGGAAGAACCAAGGTATTGGTTTTGAACGAAAGTTCAATGCCAATGGAGTTGAGTGGGAAGAAGATCAATACCCCAAGACGAAGTTTGTTCCTCAACAAGAGAAGTATGATCCTACTTCATTCAAGGGGACACAAGCTCAGGATGATCTTCCACCACAAGACCACAAGCAAAACGGCAAGGATAAGCTTCAAGAGGAGACTGATGCATTTAAAGAAGCTCCAAAGGCCTTGCTCAAGTGGGTTCCCAAGACTACGTCAAGCTCTACTTCATCAAGTGTGACTACAACTCCAAGGATTCCCATCAAGATGATGTGGATCCCGAAGAAGAGCAACGAGGGAGTTCTTGAGGGTGACTCCGCCAACATATTTCACTCATATCATTTTGGCAACAACAAGTGCAATCAACTTTCACATCTTGCACTAGTTCAAGGAGTCACAAACCCTCTTGTTGGTAAGACAAGGGACAAGGTAACCTAATGCTTTCATAGACATCATCTTATGTGTGCATCACTCTATGTCTATGGATATCCTTGTTTGTTCCTTGTGGGACTAACCCGTGTAGGTATTGAAAGTGCAGCTCATTCCAAAGGATTGCTCCAAATGATCTACATCAACATTGAGCATCCACATCTTCAACACCTACATGAAGTCATCATAGACAAAACCCAAGGTTAGTTCATCCATCTAAGGGGGGATCTCACATCTAGGTGGAGCTTTACTCTAAGAATTGAGTCAAAGCAACTCTAATGGTGTGAACACATCAATGCATTATGTAAAAGTGGTAACCCCACTTGAGCTTAAACGATAAGTATGACCCATGATCAAATGTTCTCATTTGACTCCTAAGTCAATGTACTCATATATAGATGACCTAGTCATCGCCAATTGCTTGATAGATGCTAGAATTGGTTGTGCATGCTTTGCCACATATTTCATTTGGCATTTTATTGTGTGAGCATGTTGGTTGCATATTTTACTCATTTGAGGACATCCACTGGTTGCTTTGATTGATTGGTTTCTTTTTCTTTTGCCAAGTGGATGGACAAGAATGCCTAAGAACCTTCTCTAGCTATCTATTCATGCTACATCACAACATTTGATCAAGTCAGATTTGAACCACTCTGTTTGAGGAGCACTCGGAGTCCCCGATTCGTCATAGACTTAAACTTCCAAAACTTCTTTGTGCGTTTCGGTCTGACCGATTCTTCCATTTCGGTCATACCGAGATCACTAAGTCGATCTAGGTTTTCAATCTCGGTGCAACCGATTTGAAATTTTCGGTCACACCGAGTTGTCAGAATCGTCGCCAGCTATGCATCTCGGTGCCACTGAGTTGTTCCGCTCGGTCACACCGACTGGGTCGGGCTATATATACCCACGGGCAAAAATTTGGAAACTTTCTCCGCACTCTTTCGCCCGTGCGTTGCTCGCTCTGCCTCCAGGGTCTCCGGATCATCCTCCTCGTCGCCAGCTGCCTCCAGTCGCTGGTCTCCGCCACCGTCAACGGAAATCATCCCCGCCGTTGCCGCCGTAGCGAGTTCATCGCCGAACTAGGGTATGGACTCAATCACTATGCTATCCCCGTCTGATTCCTAGCACATTGTGTTCGCCATGAATCTTGCCACGATTGAAACTATCCTATCTAGTCAAAACACTCCGTAGATTAGAGATGAATTGAAAATTTAGGGTTAGGTTTCCGCCGAAACCATCTCGGACCCACCGAGTTGTAGAACTCGGTACCACCGATTCGGCTCAGGCCATTGCACATGTGATTCTCGGTCTGACCGAGAATTGCAAATCGGTGTGACCGAGTTCAGGACTTTGTGAAACCCTAGCAGTCTCGGTGCCACCGAACTGTGACTCGGTCTGACCGAGTTCACTAGTTTAGGTTCCAAAAGCTGCTTCGGTATCATCGAGTTTACAAATCGGTTGATCCGGAATGCTTTCTGTGGAAAACTAAAACTAAGTTTTTGACTCATTCTTTTGCAAAAACCTCTGTATTTTGTGATGCTCATCTATATCTATTCACAGGGTCTGCAGTCAGTATTTGCAATATGTCTGATCAGAGTGACAGTCAGAACAAGTCAGAGAAGTAGGTTCAGGTGAGTGAGGGCACTAGTCCCTCTAGCAGCTATGATGATGGTAGCAGAAGCACACCCAGCAACTTGCCTAAGGCAGCCACCAGGGCCAGAAAGAAGAGAACCTTAGACTCTGAGGATGAAGACTATGTGGCTGTTGAGGATGAGGCCACTTCCAAGAAAAAGGTGCTCAAAAAGGAGTATGGCTCAGTTGCAACCACTAAGCCAGGAGTGCAAAAGAAGGCACCTGCAGGAAGGAGAAGGCAAGGACAGAGAAGGCTACCAAGATGCCAACAATGGAAGAGGCATCTCAGTACTTTTTGAAGAGCAAACAAGATCAGCTTGGCTACTTGATTGCATCCACTCTGAGGATTGAGAAGGGGCTGGCCACCTGTAACGCCCCAGATTCGATGCACCAGGTGTCTGCCAGTTATTCGCCATCATTGCCATGTCATTTGCTTGCGTGTTGCATTTTGCCATGTCATCATGTGCATCTCATTTTGCATACGTGTTCGTCTCATGCATCCGAGCATTTTCCCCGTTGTTCGTTTTGCAATCCGGCACTCCTAGCTATGTCATCCGGCGTCCCCCTTCTTGTCTCCTATTGTGAGCGGGTGTTAAACTTTCTCTGAATGGCCCAAGGTTTGCCAAGCGGCCTTGGTATAGCACCGGTAGACCGCCTGTCAAGTTTCGTGCCATTTGGAGGTCGTCTGGTACTCCAACGGTTAACCGGGTAACCGTAAAAGCCCTCGTTGTGTTGCAGCCCAACACCCCTTCAAAGTGGACCAAAACCCAGCAAACTCCCCTCCATGCTCTCGGTCGTTCGATCACGATCGTGTGGGCGAAAACCGTGCCTCATTTGGACTCTCCTAGCTCCCAGAAACTATATACATGCCTTCCCCCGTCCAAATCCGGGTCCAAACCCTAGTCTAATCCTCCCCGCCGCCACCGGACACGTCCGGCGCAGCGGACACGTCCGCCGTCGCCCCGGCCAATCCGCTCTCCACGTGGCGCTCGCGCCGTCGCCGCCGCCCGCCCGCGAGCCCACGACGGGCCCATGAGCCCGACTCCGCCAGCATGCTTCACAGAGATCCTCTGCCGCCATTGCCGTCTCCGGCCACCGGACCCGTCGGCGACTCCGCGCCGCCTCGCCCGGCACGTCGCCTCGTCGCCTGCCCCCAGCGCCGTCATCCAGCGCCCTCGCGCTCGCCGCCTGCCGTCGCTCGACCTGTTCGGCCCCATCGGCGCGGCGACCCGCCGCCGCCCGGCGCCCGCTCTAAGCTCGTCATCTCGCCGGCCGCCCTCCACCGCTAGCTCGCCGCCGGCCATCTCCG
Organism: Aegilops speltoides; assembly: GCA_021437245.1. NCBI lineage: Eukaryota > Viridiplantae > Streptophyta > Magnoliopsida > Poales > Poaceae > Aegilops > Aegilops speltoides. The sequence continues at coordinate 361,346,514 of CM038144.1, forward strand.
GTGCTGGATCCGGCCGGGGCCACCCCCAATCCGCCGTCCTCGGTCTCCTCTGGCCTCCCCGCGCCCTCTCCGGCCCTCTCCAGCCACCTCCACGTTCAACTCCGGCGAGGTCCGGGAAGATGGATGAGATCCACCCATCCCCGGATCCAAACGCCCTCGCCCCGCCCGGATTTCTCCGTCCCGGGTCTCCTCCATCCCGTTTTCCCCGAGGTGCAATTTCCACCAAGTCCCTGTTATTTTGACATTATGTTGCCTTGTTCATCGCATCATAACTTGCTGCATACTACTCCGTTTTGTGCGTGTAGTATGTCAAATTGTTCGCCTCGACGAGTACTTCATTTCATTCCATTGCTTCATGTTCATTTGAGTCCATCTGGATGCACTAATCATCATTGCAAGAGTGCTATATGATGTTAATCTGCTGGAACTGTTATAACTTGATAATTTGTCATTTTTGCCATGTTTGATGTGTGCATCTTATGAGCATGAGCTCTACATGAGTTTTGAACTATGATATGCCATCTTTACAGGGGTGCTATCCATGTATTTTTGTGAGTCTTGTAGTGAGTGCATCAAGCTTGTTAAGTAGGGTACTTGCTGTTGCTGTTTTGCTAGGCTGATTCTGTTATATTTTATTGCTATGTAAACCTGTTGCTACAAGTCATTCTATGCATAATCTGGAGATGTTCACTAAGGATGATTTATTATACATGTCAAGCCCTATCCATCAATGCCCCTGGTTGCATTTATAGCTTGCTGTAGCCTGTTGTTATCTTGCTCCAAATTTGCTAAATAATGTTGCTGTCAGCCTGTTAAAATTAAGTTCAATGTTGCCATGTTTGTTGTTAGGGATCCATGCACCCTATGAACTTGTACTTGCCATGCTTAGCTTCATAAACATGTATTCTTACTGTTGGTTGCCTTGTCATGCCATGTATTGCTCTGTGGTGAGTGGTTCAAGCTCACCAACATGCCTACTTATTGTTGTTCCTGCCATGGATGAATCTGTCATATAACTTGCCATGTTTACATGGGTGCCATCATATTTTCTGTGCCATTTTGGCTCATGGTCAGTAAGGGACTTTTGTTCTATGCAATTAGTAGATTCATGCCATGCCTTTGTTTGCCATGTTAAGTTCTTGTAACATGTTGTTTTATAGCTCTAAACATTGCAACCTGATGTTATTTCTGCGAAGTCTGAAACTGTTAATATATGCAATCTTGTCATGTGTTTTTGAGCATGTTCTAGTAGTTTCTGGAGATAGCTCAGTGTTCATGTTTTGTCATGTTTTACCTGTAATTCATGCCCATGCCTTTTGCTATTACGTTGAGATGCTGTAGCATGTTGTTTTGGTGCTTGCAATATGCCTAGTTGCTGTTTTGGACAGCTTGTCCTTTAAGCTTGTATAAAGTGTATGTGTTGAACCGTTGCTCCGTTTTGAGCGTGCTCTATATGAAACTTTCTTAGAATTGCATGTTGTTTCATATTATCATGTTGCATACTTGTTTTGAGGTGTTTGTTTGATGTTTGTATGCATTTTGCATCAATGCCATGCTTAACTTGATTTGCTCATATCTTCTAGGCCGTAGCTCCGAATTAAATGAACTCTATATGTAACTTGACTAGAATCTCGTGTAGATCATCTTGGTGCATATTAACTTGCTGTTTAACAACTTGAACATAATGTTTATTCAGATCTGGACCAACTTCGAAATTTACATATGAGGACTTATCGGAATTGTTATATGTTGTTCCCGGCCTCATTTAAACTTGCTTTGATGTGTTGCTTTGGTATGCATCATCTCTTGCCATGAGTAGCTCCATGTAGCTTTGTCATGCATCACGCTTGTTGTGCATCATGTCTTGTTTATGTGTGGTGTGTTTATTATGTTGTGTGCTTCTCGATAGTTCCCGTTTCATTGCGATCGTGAGGATTCGTTCGTCTCCGCTTGGTTCGTCTACGTGGCTTCATCTTCTTCTTGGACTCGTTCTTCTTCCTTGCGGGATTTCAGGCAAGATGACCGTCACCTTGGATCTCACTACTATCATTGCTATGCTAGTTGCTTCGTTCTATCACTATGCCGCGCTACCTATCTTTTGCTCTTCAAGCCTCCCCAAATTGCCATGAACCTCTAACCTTTTGCACCCATCCTAGCAAACCATTGCTTGGCTATGTTACCGCTTTGCTCAGCCCCTCTTATAGCGTTGTTAGTTGCAGGTGAAGGTTAAGATTACTCCATGGTGGACAAGATTTTGTTGGGATTTCACAATATCTCTTATTTAATTAATGCATCTATATTTTGGTAAAGGGTGGAAGGCTCGGCCTTATGCCTGGTGTTTTTTTCCACTCTTGCCGCCCTAGTTTCTGTCATACCGGTGTTATGTTCCTGGATTTTGCATTCCTAACGCGGTTGGGTGATTTACGGGACCCCCTTGACAGTTCGCTTTGAATAAAACTCCTCCAGCAAGGCCCAACCTTGGTTTTACCATTTGCATCACCACCACCTACATTTCCCTTGGGAGTAATTAACCCAAGGGTCATCTTTATTTTAGCCCCAGGCCGATTGCTTCTCTAAGTGTTGGTCCGAACCGAGTCCTGTGGGGCCCCCTCGGGCAACTCGAGGTCTGGTTTTACTCAGAACTGTCTCATCCGGTGTTGCCTCGAGAACGAGATATGTGTAGCTCCTATCGGTATTGTCGGCGATCGGGCGGTCTTCTTGGTCTTGTTTTACCATTGTCGAAATGTCTTGTAAACCGGGATTCCGAGATCGATCGAGTCTTCCGGAGAAGGAATATCCTTTGTTGATCGCGAGAGCTTATCATGGGCTGTTGGGACACCCCGCAGGTATAAACTTTCGAGAGCCGTGCCCGTGGTTATGTGGCGATGGGAATTTGTTAATGTCCGTTGTAGATAACTTGACACTAGATCCGAATTAAAATGCATCAATCAGCGTGTGCAGCCGTGATGGTCTCTTCTCGGCTGAGTCCGGGAAGTGAACACGGTTTTGGGTTATGCTTGACGTAAGTAGGAGTTCAGGATGACTTCTTGATCATTGCTAGTTGACGACCGTTCCTTTGCTTCTCTTCTCGCTCTTATTTGCGTATGTTAGCCACCATATATGCTTAGTCGCTGCTGCAACCTCACCACTTTACCCCTTCCTTTCCCATTAAGCTTTGCTAGTCTTGATACCCATGGTAATGGGATTGCTGAGTCCTCGTGGCTCATAGATTACTACAACAACAGTTGCAGGTACAGGTTGCGATGATCATGATGCGAGAGCGATGTTTGCTTATTTGGAGTTCTTCTTTTGCTTCTTCTTCGATCAGGGGATAGGTTCCAGGTCTGCAGCCTGGGCTAGCAGGGTGGATGTCGTTTGAGTTTCTGTTTGTGTTTCATCCGTAGTCGGATGGTGCTCTTATGTAAGATGATCTTGTATTCGTGTGGCATTGTATGCCTTATGTATGTATCCCCATCTATTATGTAATGTTGATGTAATGATATCCACCTTGCAAAAGCGTCTTCAAGATGCGCTTCTATCCTTGGTGGGACCTTCGAGTTCCTTTAGGATAGGGCCGCATCTTGGGCGTGACAAGTTGGTATCAGAGCCTCGACCGACCTTAGGAGCCCCCCTTGATTGATCGTGTAGTTTGGCCGTTGTTGAGTCTAGAAGAAAACTGTTTTCGGAGTCTAGTTATATCGGAGAGTAGGAATTCTTTTACTCCTCTTCCCCTTCAAATTTTCTTTAGGATCACGCAGTTGGTTTTTCGGTCGTTGGGTCTCAGCTCTTTTCATCCGGTGCATTTCTCGTCAAGTCGACTCGAGCCTCTTCATCATTGAGTTCAATCCTCAGTTGTTTTCTTTTCCCACCCGCCCACCCCTTTTTCTTCTTGGAACCGGAGTCCGTAATCGAGTATCCATCCTACTCATGCGAAGTCTTTGCTTTCTTTCCTCAATGATTTCAACCGGTGTTTTCTCTTCAAGATATTCGTCGGTTCCCCTTCCAAGTTGCCTTTGTTTTCCCGCCCTCCCACATTCTTCTTCCCGGAGCCTGAGTCTCTTTCGAGCATCAATTTTCATTCGTACGGAGTCTCTTCAGTCTTCCATCAATCATTTCAACCGGTGGATTCTCGTCTCGTTCATCATTCTTCATCCCTTTCTTTTCCGGTGGACTCAATTCAAATTTTTTTCTGGGTTGATCACACTCTTTTCCTTGGATCAGGTGTTCTCCTCGCTCGTTTGCCTCTCGCCATTCAATCATTCCGGAGTTCAAGACACCTCAGGAGATTCATCTGTGTTCCAATTAATTCGAGGTTGTCACCTCATTCAAATATTTCAATTGTTCCGGTGCTTCTTCTATCTGTTCAACATCCTTTTCCAACGGTGTTCTATTTTAGTGGTCCCATAACCCACAGGGTTTTTTCCAGGATCTTACCTAACTCATCTAATTATTCTGGAGCCATTCCTATTTCTTTTCAAAGTTTGACGTAAGTATGAATTTCATCTGTCAGATGCTTTCCCAAGATCGATTTCAAATCATTTTCATTGTTGACTCAACCTTTTCGGTTTTTCATTCTCCCAGAGTTTCTCAGTAATCTTGGTGGTGTTTCTCGTCATCATTTGAAGATTGAAGAAGAGTTTTTCCTCTAAATCTTGCCCGTTCTCTCGAAGTTTCGTGGTTCTAGCTTCATGTTATCCTCTCATAGTATTCCGTTTGTTAGATATTATTTCTTACCCATACGGAGTATGTCAGGAGTTGTTTTTCCATTTCTTTTCATCGGAGGCCATCATTCCAGTTATCGTTCTCTATTTATCCCGGTGCTTCGTTCAAGTGTTCTTTAATCAGCTCATGATCTCTTTGTTCTTTTGCATCTAAATCCCCTCTAGCATATTTGTTCTTCTAATTCTTCTTGGTGATTCTCTTTCATCAGTCATTTTTGAATTCTTACGGTGGTTTGCTCAAGATTCTTTTTCCTTGGTTATCATATTAATTCATTCGTTCTTTCCAATCCTACCGGTGGATCATGAAGACTTTCTCAAGTTTTGTGCTATACCCCTTAATCCTTTTCAAGAAGAATAAGTAATATGCAAAATCCATTGCTTGTCATCAATTTAATTTGATGAAGGATAAGCATACAATAAATCTTATTCTTATTTCCTCAAAGTGATTAACCCCTTCCATCGGAGTTTGTTCTTGGTGAATAAATTCTAGTTCCAAGTCTTTTCATCTTTTCTTTTCCGGAGTTCAAATTTCCTCGGCCATCTCGTCGAAACCTCCATCTAAATCATCGCAAGGCTCATCTTATTCTTTCATCCTTCATCCTATCTCATCATCTTTTGTCACCGGAGTTCTTCATGGTGGTTCTTCATGATTTAATTCATTCTTCAAGAGTTCATCAAGATTCTTGTTGGAGGAATTCAAGTATCTTTTCTTCTTGCATCTCAAAGTGCAATTAATTCTCTGTGTTCTTTTGAAGCGGAGTTTTGCATTTCTTTGTTCTTCTCAGCTATCCAATCATTTCCGCTTGTGGTCGGAGATCACCTCATAATTTTGAGATGTTATCCATAAGTCCACAACAAGCTTATTCTTTCGTTGTTGATTTTCTCAATAACTCCGTTTAAACCTTCCTTCTAAAGATGCTTTCAATTTCATATGTGGCACAAGTTGTCATTTTCTTCTCCGTTCTTTTCATTCAATTCTTTTAATTCTTTCCGGAGGTTTTGTGTCATGAGTTCATCAAGTATCATTCCATCCTCTCAAGCTCGTGTTCTATTCCTCCATGTTTCAGCCGGAGTGCTGCATAAATCCTTCCAGTCTTATTCGTTTCTTATCTCGTTCTAACAGGAGTGGTTTCATAGTCTCTCTGATTCCGTGATCTTTTGATTCTCGTCATTCTCGTCGTTCCTCTCTTCTTATCGTGTGCTCGTGATTCTTTGTTTCCTCTCTTGAGTTCTTGTTTCACCTCATCCCTTTTTCCCTTCCGTCTCGGTCCTAAGATGTCGGGACGAGATCTCTTGTTAGTGGAGGAGTGTTGTAACGCCCCGGATTCGATGCGCTAGGTGTCTGCCAGTTATTCGCCGTCATTGCCATGTCATTTTCTTACGTGTTGCATTTTGCCATGTCATCATGTGCACCTCATTTTGCATACGTGTTCGTCTCATGCATCCGAGCATTTTCCCCGTTGTCCGTTTTGCAATCCGACACTCCTATGTCATACGACGTCCCCCTTCTTGTCTCCTATTGTCAGCGGGTGTTAAACTTTCTTGGAATGGCCCGAGGTTTGCCAAGCGGCCTTGGTATACCAGTAGACCGCCTGTCAAGTTTCGTGCCATTTGGAGGTCGTCTGGTACTCCAACGGTTAACCGGGTAACCGTAAAAGCCCTCGTTGTGTTGCAGCCCAACACCCCTTCAAAGTGGCCCAAAACCCAGCAAACTCCCCTCCATGCTCTCGGTCGTTCGATCACGATTGTGTGGGCGAAAACCGTGCCTCATTTGGACTCTCCTAGCTCCCAGAAACTATATATATGCCTTCCCCCGTCCAAATCCGGGTCCAAACCCTAGTCTAATCCTCCCCGCCGCCACCGGACACGTCCGGCCGTAGCCGGACACGTCCGCCCGTCGCCCCCGGCCAATCCTGCCTCGCCACGTGGCGCTCCGCCGCCGTCCGCCGCTGCCGGCCCATGAGCCCACGGCGGGCCTGCGGCGCCGCCTCCGCCGCGCCCAAGCCGCTTGACCACCGGACCCGTCGGCGCCTCCATCTTCGCCTCGGGACGGCGTGCTCCGCCGCCGCCTCGCCACCGGCGTCGCCGCGTCGCCCGGCCGCCCGCGCCGCCGCTGCCGCCGCTCGCTTCGCCGCTGCGCTGCCGCCATGCCGCCTGGCCGTTTTGCTCTGGCCGGGCAAGACGCGACCCTCCGCCGCCCGGCGCCGCTTCGAGCTAGCCATCTCGCCGCCGCCCTCTGCCGCTTAGCTTCGCCGCCGTCCATCTCGGTGCGGATCCGCCGGGCCACCCGAATCCGTCGTCCTCGGTCTCCTCCGGCCTCCCCGCGCCCTCTCCGGCCCTCTCCGGCCACCTCCGCGTTCAACTCCGGCGAGGTCCGGGAAGATGGATGAGATCCACCCATCCCCGGATCCAAACGCCCTCGCCCCGCCCAGATCTCTCCGTCCCGGGTCTCCTCCATCCCGTTTTCCCCGAGGTGCAATTTCCACCAAGTCCCTGTTATTTTGACATTATGTTGCCTTGTTCATCACATCATAACTTGCTGCATACTACTCCGTTTTGTGTGTGTAGTATGTCAAATTGTTTGCCTCGACGAGTACTTCATTTCATTCCATTGCATCTTGTTCATTTGAGTCCATCTGGATGCACTAATCATCATTGCAAGAGTGCTATATGATGTTAATCTGCCGGAACTGTTATAACTTGATGATTTGTCATTTTTGCCATGTTTGATGTGTGCATCTTGTGAGCATGAGCTCTACATGAGTTTTGAACTATGATATGCCATCTTTATAGGGGTGATATCCATGTATTTTTGTGAATCTTGTAGTGAGTGCATCAAGCTTGTTAAGTAGGGTACTTGCTGTTGCTGTTTTGCTAGGCTGATTCTGTTATATTTTGTTGCTATGTAAACCTGATGCTACAAGTCATTCTATGCATAATCTGGAGATGTTCACTAAGGATGATTAATTATACATGTCAAGCCCTATCCATGCATGCCCCTGGTTTCATTTATAGCTTGCTGTAGCTTGTTGTTATCTTGCTCCAAATATGCTAAATAATGTTGCTGTCAGCCTGTTAAAATTAAGTTCAATGTTGCCATGTTTGTTGTTAGGGATCCATGCACCCTATGAACTCGTACTTGCCATGCTTAGCTTCATAAACATGTATTCTTACTGTTGGTTGCCTTGTCAAGCCATGTATTGCTCTGTGGTGAGTGGTTCAAGCTCACCAACATGCCTACTTATTGTTGTTCCTGCCATGGATGAATCTGTCATATAACTTGCCATGTTTACATGGGTGCCATCATATTTTCTGTGCCATTTTGGCTCATGGTCAGTAAGGGACTTTTGTTCTATGCAATTAGTAGATTCATGCCATGCCTTTGTTTGCCATGTTAAGTTCCTGTAACATGTTGTTTGATAGCTCTAAACATTGCAACCTGATGTTATTTCTGCAAAGTCTGAAACTGTTAATATATGCAATCTTGCCATGTGTTTTTGAGCATGTTCTAGTAGTTTCTGGAGATAGCTCAGTGTTCATGTTTTGTCATGTTTTACCTGTAATTCATGCCCATGCCTTTTGTTATTACGTTGAGATGCTGTAGCATGTTGTTTTGGTGCTTGCAATATGCCTAGTTGCTGTTTTGGACAGCTTGTCCTTTAAGCTTGTATAAAGTGTATGTGTTGAACCGTTGCTCCGTTTTGAGCGTGCTCTATATGAAACTTGCTTAGAATTGCATGTTGTTTCATATTATCATGTTGCATCCTTGTTTTGAGGTGTTTGTTTGATGTTTGTATGCATTTTGCATCAATGCCATGCTTAATTTGATTTGCTCATATCTTCTAGGCCGTAGCTCCGAATTAAATGAACTTTATATGTAACTTGACTAGAATCTCGTGTAGATCATCTTGGTGCATCTTAACTTGATGTTTAACAACTTGAACATAATGTTTATTCAGATCTGGACCAACTTTAAAATTTACATATCAGGACTTACCGGAATTGTTATATGTTGTTCCCGGCCTCATTTAAACTTGCTTTGATGTGTTGCTTTGGTATGCATCATATCTTGCCATGAGTAGCTCCATGTAGCTTTGTCATGCATCATGTCTTGTTTATGTGTGCTGTGTTTACTATGTTGTGTGCTTCTCGATAGTTCCCGTTTCATTGCGATCGTGAGGATTCGTTCGTCTCCGCTTGGTTCGTCTACGTGGCTTCATCTTCTTCTTGGACTCGTTCTTCTTCCTTGCGGGATTTCAGGCAAGATGACCGTCACCTTGGATGTCACTACTATCATTGCTATGCTAGTTGCTTCGTTCTATCGCTATGCTGTGCTACCTATCTTTTGCTCTTCAAGCCTCCCCGAATTGCCATGAACCTCTAACCTTTTGCACCCTTCCTAGAAAACCATTGCTTGGCTATGTTACCGCTTTGCTCAGCCCCTCTTATAGCATTGTTAGTTGCAGGTGAAGTTGAAGATTACTCCATGGTGGACAGGATTTTGTTGGGATATCACAATATCTCTTATTTAATTAATGCATCTATATATTTGGTAAAGGGTGGAAGGCTCGGCCTTATGCCTGGTGTTTTGTTCCACTCTTGCCGCCCTAGTTTCCGCCATACCGGTGTTATGTTCCCGGATTTTATGCGTTCCTAACGCTGTTGGGTGATTTATGTGACCCCTTGACATTTCGCTTTGAATAAAACTCCTCCAAAGAAGGCCCAACCTTGGTTTTACCATTTGCCTCACCACCACCTACCTTTCCTTGGGAGTAATTAACCCAAGGGTCATCTTTATTTTAGCCCCCCGGGCGGTGCTTCTCAAGTGTTGGTCCGAACCGAGCCGCCATAGGAATCCCTCGAGGCAACTCGAGGTCTGGTTTTACTCAGAGCTTTGCCCTCATCCGGTGTTGGCTCGAGAACAAGATATGTGTAGCTCCTATCGAGATTGTCGGCGATCGGGCGGTCTTGCTGGTCTTGTTTTACCATTGTCGAAATGTCTTGTAAACCGATTCCGAGACTGATCGGGTCTTCCGGAGAAGGAATATCCTTCGCTGATCGAGAGCTTATCATGGGCTAAGTTGGGACACCCCTGCAGGGTATAAACTTTCGAGAGCCGTGCCCGTGGTTATGTGGCAGATGGGAATTTGTTAATGTCTGGTTGTAGATAACTTGACACCAGATCCGAATTAAAATGCATTAACCGCGTGTGTAGCCGTGATGGTCTCTTCTCGGCGGAGTCCGGGAAGTGAACACGGTTTTGGGTTATGCTTGACGTAAGTAGGAGTTCAGGATCATTTCTTGATCATTGCTAGTTGACGACCGTTCCTTTGCTTCTCTTCTCGCTCTTATTTGCGTATGTTAGCCACCATATATGCTTAGTCGCTGCTGCAACCTCACCACTTTACCCATTCCTTTCCCATTAAGCTTTGCTAGTCTTGATACCCATGGTAATGGGATTGCTGAGTCCTCGTGTCTCACAGATTACTACAACAACAGTTGCAGGTACAGGTTGCGATGATCATGACGTGAGAGTGATGTTTGCTTATTTGGAGTTCTTCTTCTGCTTCTTCTTCGATCAGGGGATAGGTTCCAAGTCGGCAGCCTGGGCTAGCAGGGTGGATGTCGTTTGAGTTTCTGTTTGTGTTTCATCCGTAGTCGGATGGTGCTCTTATGTAAGATGATCTTGTATTCGTGTGGCATTGTATGCCTTATGTATGTATCCCATCTATTATGTAATGTTGATGTAATGATATCCACCTTGCAAAAGCGTCTTCAAGATGCGCTTCTATCCTTGGTGGGACCTTCGAGTTCCTTTAGGATAGGGCCGCATCTTGGGCGTGACAAGTTGGTATCAGAGCCTCGACCGACCTTAGGAGCCCCCCTTGATTGATCGTGTAGTTTGGCCGTTGTTGAGTCTAGAAGAAAACTGTTTTCGGAGTCTAGTTATATTGGAGAGTAGGAATTCTTTTACTCCTCTTCTTCTTCAAATTTTCTTTAGGATCAAGCAGTTGGTTTTTCGGTCGTTGGGTCTCAGCTCTTTTCATCCGGTGCATTTCTCGTCAAGTCGACTTGAGCCTCTTCATCATTGAGTTCAATCCTCAGTTGTTTTCTTTTCCCACTCGCCCACCCCTTTTTCTTCTTGGAACCGGAGTCCGTAATCGAGTATCCATCCTACTCGTGCGAAGTCTTTGCTTTCTTCCCTCAATGATTTCAACCGGTGTTTTCTCTTCAAGATATTCGTCGGTTCCCCTTCCAAGTTGCCTTTGTTTTCCCGCCCTCCCACCCTCTTCTTCCCGGAGCCCGAGTCTCTTTCGAGCATCAATTTTCATTCGTACGGAGTCTCTTCAGTCTTCCCTCAATCATTTCAACTGGTGGATTCTCGTCTCATTGGTCATTCTTCATCCCTTTCTTTTCCGGTGGACTCAATTCAAGTTTTTTTTCCGGGTTGATCACACTCCTTTCCTTGGATCAAGTGTTCTCCTCGCTCGTTTTCCTCTCGCCATTCAATCATTCCGGAGTTCAAGACACCTCAGGAGATTCATCTGTGTTCCAATTAATTCGAGGTTGTCACCTCATTCAAATATTTCAATTGTTCCGGTGCTTCTTCTATCTGTTCAACATCCTTTTCCAACGGCAGTCCAAAGCAAATCTTAAACTATGCACAAATTTAGGGGGAGCTCTTGCTTATCACATACTTCTCAAAGCGACAATGTTTTTCACTCTTATTATCATTTGTCGAAGCTTTGATCTATATGTTGTCATCAATTACCAAAAAGGGGGAGATTGAAAGTGCAACTATCCCTAGGTGGTTTTGGTAATTCCTAACAACATATAGCTCATTGAGCTAACATCATTCCAAGATGAATATTTTAGGAAAAGCTCAATGAATGGCATGGCATGGATGAGAAAAGTGGACCCCTCAAAATGCTAAGGATAAAAGGATTGGCTCAAGCTCAAAAGCTCAAGTCTCTACATTTTATATTTCAGTGATCCAAGATCACATTGAGTCTATAGGAAAAACCAACACTATCAGGAAGGGATGAGGTGTTGCTTAATGAGGTTCTTGCTCAAGTGCTTAGTGATATGCTCCAAAACCCTCAACTACTTTCTCACATCCACATATGACCTAAACCAAAAGTCAAACTCGGCCCTACCGATTCTTTCTATCCGGCGCCACCGAGTTCAGATGTCATAGCCGCTGCCACAAACCCTAGGCAAATCGGTCTCACCGATAGGGATCTCGGTCTCACCAAGATTGGATTGTAATCTCTCTGTTGCCCTTCGTAACGTTTCGGTACCTCCGAGATGAGCAATCCGTCCCACCGAGATTGCAATGTAAACTCCCTGTTTCCTTTTCGTAACATTTCGGTCCCACCGAAATGAGTGAACCGGTCCCACCGAGTTTACCTGACCAACTCTCTGGTTAGCTTATTACCAAAATTGGTCCCACCGAGTTTTGTAATCAGTCTCACTGAGATTACGTTATGCCCTAACCCTAATCATATCGGTCTTACCGAGTTGCATGTCGGTCCCACCGAAAATCCTAACGGTCACTAGATTTGCTAAATTGGTCTGACCGAGTTTATCAATTCGGCCCCACCGAGTTTGGCAAGTTGTGTGTAACGGTTAGATTTTGCGTGGAGGCTATATATAGCCCTCCACCTCCTCTTCATTCATGGAGAGAGCCATCAGAACAAACCTACACTTCCAACTTGCTGTTTCTGAGAGAGAACCACCTACTCATGTGTTGAGGCCAAGATATTCCATTCCTACCATATGAATCTTGATCTCTAGCCTTCCCCAAGTTGCTTTCCACTCAAATCTTCTCCACCAAATCCAAATCCTGTGAGAGAGAGTTGAGTGTTGGGGAGACTATCATTTGAAGCACAAGAGCAAGGAGTTCAGCATCAACATACCATTTGTTACTTCTTGGAGAGTGGTGTCTCCTAGATTGGCTATGTGTCACTTGGGAGCCTCCGACAAGATTGTGGAGTTGAACTAAGGAGTTTGTAAGGGCAAGGAGATCGCCTACTTCGTGAAGATGTACCGCTAGTGAGGCAAGTCCTTCGTGGGTGACGACCATGGTGGGATAGACAAGGTTGCTTCTTCGTGGACCCTTCGTGGGTGGAGCCCTCCGTGGACTCGCACAACCATTACCCTTCGTGGGTTGAAGTCTCCGTCAACGTGGATGTACGATAGCACCACCTATCGGAACCACGACAAAAACATCCGTGTCTCCAATTGCGTTTGAATTCTCCAAACCCTTCCCTTTACATTCTTGCAAGTTGCATGCTTTACTTTCCGCTGCTCATATACTCTTTGCATGCTTGCTTGAATTGTGTTAAGATTGCTTGACTTGTGCTAAGATAGCTAAAATCTGCCAAAGACTAAAATTGGGAAAAGGATAAGTTTTTATTTGGTCAGGTAGTCTAATCACCCCCCCTCTAGACATACTTTCGATCCTACACCTTCCCGCTCATATTTGGGAAGAGGACCAAGGCCACTATAAATAGGACTAGCCACCACCATAGGAAGGGGGCGAAAGGACAAGACGTGATCAGAACAAGTAGAGCTAGCATACACCACACCAGCTCAAGAACACCTCACCTCCTGAGGCTTGTTCATCCACTGTACCAGTTCATCCACAACCCTTCAAGGCAATCAACCACACAACACTGGATTCGGGTATTACACCACAACGGTGTCCCAAACCAGTATAATTCTCTGTGACTTTGTGTCTCTTTGAGCTTGACGCGTTAGGCTTAGGAGGATCGCAAGTAGGCAGACTGGGCAGGTTGAGGTCTCCGCACGCACCCCAGAGTTCGAACCTCTCAAGGGTTTGCAGATCCCTAAATCCGACAGTGTTAGACCGCTGCATAGAGGGGGAGAGAGTTGGTGGTGACAGCGAGGAAGTTGTTTGTGTAGATTGTCGTTGCGATGATGGCACCGGCGGTGTTCCGGCGCCACCGGGAGAGAGGGGGAGAGAGCCCCCTTCTTCTTCCTTGACCTTCCCCCTAGATGGGAGAAGGGTTTCCCCTCTGGTCCTTGGCTTCCATGGCGGAGGAGGGGAAAGAGCCCCTCCGAGATTGGATCTCTCTCTTTGTTTCCTTCTATTTCTGTGGTCCTAGATTCAGGCCTTTCACCGTTTCTTGTAACTCCGATTGGTCTGAAATTTTAACACGATTTTTATCCGAATATTAGATTTCTTGCGGCGAAAGAAGGGCACCAACCGCCTTACAGTGTGGCCACAAGGGCCTAGAGCGCTCCCTACCACCTAGGGGGCGCGCTCCATCCTTGTGGTCCCCTCGGGCATCGTCTCGCATCGATTCCACTTCCCAAAATTCACATATATTCCCAAAAATCTCCGTAAGTTTTTATCCCGTTTGGACTCCGTTTGATATGGATTTTCTGTGAAACAAAAAACATGCAACAAACAAGAACTAGCACTGGCATTGGATCAATATGTTAGTCCAAGAAAATCATATAAATTGTTGCCAAAAGTATGTACAAGTTGTAGAGTATTGGCATGGAATAATCAAAAATTATAGATACGACGGAGACGTATCACTCCTCAATGTCAGAATTGTCATTAGGATCATATTCTGAACAAGAATCTGCATGTGGGTGTCGGCGTTTTGGGAACGGGGGTCCCCACACTTGCCTGCCTGCGGCCTGCGGCGTGGCTCAAGCAGAGGCCCAGTACGTCCCATCTACATCAACCCAAGCTCAAGACCCTCGCGAGGAGCCAAGCCTCGCGGGGTAGACAACGCAAGGCTTCCTCAGGGACGGCCTCACCAGGAAGGCTCGCGAGGAGGCGGAGAGATCAAGGCAGGGGTACCTCGCGAGGTGCTCATGATGCAAGCCATGACGATATAGACCAGGCGGGTGACAGGCGGGCGCCATCCTACGTAGTGTCCCCGTTTCCTTTTTGGTGCAAAGGGGGCAGGCGCAGGCACGGACTACCGAGGCATCAAGCAAAGGTTACCATTTTGGTGCAACGAGACCAAGACCAGCAGAGCGGCAGGACGGAGGTCACTATGGAGCCCAAGACGGCGTCATCGCCAGTGCCTTTGGCAGTCGAAGGCCAACTTTAGTCAGGTTAACTTGTACTAGATGTTCCCCTTCAAAATGGACGTTGTTGGCTCCCTTCCTACTCAATATTTGGGAAGAGGACCAGGGCCTCTATATATAGAGATAGCCACCACCACAGTAGACGATCGATTCCTTCCCAAGCAGAACACCGCACCAGCTCAAGAACACCTCTCGCGAGGCTGTTCTTCCTCTGTACTGTTCATCATCAGCCCCTGAGGCAATCCACCACACCACAAACTAGAATAGGGTATTACACCGAAACGGTGGTCCGAACTAGTATAAACCTTGTGTCCCTTGTTTTCATCGTGTAGCTTAGATTCACGGCGAGGCGTTGGGACATGGATCGGTAGGGGGAAGATCTTCGCGTGCACCCCAGAGTTTGAACCTTAAGGGTTTTGCCAGAACCCGATATCCGACATTTGGTGCGTCAGCTAGGGGTGCGTTGGAGCTCTCCCTTCCGTCGACCCGCTCTCCATCAACACCGCACTTTGCTCTCATGGCGGACAACGCGCCGCCCACTCCGGCTACTAACGCCGGCACTGGGGCCAGGGGGCTCCGAGCCTTGGCCCCCACCTTGCGATAGGTGCAGTGGCCGAACAAGTTCAAGCCGGAGATGCCGCCGTGCTACGACGGCGCGGCGGATCTGCTAGCTTTCCTGCTGGCATATGAGGAGGCCGTCCTCAAGGCCAGGGGCGACGATAGGGTCACGGCTAACTGGTTTCCCATGGCCCTCACTGGCGTTCCGCGCATGTGGCTGCTCCACCTGCCGACGACTTCTGTGGCCTCCTGGGAGGAGCTGCGCGACCTCTTCCTCGCCCATTACGTTGCGCCGGCGCCCCCGGTCATCGCAGCCCTCCTGGGCGGCTCGCAGGCGCCACCCTCGAGCCACCACGTCAAGCCATTCGTCTGCCAGATCGACACCACCCTCACACGCCAGGGAGCCCCTCCGGGTTGGGTGGCACCCAAGGCCGACTTGACCTTTAGCTTGGACGATCACCCCGCCAACACCGCCTGCTCTGGCGTGCTCCCGATGCTGTGCACGCCCACCATCTGCTAGGTGGCCGTCACCAGGACCCTCATCGACGGCGGTGCCGGCCTCAACGTGCTCTCGGTGGAGGCCTTCAGCCTCCTCCATATGCCCCTAGAATGACTCCAACCCAGCAAGCCCTTCTCGGGCGTCGGAGGCAGTCCCACCGGCTCCCTGGGGCAGATCCGCCTTCCGGTGACCTTTGGCACCCACGACAACTTCCGCACGGAGCTAGTCGACTTTGGCATCGCCCACATCGGCCTCCCGTACAACACCATCCTCGGCTACCCTGCCTTGGCCCAGTTCATGGCGGCGACTCACCCGGCCTACAACCTCATGAAGATGCCCGGGAGCAGCGGCATCCTCACCATAGCTGGAGATACGAAAGATGCTCTGCAGGCGCTCAAGCTCGCCTTCAAGACAGCCGCAGTGGCGCAGCCCATCAGCGCCAACACCCCCAAGGCCAAGAGGGCCGCGCTAACCAAGAAGAAGCAGCTGTTCACCCAGGACAAGACGGAGACTAAGCAGGCACCAGTCGATGAGGACGGATCCTCTGGCGCCACCTTCACCATAGGTGCCAATCTCGACCCCGACCAGGAGGAGGCTCTGGTGAAATTCCTGTGCGTGAACAAGGAGGTGTTCGCGTGGGAGCCCAAGCAGCTAGCAAGGGTCCCAAGGCAAGTGATCGAGCATCACCTAAATGTGTGCCCTAATGTGCGCCCCGTGAAGCAGAAAGCAAGGCGGCAGTCCACCGAGAAGAAGGCCTTCATCGTCCAAGAAACCCACAAGCTGGAGGCTGCAGGTGTCATTCGCGAGGTTTGCTACCCTGAATGGGTAGCAAACCCTGTTGTTGTGCCGAAGAAGGGAGCAAAGGAGTGCATGTGCGTCGACTTCACCAACCTCAACAAGGCCTTCCCTCAAGATCCGTTCCCGCTCCCCCGCATCGACCAAATCATCGACTTCACCGCTGAGTGCGATCTTTTGTGCTTCTTGGATGCCTTCTCGGGCTATCACCAAATCAAGATGGCGATAGAAGACGTGGAGAAGACGGCCTTCCTGACCCCGTGCGGGGTGTACTGCTAGACCTGCATGCCGTTTGGGTTGCGCAACGCGGGCGCAACCTCTCAGCGACTGATGCATATCGCCTTGGGCCAGCAGCTCGAGAGAAACGCCGAGGCTTACATCGACGACATTCTGGTGAAGTCTCGGGAGGCAAAGACCCTGATACAGGACCTGGAAGAAACCTTCGCGAGCCTTCGTGAAGTGGACCTGCGGCTCAACGCGGATAAGTGCGTGTTTGGTGTTCCCTCTAGCAAGCTTCTAGGCTTCCTCGTGTCCCATAGAGGGATCGAGGCCAACCCAGAGAAGGTCAAGGCAATCGAAGACATGAGCCCGCCGCAAACCCTCAGGGAAATGTAGAAGCTCGCCGGGCGCGTAACTGCGTTAGGGGGCTTCATCTCCAAGCTGGGGGAACGTGCCCTGCCTTCTTCAAGATGATGAAGAAGATGGGCCCGTTCGAATGGACATAAGAGGCTGACGAAGCATTCCAAGATCTCAAGAAGTACCTGACCAGCCCTCCGACGATGGTGGCCCCACGCCCTCAGGAGCCCCTGGTGCTCTACCTCGCCGCCACACCCTACTTCGCCAGCACAGCTTTGGTGGCGGTTCGGGAGGAGCGTTGAGTCAAGGCCGTATCGGAGGCAACCCCGACCGCGGCAGCTCCAAGCTAGGAATGCCTCGCAAGCGCCACGACCTCAGCAGATGAGGACCAGCCTCGGCAGGAAGACGCCCCCAGGGCTGGGGGGACCCCGCCAAGTAGTCAGGAGCCGGGGGCTCCATCGTCTCAGGAGGCGCTCAACTCTCCGGAGGGTGCGGGCTCCGTTGACGCGCCCACCCTCGTCGAGCATCCTGTGTATTTCGTCAACACGGTGCTGCGGGATGCAAGGGCACGGTATCCCGTGCCCCAGAAGCTCTTGCTCGCGCTATTGGTGGCCTCGCGGAAGCTGCGGCACTACTTCCAAGGTCACCCCATCAAGGTCGCCTCAACCTACCCACTTGAGAGGGTGCTCAGGAGTCCCAACTCCACTGGAAGGGTCGCTGAATGGAACATCGAGCTGCAAGCGTTTCAGTTGGAATTCAGCACGACCAGAGTCGTCAAGGGAGCCGCACTTGCAGATTTTGTGGCGGAGTGGACAGAGGCGCCATGGCTCAAGGTAGGCGAAGATCGGTCGCTTTCCCCAGGAAGCGAGGCACCAGACGGCTGGGTTATGCACTTCAATGGAGCATTCTCGCGGCATGGCGCGGGGGCTGGCGCAGTGCTTATATCCCCCACTCAGGACAAGCTTTATTACGATGTGTAGCTCTGTTTCCAGCAGGGCGAGAAGGTTTCCAACAATATAGCAGAATACGA
Source organism: Aegilops speltoides (assembly GCA_021437245.1). NCBI lineage: Eukaryota > Viridiplantae > Streptophyta > Magnoliopsida > Poales > Poaceae > Aegilops > Aegilops speltoides. The sequence continues at coordinate 361,364,767 of CM038144.1, forward strand.
AGGCCTTATAGCAGGCTTAAAGGCCGCAGCCGCACTGGGGGTGAAGCGCCTCATCATCAAGGGTGACTCACAGCTCCTCGTCAACTTCTCCAACAAAGTGTACGAGCCCAAGGACGAGCACATGGAGGCATATCCTGCAGAGGTGCGCAAGATGGAAAAGCAGTTTTTGGGGCCGGAGCTGCAGCATGTGCCCCGCGGTACCAACCCGGAGGCTGAGGACATCGCCAAGAGGGCATCAAGGCGGCTGCCTCAGAGCCTCAAGGCGTTGAGAACGGCTCTTCAAGCCCTCAGCAGCACCGTCACTATCAAGCACAGCGCAACCTCGAGAGGAACTCCCTCAACCGCCTGCCTCAGGAGCTCCGGCCCGTGGCCCGACCTCAGGAGCACGCTTGCTCCTGGCGCTAGAGCCTCAGGAGGGATGCTGGATGCCGAAGCTCAAGGATTACATGATGCAAGGGACTCTGCCAGAGAAAGAAGAGGACGCAGAACGCGTGGCCTGGCAGGCCACGGCTTACTGCATCTAGGATGGAAAGCTTTACCGGAAGCAGCCAAATGATGTTTCCCTACGTTGCATCTCCAGGAAACAGGGGAAGGAATTGCTGGCAGACATTCACGGCGGAGACTTTGGACACCACTCGTCATCACGGACCCTCGTCGGCAAGGCGTTCGGCAGTGGGTTTTATTGGACTACAGCACTCAATGATGCGATTGAGCTAGTGAAGGCTTGTGAAGCCAATTCCATGCCAAGTAAATCCATCAGCCAGCTCAGGGCCTGTAGACCATCCCATTCTCGTGGCCATTCGCAGTCTGGGGGCTAGATATCTTGGTCCCGTTTCCTCGGGCGCCAGGGGGCTATCGCTACCTCTACGTCGCCATTGACAAGTTCACCAAGTGGGCAGAGGTGGAAGCTGTCCGCACCATCCCTGCTGGCTCTGCAGTCAAGCTCATCAAGGGCCTCGTGAGCCGATTCGGAGTGCCTAATCGCATCATCACCGACAACGGTTCGCAGTTCACCAGCAATCTCTTCAAAACATATTGTGCTAACCTTGGAATGCAGATATGCAATGCTTCGGTGGCACACCGTTTGAGCAACGGCCAGGCTGAACGCGCCAACGCAGAGGTCTGGAAGGGCCTCAAACCTAAAACCTTCAAGAAGAAGTTGGAGGCCTACGGCAGGGGCTGGTACGACGAGCTCCAGTCCGTGCTATGGTCCATCCGCACTACCACCACCAAGTCGACCGGTGAGACCCCGTTCTTCCTCGTCTACAGAGCAGAGGCGGTCCTCCCTCATGAGGTCAGGCGTCGCTCCACGCAGGTCCTGGCGTTTGATGAAGCGCAGCAGGATGCCATACGGGGGATGGACCTTGTGCTGGGGGAGGAACACCGTCGGGAGGCTGCGCTACGAGCAAAGAAGATACCAGAAAGCGCCAAGGGCGTACCACCGCCGCAACATCCGCCTGTGACTCTCGAGGTAGGTGACCTCGTGCTCGTGTGTGCTCTCCGTGGAAGGGCTGCACAAGGTCTCGCCCATGTGGGAGGGCCCGCTCAAGGTTGTTCATGTTTCCAGACTGGCGCCGCAGGCTCGGAGACCTGTGAAGGGGTGCCCATCCCAACACGTGGAACATTCAGCACCTCCAAGGTTCTACCCTTGAAGTAAGGCCCAAAGCATGTAAAGAATGCCGGTGCTCAGGAAGTAAGGCCCAAGGCTCAGAAGAAGGCCCGGTGCCGTGAAGCCGCCACCCCAAGAAAGGCCTGTGCATGTAAAGAAGGCCCGTGCTCGTGAAGCCTGGCTGCCCCAAGAAAGGCTGGTGCTGTGAAGAAGGCCCAGCGCTGTGAAGCTCTCGCCGCCGTGACACTCTGCACATAATAATGAGTTGGGGCTGTACACGCCCGAGTCTCCTGAGTGCCACCCTTGGGCCTCGGGGCTCCGCCCACGCCCTGCTGGCAGCACTTAGCCCTGCTGGTGAGAAGACATCGAAGACTAGACTAGGTGTCGGACGCGGCTTTTCATTTGCTTTCCGCAGTTGGCTTGTTCTCCCTCATTTGAACTTTTATTGGAGTTGCTTCTAGTGTTGTTTACCGTCCCCTGCCCTTGTTCTGTGTCTCTGGCTGCTCGGCCCGTTCTCCTTCTCGCTAGCCTCACGAGGGGGCCACGCGGGCGCCCTCATGAGCCCCTTTTCTCTCGATTTCGTGAGGCTCCCTCACTCGAGTTCGCAGCGGGAGAAACTCTCCCAGTCCATGCCCACCGGGCATTGCGATGCGAAACTCTGGACCTAGGCTGGTCACCCACGCAACAAAGGTTTGAAAGCTATTCTCCCGACTGATTTTGCAGACCTTAAGACGCCCGGCGAGGCCTCAGGCAAGTACCTCGTGAGGCGGAAACCGTAGTAAACCCCCTAAGCTAAGTTGTTCCTACGTGCAACTACATAGCTGCAACACGACAACACAGCATGGGAATAATAGAAGTAGCATAATAATTAAGGGCAATAGTCCAGCACGCCCCCATGGGGCTCCATACTTCTCTCTCTCTTTCAATGCAGGAAAAGGAGGTAAACAAAATAAACGCGGCGTGCCCGGCGATGGCTCGTGAGGGGGGATTCACACCGCCCTCCCGAGCTCAATCAGACTCCTCCTCGCGCTTCACCGAGGCACGACGTCGGGATGACCCACTACCACCCTCGGAGCGGGCGCAGCGGCGCGGTGGTTGATCGCGGCCACCGCTGGAGGAGCTGTCACTAAGGGGGAGCCACTGAAGCTTGGCGAGCTGCGGGCGCCGCCGGCAGCGGGCTCGCCTTCGTCCTCGTTGCGGCCGTCGCCAAGTCCCAGCACCTGGTCACCGTCATCCTATCTTCACCAAACACCCTCATGTAGAGGGTCGTCGCTGTCAAACTTGAAGTGCGTGGTGCACCGCGCCCCCAGCCACAAGACGCAAACGTCTGCCAGCCACGGGCCAAGGACACGTTCCCGGCGATGGAGATCTCCACCAAGACCCAGGAAGCCCTGCTATAGTAGCCGTCCGCCTGGAGCCAGAGGCCGCCAGGAGCGCCAGCCGGGAGTTCGCCGGCGAAGAAGTGGGGAAGCTGGAGCCAGTTGCCAACCGGATCTGCCGACCACATGACAAACTCCAGCAATACCTCTGTCGAGTGGAAGCGCGGCTTGGGAGGCCGCGCGGCCACAACGCGCCTTCCCTCACCCCTCGGGCGGCCGTCACCGCGCGAAGGGCCACCGCCGCGACCACGAGGCGCCACCACAGGAGTCACGGGGGTGCTTAAGGGGGTAACCTCGGCCGCGCTTGGGCGGAGGGGAGCCAGGCCCTTCCTGGCGAGCTTTCCCCTTCTCTGCAGCCAAGAACCTCTTCATCGGCACCATGGGACACGACAGGCGACTGGAGTAAGGAGGAAGAAGAAGCAGGCGGGGGAAGGCAGATGTGCAGTGGGGGCCTGCGCCCTCCCACATTTATAACCCAAGAGAGGCCAACCATCACCCTCCACGATCTCAAGTAATCATGACTCATTTTGCATGCAGCAGGGACTCGTCAAATCGGGTAGTTGCCGAGGCAGCTTGGGGAAGCGGAGATGCCCACGTCCAATCAACCGCCACACGACGACCAAGGCCGTAGGCTGTTGGGGCCCGCAGTGCTCCGCACTTGTCCTTACACTTCGCTGCTAAGCCAAGTCCGAGTGCGCCTTGGGCTCAGGGGCTACTATCGGCGTTCTGGGAACGGGGGTCCCCAGACTTGCCTGCCTGCAGACTGCGGCGTGGCTCAAGCAGAGGCCTAGTATAGCCCGTCTACATCAACCCAAGCTCAAGACCCTCACGAGGAGCCAAGCCTCATAGGGCGGACAATGCAAGGCTTCCTCAGGGACGGCCTCACTAGGCAGGCTCACAAGGAGGCAGAGAGATCAAGGCAGGGGTACCTCGCGAGGTGCTCATGACACAAGCCATGACGATCGAGACTAGGCGGGCGCCAGGCGGGCGCCATCCTGCGCAGTGTCCCCGTTTCCTCTTTGGTGCAAAGGGGACAGGCGCAGGCGCGGAGTACCGAGACATCAAGCAAAGGTTAAGATTTCGGTGCAAGGAGACCAAGACCAGCAGAGCGGCAGGACGGAGGTCACCATGGAGCCCAAGACAAATACACATCGCCAAGGTTTTGGCAAATAAGACCAACTTTAGTCAGATAACTTGTACTAGATGTTCCCCTTCAAAATGGCCGTTGTTGGCTCCCTTCCCGCTCAATATTTGGGAAGAGGACCATGGCCTCTATATATAGAGATAGCCGCCACCACAGTAGATGATCGAATCCTTCCCAAGCAGAACACCGCACCAGCTCAAGAACACCTCTCGCGAGGCTGTTCTTCCTCTGTACTGTTCATCATCAACCCCTGAGGCAATCCACCACACCACAAACTAGAGTAGGGTATTACACCACAACAGTGGCCCGAACTAGTATAAACTTTGTGTCCCTTGTGTTCATCATGTAGCTTAGATTCACGGCGAGACGTTGGGACGTGGATCGGTAGGGGGAAGATCTTCGCACGCACCCCAGAGTTCGAACCTTAAGGGTTTTGCCGGAACCCGATATCCGACAGTGGGGAGCGTATGAGTTTCATTGCATCCAGAATGGAGCTCAATGTCTTGGTGCCAATTTTGTTAGTCATTGCAGTGTTCCACAATATTCTTCTGATGCACGCATTCTCATATTCATTGTTATTACGTACAATATCTAAGAAGCATGAAAACATAAATAGTAGTGAGATTATCTTGTAATGCAGAGGATATTATAATATAGGGGCTCCTTGTAAACCCTTGCATGCTATCACTGGATTCTGATGAGAGAGCCCATGTGTGTTGTAATATGGTGGGTGCATTAATATAATCTGGCACAAGTACACAAAAAATAGGCTCCAGAAGTAAGGATAGTTGGCAGATGATAGGTTCATAATATACTGTATAGAGAGTTTATTGCAAAACCATGATAACAAGAGCACACATCAACGAGGCAGATCGTAGTGTACATAAAAGGGGTACTCCATAACCAACATATATAAATAGGGAAAGTGGAACTAGCTGGAAAATATGGTGTTGTATTGCCGCTACTAATTGAAAGCCTATCGATCACATACATGCCAACTCTATCAGCTGTTGACTGTAGATATCCCCGCTCCCCTTCCTGACGTGGAACATAATGTACGCACTACATACAAAATAAAAAAAGAGGAACATGTTAAAGAATAGAAGAGGAAGCATATTCTTGAGATTCTGCTTCTTTCCATAAAATGTTGGTTGCCCACTCATGATGAATCGCAACGCCCAAAGAAATGCAATTCCATGCTGTCTCTCTATATGTGGCCACATGCATTTGGAAAATCAAGTGGGAGCTTTAGCTGACCAATTAAATGTGTGTATGTTAACTAAAATCAGTATCATTCACAATTCGTATTCGAAGAAGTACGCTTTGGACTTATGATTGGTGTGTTGTTTAGCTTCAAGAGTGGACCGCTGCTAGTGCGACACAAAGCAGCTACACAAATCATAGTGTAGATATAACGGGAAAACCATAAGCATCACAAGTAAAATCAGGAAAGTGGAACTTGCTGGAAAATATGGGCTACTATTACCGGTACGGCTAGAAAGGCTTTGGATACCTGCTCTCTTCAACTGAAGGTGCGGTACTGTTAATATCAGTGTAACTCTTAAAGGCCACACAGCTCCTCGCATTTCCTTACCAATCATATAGGATTCAAGTGGACAGGCCACTACAATTCCTATTCCTATGTTTACGAAATCCTACGAATCAAAGAGGCCCGAAGAGTTGAAAGTGTCCATCACAACAGACCAAATAGCTAGACCTCTAGACTGCAAATGCCCCTGCTCCTCTTCACTACAAGGAACATATTGTACTACTATTATACTCCCTCCATTCCAAAATATAAGTCTTTGTAGAGATTTCCACTATGGATCACATACAAATGTATACAAATACATTTTAGAGTGTAGATTCACTCATTTTGCTCCATATGTAGTCCATGGTGGAATCTATACAAAGACTTGTATTTAGGAATGGAGAGAGTACTTATTAAAGAAGAACATAAGAGGAACATGCTAAAGAAGAGCAAGCAGATTTTGGATAATAAAATAAAACATTACAAAAGGCCCACACATGATGAACCAGAGCGCATTAAGAATGCAACTCCCTGTTGTCTCTCTATATGTGGTGCACGTGCTTTTCGAAAGTAAAGTAGGAACATTAGCTGACCAATTAAACGTTTGTTTTAGTAATAGCAGCATCATATCACATTCGTATTTGAGCAACAAGTTTGGAATTATGAGTGGCACGTTGTTTAACTTGATGGATTGAGGAGTAGTGCTAAGCAGCTACGATGATGTTACTGAATATAAAGGAATGTCTGCATGCAATTCGCGTGACTTTTGTAATTTGAGCCAGTCGACCATTTCAGGCGGTTGGATGAAGATCCTACGTCTTCTAACCCTTCTTCTTCCTTGTCTCTGATTCTTGGCCTACAGAACACTGCACGGGCCACCGGCCGAACCACCGGCCACAACCCCCCCGCCCTCCCCTGAACCGCCCCCACCGCATGTGTTCCTCTGCCACCCCCATCCCCGCCCCCGCCCACTCACGTTGAGTATTTTTTTCATTCGGCGAGGCCCCACCACTGCCAGGCCAATGCCGCCCACAACCACCGTCCCCACCCAAGCCCCTTCCTTCCCTCCGACGAGCTCTCAAAAATCGACTGACCCAATTTTGAAATTTAGTCTACTATCAATTAACTAGTATGGAATATAAAGGGGAAAACCATAAGCATTGCGAGTATAGTGTTGAGCGTGCCATGGCGGATCTGAAGGTGCAAATCAGACAAAGGCAACTCTGCAACCAATGTTTGGTTTCAACTAACAAGTAAGATCCTAAGTGATGGACAAAAATCACAGTAAAGCAGTGGCGATCTATTTTCTTGCGGCGATAAATAAGTTGAGCAGATAAGAAAGTGTACCGCCTCTGGTGTGGGGCCGTGTATGCATCTACTGAGATTTTGACATGCTGCAATAGTGATGGATGTAGGCGGCACGGAAGTAGATCTAGGAGGGTAGACGGTGGCGGTGGGGAAATATCCTGGCACAATGGACGAGACGGTTGTAGGAGCGGCAGTGACAAGGTGGACGACGGCGGGGATGAAGCGAGAGGACGGTATGCAAGGATCCTGGTCTAAAGCCATGGATGAGAGAGGTCGATCTCTTGTAATGGACGGCGGCGTCGGGGCATCAGCTTTGGCATGGTGGAGGAGGACGGCGGTGGATGGGGAGGCTGGGGTGGAGAGGGTGTTTTGGCGCCCATAGAGTATGAATGGGGAAATGGAGGGAGAGAGGTAGGGGGAACCATTTCTTTGTGACGCGCTTGTCTCAAATGCAGGGAAGGTTACCAAGTTATCCCGCGTTTAAAATTTCAGACATCACAGGAATATTAGGCTACTGGGATAGGATGGTAATCTCGCATACAACGAATATTTGCTGACGGAGATTTCGACCGAGGAGAGTTTGTTTTGGCGCCCACCATGTATGAATCTAGGTGAGAGGCAATTCCGGCCGAGGAGACATTGTGTTTTGGCGCCCATCGTGTATGAATCCAGGTGAGAGGCGTTTATGTTACATTTGAGTGAAATTACAAACCTGCCCCTATCAGGACCTATTGAAATCGAGCCGACATGTGTTGCATGTCAGGGATAGGCAGTAATTTTCATCTCCCATATTTTGGTTTCAAGTGTTATCATGAAGTTTGGCCAACGATGAAGTCATGTACCTAGGGTAGGGTCACAGACTCGATCTAAGTACCTTACCCAAGGACACCTCGAAGAAACCGCCTTCCAACGACCAAGAGGGGCTTCACTCGACGGACTCAAGGACTCCAACCATGAAGAATCACTCACCACCAGGAGATCAAGATGCTCACCATGGCCCAAACGGTCTGTAATTAAGTAGTCTTTATGGCATTTAGGACACTTTATGTAAGCTGCTACCAAGAATGCCTAGACTTAATGTACTTTAAACCATGCATTATCGAGGGCCGGAGGGTCCGCGCATACGTATATAAGCCACCCCCTCCTCAAAGGTAAAGGGTTCGCACCTTGTAATCCATACACACATAATCCACTGACCGCCTCCGGCGCCGAGACGAGGGTCATACTTCCTCCGAGAAGGGCTCAACTCGACATCCAAGGTCTTCACAACTGCTCCATAGCTAGGATCTTGCCTCTTCATACCTACCCCCCATTCTACTGTCAGACTTAGAACAACGACAGTTGGCGCCCGCGGTGGGGCAGGTGTCCTAGCGATTTTTGGAGAAGTTGCAATCGTTCCAATTGCTTTCATCATGGTTTCTGGTGGAGTTTTTCTCGAGGGCCGTGAGATCCGCCTCGCTGGGCCACCTTCATCGCCGACGACTCCACTTGGCTCCTGTGGAGGCTCCACTTGACGCCGGTGCACTCCCGTCTGCGTGCGATGCATTTTCAAGATGTGTCCGCGGTGTTCTCGGCTGGCAACCGTCGACTCCATATCGGTCGACTTCTATCGTCCGCTTTCCTTGTCTCCCGCCCAGCAAGTGCTCGGTCGGTCGAGGCTTCAGCGGTGGTGAGACACACGGTGGCTCGCCAGACGCCACCACACAAGTCGCGTAATCGAGCCCGACGAATCCCCACGGCCTGCTCGATCCGCCGACCGGTTCAGAGATCGTGATCCGAAAAGCGATAGCAAGTGATCCGCGGCGGAGGTCTTGATGGTCAACGGACTCGTAGCCCCGGTTTGCCCCCGCGAGGACGGGTAGACGGTGGAGGCGACTCCCGCCAAGTCCATGAGGAGTACCAACCCGAGCCACTTAATTCTCGCAAAGGGAAGAACTTCGCCGCAGAACATGAATGCCCCGCGAACTCCCATCGCGGAGAGACCCCGAGGCTCACGCTTGGAGGAGGCACGCTTGGCCAACTTGCTCAACGCTACCGTTCGAGAACCTTCACGAAAGCACTCGACGAGCGCGCGACAACAAGTATTCGACTCCACCGACGCCAACTCTTCCCGCCGACTCGTATATCGAACCCCGATTCAGAATTTAGCACCGCAACCCGTGATAGCAGAGTCAATTCAGCCCTCTCACCGGAGGTCTGGCAGAGGCTTGATGCAGATCGTAGATTTGCTCGCAGAGGAGATCAAAATTCAGCCGTGTCGCAGCTATGCAACAGAATTCACAATGATCCGCTGCCGCGAATACGGTTCGCCGGCTACCACAGCCCAGATCGCCTCCGCTGTGTGAAGGACGCGAGAATCGACGGACCAATATGGTGACCGATACGATCGTGATGATAGGCGCCGAGTGCCCACCTCCTCCGAGGGGTGGGTCTTACGCCTCGGCAAAGAAGATGACAAAGGCCAACTCGCAGGGGCGAAGAGCTCGGCCGACCCCGAACCAGACTTCGACGCCGATCCATCATCGCAAGGCTTGGTCGACGGAACAGGGCTCATCGAGGTGGCCCCGACAGAGATGCGCCCACCAGCAGCCGAAAGTGCATGTTTCAGTCCGGAATGTTTCAAGCAGGCTATCAGAGCTGCGTGATTCCCCCAACTTCAAAGTTGGCGATCGAGTAAGCAAGTTCACCGTGAGTCTAAGCCTCAAACTTGGCTTGAGGACTACCGAGTGGCTGACAGATCGGCAAGGGAATGACGAGGTGGCTATGAAGCACTTACCACTATGTTGGAAGGTTCGCCAGAGCATGTTTGAATCGCTAACTCCAAGCAGCATTTACACTTGGGAAGATCTTTCCCAGTGTTTGTCCAACATTTGAGGAACTTGCGTTTACCACTGGATTGACAGAGCTGCAAGTTTGTGTACGTAAGTCAATGAGACCTTAAGAGAGTATATTCAGAGATGGATCACTTTGCATCATACCGTGGAGAACGTGGTTCGATCATCAAACCGCGCCTTCAAGGATGGTGTTAAGAACAGAGAATTAAGTTTGAAGTTTGGGCGGACCGGAGATATGACCCTGAGTCGAATGATGGAAATTGCCACCAAGTATGCCAATGGTGAAGAGGAGGACCGACCCAAAGCGGCAAGTACAAGTTTAGCCACGGAGAAGGGAAACTCCAATGGAAATGAAGCGGAAGGCCGAACCAGCGGCTCCTGGAGAGGCTCTGGCCGTGACTCAGGGCAAGTTCAAGGGCAAGGAACCCCAAGAAGGTGAAGGATAAAGAAGGAAATGACGTGATGGATATGTCGTGTCACATCCACATGAAGAAAGACGAAGAGGGTAATATCATCTACCCGAAGCATACCACTCGGTAGTGCAGGCTCCTGATCCAGTAGTTCCAAAGTAAACAGCCCAAGGACAAGGAAAAGGAGTCGGACAAAGCCGAAGACAAGGAGGACAGTGAGGGAGGATATCCTCATGTTAACTCCACTTTGATGATTTTTGCTGATGTGGAAAGCAAAAGCCGACTGAAGGTTATCAACCGTGAGGTGAACATGGTCGCCTCGGCGACACCCAACTATTTGAGATGGTCCCAAACTCCCATTACATTCGACCAATCTGATCACCCGACTCATATAGCCACCCCTAGGAGCCAAGCTTTGGTGGTCGACCCGATCATCGAAGGCACTCAACTGACAAAGGTGCTAATGGATGGTGGTAGCGGACTGAACTTGTTGTATGCGGACACGCTGAAAGGTATGGGCATTCCGATGTCCCGACTGAGCACCAGTAACATGAGTTTTCATGGAGTTATACCTGGAAAGAAAGCTGAATCACTCGGCCAAATAGCTCTTGACGTGGTGTTCGGTGACTCGAAGCATTTCCGCAAAGAGAGGCTGACATTTGAAGTCGTGGACTTTCAGAGCGCCTACCACGCTATTTTGGGGAGACCAGCTTACGCACGGTTCATGGCTCGACCATGTTATGTGTACCTCAAACTGAAGATGCCCGGCCCCAAAGGCGTGATCACTATCACCGTGATCGGAAAATGCGTAAGAGTGTTTTAAAGGCTCAAAATTGCCGACTCCTGTGATAGCGGTCGAGCTAGAGGGATACAAGCAAAATGCAGATCCGAGTGATTTATCATGGGCTAAGAAGCCCACCACAGAGTCAGCTTCGGGCCGTCTCGTGAGACAAAGCCCGCTCACATCCACCGACCGACCCCAATGCAGCTCCGACCCATATTTCCACAACGCCGACCCTAAATAGGAAGAAGCGCCATCCAGCTTCCTCCGTGAGAACTGGACATCTTTGCATGGAAGCCGCCTAACATGCCGTGTTCAGGGATCGGCTGAGCATCGCTTTAGAGTCGACTCAGCAGCAAAACCAGTCAAGGAACATCTTCTGCGGTCCGCCGCCCGTAAGAGAAAGGCTATTGGTGAGGAGGTGGCTCGACTATTGGCGCATGATTTATCCGAGAGATATTCCACCGAAAGTGGCTCGCCAATGTCATCATGGTTCCTAAGAAGGACAACTCACTCCAATGTGCATTGATTTCAAGCACATCAATCAGGCCTGCCCGAAGATCATTTTCCTCTCCTCGTGATCGATCAAATTGTCGACTCGACCGCAGGGTGCGAGAGATTGTCTTTTCTAGACGCTTATTCGGTACCATCGATCCGTCTCAGACGACCCGATGAGATAAAAACAGCTTTCATCACTCCATTCGGTGCTTCGCTATATCACCATGCCATTCGCCTCAAGAATGCCGGAGCCACGCTCATGCGAATGATTCGTAAGTGTTTGCTCACTCAAATCACGGAATGTGGAAGCGCATATGGATGATATTGTGGTCAAGTCGCGAAGGGTTCCGACCTGCCGACCGACTCGCCAAACATTTGCCAATCTCGGAGGTATGATATCAAGCTCAATCCGCCAAAGTGCACATTTGGAGTTCCTGTGGAAAGTTACTCGGTTTTCGCTTCCGAACGGGAATCGACGCTAACCCGTAAAAAGTTGGCACCATACTCCAATGAAATGCCCGTGGCGAAAGTGCACGACGCCCGTAAACTTATCGGATGCTTGGCCGTTAAGTCGATTCATCTCGACTCGGTGAAAAGGCATTGCCTCTTTACCGACCGATGAAGAAGGCGCATAAGTTCGAGTGGGCTCCGTGGTCGATGTAGCGCTTGTCGAGCTAAAAGCTCGCTCTCCACCCAGCCGGTGCTTGCTGCTCCAATTAGCAAAGAGCCTCTGTTGTTTTATATTGCAGCCACAGGACAAGTCGTCAAGACAAGATTTACGATCGAAAGGAAGAAGAAGGAAAGCCTTCAAAGTTCAGCGCCCAAAGGTACTATCTCTCTGAAGTTTTGACTCCATAAAAGCAAAGGTATCCTCATTATCAGAAGCTCGTGTATGGGATCTACATGACCACGAAGAAGGTTGCTCATTATTTCTCTGATCATTCCATTACAGTCGTCAGCGACGCTCCACTTTCAGAGATTCTGCACAATAGAGACGCAACTTGTCGAGTGGCGAAATGGGCGATTGAACTCCTTCCCCTTGATATCAAGTTTGAGGCAAAGAAAGCCATTAAGTCCCAAGCAATAGCAGATTTCCTTGCCGAGTGGACTGAACAACAACAGCCGACTCAAGTTCACTCGGAGCATTGGACCATGTTCTTGATGGCTCTAAATGTTGAATGGTTCCGTGTCAAGTTGTTCTCGTTTCCCCAGAGGAGATAAGCTCAGATATGTGCTCCAGATTCACTTTGATTCCTCCAACAATGAGGCGTAATACGAGGCCCTTTTGTATTGGTTGCGCATGGCCATTTCATTCGGCGTCCGTCGCCTTTTATGGTTTATGGCGACCGGATTTGGTGATCAACCAAGTGATGAAGGAGGACGAAGAAGCCCAACCATGACCGGATATCGCAATGCAGTGAGGAAGCCGGAAAAGAAGTTTGAGGGGTTAGAGCTCCATCATATAACCCTACCAAAAAATCAAGCTGCTGATGATTTGCGAAGATAGGTTCCAAAAGAGAAGCCATTCCAGTGGTGTGTTCTCGAGCATATCCATACTCCATCACCAAAGAAGATCTGCTTATCAAGAAGCTCCGCAGCCCAAGAGTGCCATGCATCCGGTGAAGTTGAAGTTCCAGCAGTGGTCGACTTGGTCATGGAGGTTTTAGTGATCACTCCCGAGTGGACAGTTCCATATATCGCGTATATCCTAAGAAAAGAGCTCCCAGAGAACGAAGAAGAGGCTCGACAGATCGTCACGATCCAAAGCCTTTATCGGATCAAGGGGCAGCTATACGAGAGAGCGCGATCGAGTTGGTCGAAGTGCATAACGCCGTAAGAAGGTCGAATAATCCTTGATGATATCCACTGGGACCTGTGGCTATCATGCGCGCCCTCTCGACCATCGTGGCCAAAGCATACCGAGCCGGATTTTTATCGCCAAGGGTGAATGAGATGGCGAAGGAGATAGTTGACAAGTGTGAGGGATGTCGGCTTTACTCCAACATGTCACACAAGCCCGCTGTTAGCTCAAGACCATACCACTCGCCCTGCCCTTCACAAGATGGGGTTGATATGCTGGGTCCTTGAGGACAGGTCAAGCGGTTTCATGCATGTACCGGTGGCGGTCGACAAGTTCACCAAGTGGATTGAGGCTAAACCCATCAAGAACCTTGACGCGGCATCGCTGTCGCCTTCATCGTGGAACTGATATTCAGATATGGAGTCCCGCACAGCATCATCACAGACAACGGATCAAACTTTGATTCGGAGGAGTTCAAAGCATTCTGCACATCTCAAGGCACATGAGTCGACTACGCTTCGGTCGCCCATCCACAGTCGAATGGACAAGCGGAGCGAGCCAATGGCTTGATCCTCAAAGGGTTGAAACCCTGATTGATGCGTGATCTCAAGCATGCAGCTGGAGCATGGGTCATTTAACTTCCTCGGTGCTTTGGGGTCTACGGACCACGCCTAATCGGTCGATCGAAGAACTCCATTTTTCTTGGTCTATGGAGCTGAAGCGGTCTTGCCGAGTGATCTGCTCCACAATGCTCCTCGGGTTGAGCTCTACAATGAGGCTGAAGCGGAACAAGCGCGGCAAGATGCAGTCGACCTTTTAGAGGAAGAAAGAGAGATGGCTCTGATCCGATCGACCATCTACCAACAAGAATTGCGACGCTTCCACGCTAGAAACGTGAAGAGTCGAGCCTTCCAGGAAGGAGATTTGGTTCTCCGAGTGGATCAGCAGAAACAAACCAAGCTTGCTCCTTCTTGGGAAGGACCCTTCATCGTCACCAAGGTTCTCCACAAGGGAGCGTACCGTCTGTACAACGTCAAGCACAATATCGACGAGCCCCGAGCTTGGAACGCGGAGCTACTCCGCCCATTTTACACTTAAGTTTTCACTCGGATGAGTTGTAATAAAAGTACTTATGTAGTTCATGTTCCGCAAGATAATAGTGTCATAATTTCCCCAATGATTTTTGTCACTTTTATTTGTTCAGTAACATCTCCCCCTCAGTGGGTGGCTTAGCTGCGAATCCGTTTCGCCTAAGTTTGTAAAAAAAAAATCCTTACCGAGTGGTGAGCCAGCCCCCCACTCGGGGGCTTAGCTGCGAATCCGTTTCGCCTAAGTTTCAATAAAAATCCTACCAAGTGGAGAGTAGACCTCCCACTCGGGGGCTTAGCTGCAGCCCAGTGCTCGCCTAAGTTTTGAAAATCCTACCGAGTGGAGAGCAGACCTTCCACTCGGGGGCTTAGCTGCAGCCCAGTGCCCGCCTAAGTTTTGAAAATCCTACCGGGTGGAGAGCAGACCTCCCACTCGGGGGCTTAGCTGCAGTCCAAGTACTCGCCTAAGTTTTAATAAAATCCTACCGAGTGGTGAGCCAGACTCCCACTCGGGGGGCTTAGCTGCAGTTTAAGTACTCGCCTAAGTTCAAATACAAAGTGCGGTCGCAAGGAGGACGAGGTGCAGGTCGACTGCGACCCTCTCCCCGAGCTACGCCACAAGTACAATGTGCGGTCGCAAGGAGGACGAGGTGCAGGTCGACTGCGACCCTCTCCTCCGAGCTACGCCACAAGTACAATGTGCGGTAGCAAGGAAGACGAGGTGCAGGTCGACTGTGACCCTCTCCTTCGAACTACGCCACAAGTACAACGTGCGGTCGCAAGGAGGACGAGGTGCAGGTCGACTGCGACCCTCTCCTCCGAGCTACGCCACAAGTACAACGTGCGGTCGCAAGGAGGACGAGGTGCAGGTCGATTGCGACCCTCTCCTTCAAGCCACGCCACAAGTACAACGTGAAAATCCTACCGAGTGGAGAGCAGACCTCCCACTCGGGGGCTTAGCTGCAGCCCAGTGCTCGCCTAAGTTATAAAAATCCTACCGAGTGGAGAGCAGACCTCCCACTGGGGCTTAGCCGCAGCCCTGCTCGCCTAAGTTTTGAAAATCCCACCGAGTGGAGAGCAGACTTCTCACTGAGGCTTAGCTGCAGCCTGGCTCGCCTAAGTTATAAAAATCCTACCGAGTGGAGAGCAGACCTCCCACTCGGAGGCTTAGCCGCAGCCTGCTCGCCTAAGTTATAAAAATCCCACCGAGTGGAGAGCAGACCTCCCACTGGAGGCTTAGCCGCAGCCTGCTCGCTAAGTTATAAAAATCCTACCGAGTGGGAGAGCAGACCTCTCACTGAGGCTTAGCCGCAGCCCAGCTGCTCGTGATAAGTTATAAAATCCTATCGAGTGGAGAGCACACCTCCCACTCGGGGGCTTAGATGCAGCCCTGCTTGCCTAAGTTTTGAAAAATCCTACCGAGTGGAGAGCACGCCCCACTCTGGAGGCTTAGCCGCAACCCAAGGCTCCGCCTAAGTGAATTGGGGAACAAGTCGATTGCAATGAGCACCTCGCTTTAACCTGCAAAAGACATCTCAAACCAAATGCAAGCATATTCAAACGTCGAATCCAAGTTCAGATAGATACCTAACGGAACCGAACGGGCTCAGGCGCTAGGCCTGTTAAGGTTTGTCGGTTACAAAATCACTCGGCATACCGAGGCAAATTTAAAGTGTGGAGCTCAAGAAGTTTTTTTACCCCTCCCGTGGAGGGCTGGAAGGTGCAACAAACTCATCAAGGTCGATTCCATCCGCGATCCGAGTGGTAGCGGCGATGAAAGTCTCCATGAAAGACCGGAAATCATGCTTCTTGGTGTTAGCCACCCGAAGAGCCGCCAGCTTGTCCTCTCGCATCCTTGCAATGGACTCCGCCGCACACGAGCGACATCCGCACCGCACCGGCGTAAGACTTCTTCCACTCCTCGCACTCGACTGTGGATTGTGTTTAGTCGAGTCATCAGAGACTCGAGGTCATTCTGCCGCCTCCCCAGGCCAGAGCGTAGTGTCAATGCGGAAGTGGCGACCTTCAGCCTTGCGAGATAGTCAATGACAGAAGAACACGAGACTCGAGCCAGAACACGTTCATGGCGACTTCATCATCCACCGGAGAGTTGATGGGGTCCAGTTTGGTTCCAATGACCAGTCTCCTCTTCAAAGTTTTGGCAAAATTCTGCAAGCACAACCACCGAGTCAAGACAATGCATTTAATGGAAAGATCATCGTAAAAATACTTGCTTGGGGCAAAGGTTTACCTTCGAGCATGAGGAACAGCTTCTTGGCGAGTCCGCCCAGATAAGTCTCCAGATCTTTCTTCTTCCCCACCAACTCACTGGCTTTTTCATTCAGGGCAATCTTGTCACTTTTCAGTCGACTCACTTCTTTATTGGCAATATTAAGAGCAGCTTTCAGATTGGTGTTTTCTTCTTCAAGCTCGTGACCAAGCCAACTTCTCGCTCATGAGCTTGGTCTTCTCTAAAGCTGTCTTCTGCATCTCAGCTAGCTCAAGGTCTTTCTTCTTCTGGGCCTCCTTCACTTTGCCTGCAAGGTCGCAGCATGGTCAGAATTTGAATTGAATGAGGGGCAAAGGCAGTCGTCGGAAGCCTCACCAAACATACCTTTAGCTTCTTCCTTCGCCTTCGCCAAATTCTCCTGGACCAGCTTCAGATCAAGCTCGAGCTGGATATGTTTGTTCTCCAATTCGGTGTAACGAGCCGCAAGGTCGCAGGATTTCTACGAAGAACCAATCGACAAAATATCAAAGACAATTCACTTCCGAGTGACTAAGGAAAAATCATACGTTTCTAAGACTACAGCCGAATACAAACATTCAACCGTAGTCTTGGAGACTACACCGAGTGGGTGCACTCAGTGTGCCCCCACTAGTTCTATCAAGATAGAGTCGACCAGTCGACCAACAAAAAAAACAGAAAAACAGAAAGTGTTCTTCAGACTGTAGTCAACGGCCAGAATAACCACGCCTGGGATTACACCTGGGTGCACTCAGCGTGCCCCCACCGGTATGAAAAACTGCTCGACCTAATCAAATGAAGGAAAAGTTCAGATATAAAGACTATGGTCGATCGCCCAGATCCACCATAGCCTTGGGGATTACACTCACTGGTGCACTCAATGTGCCCCACTAGTTCGAATTTCAATCGACACACCCAAAGTGGGTGTAGGACAATCACTAAGAATTTCGGAAAAGAAGAATCTTCAGACATCATATCCTAACAGTAACAGCGGTGACCGATCGACCAACGCTACTCGAGAGCGGAACAAGCGCCATAAGCTGCCCGGCTAGCCTCCCGGATGTCCTTCACCGCTCCATCATGACTCCCGCCGCGACGCTTCTTTTGCAAAGACTAGCTTGGTCCTCCGGGACGAGTGGGTCGAGAAGAGTGAAGGCTGTGCAGCACTCGACGATGCGGGTGAGCACTCGCCAACGACACCGCTGAAGATACGGTGGGCCGAGAGGTGTTCTCCTCCGCGACCAAAGTTGTCTCGGTGCCGGCACGCCCCGAGTCACCCCGCCAGGCAGACGCTGTGGTTCTCCTTTGCTTCAGTGGTTCCTCATCGTCGTCGTCGTCGTCAGGAAGGGTGATAACGACATTGGATGGAGCTACCAAAAAGAATTAGAATTAGAGACCAAGAGCCAATCGACTAAAAGACGGAATTAAGAGAGTCATACCAGGTTTTGAGGTAGCAGCATCTTCCATCTCATGATTGTCAGCCCTGTTCAAGGTATCAGAAGTAGCAGCACTGCAATTCCAAAAATCAGTCGGTTAATTCATGAGTCGACCAAAAACAAACTCATGTAGAGCAAGAAGACTCAAGCAGCATTTTTACCCTGATATGGTGGGGATCGACACCTTCATCTTCGGCAAGACCTTCGCCGGCTTCGATGGCGCCATTCGAGATTGCTTCGAGCCTTCTCGCCGGTGCCGAGAAGTGGTCCAGGGCGCTTGGTCGATCAAGGCGACAACAGGACCCCTTGCCTCGCTCAACAAGCAGGTCATGGACGAGCTTCGATCGCCTTTCCGTGCGAGGCGGGGCAACTTCCTCCTCCTCCTCCTCTTCTTCCTCCCCATCAGTGTCATCATCATCAACAGCGTCCGAGTCCCACTCCTCCTGGCTTTCGCCCCCACTTCCTTCCTCCTCTTCAGTCGACGTCTGCGCTCCATTGGGCATCGAGTATAGTTCGGTGAGGGCCTGACAGACGGCAAGACAAAGATCAATCGACCAATTTGCTGTGAAAGCAGAATAAGTATGGCAAGATTACAATTGGGGATAAAGTGGGCATACCTTGTCTGGAGTGCTAGAATGGTCGAGTGGTGGAATCCTCCTGGCTCCTCGAGGGTTGTCCTTATTCCCTGTGACCGCGGCCATCCACCTCTCCAGTGTGGCATCGTCGACTTCTTCTGGATGGACCCGAGTTTCATCCTCGGTTCCACAGTACAACCACATACAATGGCCTCGGTACTGAAGAGGCTGGATGCGCCGCCTGAGGAAGACCTCCAGAAGGTCCATACCCGTTACTCCTTCCTGAACTAACTGGACTACGCGCTCCATCAACATCTTAACTTGGGCTTTCTCCTCAGGGAGCACCTTCAGAGAAGAGGGCTTGTGCGCTCGGTCCATAGAGAACGGAGGGAGACCACTCGACTGCCCCGGTGTCGACTTGTTTTGGCAGTAGAACCAAGTCGACTGCCATCCTGTGGCCGACTCAGGGAGGGTCATGGCCAGAAAGGTGCTCTTGTTCCTCATCTAAATTCCCAGACCTCCGCACATCTGAATAACCTTGGTCTTATCGTCATCTGGACTCGCCTTTTTCACTATCTGAGAACGACAAGTGAATATGTGCTTGAACAAACCCCAGTGCGGTCGGCAGCCCAGGAAGTTCTCGCACATGGACACGAAGGCAGCAAGGTAGGCGATGGAATTCGGATTGAAGTGGTGGAGTTGCACCCCAAAGAAATTCAAGAAACCACGGAAGAAAACACTCGGAGGTAGAGAGAACCCACGGTCTACGTGGGTAGCCAGAAGAACACACTCACCCTCCTCCTACCGTGGTTGCCACTGCTCCTCGGAGCCTCGCTGTCGTGGGGATCAAACCCTCGCTGGCCATCTTAGTGAGATCCTTCTCGGTGATGGTCGACCGGATCCAATCCCCTTGGACCCAGCCATGTGGCAGGCGGGACCTTGACGAGGATCCGCTCGATCGTCGCTTCTCCTTTCGCTTTCCCGTTGCCGCTTTCTTCACGCGCTCCAGAGCCGCTGTCTTCTCCTTCACCATTGTTGCCGGCGAAGCGTGCGAGGAGTGGTTGGGCGGAGGCGAGAACAGGCGCGGTGGGCAGAGAAGGAGAGGACAGAGGGAAGAATGGAGAGATACTGTTCAAAAACCTCACCGGTGCCTTTATATGACACTTCGAGTGGTCGACGGTGGGCCCGCGATCCTATCACATCCTCAAACATTCGCCAGACGCGATACGTGGCGTAAAAAGATGGCGCTGGAATCAAGGCGTTTATGCCCTATCCCATCCGAAGGCCATGGTTCACCCGCTTCAAGGCTTCCCAAAATTCGATCCCACAAAATCCGCTAACAAAGCAGATCGACCGTTAGACGAGAGATTTCGTGATCCATCGCCCGGAAATTACTAAGTTCAAAAGTTCACTCGACGAG
The DNA here is from genome assembly GCA_021437245.1 of Aegilops speltoides. NCBI lineage: Eukaryota > Viridiplantae > Streptophyta > Magnoliopsida > Poales > Poaceae > Aegilops > Aegilops speltoides. The sequence continues at coordinate 361,384,829 of CM038144.1, forward strand.
AGAAAAGAATGGATCAAGGCGACTGAAAGAAAAGTTGCTGTTATCAACGAAGAGATTATTGCTCCAAGACGATACATGTCCAAAACACAAAAGCAGGTCGAAAATATTATCAACTCCTTCCTCACTCAAACCTCGATCCATTCGGGGGCTAATGATGAAGTCATGTACCTAGGGTAGGGTCATAGACCTAATCTAAGTACCTTACCCAAGGACACCCTCAGAAGAAACTGCCTTCCAGTCGACCAAGAGGGGCTTCACTCGACGGACTTGAAGGACTCGACCATGAAGAATCACTCGACCACCAGGAGATCAAGAGGCACACTGCATCCAAACGGTCTGTAATTAAGTAGTCTTTATGGCATTTAGGACACTTTATGTAAGGCGTTACCAGTAACGCCTAGACTTAATGTACTTTAAACCTCAGACATCGAGGGCCGGAGGGGTCCGCAGACACTATATAAGCCACCCTCCTCAAAGGTAAAGGGTTCGCACCCTTGTAATCCATACACACATAACCCACTGGACCGCCTCCGGGCTCCGAGACGTAGGGCTGTTAGTTCCTCCGAGAAGGGCCTGAACGCGTACATCCAGTGTCTTCACAACTGCTCCATAGCTAGGATCTTGCCTCTTCATACCTACCCCCCATTCTACTGTCAGACTTAGAACCACGACATCCGCTTCATTCAAATTTCTGAGAAAAAGCTTGCACATTTACTCTGCCAACTCAATTATGATCCATTTTGTATTATTTTTTTGGGCAGGATCCATTTTCAATTCGAATAAATTCTATATACATCATTTTTTATATATACTTTCAAAAGCACAACAAAGAATCCTGCTCCTTTATGTATAATATGATTTACAAAAACAATGATCTCAAAATCATAAGGTTGAATTAAAAAAATTTAAACCAAATTATGTTCTACTCAAATGTATGGATCCGTAATATCTAGATATTAAATAACATAGATACGCGCGAATTCATATGAGTATGCATGTTTGATAGATCAATTTTGGTTCGAGTATGAATTACATGTATCATCATCTCGAATTCAAATATTTTAATCCATTTTATGTTGACATTTTCTATACATGCAACAAAATATTTGAATCTCCTTTCACGCCCATCTCTCTCGTGTGGTCCTTCATGTAGCTATCACTCTCTTTTCTCCAGCTCGCCCGCACGCTCACTTCATGTTTCTCCTATTTTCACAAACATGGTCTCTCGTCGTCTCCCATGAGAAGTGTCACACTCTCCCTATCATTATACGTTACATGGTTCTCATTATCTCTCATGTCTCTATTGTTCTTTGGTATCACTAGGTACCTAAGCTTTCTTTTTCATCGCCACACACACACACTCTCATTCATCTTTCTCTGTAGGGTTCTCTCACGCACCCTATATCTTTATAGATATCACTCCTACCACTAAAATTACTCTCTCCTACACACACAATGTTTGTTGGGGTCTCGTTTCCGTGTTCATCTCAGTTATAAAACTGACATTATTCATTTGTTTATCGATCAGACAAACTCTCCCCCCTTTCTCTCTCTCTCTCTCACACACACACACAACTCCTGCTTCCACTCCCCCTCCCGACTACCGTCTCACACACACACACACACACACAAAACTCTCGCTTTCGCACCCCTGACTCATATTTCTCTCACAAACATTGATCGACCAGCCTCCAGATATGTTTATACATCCGCACACTCTTGTTTCCACTATCTTGTACATGTCTCTCTCGCGCTCCTTGTATCTATGTAGATTTTTCGTCCCTTCTTGAGACACGCCCTCTCAATCGTGCACATACACACTATCGCTCATTTTATGGTGAGACCTCTCGCACGCACACTCTTTGTGTCTTTGTCACACACGCACTCCGTCCCGCTCCTCTCTCCCTCTCTCTCACATACACACCACACACACACATGGACTTTTTGCAACAATATACCACTTCTTGAATCTTGAAACCAACCACATTCCTCCCTTATCTCATCAAAACCGCCGAAGGAATATATTTTGAGTGAAACATAACATATTTTTTAGTGATATACGTATTTCAAAACTAGACTCTTTTCTATCAAATCGGTGAATATGTATTAATCTACTTTGAACGTGTGGCAACGCATTGGCACATTGCTAGTTATTACTGTATACTTTTTTGGACACCAGACAAACAGTGGAGTACATATACGAAGACAAGAGGCACACACACGCAGTCAGTCTCTCGCTGTCTCGCACACATGAGAGTTACGTAAAGGCACTGTAAACAAATAAACCCTAGGTGCACGATTGCTGCATGCGAGGGTACCGGGTACGTGCTGGAGCGCACCTTTATAGGAATAGTCAGCCTGCGTGATAATTTGATCCATAGGAGTTGATGGTCGGGACCACAGGTGAACGACCTGGAGGCGGTGGCTCGCCAGTCGCCATTGATCGAGTAGCCACTTTTAAAATATCATTTTTTAGCGGGGTAAGAGTTCCAATTTTCAATGGCGTGTTATACTAGTTTTTAGAACGATTGGTATGGAGCAAAAATTGAATTCATAACTACTACCTCCTTCCTGGTTTACTAGTCCCCATAGTATTTTGGGTCAAAGTTTGTGCACGAATTTTACTTGTAAAATATGGATGGAAAATGTGATTTTGTTATACCAAAAAAAGGACCGGAGGGAGTGATTGCTCTAACACGGACGCGACCTCTCATAGCGCAGGCATTGAAGCGGCACACCGGCCAAGAGGGCCCCACTCGTTGCAGGCCAGGCTGAACACGCCTCCTCGCCGCATTCAACCAGCTTCAAACTGCCCCACCTGCCTCCATTGAATCCATGTGTGTGCCGGCAATACGTCCTTCCGCGAGCTAGCTGCATGTTAGAACACAATGCCGGTTGGCTTCTCTCGTCCGTCTGCTATTTAAATGAGGCCAGACATCTGGCAATAACCGCACCACACCGCCGCTCCCCATATCCTCCTTGCACCATTTTCTCTGCACTCTCCATAGCATCCAGTGAGCAGGAAGATGAGTTCTCTGGCATAAAAGTCAGCTGGGTGCCCCGACGAGCCATGCAACTCTCTGCCTCACATCCCTCCCCGCCCCAGGCCGTCAATAGCATGGGCGAGGTTGCAGGCGGGCAAGTGGAGGAGCAAGCCACCGCTCCAAGCTGGCCCCTGGTGCATCAACTCGACACTCCAAGCCTGCTCACAGAGGAATGGCCAGTTGCTGCACGCCGGCACACGGGGGACCACGGCGTCCACTGAACCGTGGTTGGCCGCGCCATCCAATGCAAGAGTTGGCAGAACCGCGACATGCTAGCAGAGATGGCCAACACATTCGCGTCCACCGCCAGCACCGACGAATAGTACACCATGGGAGCCGCCACCGCTCCGAACGCACGAAATGCTACGACCACCGTGTCGTCGGCATAGACACCTAGTGTGTTGCCTGGTTTGGTTCAAAACATCATGGACCCCAGGCGTGGCCAGCATTAGAAATTATACCTGCTTCCAGAAGTTCTTCACGTTTAGTCAAACAAATGTCCAAAATATAATTAATTATGTATGGTCTTGACTTGTTGTGCTCGCATTGGTAGTAGGAACTAGAGATTTTTCTTTATTTATTACTCTCCTCACAATTTTTTGGCTTTGAAGTGAATCATGGTTGTGGACATTATCTATGAATGTGCACATATCTGTGAACATGAGTTTGATGTGGAGTGTGAACCATACCATGTCCAATGGTTCGTCTGTTATTGTTTGGAAAGTAATGGCTGTTATTACATGACCCAAAAAAATATATTTTGTGCCACATCAGTAGATGCACGGACATCACAATAGGCATGCTGACTGGATAAACATTTGAACCTAGCTATTATGAAGGAAAATTTGTATTGGTAACAGTTTTAGATAGCAGGAGACGCCTAGCCTGCTCTGCCTCTGCTAGCTTCTTTCTAGCTTCTTCCATCTCTTCTTTGGCTTGGGTGAAGAGAGCATTTGCTTGCTCTTTTCGCTTCTTCGGGAACTTGGCTACATTATCAAGGGATGCTGCGCGCCTTCTTTCAGCCTTTACTAGAGCCAGGAGGACACGAACAGTTGATGACTCCACCTGGCTTGTGCGTAATCCAATATCATCTGGGAATTTGCACCTTGTGTCTAATCCAACATCAATAGGGAACGGGCACCTTGTGTGTAATCCAGCCTCATTTTGGAAACATGATCTCAAGGTTGACCATACTTCTCTCCTCGCAGGAACTGCATCCTAATATGAAGTTACTTCTTTTTTAGATCAATAGTCAGAGCTACTCAGATCCAGTAAGTAGAAGCCAGATAAACAGGACTCGAAGAAGTGAATTCAAAAGGAGAAATATAAAAACAGACTCCAATGTGAGAACACATACTTCCTACACCAAGCTAAAAACGAAAGCATTAGGACGATTAAGACTCTTCTTATTACACATCGTAGAACATGAGGCTAAGAGAAATAGAAACTACAACATATACACATCGAAGAACACGAGGCTAAACGAAAGGAATTGAATGGGTGTTACTTACCAAAGCTCATTTTACAGGTTCGGTGCAGCTCCTCTTTAACTTTCCACGTTCCTTGAAGATGTCGCCAATATCCCGTGTTTGGTCTTCATTGCTCCTCTGCATGTTGGCATTCGTAGTTTTAAAATCTCAACATGGCAAGAAAAATATAGTAATACTCTCGCATCTTGTGGGAAACATTAAAGCACTCATCTGCCATGTTAGAGCATCTCCAATAGAAGCACAACGCGCGGCATGTTCAAAAGTGTTTACAACGCCGGAATAGCCAGTTTTTGTGGGTCGCGGACTGCTGGCTCCAGCGGCCGCTGCAAAAAATTGAACGCGCGCGTGTTGCTCCAGTAGACGCTCTATATATTTTTCTCCTTTCTACTCTGACTCGATACACATCCGACTCCGAGTCGATACTAGCATAGATTGATACATAGATAGTTCTCAGCATAGATAGATAAAAAATAGATATTTCAACTACTCCTCGTCGTCCGACTCCGCCTCGGTGATGTCCTCCTCCGACGTCTCAATGTAGGCGTCAAGATACCGATCGACGTCGGAGTCCCAGGGCGACACTGCTCCTAGCTTGATGTTGAATTGAGGGTCCGCCTTCCGCGTACGCCCGTCCTCGCGATAGGCGGCTCGCTCCGCCTTCCTCTTCTCCCTCTCCGCCCTCCTATATGCGTAGAACTCGCGCTCATTGATGATGTCCTGCAGGAAGCATTGGTGCCATAGCGCCATGGCTTCCTCGTCCATCTCGGTGATGCTGAGACGGTGCTCCCACCTCCGGTTGTCGCAACGATCCTCATCGGTGATAAGCCGTGGGGGAGGCGTGAGCTCCTGCGCCCGCTCCCGCGTCGGCACGTTGGGGAAGTTCATGTCCCTACGAGGCCCTCGGAGATGCCATGCCGCCATGTCGTATGCATGGGCAGCCTCATGGGCTGTGTCGAAAGTGCCGAGGCCGAGGTGCATCTCACTGAATCGGATCTTGGCGAAGAAGCCATCAAAGGGGCGTGCGCGGACACTGCGGTAGCCCCAAGTTTCTGGACAGCATGGCGGTATGGTGGCGCGGCAGCGGCGAGGCGGAAAGAGCGGGGAGAGAGCGGTGGTGAGGCACAAAGCGGCGGGAGGCATGGGAGGGCGTTGGATTTTATAAAGCGCGCCGGACGCCGCATGCCCAAACTAGCGCGTGACCGGCCGCTTTTTGCGCGCGTGATCCTTTCCCAACGTCCCTGCTATCTCTGCTCTCTTCTCTACTATTATATATATTATATATATTATGTATTATATATTTAGTTTATATTTATATTTATCTCTACTCTTATAAAAAACAGAGTTGGTGATGATGGTGTGCCTGCCATCCTGCAATATAGGCCGTTCGATTTATATCTGGCGGATAGGAAGGAAACTATGGCAATTTTGCGAAAACATGCCCACACTCCTCTCCACATTTGCAAATAAGGCCTTGCCTCGTTCATCCTTTTCTCCCACAACATAAACTACTCATACAAATGCATCTTGATGTTCTGTGCAACACATGGGCATCTTGCTAGTTCTAAAAACTTCCCATCATTTGCCACACTACTGGTTGCAGATGAAGACCCTACCCAAGCACATCGCAACACAGGAGTGACGCATAATTACAAGGTAATATTCTATTGGACAATGCAAGCTATAACCAATTACTTTTAGCAGAACAATAACAACCAAGAAATTTGAAGGGTAGGTATGAACAAAATTGGAACTGCACATGTACTCCTAAGAGATTCAATATACACATTACAAATCGAGGAGAAGTACGATGGTCGCGGCGGCGTCTGTGCATCATGGTCGGCAACGGGAGTCAGTTCATTGTCATTGACGATGGTGCTTCTGCGCTTGGCGTCGGCTTCTGGGAAGCAGATCCGAGACCGTGGAAGACGGTGCCAGGGAAGAGGCTCCGTGTACGACGACGAGGGTGGACTGGCTCCAGTGTGGCGTACGTCATCATCGATGAGGCAGATGCGCTATGATGGACGAGTGCGCCGATGTAGAAGGGGAGGAGCACAAAGGCTATGGTGCCATGGAGAAGTTTATTTTGCGGTGGGGATAGAAAATGGGGAGTATTCCGGTGTACTACTCTAGGTGTTGGGGTGGGGTTGGCTGGGTAGGGTGAACCTAAAGTTACCAAAACAGCCCCCTACCCACCAGCATCCATAGGCCTATTTCGAAGGGTATGATTGTAACTTCGCGCTGCTCGAATCAGGGTCGTGGGAGATTTTTTGCGCCAACCTCAAAATTTTGTAACACTGAACTCCCCGTCTGGCGTGTTGGGTGATTGGGGTAAGCAACTAGCGAGTAGTACTAGTAACTACTAGTACTCCCTCCGTTTTTATTAACTTTGCATATTGGGTTTGACCGAAGTCAAACTTCCTAAAGTTTGACCAAGTTTATAGAAAAATATAAACATTTACCATAACAAATATGTATGATGTGAAAGCACATTCAATAATGAATCTAGTGGTATATTTTTGTTATTGTATATGTTAATATTTTTTGTTATAAACTTTGTGAGAGTTTACAAAACTTGACTTTGACCAATGCTAATACGAGGACTTAAATAAAAACAGAGGGAGTACACATTTGTTTTCTTAGTTTGTAGTGGAATTAATCATTTGTTGTAATCGTGAAATAAATATATTAAGCTACTGACTTAGAATGTAATGGTTTATACAATTCAATAGTTAGAATCATTGTTGAATTCCAAGATATATACCAAGTCTATAGTACTTCACAATATGCTCAAACTCACATAACCCCACTCAAATGAAAATCTATATGCATTTCATACTTATTACTTTGTATAGGATGCAACAAAACCAACCATAACTCTACATGATCCATTAAGAAGCAACATTTTGAACACATCCCAATGTGTGAATGAAACATGTAGAGAGAGCTTGTGAAGAAGGAGCAAATAGGGCAGGAAAGATTGTATGTATGTGGGAGAGAGAGTAGGAGACAAACCTCAGGAGAGAGATAGAGGAAGAAGTTAGGTCTGTGAGAAAGATGGAGACATGTAATATACGTGAGATGCGTGTGCATCCAGATTTCATACATGTGGAAGGAGAAGAGACAACGGGTTTGATGAGAGAGCTGGAAAAACATGGACGAGAGGGGAAGGATCTCATGGGTTGAGGGATTGATAATTTTGTTTGGGAGAGAGGTGGGAGGAGTCAGTGCCGTCGTCACATTATCCTGCTTCCAAATGGCCCCGCATTCTCTAGTGCAGTGTGGTCGCCGTCTTCGATCTCCTCGATGCCCTCTTTGAAGATTGAGGTGGTGTGCATGCTGGGGTGCAGAGAAGCACAAGCGAGAGTTGTCACCATATAACCTTGGATGGGGATGAATTGTGTGCTCGCGGGAGGGGGTTTTGTGTGTAGTGTGTGTGTGTCAAATATTGAGAGAAATCAAACCTATGGAGAGAATTTGTGTGTATGTGATGGAAAGCTACATGCTAAATAGGGTTTTCTTGAAGAGATTGTGTGTGCAAGATAGAGAGGGATGTGCGGGCCTTGAGGCGGGCAGGGGCCGGGTGAGGCTGTCAAAATGTGTGCGTTAATGCATGTGTTACATGCAATCATGCGAGCGACGGATGAATCGAGAGAGATGGTTGTTGTGTTACGGATGCTCTTCTCTCTCTCTCTCTCTCCGTCTCTCCCTCTCTCTCGCACACAAGTACAAATAGAAGACTGTTCTCTCATGTATACACAACATATCGACATCTCTCTATGTCTCACTCATGCATGATCATTTCCACATTCACACCTCTCGATGTCTCTATCACACGCACACCGTCTCCACATTGCCCTTCGGCCACAACACACATATGGACACATACACGCATTCTCTCTCAGTCACACACATAATCTGTATTAAAAAATGTCTAGGGCGCACCTAAAACGTCCAAATCCAAATAAGCACGAACTGAAGCTAAATTCAAATATATGAAAATATTATAGCGTGAAGAACTTTTCCAAGAAAAAAGTAGAGTGATATTTGGGAATTGTTTACACACACACAAAAGGTTTGGTGGATGTCCTTCGAGCACGACACGGTGACACACCGTTCCATCGACCGCGTGGCCGCGGTGCATGCGCTTGCACATGATTTTGTATTGATGTTGTGCTAACTAATGTGGTAGTAAAAGTGATGCCTCAGTCTAATGTTTACGTGTAATAGTACTGTCGGCGTTCTGGGAACGGGGGACCCTAGACTTGCCTACCTGCGGCCTGCGGTGTGGCTCAAGTGGAGGCCCAGTACGGCCCATCTTCATCAACGCAAGCTCAAGACCCTCGCGAGGGGCCAAGCCTCGCGGGGCGGATGACGCAAGGCTTCCTCATGAGCAGCCTTGCCAGGCAGGCTCACGAGGAGCCGGAGAGATCAAGGCAAGGTTACCTCGCGAGGTGCCCATGACGCAAGCGATGACGATCGAGACCAGGCAGGCGCCAGGCGGGTGCCGGCCTGCGCTGTGTCCTTGTTTCCTCTTTGGTGCAAAGGTGGCAAGCACAGGCGTGGAGTACCGAGGCATCAGGCAAAGGTTACCATTTCAGTGCAACGAGACCAAGACCGGCAGAGCGGCAGGATGGAGGTCACCGTGGAGCCCAAGACGGCGTCATCGCCAGTGCCTTTGGCAGCCAAAGACCAACTTTAGTCAGGATAACTTGTACTAGATGTTCCCCTTCAAAATGGCCGTTGTTGGCGCCCTTCCCGCTCAATAATTGGGAAGAGGAACAAGGCCTCTATAAATAGTGATAGCCACCTCAGCAGAAGGAGAGATCGAATCCTTCCCTATGAGAACACCACACCAGCTCAAGAACACCTCCCGCGAGGCTGTTCTTCCTTTGTACTGTTCATCATCAGCCCCTGAGGCAATCCACCACACCACACACTTGAGTAGGGTATTACACCACAACGGTGGCCCGAACCAGTATAAATCTTGTGTCCCTCATGTTGTTCATCGTTTAGCTTAGATTCTCGTGAGGCATTCAGACGTGGAGTGGTAGGGGGAAGATCTTCGCGTGCACCCCAGAGTTCGAACCTCAAGGGTCTGCCGGAACCCCACATCCAACATTTGGTGCGCCAGGTAGGGTTGCGCCGAAGCTCTCCCTTCCGTCGACCTGCTCTCCATCAGCACCGCGCTCCGCCCGGTGGGCAACGCACCGCCTGCTCCGGCCGTCGACGCCGGCGCAGGGACCAGGGGGCTCCAAGCCCTGGCCCCCGCCTTGCTTTAGGTGCGGTGGCCGAACAAGTTCAAGCCAGACATGCCGCCGCGCTACGACGGCACGGCCGATCCGCTGGTTTTCCTGCTGGCGTATGAGGAGGCCGCCCTCAAGGCCGGGGGCGACGACAAGGTCATGGCTTACTGGCTGCCCATGGCCCTCACTGGCATCCCGTGCATGTGGTTGCTCCACCTACCAGCAGCTTCGGTGGCCTCCTGGGAGGAGTTGCACAACCTCTTCCTTGCCCATTATGCTGCGCCGGCGCCCCCCGGTCGTCGCAGCTCTCCTGGGCGGCTCGCAGGCGCCACCCTCGAGCCGCCACGTCAAGCCGTTCGTCCGCCAGATTGGTGCCGCCCTCAAGTGCCGCGAAGCCCCCCCAGGAGGGGTGGCACCCAAGGCCGACTTGACCTTCAGCTCGGACGATCACCCCTCCCACACTGCCTCTTCGGGCGCGCTCCCGATGCTATGCACCCCCACCATCTGCCAGGTGGCCGTCACCAGGACCCTCATCGACGGCGGGGCCGGCCTCAACGTGCTCTCGGTGGAGGCCTTCAGCCTCCTCCACGTGCCGTTGGAGCGACTCCAACCCAGCAAGCCCTTCTTAGGCGTCGGAGGTAGCCCCACTGGCTCCCTGGGGCAGATCCGCCTCCTGGTGACCTTCGGCACCCACGAAAACTTCCGCACGGAGCTAGTCGACTTTCACATCGCCCCCATCGGCCTCCCATACAATGCCATCCTCGGCTACCCTGCCTTGGCCCAGTTCATGGCAGGGATTCACCCGGCCTGCAACCTCATGAAGATGCCCGGGAGTAGCGGCTTCCTTACCGTGTCTGGAGACACGAAAGATGCTTTGCAGGCGCTCAAGCTCGCTTTCAAGGCGGCCGTAATGGTGCAGCCCACCAGCGTCGACACCCTCGAGCCCAAGGGGGCTGCTGAAAGCACATTTGCTCCCTGGGTGGTTTTGGTAATTAATGACACCATACTTTGTGGTTGGACTAATGCTTTTATCAAGTATGTTTCAGGAAGGTCAATCACATTGGCTGGCAAAAGGACTGAAGAGGTGGACCCCTAGAATGCTAAGGCAAGCATTGGCAAAAGCTCAAGACTCCATTTTTGGTTTAGTGATCCAAGATCACATTGAGTCTATAGGAAAGCCAATACTATTAAAAGGGGATGAGGTTATGTTAATGATCTGGTTGCTCAAAGTGCTTAGTGATATATCTCCTAAACTATCAGCACCCCTCACTTCCAACATACACTCATAAGTAATCTCGGTCCCACCGATTCCATAAACTCACCACACCGAGATGAACCACCTCACCATATAGCCAAACCCTAGAAATTTCGGATTTTCCGATTCCAAACTCGGTCTCACGAAACTAGTGTTGCCAAGCTTCAGAACATTCATCATCATATCGGTGTCACCGAGATGATAAAGTCGTCCCACCGAGATTGGCAAACCCTAGTCTTTGGAAGAATCGACTCACCGAGATTGTATTTTCGGTCCCACGAAAATCCCAACGCTCACAAGATTTGAACTTTCGGTCTCACCGAGTTGTCAACTTCGGTCCGACCGAGATTGGTCAAATGTGTGTAACGGTTGGATTTTGTGTGGAGGCTATAAATACCCTCCACCCCTCTTCATTCGTGGAGAGAGCCATCGAAAGAACTACCACTCCTACCTTACATCTCCGAGAAGAAAACTACCTACCCTTGTGTTGAGATCAAGTTGCTCCACTCCCACCATATGAAACTTGATTTCTAGCCTTCCCAAGTTGCTTTCCACTCAATCCTTTCTTCCACCACAGCCAAATCAGTGAGGAGAGTTGAGTGTTGGGGAGATTATCATTTGAAGCACAAGAGCAAGGAGTTCATCATCACCAACACCATCTATTACCTTTTGGAGGTGGTGCCTCCTAGATTGGTTAGGTGTCGCTTGGGAGCCTCCGTCAAGATGTGGAGTTGAACCAAGAAGTTTGTAAGGGCAAGGAGATCGCCTACTTCGTGAAGATCTACCCGAGTAAGGCTAGTCCTCCGTGGGCGTATGCCATGATGGCATAGACAAGGTTGCTTCTTCGTGGACCCTTCGTGGGTGGAGCCCTCCGTGGACTCTCGCAGCCGTTACCCTTCATGGGTTGAAGTCTCCATCAACGTGGATTGACGATAGCACCACCTATCGGAACCACGAGAAAAATCTCCGTGTCTCCAAACTGCGTTTGATCTTCTCCACTTCTCTTTACTACTTGTGCAATTTACTTTCCGCTGCCCATACTCTAGAATTGCATGTGTAGTAAGCTGCTTGACTTGTGTGATATGCAAAATCTGCCAAAAACTTGTCTTTGTCAAGAGGCATAATTTTTATCTTGTCGAGTAGTCTAATCACCCCCCTCTAGACACTCTCACCTTCAACGATCCTACAATTGGTACCAGAGCATTGGTCTCCATTGCTTTGGTTTGCACACCATTGGAGGAAGATGGACGTGTCTACGTTTGGGAGTGTTAGCCATAGAGTGCCTATGCTTGATGGAGTGTCCAATAACTCGTGGAGGATTGAAATGCTTATTATCTTTAAGATGTATAACTTGCGCAAATATGTTGAGACCCCATATGTGCCTCCATTTGACCCCTTGCACCCTACTATGGATGAAGAGCTTGATTTGCTTCGTAACCTTAGAACTGTAAATCTTGTCATTAGAGGTTTGCCCGATAACTTGCTTGAGCTTGTCACAAACTTTGAGTGCGCCTATGCTATATGGAAGTTTTTGGAAGAACTTTATCCGGACTACTCTTTGAGAGGTCTTGATGAAATTCTGTACAAGACTATTGAATTTGATATGATGCGCCCCAATGATCCCAACTTTGATAAATGCTTCTTTGAGCTTCGTGATCTTATGAAAAAGAAGGGTGATCCCGGACTTATCAATGTTCTAATTAGAAATGCTCTTTTATTGCATTCCGATGATTATTGTCACATTGACAAAACTAATGCAAGTCGTTGTCAAATTTACCTAGGTATTGATGATGAATTATCTATGGGTCAATATGATGATGAGCATGAGCATGATGATGATTACTCCAATTCGGACACCGAGCTAGACAAGATCATGAAGAGTCTCAATCTTATGGAAAATTTGAGAGACTACATATCCGGTGGAAAAGAGTGGATTCTTGATAGTGGATGCACCGATCACATGACCGGAGACAAAGACATGTTTGGAGAGCTTGCAAAGAACGATGGTCCACGCAAGTATGTGACTTTTGGAGACAACTCCAAGGGTAAGGTACTTGGCCTTGGTAAGGTGGCCATATCTCATGATAGCTCTATTCAAAATGTCATGCTTGTTGAATCACTTGGATACAATTTACTTTCCGTGTCTAGATTAGTGACTTTGGATTCAATGTGCTATTCATCAAGTAGATTGCCAAGTCTTTCGTCGTGACAATCATAACATGGTTTTTACCGGTATCCGTAGAGGTGATCTATACATTGTTGATTTCACTAAGAAAGCTCAACCTAGAACTTGCTTCATTGCTAAATCTGCTAAAGGTTGGTTATGGCATAGAAGGCTTGGACATGTTGGTATCGTAATCTAGATAAGCTAATCAAAGGTGATCATATTCTTGGTGTTAAAGATGTTCTCTTTGACAAAGATAGACTTTGTAGTGCTTGTCAGGCAGGAAAACAAGTAGGTGGAAGTCATCCCGTGAAGAACATCATGACCACAAGGAGACCGCTTGAGCTTCTTCATATGGATCTCTTCGGTCCCAATGCTTACAAAAGCCTTGGTGGTAACTCCTTTGGTCTAGTTATAGTTGATGATTATTCCAGATTTACGTGGGTGTTTTTCCTTGATGACAAGTCACAGGTTCAGAGAATCTTCAAAACCTTTGCTAGAAAGGCCCAAAATCAATTTGAGGTGAAGATCAAGAAAGTTCGGAGTGACAATGGAACGGAGTTCAAGAACACCCATGTGGACTCTTTTCTCGATGAGGAAGGGATTCTACATGAGTTCTCGGCTACGTACACTCCTCAACAAAATGGAGTTGTTGAGAGGAAGAACCGAACGCTCATAGAGATGGCGAGAACGATGCTTGATGAATACAAGACACCGAAGCACTTTTGGGGTGAAGCGGTCGAGACAGCTTGTCATGCTATCAACAGGCTTTATCTTCATAAGCTCCTCGGCAAGACTTCATACGAGCTCCTCACCGGTAACAAACCCCAAGTGGGATACTTTCGTGTCTTTGGTTGAAAATGCTATATCCTTGATAAGCATCGTCGGTCTAAGTTTGCTCCTAAAACTCATGAAGGCTTTTTCCTTGGTTATGGATCAAACTCTCACACCTACCGTGTCTACAATAATTTCACCCGAAAGGTTGAAGAGACGGTAGATGTGAAGTTTGATGAATCTAATGGCTCGCAAGTAGAGCAAATGCCTATTGATGTAGGAGACAAGGACCCATCGGAAGCCATTCAAGATTTATCTATTGGAAAGATCCGTCCCATGGAAGTGAAGGAGAGTACCTCATCTACATATGTGGAGCCCCCTACCTCACGGCAAGTTGAACCTCAAGTCAACATGGAGGCTTCCACAAGTGGAACTCACCAAGATGAGGAAGTGCAACAAGAAGATCCACCACAACCTCCTTCTCCACCAGCACAAGACAACACCAACAACAATGAAGAAGAAGAGGAAGATGAGGATGATGAGGAAGCTCAGCCACGACCACAACAAAAGCTATCCCGAGTCCGAGAAAGAGTCAAGAAGAATCATCCCGTGGAACAAATGATGAATGACATCGACTCCGGGAGAATTACTCGCTCTAAAACTCGCTTAGTTAACTTTTGTGAGCATTACTCATTTATCTCTAGTCTTGAACCTATGAAGGTAGAAGAAGCACTTGAAGACCCGGATTGGGTGAATGCTATGCATGAAGAGCTACACAACTTCGAGAGGAACAACGTTTGGACTTTGGTAGAGAAGCCCAATGATGATCGAAACGTCATTGGAACCAAATGGGTGTTTCGGAACAAGCAAGATGAAGATGGACAAGTCATCCGCAACAAGGCTCGTCTCGTAGCTCAAGGTTACACACAAGTCGAAGGTATGGACTATGGTGAGACCTATGCCCCCGTTGCTAGACTTGAGTCCATTCGCATTCTTCTTGCATATGCCAATCACCATGATATTACTCTCTATCAAATGGACATCAAAAGTGCTTTCCTAAATGGTGAAATAGAGGAGGAAGTATTTGTGAAACAACCTCCCGGATTTGTGAATCCTAAAAAGCCTAATCATGTCTACAAGTTGCACAAAGCTCTTTATGGCCTTAAACAAGATCCTAGAGCTTGGTACAAATGCTTGACTAGCTTTCTTCTTGAAAAAGGATTTGAGATTGGAAAAATAGACTCAACGCTATTTACGAAAAGGGTTGATGGTGAACTATTTGTGTGCCAAATATATGTTGATGATATTATCTTTGGTTCAACTAACCCCATTTTAGCGAGAAGTTTGGAAAGCTCATGTCGGAGAAGTATGAGATGTCCATGATGAGTGAACTCAAATTCTTCCTTGGGTTGCAAATCAAGCAATCTAAGGAGGGTACCTTTGTCTCACAAACAAAGTACACCAAGGATCTCTTCAAGAAGTTCAACATGCAAGAAAGCAAAGGTATGAGAACCCCATGCCTACCAAAGTGGACATAATGACTTGACTAAAGATGGAGAACCTATTGATCAAAAGGTTTACCGATCCATGATTGGTTCTCTACTATATCTCTGTGCATCTCGTCGACATAATGTTGAGTGTATGCATGTGTGCTCGATATCAAGCAGCCCCTAAAGAATGTCATCTTAAAGCTGTTAAAAGAATTGTGAGATATTTGATACACACACCAAACTTTGGC
Organism: Aegilops speltoides; assembly: GCA_021437245.1. Classification (NCBI taxonomy): domain Eukaryota; kingdom Viridiplantae; phylum Streptophyta; class Magnoliopsida; order Poales; family Poaceae; genus Aegilops; species Aegilops speltoides. Next base: position 361,400,537 of record CM038144.1, read on the forward strand.
ATTTGGTATCCTAAGAGGACCTCTTTCGATCTTGTTGGCTATTCCGACTCGGACTATGCCGAGACAGGTTGATAGAAAGTCAACTTCGTGCGTGTCAATTCCTTGGTCGATCCCTTGTATCTTGGTCCTCCAAGAAACAAAATTCGGTATCATTATCTACTGCCGAAGCAGAATATATAGCTGCTGGTTCATGTTGTGCTCAGTTGCTATGGATGACACAAATGCTTAAGGATTATGGGATACATGCGAGACATGTTCCCTTGCTTTGTGACAATGAGAGTGCAATTAAGATTGGACACAATCCTGTGCAACACTCTCGTACGAAACATATTGAAGTTCGTCACCATTTTATTCATGATCACATTGCTAAGGGTGACATCAATCTTAAGCATGCTCGTACTAACAAACAACTTGCTGATATCTTTACAAAACCACTTGATGAGAAAGTGTTTTGTCGCTTAAGGAGTGAGTTGAACATCATTGATGCTTCAAACTTGGAGTGAAAACTCCATTGATGCATGCAAGGCATGAGCCTACTTGACTAATCCTTGATATTTCTCTTATGATGATGATCATATGTCTTGGACACATTTGCCTCCTTGTATTGCATCTAACTCCTTGCAGGTACTTGGATGATCTACATTCCACAAGATTACCACAAACTCAAATCTTGAGTAATCTTGTCATTGACCAAGTATCTAGCCCTTTGGGATGTTGAGTTCAAGGAACAAAACTCCACATATCCTTTTTGACACCTTATACATCTAGTATTTCACTCTTGTCATCTTGGATATTCTTGAGTATTTCCTTGCTTGCCTAACCCATGTAGGAAGATGAACTATACAATTGGAGATGATGCTCCAACTTCACATTCAATGAGCATCTACATTAAGTTCACCTACATGAGCAAAGCAACAACAAGCCCAAGGTATGTTCTTCACATCTTGAAGGAGCTTTGCTCAAAGTCATGAGTACAAGCAGCTTCATAAGATGTGATCACATCAAATGCATAATCGAAAAATGGCAACCCCATTTTGAGCTTAAAAGATGAGTATGACCTATGATCAAATGTTCTCATTTGACTCCTAAGTCAATATACTCAAACATAGGTGACTTTGTCGCCGACCCCTATCTAGATGAAGTATATATGTTTTGGAGTTTCTCTATTTTCTCTTATGTTCTCTCATAGAGTTCTCTTTTTACTTCATCTAGCAATCTTTTTCATTTCTATTCTTCTGTCCTTGGGAATATCCTTTTGGCTCTGATCAATTCCTTGCAAATCTTTTACAAATTCATTGCAAATCTTTTGAAACATTCCTTGCAAAGTGAGCTGAATTATTTCTGTATTTCCTTGGAATTAAACTCGGCGTCACCGACTTAAATACTTCGGTCTGACCGAAAAGGATCTGCCCTAAGTCTCTGACTTTCGGACTCACCGATCCATATCAATTCGGTGTCACCGATTTACATTCACCAGGATATTATCTTCTGCAGCTCAACTCAATGATTCTTTATGCATGTTTCTTATTGCCCAGTTGTGATTCTTCAGGATCCCACTTCTTTCCATCTTTCCTGACCTTCCTAGTTTGCTGTCCTTTTCGGCACTTGATGTCAAAGGGGGAGAAGATTTAGGGGGAGGGGGAGATAAGGGGAGAAGAGAAGACTTAGGAAGAAGAGCAATCTTATCTTAAGGGGGAGAGAATCACATCAAAGCTTTGTCATGTTCCACATTGGATATTACATTTGGCATCATTCTTTTGATTTTGCTTTCTTCGCTTTCACAATTGGTAACTTATGGAAAGCAAAATCTCTCAGAGTTCATTGAAAAATCTTTTAGCTTCGGAGACATGTTTGCTGATTCAAGCTAGTGCTCAATATGAGACACTCTTTATACATGTCATCCCTGGCTTGGTAGTCTTGATGTTCTTGCAGTTGGTTGAAGAAATACTCTTGTGTTATCTAACCCTGTTTTCCCAAGTCTATTTCTTCAGGTATAATGCCAAGGAACCTCAAGGTAAGTATATGCATCTTGCAGAATGTGCATGATGGTGACTTGCTTGTGAATATCTGTTTGCAAGAAATCACCATGCACATATGCATTATCACTCACTTCTTTTCATCTGCTCGATGCATATAGCCAAGCTGCATGTAGCACATCTTGCTTTTCTCTCTTGTGTGCTTGTGGTAGTCCAAAACCATAATCTATGAAAATCTTGCACACTTGTAGGGGAGCTGTGTACTACATGTGTTGTCAAAGCTTTAGCGATAATTCATCTTTCTTTCGATAGCTTTGATGTCTTGTTTTGTGTGTTGCCATCAATTACCAAAAAGGGGGAGATTGAAAGGATATTTGCTCCCTGGGTGGTTTTGGTAATTAATGACAACATACTTTGTGGTTGGGCTAATGCTTTTATCAAGTATGTTTCAGGAAGGTCAATCACATTGGCTGGCAAAAGGATTGAAGAGGTGGACCCCTAGAATGCTAAGGCAAGCATTGGCAAAAGCTCAAGACTCCATTTTTGGTTTAGTGATCCAAGATCACATTGAGTCTATAGGAAAGCCAATACTATTAAAAGGGATGAGGTTATGTTAATGATCTGGTTGCTCAAAGTGCTTAGTGATATATCTCCTAAACTATCGGCACCCTCACTTCCAACATACACTCATAAGTAATCTCGGTCCCACCGATTCCATAAACTCACCACACCGAGATGAACCACCTCACCATATAGCCAAACCCTAGAAATTTCGGATTTTCCGATTCCAAACTCGGTCTCACGAAACTAGTGTTGCCAAGCTTCAGAACCTTACATCATCATATCGGTGTCACCGAGATGATAAAGTCGATCCCACCGAGATTGGCAAACCCTAGTCTTTGGAAGAATCGGACTCACCGAGATTGTATTTTCGGTCCCACGAAAATCCCAACGTTCACAAGATTTGAACTTTTGGTCTCACCGAGTTGTCAACTTCGGTCGACCGAGATTGGTCAAATGTGTGTAGCAGTTGGATTTTGTGTGGAGGCTATAAATACCCTCCACCCCTCTTCATTCGTGGAGAGAGCCATCGAAAGAACTACCACTCCTACCTTACATCTACGAGAAGAAAACTACCTACCCTTGTGTTGAGATCAAGTTGCTCCACTCCCACCATATGAAACTTGATTTCTAGCCTTCCCAAGTTGCTTTCCACTCAATCCTTTCTTCCACCACAGCCAAATCGGTGAGGAGAGTTGAGTGTTGGGGAGATTCTCATTTGAAGCACAAGAGCAAGGAGTTCATCATCACCAACACCATCTATTACCTTTTGGAGGGTGGTGCCTCCTAGATTGGTTAGGTGTCGCTTGGGAGCCTCCGTCAAGATGTGGAGTTGAACCAAGAAGTTTGTAAGGGCAAGGAGATCGCCTACTTCGTGAAGATCTACCCCAAGTAAGGCTAGTCCTCCGTGGGCGTATGCCATGATGGCATAGACAAGGTTGCTTCTTCGTGGACCCTTCGTGGGTGGAGCCCTCCGTGGACTCTCGCAGCCGTTACCCTTCGTGGGTTGAAGTCTCCATCAACGTGGATTGACGATAGCACCACCTATCGGAACCACGAGAAAAATCTCCGTGTCTCCAAACTGCGTTTGATCTTCTCCACTTCTCTTTGCTACTTGTGCAATTTACTTTCCGCTGCCCATACTCTAGAATTGCATGTGTAGTAAGCTGCTTGACTTGTGTGATATGCAAAATCTGCCAAAAACTTGTCTTTGTCAAAAGGCATAATTTTTATCTTGTCGAGTAGTCTAATCACCCCCCCTCTAGACACTCTCACCTTCAACGATCCTACAGCTGCGCTGGCCAAGAAGAAGCAGCTGTTCACCCAAGACAAGGCGGAGACCAAGCAAGTACCAGTCGATGAAGATGGACCCTCTGGCGCCACCTTCACCATAGGCGCCAATTTCAACCTTGAACAGGAAGAGGCCCTGGTGAAATTCCTGCGCGTGAACAAGGAGGTGTTTGCGTGGGAACCTGATTAGCTAGCGAGGGTTCCAAGGGAGGTGGTTGAGCACCATCTGAATGTGTGCCCCAACGTGCGTCCCGTGAAGTAGGAGGCAAGGCGATAGTCCACTGAGAAGCAGGCCTTCATCATCCAAGAAACCCACAAGTTGGAGGCTGCAGGTGTCATTCGCGAAGTTCGCTATCCTGAATGGCTGGCCAACCCTGTTGTTGTGCCAAAGAAGGGAGGAAAGGAGCGCATGTGCGTCGACTTCACCAACCTCAACAAGGCTTGCCCTCAAGATCCGTTCCCGCTCCCTCGCATCGACCAAATCGTCGATTCCACCGCCGAGTGCGACCTATTGTGCTTCCTAGATGCCATCTCGGGCTATCACCAAATCAAGATGGCGGTAGAAGATGTGGACAAAACGGCCTTCCTGACTCCGTGCGGAGTATATTGCTATACCTGCATGCCGTTCAGATTGCGTAACACGGGCGCAACCTTCAGCGACTGATGCACATCGCCTTGGGCCGGCAGCTCAGAAGAAACGCCGAGGCCTACATCGACGACATCGTGGTGAAGTCTCGGGAGGCGAAGACCCTGATACAAGACCTGGAAGAAACCTTCGCGAGCCTTCGTGAAGTAGACCTGCGGCTCAACCTGGAGAAGTGCGTGTTCGGTGTCCCTTATGGCAAGCTTTTGGGCTTCCTCGTGTCCCACAGAGGTATTGAGGCTAACCCAGAGAAGGTCAAGGCAGTTGAAGACATGAGTCCACCGAAGACCGTCAGAGAAATGCAGAAGCTCACCGGGCGAGTAACCATGTTGGGACGCTTCATCTCCAAGCTGGGAGAACGAGCCCTGCCCTTCTTCAAGCTGATGAAGAAGAAGGGCCCGTTCGAATGGACTCAAGAGGCTGATAAAGCATTCCAAGATCTCAAGAAGTACCTGTCCAGCCCTCCGGTGATGGTGGCTCCACGCCCCCAGGAGCCCTTGGTACTCTACCTTGCAGCCACGCCCTACTGCGCCAGTGCAGCCCTGGTGGCGGTTCAGGAGGAGCACCGGGTCAAGACCGCATCGGTCGCGACCCCGACCGCAGCAGCACAAGACCGAGAAGACCTCGCGAAGACCACAGCCGCAACAGATGGGGATCAGCCTCAGTAGGGGGACGCACCCAGGGTGGAAGAGGTCCCACCAAGCGATCAGGCGCAGGGGGCTCCATCATCTCAGGAGGCGCCTCAACCTCCAGAAGACGCAGGCCACGTCAGCGCCCTCACCCTCGTCGAGCATCCTGTGTACTTTGTTAGCACGGTGCTGCGGGACGCAAGGGAACGATACTCCATGCCTCAGAAGCTCTTGCTCGCGCTACTAGTGGCCTCACGCAAGTTACAACACTACTTTCAAGGTCACCCCATCAAGGTCGAATCGACATATCCCTTGGAAAGGGTGCTCAGGAGCTCCAACTCAGCTTGAAGGGTCGCCGAATGGAACATCGAGTTGCAAGCGTTTCAGTTGGAATTCAGCATGACTAGGGTCGTCAAAGGAGCCGCACTTGCAGATTTCATGGAGGAATGGACAGAGGCGCCAGGGCTTGAAGCGGGAGAGGATCGGTCGCTTTCCCCAGGAAGTGAGGCACCGGACGGCTGGGTCATGTACTTCGACGGAGTGTTCTCGCGACATGGTGCAGGGGCTGGCGCAGTGCTCATATCTCCCACTCAGGACAAGCTCTATTACGCCGTGCAGCTCTGTTTCCAGCATGGAGAGAAGGTCTCCAACAACATAGCAGAATACGAGGGCTTCATAGCAGGCTTGAAAGCTGCAGCCGCCTTGGGGGTAAAGCACCTCACCATCAAGGGTGATTCACAACTCCTCGTCAACTTCTCCAACAAGGTGTATGAGCCGAAGGATGAACACATGGAAGCATATCTTGCGGAGGTCCGCAGGATGGAAAACCATTTTGGGGGTTGGAGTTGCAGCATGTACCCCATGGCACCAATCAATAGGCTGATGACATCGCCAGGAGGGCGTCCAGGCAGCTACCTCAGGAGCCCGGCGTCTTCGAGGAACGACTCTTCAAACCCTCAGCAACATCGTCACTATCAAGTACAGCGCAGCCTCGGGAGGAGCTCCCTCAACTGCCTGCCTCGGGAGCTCCGGCCTGTGGCCCGACCTCAGGAGCACGCCTACTCCTGGCACTGGAGCCTCAGGAGGGATGTTGGACCGCGGAATTTAAAGATTACCTCATACAAGGGACTCTACTAGAGAAGGAGGAGGAACCAGAATGCGTGGCGCGGTAGGCCACGCCCTACTTCATCCAAGACGGAGAGCTCTACCGGAAGCGGTCAAATGATGTTTCCCTGTGTTGCATCTCCAGGGAGCAAGGGAAAGAGTTGTTGGCAGACATTCACAGTGGAGATTGTGGGCACCACTCGTCTTCACGGACCCTCGTCGGCAAGGCGTTTCGCAGCGGGTTCTATTGGCCAACAGCACTCAACGACGCAATCAAGCTGGTGAAGGCTTGTGAAGCCTGTCAATTCCACGCCAAGCAGATTCATCAGCCGGCTCAAGGCCTACAGACCATTCCTCTCTCATGGCCGTTTGCTGTTTGGGGGCTGGACATCTTGGGGCCTTTCCCCGGGCACCAGGGGGTTACCGCTACCTCTACGTCGCCATTGACAAGTTCACCAAGTGGTTAGAGGTGGAAGCTGTCCACACCATCCCAGTTGGTTCAGCGGTCAAATTCATCAAGGGCCTCATGAGCCAGTTTGGGGTGCCTAATCGCATCATCACTGACAACGGTTCACAGTTCACCAGCAATCTCTTCAAAACATATTGTGCTAACCTTGGAACGGAGATATGCTATGCTTCGGTGGCACACCCTCGGAGCAACGGCCAGGCTGAATGTGCCAACGCAGAGATCCTGAAAGGCCTCAAAACCAGGACCTTCAAGAAGAAGCTGGAGGCCTGCGGCAGGGGCTAGTACGACGAGCTCCAGTCCGTGCTATGGTCCATCCGCACAACCGCTACCAAGTCAACCGGCGAAACCCCGTTCTTCCTCGTCTACGGAGCTTAGGCAGTCCTCCCTCACGAGGTCAGGCATCGCTCCGCACGGGTCCTGGCTTTTGACGAAGCACAGCTGGATGCCATGCGGGGGATGGATCTCGTGTTGGGGGAGGAACACCATCGGGAGGCTGCGCTTCGAGCAGCGAGATACCAACAGGCGTTTCGGCGGTATCACTGCCGCAATATCCGCCCCAGGACCCTCGAGGTAGGTGACCTCGTGCTCAGGTGGGTGCTCTCTAGGGAAGGGTTGCACAAGCTCTCGCCCATGTGGGAGGCCCATTCAAGGTTGTTCATGTTTCCAGACCTGGCGCTGCACGCTTGGAGACCCAGGAGGGGGTGCCCATCCCGAACGCGTGGAACATCCAGCTGTTGGGGAACGTAGTAATTTCAAAAAATTTCCTACGCACACGCAAGATCATGGTGATGTATAGCAACGAGAGGGAGAGTGTTGTCTACGCCCTCGTGGGCCCGGCGAAGCGATCTGGCGTAGAGGAAGTAGTCGTCGTTCTCCTCGCGATCCGACCGATCCGGCGCCCGTTACTCGGCGCCCCGAGTTCTTGACACACGTACAGCTCGATGACATCCCTCGTACTCGATCCAGCCGAGTGTCGAGGAGAGTTCCGTCAAGACGACGGCGTGGTGGCGATCTTGATGTTCTATCGGCGCAGGCTTCGCCTAAGCTTGCGACGATATGACCGAGGTGGAATATGGTGGAGGGGCACCGACACGGCTAAGGAGCGATCCGTAGATCAAACTTGTGTGTTCTAGGGTGCACCCTGCCCCGTATATAAAGGAGGAGGGGGAGGTGCGGCCGGCCCAAGGAGGAGGGCCGGAGAGTCCTACTCCCACGGGAGTAGGACTCCCCCTCCTAGTTGGAGTAGGATTGGGGAGGGAGAAGAAGGAAGGGGCGCGCCCCCTCCTTGTCCTATTCGGACTAGGGGGGGGGCGGCGGCCACCCCCGGCCGGCCCTCCTCTTCTCCTCGAGGCCCACTAAGGCCCAATAGCCTCGGGAGGGTTCCAGTAACCCCGGTTTTTAAGTAAAATCCGATTTCACCGGAACCATTCCGAACTCAAATATAGGCTTCCAATATATCATTCTTTATGTCTCGACCATTTGAGACTCCTCGTCATGTCCGTGATCACATCCGGGACTCGAACTTCTTGGTACATCAAAATACATAAACTCATAATATAAGCATCATCGAAACCTTAAGCGTGCGGACCCTACGGTTCGAGAACAATGTAGACATGACCGAGACCGTCTCGGTCAATAACCAATAGCGGGACCTGGATGCCCATATTGGTTCCTACATATTCTCTGAAGATCTTTATCGGTCAGACCGCATAACAACATCGTTGTTCCCTTTGTCATCGGTATGTTACTTGCCCGAGATTCGATCGTCGGTATCCAATACCTAGTTCAATCTCGTTACCGACAAGTCTCTTTACTCGTTCCGTAATACACCCTCAAGGCCCAAGGCAAAGGGGGGGCTTGGAATCTTAAATCTGGGGTTGCAAAACCAAGCTCTGTTATTGAAGTTTCTCAACAAATTCTACAACAAAATGGATGTGCCTTGGGTACATTTAATTTGGGACTCCTATTACTTTGAGCAAATCCCCCATGATACCACCCTATGTGGCTCTTTCTGGTGGAAAGATGTTTGCAAGTTAGTGGACTCTTTCAGAGCAGTTACTGGAGTTCATGTTCACAGAGGTGACACTGTGTTTTTCTGGGCTGATCACTGGCAAATTGGGAACAGTCAAATGCCTCTTCTGGAAAGGTTTCCTAGACTGTATTCATTTTGTCTACAGAAAAAACTATCAGTCAAAGAAGTTTTTCAGGCTGATACTTTGCAGGATCTGTTCTTTTTGCCACTCACTCACCAAGCACACCAAGAGCTACAGCAGCTTGAGACACTTATGAGCTCTTTCAATCTGGATTCCAGTGGTAGTGATATCTGGGCATGGAGGCATGGAAAGCAATCAACCTATACTGCAATTTTTTTTTATGAATTTGCTTACCAGCCTATGGTCTCAAACCCCATCTTGAGTTGGATTTGGAAGAGTTGCTGCACAATGTCAATTAAAATGTTTGCCTGGTTAGTCATAATGGACAGGATTAATACCAAGGATATGATTCAAAGAAGGAAGTGGAGGATTAATGATGGGCCACAGTGTGTTCTTTGCCCAACAGGGGCCTTGGAAGACAGAAATCATCTTTTCTTTCAGTGCAATTTCAGTGTTCATGTATGGATCTATTTGCAGATCCCATGGAAAGACAGTCAAGATATGGTGGACATTGCATTGCATGCGAAGAAGGAATTCAAAGAGCCTTTCTTTGCTGAAGTGGTGTTTACTGCCTGGTGGAATATCTGGAAAGTTAGAAATGACAGGGCATTCAGGAGCATCACACCCTCCTTCAGAGCATGGAGATCTGGATTCATTCATGACCTCACTCTGCTTTCTCATAGAATCAAGCAGAAGCACAAGGAAGCTCTACTAAAATGGATTGATTTCCTTCCTCCCTGAAGGGAGGGCCTATACCCTTTCTCTGTACATCCTTTTTTCTTCTGTATAGTTTCCTTTTGCTGTTTTTTCTTTTTCTTTTCCTTGCTTTCTTTCCTCATTTCGAGGAACACCTTGTAATTATACTGTTTTGCCTTGCTTTCAATAAAATGCTGTGGGGTGCAAGCCCTGCAGTCTTCAAGTTAAAAAAAAATACATCATCTCACAACTAACTCATTAGTTGCAATGCTTGCAAGGCTTAAGTGATGTGTATTACCGAGAGGGCCCAGAGATACCTCTCCAGACAATCGGAGCGACAAAACCTAATCTCGAAATCGCCAACCCAACATACGCCTTTGGAGACACTGTAGTACTCCTTTATAATCACCCAGTTACATTGTGACGTTTGGTAGCACCAAAGTGTTCCTCCGTGGCGGAGTTGCATAATCTCATAGTTACAGGAACATGTATATGTCATGGATAAAAGCGGTAGCAACATACTAAGCGATCGTGTGCTAAGCTAATGGAATGGGTCATGTCAATCGAGATCATTCTACTAATGATGTGACCTTGTTAATCAAATAACAACTCCTTGTTCATGGTTAGGAAACACAACCATCTTTGATTAACAAGCTAGTCTAGTAGAGGCATACTAGTGACATCTTGTTTGTCTATGCATTCACACATGTATCATGTTTCCGGTTAATACAATTCTAGCATGAATGATAAACATTTATCATGAAATAAGGAAATAAATAATAACTTTATTATTGCCTCTAGGGCATATTTCCTTGATCTCCCACTTGCACTAGAGTCAATAATCTAGATTACATAGTAATGATTCTCACACCCATGGAGTCTTGGTGTTGATCATGTTTTGCTCGTGGAAGAGGCTTAGTCAACGGTTCGCTACATTCAGATCCGTATGTATCTTGCAAATCTCTATGTCTCCCACGGACTAAGTCCGGATGGAATTGAAGCGTCTCTTGATGTGCTTGGTCCTCTTGTGAAATCTGGATTCCTTTGCTAAGGCAATTGCTCGAGATTATTCTGAAGATTTTCATTGGACCCGATGCACTAGGTATGACACCTAGATCGGATATGAACTCCTTCATCCAGACTCCTTCATTAGCTGCTTCGAAGCTGCTATGTACTCCGCTTCACATGTAGATCCCTTCGACGCTTTGTTTAGAACTGCACCAACCGACAGCCCTCCGTTTAGTGTAAATCGTATCCGGTCTGCGATTTAGAATCGTCCGGATCGGTGTCAAAGCTTGCATCAACGTAACCGTTCACGATGAGCTCTTTGTCACCTCCATATCGAGAAACATATCCTTAGTCCTTTTCGGTATTTGGGATGTTCTTGACCGCTGTCCGATGATCCACTCTGGATTACTTTGGTACCTCCTGCTAGGCTTATAGCAAGGCACACATCAGTCTGGTACACTGACATTGCATACATGATAGAGCCTATGGCTGAAGCATAGGAACATCTTTCATTTCTCTCTATCTTCTGCGGTGGTCGGGCATTGAGTCTTACTCAACTTCACACCTTGTAACACGGCAAGAACCCTTTCTTTGCTTGATCCATTTTGAACTTCTTCAAAAGTTTGTCAAGGTATGTGCTTTGTGAAAGTCCAATTAAGCGTCTTGATCTATCTCTATAGATCTTAATGCCCAATATGTAAGCAGCTTCACCGAGGTCTTTCATTGAAAAACTCTTAGTCAAGTATCCCTTTATGCTATCCAGAAATTCTATATCATTTCCGATCAGCAATATGTCATCTACATATAATATCGTAAATGCTCTGAGCTCCCACTCACTTTCTTGTAAATACTGAGCTTCTCCAAAAGTGCATATGAACCCAAATACTTTGATCACACTATCAAAGCGTTTATTCCAACTTCGAGATGCTTGCACCAGTCCATAAATGGATCGCTGGAGCTTGCACACTTTGTTAGCTCCTTTGGATCGATAAAACCTTCGGTTGCATCATATACAACTCTTCTTCCGTAAATCCATTCAGAATGCAGTCTTTACATCCATTTGCCAAATTTCATAATCATAAAATGCGCAATCGCTAACATGATTCGGACAGACTTAAGCATCGCTACGGGTGAGAAGGTCTCATCGTAGTCAATCCCTTGAACTTGTCGAAAACCCTTTGCGACAAGTCGAGCTTTAATAAACGATAACATTACCGTCGTCGTCGGTCTTCTTCTTGAAGATCCACTTGTTTTCTATTGCTTGCCTACCCTCGGGCAAGTCAACCAAAGTCCATACTTTGTTTTCATACATGGATCCCATCTCAGATTTCATGGCCTCAAGCCATTTTGCGAATCTGGGCTCACCATCGCTTCTTCATAGTTCGTAGGTTCATCATGATCTAGTAGCATGATTTCGAACAGGATTACCGTACCACTCAGTGCGGATCTTACTCTGGTTGATCTACGAGGTTACGTAGCAACTTGATCTGAAGTTTCATGATCAACATCATCAACTTCCTCACTACTTGGTGTAGGTGTCTCGTAAACGGTTTCTGCGACAAACTACTTTCAAGTAAGGGAGAAGGTACAATTACCTCATCAAGTTCTACTTTCCTCCCAGTCACTTCTTTCGAGAGAAACTCCTTCTATAGAAAGGATCCATTCTTAACAACGAATGTCTTGCCTTGGATCTGTGATAGAAGGTGTACCCAACTGTCTCCTTTGGGTATCCTATGAAGACACATTTCTCCGATTTGGGTTCGAGCTTATCGGGTTGAAGCTTTTTCACATAAGCATCGCATCCCCAAACTTTAAGAAATGACAACTTTGGTTTCTTGCTAAACCACAGTTCATAAGGTGTCGTCTCAACGGATTTCGACGGTGTTCTATTCGGTGTGAATCGGCCGTCTCTAGAGCATAACCCCAAAGCGATAGCGGTAAATCTGTAAGAGACATCATAGATCGCACCATATCTAGTAAAATACGATTCTGACGTTCGGACACACCATTCTGCTGTGGTGTTCGGGTGGCATGAGTTGCGAAACTATTCCGCATTGTTTCAAATGTAGACCAAACTCGTAACTCAAATATTCACCTCCACGATCGGATCGCAGAAACTTAATTTTCTTGTTACGATGATTTTCAACTTCACTCTGAAATTCTTTGAACTTTTCAAATGTTTCGACTTATGTTTCATTAAGTAGATATACCCATATCTGCTTAAGTCATCTGTGAAGGTGAGAAAATAACGATATCCGCCACGAGCCTCAACATTCATCGGACCACATACATCAGTATGTATGATTTCCAACAAATCTGTTGCTCTATCCATAGTCTGGGAGAAGCGGGTTCTAGTCATCTTGCCCATGAGGCACGGTTCATAAGTGCCAAGTGATTCATAATCAAGTGACTCCAAAAGTCCATCGGTATGGAGTTTCTTCATGCGCTTTACACCGATATGACCTAAACGGCGATTGCCACAAATAAGTTGCACTATCATTATCAACTCTGCATCTTTTGGTTTCAACATTATGAATATGTGTATCACTACTATCGAGGTTCATCAAAATAGACCACTCTTCAAGGGTGCATGACCATAAAAGATATTACTCATATAAATAGAACAACCATTATTCTCGATTTAAATGAATAACCGTCTCGCATCAAACAAGATCCAGATATAATGTTCATGCTCAACGCAGCACCAAATAACAATTATTTAGGTCTAAAACTAATCCGAAGGTAGATGTAGAGGTAGCGTGCCGACCGCGATCACATCGACTTTGGAACCATTTCCACGCACATCGTCACCTCGTCCTTTGCGGTGTTAAGCAATCCGTAGTCCTGTTTGAGTTGCAAATATTAGCAATGAACCGATATCAAATACCAGTGCTCTGTGAGCTCTAGTAAGGTACACATCAATAACATGTATATCACATATACCTTTGTTCACCTTGCCATCCTTCTTATCCGCCAAATACTTGGGGCAGTTCCGCTTCCGGTGACGATGCGCTTGCGGTAGAAGCACTCGATTTCAGGCTTAGGTCCAGACTTGGGTTTCTTCTCTGAGCGACAACTTGCTTGCTGTTCTTCTTGAAGTTCCTCCTTCTTCCCTTTGCCTTTCTTCTTGAAACTAGTGGTCTTATTGACCATCAACACTTGATGCTCCTTTTTGATTTCTACCTCCGCAGCCTTGACATTGCGAAGAGCTCGGTATAGTCTTTACTAACCCTTGCATATTATAGTTCATCACGAAGCCTTTGTAGCTTGGTGGCGGTGATTGAAGAATTACATCAATGACACAATCATCCGGAAGATTAACTCCCAATTGTGTCAAGTGATTGTAGTACCCGGACATTACGAGTATGTGCTCACTAATGAACTATTCTCCTCCATCTTGCAGCTATAGAACTTATTGGAGACTTCATATCTCTCAATCCGGGCATTACATTTGGAATATTAACTTCAACTCTGGAACATCTCATATGCTCCATGAGCGTTCAAAACGTCGTTGAAGTCCCGGTTCTAAGCCGTAAAGCATGGCACCTTGAACTATAGAGTAGTCATCAGCTTTGCTCGCCAGACGTTCATAACATCTGGTGTTGCTCAAAGAAGCAGTTCGCACCCAGCGGTGCATCGGGGCGTAACTCTTACGTGCAGCAATGAGGATAATCCTCAGATTACGGACCCGATCCGTGTAATTGCTACCATCATCTTTCAACTTTGCTTTCTCAAGGAACGCATTAAAATTCAATGGAACAACAACACGAGCCATCTATCTACAATCAAACATAAACAAGCAAGATACTATCAGGTACTAAGTTCATGATAAATTTAAGTTCAATTAATCATATTACTTAAGAACTCCCACTTAGACAGACATCTCTCTAGTCATCTAAGTGATCACGTGATCCAAATCAACTAAACCATAACCGATCATCACGTGAAATGGAGTAGTTTTCAATGGTGAACATCTTATGTTGATCATATCTACTATATGATTCACGCTCGACCTTTCGGTCTCCGTGTTCCGAGGCCATATCTCGCATATGCTAGGCTCGTCAAGTATAACCCGAGTATTCTGCGTGTGCAAAACTGGCTTGCACCCGTTGTAGATGGACGAGAGCTTATCACACCCGATCATCACGTGGTGTGCAGGCACGACGAACTTTGGCAACGGTGCATACTCGGGAGAACACTTCTTGATAATTTAGTGAGAGATCATCTTATAATGCTACCGTCAATCAAAGCAAGATAAGATGCATAAAAGATAAACATCACATGCAAATCAATATAAGTGATATGATATGGTCATCATCATCTTGTGCTTCGTGATCTCCATCTCTCGCAGCACCACCATGATCACCATCGTCACCGGCGCGACACCTTGATCTCCATCGTAGCATCGTTGTCGTCTCGCCAAACTTATGCTTCTCGACTATCGCTACCGCTTAGTGATAAAGTAAAGCATTACGAAGCGATTGCATTGCATACAATAAGCGACAACCATATGGCTCCTGCCGATTGCCGATAACCGGTTACAAAACATGATCATCTCATACAATAAAATATAGCATCACGTCTTGACCATATCACATCACAACATGCCCTGCAAAAACAAGTTAGGCGTCCTCTACTTTGTTGTTGCAAATTTTACGTGGCTGCTACGGGCTTAAGCAAGAACCAATCTCACCCACGCATCAAAACCACAGCGATACTTCGTCAAATAGACTCCGTTTTAACCTTCTCAAGGACCGGGCGTAGCACACTCAGTTCAACTAAAGTGAGAGAGACAGACACCCGCCAATCACCTTTAAGCAGCGAGTGCTCGTGGCGGTGAAACCAATCTCGCGTAAGCGTCTGGCGTAATGTCGGTCCGGGCGCTTCATCTCACAATACCGCTGAACCAAAGTATGACATGCTGGTAGGTAGTATGACTTGTATCGCCCACAACTCACTTGTGTTCTACTCGTGCAAAACATCAAACCATAGAAAAACCTAGGCTCGGATGCCTTTGTTGGGGAGCGTAGTAATTTCAAAAATTTCCTACGCACACGCAAGATCATGGTGATGTATAGCAACGAGAGGGAGAGTGTTGTCGTACCCTCGTAGACCCGGCGAAGCGATCTGGCGTAGAGGAAGTAGTCGACGTTCTCCTCGCGATCCGACCGATCCCGCCGTTACTCCGGCGCCCCGAGTTCTTGACACACGTACAGCTCGATGGCGTCCCTCGTACTCGATCCAGCCG
Source organism: Aegilops speltoides (assembly GCA_021437245.1). NCBI lineage: Eukaryota > Viridiplantae > Streptophyta > Magnoliopsida > Poales > Poaceae > Aegilops > Aegilops speltoides. The sequence continues at coordinate 361,416,314 of CM038144.1, forward strand.
AGTGTCGAGGAGAGTTCCGTCAAGCCGACGGCGTGGTGGCGATCTTGATGTTCTACCGCGCGAGGGCTTCGCCTAAGCTTGCGACGATATGACCGAGGTGGAATATGGTGGAGGGGGGCACCGCACACGGCTAAGGAACGATCCGTAGATCAAACTTGTGTGTTCTAGGGTGCCCCCCTGCCCCCGTATATAAAGGAGGGAGGGGGAGGTGCGGCCGGCCCAAGGGAGGCGCGCCGGAGGAGTCCTACTCCCACCGGGAGTAGGACTCCCCCTTTCCTAGTTGGAGTAGGATTGGGGGAGGGGGAAGAAGGAAGGGGGCGCCGCCCCCCCTCCTTGTCCTATTCGGACTAGGGGGGAGGGGGCGCGCGGCCTGCCCTGGCCGGCCCCTCCTCTTCTCCCTCGAGGCCCACTAAGGCCCAATAGCCTCCGGGAGGTTCAGTAACCCCGGTTTTCAGTAAAATCCGATTTCACCGGAACCATTCGAACTCAAATATAGGCTTCCAATATATCAATCTTTATGTCTCGACCATTTGAGACTCCTCGTCATGTCCGTGATCACATCCGGGACTCGAACTTCTTCGGTACATCAAAATACATAAACTCATAATATAAGCATCATCGAAACCTTAAGCGTGCGGACCCTACGGTTCGAGAACAATGTAGACATGACCGAGACACGTCTCGGTCAATAACCAATAGCGGGACCTGGATGCCCATATTGGTTCCTACATATTCTCGAAGATCTTTATCGGTCGACCGCATAACAACATCGTTGTTCCTTTGTCATCGGTATGTTACTTGCACGAGATTCGATCGTCGGTATCCAATACCTAGTTGAATCTCGTTACGCAAGTCTCTTTACTCGTTCCGTAATACATCATCTCACAACTAACTCATTAGTTGCAATGCTTGCAAGGCTTAAGTGGCGTGTATTACCGAGAGGGCCAGAGATACCTCTCCGGCAATCGGAGCGACAAAACCTAATCTCGAAATCGCCAACCCAACATCCGCCTTTGGAGACACTGTAGTACTCCTTTATAATCACCCGATTCGTTGTGACGTTTGGTAGCACCAAAGTGTTCCTCCGTAAGCGGAGTTGCATAATCTCATAGTTACAGGAACATGTATATGTCATGGATAAAAGCGGTAGCAACATACTAAGCGATCGTGTGCTAAGCTAATGGAATGGGTCATGTCAATCAGATCATTCTACTAATGATGTGACCTTGTTAATCAAATAACAACTCCTTGTTCATGGTTAGGAAACACAACCATCTTTGATTAACAAGCTAGTCTAGTAGAGGCATACTAGTGACATCTTGTTTGTCTATGCATTCACACATGTATCATGTTTCCGGTTAATACAATTCTAGCATGAATGATAAACATTTATCATGAAATAAGGAAATAAATAATAACTTTATTATTGCCTCTAGGGCATATTTCCTTCACCAGCACCTCCGGAAGTTCTACCCTTGAAGAAAGGCCCAGTGCCTGTAAAGAAGGCCCGGCGCCTGTGAAGCTTGTCGTGCCAAGAAAAGGCCCGGTGGCTCCGAAGAAGGCCAACGCCTGTGAAGCCTATCGCCCCAAGAAAGGCCCGGTGCTTGTGAAGAAGGCCAACGCCTGTGAAGACCCATCGCTCCAAGAAAGGCCTGGTGCCTATGAAGAAGGCCAATGCCTGTGAAGCTCGCCGCCCATGACACTCTCACATAATAATGAGTTGGGGCTGTACATGCCCCGGAGTCTCCGGAGAGCCGCCCTCGGGCCTCGGGGGCTCCCGCCCATGCCCAATGGCAGCACTTAGCTCCGCGTTGGTGAGAAGACGTCGAAGACTAGATTAGCTGCCGGACACGGCTTTTCATTTGCTTTCTGCAGTTGGCTTGTTCACCCTTGTTCAAAACTTTATTGGAGTTGCTTTTGGCATTGTTGCCATCCCCAACCCGTGATTCTTTGTCTTTGTTGCTCGCCTGACTCATCTTCTCTTTCGCAAGCCTCGCGAGGGGGCTGTGTGGGCGCCCTCGCAAGTGCCTTCTGACCCAATCTTGTGAGGCTTCCCTATTCAAGTTCACCACGGGAGCACTTCTCTCAGTCTGTGCCCGACGGGCATCGCGACGCGAACGCATGACCTGAGCTGGTCACCCTCACGACCAGGGTTCGAAAGCTTTCCCCCCGGCTAATTTTTGCAGGCCTCGAGACGCATGACGAGGCCCCAGCCTCGAGGAGCAAATACTGCGGCAAGACCCCCCAAGCTAAGTTGTTCCTACGCACGAGCACAGAACACCGAAACACAACACGGGAATAATGAAAATAGCATAGTAGTTAAAGGCAACAGTCCAGCACGCCCCCACGGGGCTCCACACTTCTCTCTCTTTATACAGGAAAAGGAGAAAAACAAAATAGACGCGGCTTGCCCGACGACTACTCATGGCGGGGGCTCGTACCGGCCCTCCAGAGCTCAGTCAGACCCCTCCTCACGCTTCACCGAGGCACGACGACGGGATGACCCACTACCCCCCTCAAGGCGAGCACGGCGGCGTGGTGGTTGGTCATGGCCACCGCTGGAGGAGCTGTCGTTAGACGGGGAGCCGCCGAAGCTTGGCGAGCTACGGACGCTGCCGGCTACACGCCCACCTTCATCTTCATCTCAACCGTTGTTAAGGCTAAGCACCCGGTCGCCGTCATCATCTTTAGGGAAGCACCCAACGCGGCGGCCATCTTCTCCGAACACCCTCACGTAGAGGGTGGCGTCGCCGTCAAACTTGAAATGCAGGGTGCACCGCCGGCCCAGGACACGTGCGCGGGCAAACATTTGCCAGCCGTGGGCCAAAGCCATGTTCCTCGCGACGGAGATCTCCAGTGAGACCCAGGAAGCCTTGTTGCAGCAGCCGTCCCCTTGAAGCCAGAGGCCTCTAGGAGCGCCGGCCGGGAGTTCACCTGCGAAGAAGCGGGGAAGCTGGAGTCAGCTACCGGTTGGGTCCGCCGACCACACGACGAACTCTGGCAGCACCTCAGCCAAGTGGAAGTGCGGCCTGGGAGGCCGCGCGGCCATAGCGCGCCTCCCCTCACCCACCAGACGCCCATCACCATGTGGGAGATCACCACCGCGACCACGGGGAGCCGCTGCGGGAGTCGCGGGGTGCTTGCTGGGACGACCTCGGCCGCGCTTGGGCGGGGGAGAGTCAGGCCCTTCCCGACGAGCCTTTCCTTTCTCCGCGGCTGAGAACCTCTTCGGCGGCGCCATAGGATGCGGCGAGCAGCTGGAGTGAGTAGAAAGAAGAAGCAAGCAAAAGGAGGAAGATGTGTGATAACCCACAAGTATAGGGGATCGCAACAGTTTTCGAGGGTAGAGTATTCAACCCAAATTTATTGATTCAACACAAGGGGAGCCAAAGAATATTCTCAAGTATTAGCAGCTGAGTTGTCAATTCAACCACACCTGGAAACTTAGTATCTGCAGTAAAGTGTTTAGTAGGAAAGTAATATGATAGTGGTGGTAACGGTAACAAAGTAAAGACATCAAAAGTAATGATTTTGGTATTTTTGTAGTGATTGTAACAGTAGCAACGGAAAAGTAAATAAGTGTAAACCAGTATATGGAAAACTCATAGGCACCGGATTAGCGATGGATAATTATGTCAAATGTGGTTCGTCATGTAACAGTCATAACATAGGGTGACACAGAACTAGCTCCAGTTCATCAATGTAATGTAGGCATGTATTCCGTATATAGTCATACGTGCTTATGGAAAAGAACTTGCGTGACATCTTTTGTCCTACCCTCCCGTGGCAGCGGGGTCCTATTGGAAACTAAGGGATATTAAGGCCTCCTTTTAATAGAGAACCGGAACAAAGCATTAGCACATAGTAAATACATGAACTCCTCAAACTATGGTCATCACCGGGAGTGGTCCCGATTATTGTCACTTCGGGGTTGCCGGATCATAACACATAGTAGGTGACTATAGACTTGCAAGATAGGATCTAGAACACACATATATTCATGAAAACATAATAGGTTCAGATCTGAAATCATGGCACTCGGGCCCTAGTGACAAGAATTAAGCATAGCAAAGTCATAGCAACATCAATCTCAGAACATAGTGGATACTAGGGATCAAACCCTAACAAAACTAACTCGATTACACGATAAATCTCATCCAACCCATCACCGTCCAGCAAGCCTACGATGCAATTACTCATGCATGGCGGTGAGCATCATGAAATTGGTAATGGAGGATGGTTGATGATCACGACGGCGATGAATCCCCCTCTTCGGAGCCCCGAAGGGACTCCAGATCAGCCCTCCCGAGAGAGATTAGGGCTTAGCGGTGGCTCCGTATCGTAAAACGCGATGAAACTTTCTCTTTGATTTTTTTCTCCCCGAAAGCCAATATATGGAGTTGGAGTTGGCGTCGGAGGCCACCAGGGGCCACGAGGTAGAGGGCGCGCCGAGGGGAGGCGCGCCCCACCCTCGTGAAGCAGTGTGGGCCCCTGGCCTTCATCTTTAGCGAGGATTTTTATTAATTATTCTAAGATATTCCGTGGAGTTTCAGGTCATTCGAGAACTTTTGTTTTCGCACATAAAACAACACCATGGCAGTTCTGCTGAAAACAACGTCAGTCCGGGTTAGTTCCATTCAAATCATACAAGTTAGAGTCCAAAACAAGGGCAAAAGTGTTTGGAAAAGTAGATACGATGGAGACGTATCAACTCCCCCAAGCTTAAACCCTTGCTTGTCCTCAAGCAATTCAGTTGACAAACTGAAAGAGAAAAAGAAAAACTTTTACAAACTCTGTTTGCTCTTGTTGCTGTAAGCATGAAAAGCCAGCATTCAGGTTTCAACAATTATTATGAACTAACCATACTGACAATAACACGTAGGTCTCACAATTACTCATATCAATAGCATAATCAGCTAGCGAGCCATAATAATAAAACTCGGATGACAACACTTTCTCAAAATAATAATAACATGATATAACAAAATGGTATCTCGCTAGCCCTTTCTGAGACCGCAAAACATAAATGTAGAGCACCTTTAAAGATTAAGGACTCACTAAACATTATAATTCATGGTAAAAGAGATCCAGTCAAGTCATACCCAATATAAACCAATAATAATGAATGCAAACGACAGTGTGCTCTCCAGCGGGTGCTTTTTAATAAGAAGGGTGATGACTCAACATAAAAGTAAATAGATAGGCCCTTCGCAGAGGGAAGCGAGGATTTGTAGAGGTGCGAGCTCGGTTTTGAAATAGAGATAAATTATATTTTGAGCGGCATACTTTCATTGTCAACATAACAACTGAAAGGCGACGATATCTTCCATGCTAAAGCAGATTATAGGCGGTTCCCAAACAGAATGGTAAAGTTTATACTCCCCTCCTCCACAAGCATCAATCCATGGCTTGCTCGAAACAACAAGGGCCTCCAACATTCAACGGGTCCCAAGGGAGTTTTGTTTGCGATTATTTTGATTTAGTTTAAATAAAGCATGGGGTGGGCATCCGGATACCAGCCATTTTCTCGTGAATGAGGAGCGAGTCCACTCCTCTTGAGAATAACCCGCCTAACACGGAAGATAAGGGCAGCTCTAGTTGACACATGAGCTATTCGAGCATGCAAAAGCAGAATGTTTATTTGAAGGTTTAGAGTTTGGCACATACAAATTTACTTGGAGCGGCGGTAAATACCGCATATAGGAAGGTATAGTGGACTCATATGGCATAACTTTGGGGTTTAAGGAGTTTGGATGCACAAGCAGTATTCCCGCTTAATGCAGTGAAGGCTAGCAAAAGACCGGAAGCGACCAACTAAGAGAGCGACAACGATCGTAAACATGCATTAAAATTAATTCACACCGAGGACAAGCATGAGTAGGATATAATCCACCATGAACATAAATATCATGAAGGCTATGTTGATTTGATTCAACTACATGCGTGAACATGTGCCAAGTCAAGTCACTCAATTCATTTAAAGGAGGATACCATCCCATCACACCACATCATAATCATTCTAATAGCATGTTGTACATAAGGTAAACCATTATAACTCATAGCTAATCAAGCATGGCACAAGCAACTATAATCTCTAAATGTCATTGCAAATATGTTTACTTCATAATAGCTGAATCAAGAATGATGAATCATCATATTTACAAAAACAAGAGAGGTTGAGTTCATACCAGCTTTTCTCTTCCAATAAGTCCATCATATATCATCATTATTGCCTTTCACTTGCACGACTGAACGGCGTGTATAATAATAAGAGTGCACGTGCATTGGACTAAGCTGGAATCTGCAAGCATTCAACTCAAGAGAGAAGACAAGTAATATGGGCTCTAAGTTTAAATAATCAATCATGCATATAAGAGCCACTAAGCATTTTCAATATGGTCTTCTCGACCCCCAAAGAAAAGAAAAGAAATAAAAACTATTTACACGGGAAAGCTCCCAACAAACAAAAGAAGAACGGGAAATATTTTTGGATTTTATTTTTAATTAGTACAGCAAAGAAATAAAATACTACTAATTTTTTTGGTTTTTTCTTAAGGTTTATCAAACACACAAGAAGAAAGCAGGAAAAAGAAAATAAACTAGCATGGATATTACAGTGAAAGAGTATGAGCACCGACATGTAGCAATGAGTGTGTGTGAACATGAATGTAATGTCGGTGAGAAATACATACTCCCCCAAGCTTAGGCTTTTGGCCTAAGTTGGTCTATTGCAAGGGGTGTCTTGGCGGATATCCGTAGGTGAAGCTGGGGTCGTACTGCGACGCAGAATAGTTAGGATCATAATGTGATGCAGAGGACTCTGATTGCCACTGGCTGGCAGCCTCCTCTGGATCCCAAGAATAAACAGATAGTCGTGGAGGCTCATCTTGTGGCTCCGGGGCTGGTGCAGGGTTCCGATAGGCTTGAACAGCCGACCACGGAACGATGTGAGGTTCTGCAAACAAGTTAAACAAAGAAGGAGCACGCAAAGTAATAGTCTCGGGGTGATATTCATCAAAGTATAATTTCTATTTGAGCTCCCCATCGCAACTCTTAACAAGAAAATCATGCGCTATCATAATCTTGTAATCTAAATAAGCACGGGGCAGTGCTGTTTCTTCTTTCTCCGCATGCCTAATAGGTATTTCAAAATGTTCAGCTAGGCGCGAAGCATAAATGCCTCCAAAGATGGGGCCCTTAGTACGGTTCAGACTTAACCGTCTAGCAACAATTCCACCCATACTAACAGAGTTGTTGCGGTATAAACCATGGAGCAAAATAATAATATCAGGAATACTAAGGTTCCCACAGTTCCCGCATCCAATCAAGCAACGACTAGCAAATATGGCAAAGTAGCGTAAAACAGGATAATGAATGCTAGTGATCCTCGCATCAGAAACCTTCCTGGTTTCTTCCACCGTGATAGTGTTAATAAAAGCTTCTACTTCGTTACGATGGGGTTCATCTAAGGTGCCCTCAAAGGGTATTCTGCAGACCTCGCAGAATTCAGCTAATGTCATCTTTTTAACAACATCATATTAATGAAACTCTACTGATGGAGGTGATTTCTTAGGGAAAAAGTAGAAGTTTTGCACAAAAGTATTTGTGAGTAAGAGATACTGATGACGTTGGTCGCGAAGGAAGTTGGTGAGGCCGGCGTTCTCAATCAATAAATAGAAATCATCATAAATCCCGGCTCTCCTCAAGAAGTCATCGGAGGGCCATTCACACGTCCGGACCTCCGCGGTGCGAGGCAAATTAAATTTGGGCTTCTGTTCTTCTTCCTTTTGTTTTTCCTTAGAGCTTCGGCTCGACGAGCCCCTCAAAAGTCTCTTCATTATTTCTGAAACAATTTAAAATTTTTAGTAACTTCAAATAAAAGTGAACCAACTTCAATAAAATTGATAGCAACAACTCCCACGAGTGCCTAGGGCCTATATAAAGCATTAGAACTACTTGGAACCATATAAATTTGACATGCAAGCTCAAGAACATGGTCACCTATGCAGCACAAATTTGCAATGAATAAAGCACTAGAACAAAAACTAATTGGACCAATGGAGGAGTCACATACCAAGGAACAATCTCCCCAAGCAGTTTTGCAAGAGGTGCTTTGAGCAAGGAGATCGAAAATCACAGCAACGAGGGCTGGAACTCGTGCTTGAGTTGGTTTTTCGTGTTTGTGTGAGACAGAGGAAGAAGATGGGTGAAGAATAAGTGGAGGAGGGCCACCGTGGGCCCACGAGGCAGGGAGCGCGCCCTCCATCCTCGTGGCCAGGTGGCAGCTCCCCCCGTGGTAATTTTTGCATAGTAAATCCTCAAATATTCCCGAAAAAATCATATTAAATTGGCATGGCATTCCGAGGACTTTTATTTTTGGGATATTTTTATATTGCACGGATAAGTCAGGAAACAGACAGAAAAATACTATTTTACTTTATTTCTACTAAATAACAGAAAATATAAAGAGGGTACAGAAAGTTGTGCTTCTAGTTTCATCCATCTCGTGAACATCAAAATGAACCCACTAACAAGGTTGATCAAGTCTTGTTAACAAACTCATTCCGAATAATCACGGAATCGGAGAAATTTCGAATGACACTAAGTTACCTCAACGGGGATGTGAAAATACCCAACAATAAGAATATCATACTTTTTCTTCACAGTAGGGAGAGGAAATTCAAAACCTCCAAATATAATCGATGGAATTTTTCCAATAGAGTTGATACTATAAACTTGAGGTTGTTTCTTCGGAAAATGTACCGTGTGCTCATTACCATTAACATGAAAAGTGACATTGCCTTTGATGCAATCAATAACAGCCCCTGCAGTATTAAGGAAAGGTCTTCCAAGAATAATAGATATACTATCATCCTCGGGAATATCAAGAATAACAAAGTCCGTTAAAATAGTAACATTTGCAACCACAACAGGCACATCTTCACAAATACCGACAGGTATAGCAGTTGATTTATCAGCCAATTGCAAAGATATTTCAGTAGGTGTCAACTTATTCAAGTCAAGTCTACGATATAAAGAGAGAGGCATAACACTGACACCGGCTCCAAGATCACATAAAGCAGTTTTAACATAATTTCTTTTAATGGAGCATGGTATAGTAGGTACTCTTGGATCTCCAAGTTTCTTTGGTATTCCACCCTTAAAAGTGTAATTAGCAAGCATGGTGGAAATTTCAGCTTCAGGTATCTTTCTTTTATTAGTAATAATATCCTTCATATACTTAGCATAAGGATTTGTTTTGAGCACATCAGTTAATCGCATACGCAAAAAGATGGGTCTAATCATTTCAGCAAAGCGCTCAAAATACTCATCATCCTTTTTCTTGGATGGTTTAGGAGGAAAAGGCATGGGTTTCTGAACCCATGGTTCCCTTTCTTTACCATGTTTCCTAGCAACAAAGTCTCTTTTATCATAACGTTGATCCTTTGATTGTGGGTTATCAGGATCAACAGTAGGTTCAACTTCTACATCATTATCATTACTAGGTTGAGCATCAACATGAACATTATCATTAACATTATCACTAGGTTCATGTTCATCACCGATTGTCTTTTAGCATCGACATAGAGATATCATTTGGATTATCGTGTGGTTCAAACAATAGGTTCACTAGAAGTTTGCAGTCCTATCATTTTCTTTTCTTCCTCTTAGAAGAACTAGGCATATCAATATTATTTCTCTGAGAATCTTGCTCGATTCTCTTAGGGTGGCCTTCAGGATACAAAGGTTCTTGAGTCATTCTACCAGTTCTAATAGCCACTCTAACAGCATAATCATTTTTCTTACTATTCATTTCATCTAGCATTTCTTTCTGAGCTTTAAGTACTTGTTCTACTTGAGTGGTAACCATAGAAGCATGTTTGCTAACAAGTTTAAGTTCACCTCTAATATCAGCCATATAATCACTCAAGCGTTTAATCATAAAGGTATTCTGTTTTAATTGTCTACCAAAATAAGCATTAAAGTCATCTTGTTTAAACATAAAGTCATCAAACTCATCCAAGCACTGACTAGCAATTTTAGTAGGAGGGACTTCACCTTTATCATATCTATAGAGAGAATTTACCTTTACTACCTGTGTCGGGATATCGGGAGGTTCTTTAGTAAATAAGTAATTGAGATCATATACTTCTTCAACAGGCGGTAAATTAAGACCATGCATTTCTTCAATAGGAGGTAAGTTCTTAACATCTTCAGCTTTAATACCTTTTTCTTTCATAGATTTCTTTGCCTCTTGCATACCTTCAGGACTGAGAAATAGAACACCTCTCTTCCTTGGAGTTGGTTTAGGGATAGGCTCAGTAATTGTTCAGGAGCTGGCTCAGAAGGTAGCTCGGGAGGTGCCCAATTATTTTCATTAGCCAACATATTATTCAATAGAAGTTTAGCGTCATCCGGTGTTCTTTCCCTGAAAAGAGAACCAGCACAACTATCCAGGTAATCTCTGGAAGCATCGGTTAGTCCATTATAAAAGATATCAAATATTTCAGGTTTCTTAAGAGGATGATCAGGCAAAGCATTAAGTAACTTGAGAAGCCTCCCCCAAGCTTGTGGGAGACTCTCTTCTTCAATTTGCACAAAGTTGTATATTTCCCTCAAAGCAGCTTGTTTCTTATGAGCAGGAAATATTTAGCGAGAAGTAATAAATCATATCACAGGGACTTTGCACACAACCAGGATCAAGAGAATTAAACCATTTCTTAGCATCACCCTTTAATGAGAACGGAAATATTTTGAGTATATAAAAGTGGTGCGATCTCAGGTTATTAGTAAACATGGTAGCTATATCATCTAACTTACAAAGATGTGCCACAACAGTTTCAGATTCATAGCCATAAAAGGATCAGATTCAACCAAAGTAATTATATACGGATCGTGAAATATCATAATAATCATAATTAGGAACACAGATAGGTGAAGTAGCAAAAGCAGGGTCGGGTCTCATCCTACCTCTAAAAGATTCTTTACTCCACTTAATTAGCAACCTCTTACGTTCAAGACTATCCTGGCAAGCAACAACAGCTTCAAAAGATTCAGCACTAAAAAGATAACCCTCAAGAATAGCAGGCATAGGCTCATCATCACTAACATCATCGTGTTCAGGTTCAATAATTTCTCTTTCTCTAGACCAAGCAATTTGCTCATCAAGAAATTCACCGAGTGGCACAGTAGTATCAAGCATAGAAGTAGTTTCATCATAAGTATCATGCATAGCAGAAGTGGCATCATCAATAACATGCGACATATCAGAACGAATAGCAGAAGAAGGTTTAGGTGTCGCTAGCTTACTCATAACAGAAGGTGAATCAAGTGCAGAGCTAGATGGCAGTTCCTTACCTCCCCTCGTAGTTGAGGGATAAATTTTTTGTCTTAGCGTCTTTCAAGTTCTTCATAGTGTCCAGCAGATATAAATCCCAAGTGACTCAAAGAATAGAGCTATGCTCCCCGGCAACGGCGCCAGAAAAAGGTCTTGATAACCCACAAGTATAGGGGATCGCAACAGTTTTCGAGGGTAGAGTATTCAACCCAAATTTATTGATTCGACACAAGGGGAGCCAAAGAATATTCTCAAGTATTAGCAGCTGAGTTGTCAATTCAACCACACCTGGAAACTTAGTATCTACAACAAAGTGTTTAGTAGCAAAGTAATATGATAGTGGTGGTAACGGTAACAAAGTAAAGACAGCAAAAGTAATGATTTTGGTATTTTTGTAGTGATTGTAACAGTAGCAACGAAAAATTAAATAAGTGTAAACCAGTATATGGAAAACTCGTAGGCACCGGATTAGTGATGGATAATTATGTCGGATGTGGTTCGTCATGTAACAGTCATAACATAGGGTGACACAGAACTAGCTCCAGTTAATCAATGTAATGTAGGCATGTATTCCGTATATAGTCATACGTGCTTATGGAAAAGAACTTGCATGACATCTTTTGTCCTACCCTCCCGTGCAGCGGGGTCCTATCGGAAACTAAGGGATATTAAGGCCTCCTTTTAATAGAGAACCGGAACAAAGCATTAGCACATAGTGAATACATGAACTCCTCAAACTATGGTCATCACCGGGAGTGGTCCCGATTATTGTCACTTCGGGGTTGCCGGATCATAACACATAGTAGGTGACTATAGACTTGCAAGATAGGATATAGAACACACATATATTCATGAAAACATAATAGGTTCAGATCTGAAATCATGGCACTTTCGGGCCCTAGTGACAAGCATTAAGCATAGAAAAGTCATAGCAACATCAATCTCGAACATAGTGGATACTAGGATCAAACCTAACAAAACTAACTCGATTACATGATAAATCTCATCCAACCCATCACCGTCCAGCAAGCCTACAATGCAATTACTCATGCACGTCGGTGAGCATCATGAAATTGGTGATGGAGGATGGTTGATGATCACGACGGCGACGAATCCCCTCTCCGGGCCCGAGCGGACTCAGATCAGCCCTCTCGAGAGAGATTAGGGCTTGGCGGCTCTCGTGATCGTAAAACGCGATGAAACTTTCTCTGTTTTTTCTCCCGAAAGCCAATATATGGAGTTGGAGTCGGTGTCGGAGGGCCACCGGGGCCCACGAGGTGGGGCGTGCCTGGGAGGCGCGCCCCACCCTCATGAACAGGGTGTGGGCCCCCTGGCCTTCATCTTTGGCGAGGATTTTTTTATTAATTATTCTAAGATATTCCGTGGAGTTTCAGGTCATTCCGAGAGCTTTTGTTTTCTGCACATAAAACAACACCATGGCAGTTCTGCTAAAAACAGCGTCAGTCCGGGTTAGTTCCATTCAAATCATACAAGTTAGAGTCCAAAACAAGGGCAAAAGTGTTTGGAAAAGTAGATACGATGGAGACGTATCAATGTGCAGCGGGGGTCTGCGCCCTCCCGCTTTTATAACCCGAGGGAGGCCAACCATTATCCTCCACGATCACAGGTAATTATGACTCATTTCTGCATATAGGGACTTGTCAAGTCGGGCAGTTGCCGAGGCAGCATGGGGAAGTGGAGACGCCCACATCCAATCAACCGCCACGCGGCGCCCAAGGCCGCAGGCTGTTGGGGCCCGCGGCGCTCCGCACTTGCCCCTTCGCTTCTCCGCTAAGCCAAGTCCGAGCGTGCCTTGGGCCTGGGGGCTACTGTCGGTGTTCTAGGAACGGGGGTCCCCAGACTTGCCTGCCTGTGGCCTTTGGCGTGGCTCAAGTGGAGGTCCAATAAGACCCGTCTTCATCACCGCAAGCTCAAGACCCTCGCGAGGGTCCAAGCCTCACGGGGCGGACGACGTAAGGCTTCCTCAGGAGCAGCCTCACCAGGCAGGCTCGCGAGGAGGCGAAGAGATCAAGGCAAGGGTACGTCGCGAGGTGCCCGTGGCGCAAGTGATGACGATTGAGACCAGGCGGGCGCCAGACGGGCGTCGGCCTGTGCAGTGTCCTTGTTTCCTCTTTGGTGCAAAGGGGTCAAGCACAGGCGTGGAGTACCGAGGCATCAGGCAAAGGTTACCATTTCGGTGCAACGATACCAAGACCGGCAGAGCGGCATGATGGAGGTCACCATGGAGCCCAAGACGGCGTCATCACCAGTGCCTTTGGCAGCCGAAGACCAACTTTAGTCAGGATAACTTGTACTAGATGTTTCCCTTCAAAATGGCCGTTGTTGGCGCCCTTCCCTCTCAATATTTGGGAAGAGGACCAAGGCCTCTATAAATAGTGATAGTCACCACAGCAGAAGGAGAGATCGAATCCTTCCCTATGAGAACACCACACCAGCTCAAGAACATCTCTCGCGAGGCTATTCTTCCTTTGTACTATTCATCATCAGCCCATGAGGCAATCCACCACACAACACACTAGAGTAGGGTATTACACCACAACGGTGGCCCGAACCAGTATAAATCTTGTGTCCCTCGTGCTGTTCATCGTTTCGCTTAGATTCTCACGAGGCGTTCGGACGTGGAGTGGTAGGGGGAAGATCTTCGCGCGCACCCCAGAGTTCAAACCTCAAGGGTCTGCCGGAACCCCACATCCGACAAGTACGATGTTCTTTTAAGTTTGACCAACCCTATATAAAACTAAACTAAGCTCCCATACGCGCACTCATCAATATGTCGGCGCCACCGTTGCGCATGCCGGCGCCCGCCTGCTCTGGCCGACCATTTCTCGCCCATCGCCGCCGTGTCCCCGCCATTCCTGTGCCATGAAGCCGAAGGCTCGCCCGCTCACGTCGTTTGCAGTCCCTCCTCGCGATGTCGCCGCGTTGCCAAGCACGCGAGTAGGTGGAGTCGCATCTATGCCCGCAGCATATGAAGAGGAGGACGAGCACGTGCTCCAGCACGCCCGCAAGGAGGAGCTAGCGTGTCATTGTCGTCTCCGCTCGCGCGGAGGATGCACACATGGTGGCTGTCACGGCGGAAACCGGTCGGGCCCGCACCGAGCCCGCAAACCGGGTGCAGACGTGGAATCTACCTTCGAGACCTTGAATGCCATGTGGATCATGTAATCTGAAGGAATAATTTGGGTCAGTAGACTCTTGTGAGCCATTGGATGCAACATGGATGGCCAGAAGGGCTTCTTCAACCTCCGCAAATGATGCACTGTTCATCTTCTCTCTCAGGCATGGAGCCGCCAGCCCACCACATGCCTAACCGCCTACCGCTGCCGCCCCGGCCTCCCCTGAACCGCCTGCCACCGCCATGCTCCCCCACCCCCGCCATCCGTTTAACCCCGGCCACGATCCATTTTTTCTTGCGAACTGCATTCCACACCTAACACTCATAAGATAGATCACGGGCACCCTGCCACCCTAATATAGATACTAGGGTAGCTTCTCTGTCGTCTTCTTCCTTCTCTCCATCGAACTTCTTGCACGAATCGACTGACCCAGATTATACTGCTAGTACGTAAAGTATAGTAGGAACACGAAGATACGAGTAGTAGTACCAACTACAAGAAGAACATTTGTAAGACATACTAGTACTACTATATGTACTAAAGAGTTCAAATAACGAGAAATGACATAACATAGTTCAGCTGGGGGCTCAGCACAACACACCCCTGAAATAAAACTAAGCAGCTAGTCCGCTTGACACTGCAGTAGAACCAACATGAGTAACGACACTGCCACCTCACTCGAAGTCTGAGTCCACGTCCCCGACTTCGTCCTCGTCCCTCTTCCTCTTCTTCTTCGCGACACTTCTTTGCTTGAACTGGACATTGGGCTCTGCTTCTTCATCCAACCCTTGTAGATATTTAAACAAAGGTAGGCCTTCATTGCTGCGTTCACGATGTAATCTTCATCTATTGTCTTCGACTCCCATGCATGATGAAACTCCTGGTGAGGTTTGTTCAGTTAAGCGTATGAAGGATCAATCATGGCTGCTGCCAGGGTCAGCATTGAAGGCTGAGAGGAGGACACCAGGCTTTCCTTCTAGAGATCGAAGGGTTGGCCTACAACGAGGCCTATCTGATCCAGGACTCTCCCATCATTCGTAAAGTCTACAGTAACAAATTTCACTCTTTTGCCGTTGAGGAAGAACTCAAAATCCTGGCACTTAATGTTGGCATGGAATATGTGGTAGACCAAGCACACGTTATGTACGCAAACCTGGATCACGGTGGGCTTCTTCATCTCTGCTACCTTTAGAAGCTTCTCCTTTTCCAGAACTATGGTGTACTCAACATCTAGCCTAGTGACCCACTCATCCATTGAACTTTTTAACATGTGTAGGAAGCGACCAAGGCATGCTTCCACCGTCGCGGATCCACGGGTGTAGATGACAATGAACTCATCGCCGGTGATGGTTCTAACCTTGTACTCACCGCCGATCATGGAGATTTGGGAGGTCATGGATTTTGGAGGCGGGTTAGGAGAAGTGGAACTGGTGTAATGTGAAAGGACGGGACGACTGGGAGCGAACTGTTGTAAGGTAGATGACAGGGATGAGTAGGGCATGTGAACGGCGTGGGGTGGTGGCTTGCCCGGTGGATAAATTGCTGTATGCCCCCAAAGAGTTCTCGAGTACTATGCAGGACCCACTAGATGTCATGTCTACCAAACCCACATCATAGGCCTGATGGTATAGCTTCCGCGTGTTCGCACGCCATGTCAACGCGTGCATGTAACTTCACTTAATTTTGTCAGCCGTCACACCTCCCACGACCTTCGCCTCCCTCACGCGGTCGCGCCCTTTGAGACTTCAGACGGCTATAAATGAGAAGTTTTTTTGCCTACTCCACATGCATGATACTCCCTCTAGTCCTTTTTACTCCGCGTAAGATTTGTGTCAAGTGAATGTTTGCAAAGTTTGACAAAATTTATACTAAAAATATCAATATCTACTATGCCAAATATATATTTTATGAAACTACATTTCATAATGAGTATAAAAATATTGATTTGACATTGTGAATGTTGATACATTTTTCTATAAGTTTGGTCAAAGTAGAGGTACATTGACTTAAGACGAAACTTATATGCACAATGCAGACTAGTTCCTCCATCCAGGTGCATGCCATGTCCTATCTAGTCATCACAACAAGGTTGGCAATTAGAGTACTACTACCTCCCTTCTAGTTTAAACGGCTCGAAAATTTCACCTACTCTTACCAAGATAGAGGCGGTGGAATAGTTTTTATAGTCTGCAAAAGTACTCAATTAATGCTCTTGTTCTTCAGAAAAAATGTGTTTACCAATGCATTATCGCATGGCATGCATGCATGAACACTTGTAAATGACAAAGATTTTTACATGCATTAGTCAAAATTCTCTTTAGGCTAATCATAGTGGAAAGTATCATATATTAGTATCATGTGCATGATACTAGTTGTTGGAGATATGCCCTAGAGGCAATCATGTATGATGATATTTACTATGTGTTTATGAATAAAGATAGTCCTTGGACATTATCAATTATGAGTATCAGCAAGTACGTGACATGTTTGTGGGACTATCACTACTGCAGGATGCTACTAACGCGACACTACGATCAGAGACCCTTCGACGAAACTGTGTGCGATGCAATAATCGCAAATGGTGGTGTAAACAACCATCAAAAAGGTGCAAAAACGTTTGCGATGACGGATGCATCAAACACGGTTCAGATTTGGGTTCTGTGTGTGACGCAGGGCATATGTTTCAGTTCAATTAACTATTTGCCATGAGGAGGAACAAAAGAAATGGGCATCCAGATGAAGGTGTGTGTGATATACAGCATACGGTTCATTCAGATGAACTATTTGTGATTAGGCAACACAAAAGAAACGGTCAGGCAGATCAAGGTGTGTGCGACATATGGCATGCGGTTCACTCGGATGATCTATTTTCGTTGAGACAAGAGAACAGAAATGATTCAATATAACAAGATGTGTGTGATACGCGACAAACAAGTCTATAATCAGAAATGTGTGCGAAGACCGATAATAACACAAACGAGTGCTTCTAATAAGATGTATGTGATATGCTCTATCTACACAACATGTATTGTCTATTGGGGGACGGGCGGTTATTCGGATACGCCATAAGGATGCGAAGAGGCATCCTATATTACCAAGGTCTAGCTGTTCCACCAGTAGCTCATCTAAGAGAACTCTCAAGTTAAATGTGCTCAGGCTGGAGCAGCCATCAGCTGGTGACTGGATGGGAAGTTGTGTTGATGTTAAATTAACTGATAGGATGGGTCATTTCGGTCAAATGACCGAAATGACCCATTCCCTAAGCTAATTTAACCTCGAGATCCTTGTTTTTTATTTTTATTTTATTTTTTAACATATGTTAAAGAAGGTCTACTACATTACTTTTTAACAATGTGTATACGTGGCATACAGTTGATCCATCCGACCTGTTTGTGATGGAATAAGCCATGTGTGTTGTGGGCAAACGCTTGCTAGTGTACAACCGCTTACGATTGATGAATTCCTCACCGACGGGTTACTAGTGTGGTCCGTGTTCATCTCATCATCATCTACTTCTTGTGTTAGCTCGATGTTCCTTATATGCTAAGTTTCCATTAATTGATGGCGTTCTATGAACACGCCACCGTTTCCCGCCATTTCCTCACCTGTTTCCCGCCACCCAGCGATATTGCACATAAACCTAGGCGCAGCACGGTACACAGAGGCAACAAGCGCAACTTGTAGCACATCCACCTTTTCCAAGCATGCCAACGCACCAAAGCGCCGCCTCTGCCATCAACCTCGTCGACGAGGAAAACCAGCAGGCACCACGACCCGTCGAGGCCGCAGCGCTCCACGGCAATGCGATGGACGACACCCTGATGTGCGTCATCGCCAGGGTTGAGCAGACCCTTGGCACATGGTGCTTCAACGCCGCGGATCAAGATAGGCATGTGAGTGCCGAGAGGCTGTAGCTCACGACACAACATGAACGATGGCGCGTCGCAGAGCAAGCTAGGCGCGTCCATGCCGATAGGCTGTGGCTCGCCGCATGGCGAGACTGTTGGAGCGTTGCAGAGCGAGAGGCGTGGCGCGCTGCACAACAAGAGCAGATCCATCGGTGCTTGCCTGCTGTCGACAAGGCATCACAGCTGGGTACACATCCTGTCAGTACCCCCATTCCTTGCCAGGAGTGGGCACATGCCCTCTGCGTCGTACTTGCACCAGAGGTCGGCCGCACCGTACTTGCATCGGATACCCGCCGGGCCGTTTGCATGGGTCGCGCCATTCGCCTTTTCCGCGGCCCGCTCAATGCCAACGCGCTGGTCGGTTGGCTCGACCGCCTCCTTGGCCCAGGTGTCCACCTGGCGCAGTAGAGGAACATGGCCGTCGCAACCTCGAGGTGGCGATCTCCGATGAAATAGCCAACTTGGAGCTTGAGATCGAGCTCCAGATGTACCACGAGCATGTCGACCGCTTGGACGAACGCCTACACGAGTTCAGGCAGAGCCAAGAGCTACCGTAGGCAAGGGCTACTGGTCATGGTCTCATGGACGCATTTTATTTTGTTGAGTCGTTTCAACGTGGATACCTATGTATTCATAGCAATCATACTATTGCTCTGTTTCAATGTGTACTCTATTTTCCATTCTTATATGTTATGTTTCAATGTGTGTTTATACGCTTCCATTTTGTATATGTGGATGATAACAGATAGATTCAAATTAGTACAGAAAAAAAGATAGAAAATGGAATTCATAATATATATAATATCAATTGTTCATTAGATCATCACAGAATATATATAATATCATCACATATACGATACTTAACTACTAGGTACAATGCATAAAATTGAAAACAAACAATAATAAAACTAATAATCCCTCCTAGGGCAAGTATTCCGGCAGCCCCTCACCAGCAGCTCCCTGGTGCGTGGCGTCTTCCCAGAGCGGAGGCAGTACTCTGCCTGCTCCACCTCACAGCGCTTGATGTGCTGATCTGCCTCTTGCAGGCGGACACACGCGAACGATCTTGCCATTTCGTTGGGAACCCACCAGAGCTCCTCGTCGGTGGCACGCTGGAGCTTATCGGCCCAGCTCCACGCAACGATGAGGCGCCTAGTGCCTCTGGGCTTCCTCGCAAAGTACCCGTCTTCGTACACCTCCTCCTCACGACGACGCGCCCGCCCCGAAAGCTCCGCCGCCTCCTTTTTCTAGGCGGCATCACGGTCTTCACGGGCCGCCTGGTACCTAGCATCCTCCTCCGCCATCTCCTTCTTGAAAGCCACTTGCCTGGCTTTCTCAGCCGGCGGCAGCGACTTCCAAAGACAAAGATTGTACTAGCCCCAAAACCAATCCATAGTTGGGGGGTCCGACGCAACCTCATCCGGCGGCGCGTAGGTGTCCTCGTAACTGCTCTTCGAGTGAGCGTCCTCAGGGGGTGGTGACTCCTTGTCGACACGTGGGCAAACCGGCGGCGCCATGGAAGAGATTTGAGAGACATATATATATATATATATATATATATATATATATATATATATATATATATATATATATATATATATATATATATATATATATATCGAGAGAGAGAGAGAGATGCGAGCAAGGGGAAGATGTAGATGAGAATGCAAGAGGGACGACATGATCAAGGTAGTATTTATTGGTGGCCGGAATCTGGATCGACGGGAACAGTACACACGCCGGTCGCCGGAATTTACGAGTACTGTAATGTGAATTACACAATATTCTCGCGGCAAAATCCGTGTGCGAACATAATAGCTGATGGTTCCCAATGTAGAACCGTGTTTGATTAATGAAGCCCACCACTCATCTTCCAAACCTCGAGGCGCGAAATATAGGTCCAATCATGTGGGGCTGGTTGTCTTGCCAGATTTTACATTTAATTTTGAACACCAGATATTTACATCGTCTGATGATTTTTTTAACTCGCACACAAGTACACAAATATGATTTTTCAAACTGTTATAGTTAGCCATTGCATGTAGATGTAGTTCAAATTTGAATTACGGTCATTAAATGGCTAGAAAATCACTTAAATGTCTTCAAAAGGTCAAATGACCCCTAAAATTTTCTAAATTTTCACATGACAGTTGTATTAGTGCACGTTACACGTAGAAAAAAAAATTGAAGGCCGTAAGAGGAAGCTATCTGCCGTTCGTGATCAAACATGCACTGTTCCCTTCTCGGAACCACGAGCCTTCTAGAGAGTTGCTCCGTTTTGTGAGGGGTGTGTGTCCAAACTTTCGTCAAGCAGTCCAATTTTTTTACCACATCATCTTGGTGGCATGACATTACATCAAGCAAGGTTTCATGTTCTTCTGATCATTTTTTAATTTTTTAGAATTAAAATGCCATGGCACTCCATGCATGTGTCCATGCCGTGAGGCCAATATGTTTGAAAATTCTTTCTAATTTACTGCACATGGAATTAACTCTCACACAAGTACACAAATATGATTTTCAAACCGTTATGGTTAGCCGTTGCATGTATATCTAGTTCAAATTTGAATTACAGTCATTAAATGGCTAGAAAATCACTTAAATGTCTTCAAAAGGTCAAATGACCCCTGGAATTTTCCAAATTTTCACATGACAGTTTGTATCAGTGCACATTACATGTAGAAAAATTTGAAGGCAACTATCTGTTGTTCGCCATCAAACATGCATTGTTCCCTCTCGGAACCACGAGCCTTCTAGTGAGTTGTTCCGGTTTGTGAGGGGTGTGTGTCCAAACTTTCGTCAAGCAAGCCAATTTTTGTACCACATCATCTTGGTGGCATGACATTACATCAAGCAAGGTTTCATGTTTTTTTGGTCATTTTTTAATTTTTTTGGAATAAAATGCCATGGCACTCCATGCATGTACATGTATCCATGCCGTGAGACCAATATGTTTGTAAATTCCTTCTAATTTACTGCACATGGAATTAACTCGCACACAAGTACACAAATATGATTTTTCAAAACCGTTATGGTTAGCCGTTGCATCTACATCTAGTTCACATTTGAATTATGGTCATTAAATGGCTAGGAAAGCACTTAAATGTCTTTAAAAGTTCAAATGACCCCTGAAATTTTCCAAATTTTCACATGTTAGTTTGTATCAGTGCACATTACACGTAGAAAAAAATTGAAGGACGTAAGAGGAAGCTATCTGCCGTTCGTCATCAAACATGCATTATTCCCTCTCAGAACCACGAGCCTTCTAGTGAGTGTGTGTCCAAACTTTTGTCAAACAGGCCAATTTTTGTACCACATTATCTTGGTGGCATGACATTACATCAAGCAAGGTTTCATGTTTCTCGATCATTTTTTAATTTTTTGGAATAAAATGCCATGGCACTCCATGCATGTATATGTATCCATGCCGTGAGACCAATATGTTTGAAAATTCCTTCTAATTTCCTGCACATGGAATTAACTCGCACACAAGTACACATATGATTTTTCAAACCGTTATGGTTAGCCGTTGCATGTACATCTAGTTCAGATTTGAATTACGGTCATTAAATGGCTAGAAAATCACCTAAATGTCTTCAAAAGGGCAAGTGACCCCTGAAATTCTCCAAATTTTCACATGACAGTTTGTATCAGTGCACATTACACGTAGAAATTTTTTGAAGACCGTAAGAGGAAGCTATCTGCCGTTCGTCAACAAAAATGCATTGTTCCCTCTCGGAACCACGAGCCTTCTTGTGAGTTGCTCCGGTTTGTGAGGGGTGTGCATCCAAACTTTCATCAAGGAGGCCAATTTTTGTACCACATCATCTTGGTGGCATGACATTACATCAAGCAAAGTTTCATGTTTTCCCGATCATTTTTTACTTTTTTGGAATTAAAATGCCATGGCACTCCATGCATGTACATGTGTCCATGCCGTGAGACCAATATGTTTGAAAATTCCTTCTAATTTACTGCACATGGAATTAATTCGCACAAAAGTACACAAACACGATTTTTCAAATCATTATGGTTAGCCGTTGCATGTACATCTAGTTCAAATTTGAATTATGGTTATTAAATGGCTAGAAAATCACTTAAATGTCTTCAAAAGGTCAAATGACCCCTGGAATTTTCCAAATTTTCACATGACAGTTAGTATCAGTGCACATTACACGTAGAAATTTTTTAAAGGCCGTAAGAGGAAGCTATCTTCCGTTCATCATCAAACATGCATTGTTCCCTGTCGGAACCACGAACCTTCTAGTGAGTTGCTCCGGTTTGTGAGGGGTGTGTGTCCAAACTTTCGTCAAACAGGACAATTTTTGTACCACAACATCTTGGTGGTATGACATTACATCAAGCAAGGTTTCATGTTTTTAACTTTTTGGAATTTTAATGCCATGGCACTCCGTGCTTAAATGTGTCATAGCCGTTAGACCAATATGTGTGAAAATTCCTTCCAATTTACTACACATGGAATTAAATCGCACACAAGTACACAAAGTATGACTTTTCAAACCGTTTTGGTTAGCTGCTGCATGTACATGTAGTTCAAATTTCAATTACGATCATTAAATGGCTAGAAAATCACTTAAATTTCTTAAATGGTCAAATGAACCCTGAAATTTTCCAAAATTTGACATGACAGTTGTATTAGTACTACAAATTTTCTCGTACATTTAAAACACCATCTGTTGCCACTTTACTCCAAATTCGTCTTTCACAGCTAATAAAAAATATCTACAACATCACACACAGTTGTTTTGTAGGAATTATTTGCGATGAAAAATTCTGGGTCTATTTAAGTCTTCCTCCTTGAGCTTCGCCGGCTCGTCTGCTCTAGTGCCGGCAACCCCCGAATCCACAAATTCCGATCCCCATTCCCTCACCCCCTTCTTGCAAAGATGACGCCGTCGAAACGGTTCGTGAAGGCTCGTATGATGGCCGCCCCCCCGAGCGTCGCCACCAGCGCCGAGGGCGTGACCGCCTACGCCGAGAGTGCCGCCGCATCCGCATTGAGCGCGGATGGCATCTGCGGCAGCCGACGGGGCAGCTGCAGCAGTCGGGCTGCTGCTGCAACGATGGCTGCAAACGCCGAGAGCACTCGAGCTGTCGTCTGTGCCATGATGTCGCCCTGGCCCGGGTCGAGGCCATCCACGCCAATATATTCCAGGCCACCTCAAAATCCAGCATGCAACCCACATCCAAAAAGGCGGCGGTGGCCATGGAGCACCTGCTCCCTCATGAGGCCGTCGAGTGGGAGCTGGAGATCCAGGAGGCGGCGGAGATTGAGGAGCGCCAGGAGGAGGAGTTGAGCGTGGCCCAGGTCGAGGTAGAGAAGAGTCTGTCCGTCGAGGAATCGGTGGTGGAATACCAACGCGAGCTCTGGCGCAGCCACTACTACGAGTACTGCAACCTTGAGGGCAGCGTCGAGGATGAGGACTAGGCCGAGGACGAGGACGCGGTCGACTTCAGCAGGGGGGACGTGGAGTCCACCAAGGGCGGCATGTTGCCAGGACAAGTCAGCGACATCTCATCTCACACCGGCGATGCATAGGCCGGCATGGCGGCAGATTTGTTAAAATTATTCGTACTTAGGCTTTGTGTTCAATGCTGGTATTTTGTTAGAGCAATGTTTAGGTGAACCGTCTTTGTTTAATTACTAAACTTGCTCGATTCAGTAAGTCTGGTCTGTGTGTTGTACGCTTTTTTGTGTGCCCAAATTTAGAGCAATGATGTATGCGGGAAAATTTCCACCAAAATTTCAATTATCAAACTCATCCCATGCGCGTTAAGCAGAAGAATCGTTTGCGATGCACACTATCGTTCAAAATGAATGGTGTCCGTCGGCACCACACACAAAGTTTCCCTCCATGTTTCAATTTTTTTGGCCTACCGCCAAAATATCTACCCTCCCCCCTCCCCATCCCCTTTTCTCCTCGACCACAAGTCACATTTCCCCTGTTTCCCCCTTCCTTCCTTCCTACGCTATAGCCGCTTCCTCGCTTGCTTCCTCGCTATTGCCGTCTCGCATCCTACCGCCAGGGACTCCATGGTCTTCTTCAAAGACCTCTCCTCTGGTTCCTCCTCCTCTGACGACTCCTTCACCACCGGGATATGCATCTCTTCTCTCTCTCGGGCTATGACTTGGAATGAAGGATATTTATTCGGCGGTCGATTTGAGTCATTTCTTCCTCTTGTAGTTCCCTAGGACCATCAGTTGCAACGAATGGAGTGGGGTGGTTGAAGATCTGTCTGCTCGTTGTCACCATCAACATCCATGTGTATAGCTAGTTGCGTTCGAATCTGTGGACAGTGGGAGGAAGTTTCTAGCATGTGCAGAGAAGGTTAGACCCTCTTTCGTTGTTACAGATCATTTGTTAGATGTGATTCAGACACTCTCACAGTCCCAACCCATTCATACCACACCATCAACCAAATGCATCCTAAGACAGTGTCATAGTTTGTACCTAGTATCTAAAAATGTTGCCATCTCATCAGCGGTGCCATTAGAAAATTATTTGGCACCGCTTCAGCAGTTTGTGGAGCCAACTTGTCCACGCATCCGAGCAGCCAAGCAGTAAAATACTAAATCTTTATGGCATGAAGGAGCCGGGCGTCGGAGCAACTAGGTGCTCCGGAGTTCGGTTCCCTGATTATTTTCCGCTGCATCGGCTCGCCAGTGCAGGGCACCGGTGCGAGATGTAGCAACAGTTGTCTTTACACTGGTTTTGGCATACATAGTGGACGCCTTAGTGCTATTAGTTCTATGTTACTAAATTTGTGCATGTACACACCTGTTAGTATCAATTTGCTTTTATCCAAACACTGTCGCTATGCTATTGCAGTTATATTTACCTTCCTCTTAAAATGTTCAATTTGTTATTTATAGTACATGGGTAATAACTTGTAGCATTGTTGTAGTTAATTATAGCTTCTGATGTTTCAGAATTTGGTTGTTGTCTCAGTAGCAATTAATTCATTTGCACATTGATCTTTTTGAGAAGATATGTCATAATTAACCTATTTCTTTAGTTTTTCAAAATAAGTATTGGTGATTTTCTATGTTGCTATAAACCCATTTTTCCTACAATTGTTATTGATCAAGTTTAAAATATTATAGGATGAACGGAAGTGTTCTTACTTGGAGTGGGTTGATCAAGAGTGGCCACAGTCTTTGAAGATGTGCCTAGCAAAGCTCTGGAGCATGTATCAGGAAGAGAACAGAGGTAGGCTTAGAGAAATTGTTTTCAACGTTGAAGAATTTTTGAAGATGCGGGATAAAAAAGAGGAAGGTGGAGAATGAGCTCAGATTTTTTTAAATCAGACTTTGCTAAGATGGTGTTGGTGAAGGAGGAGGCACTTTCCCAGTTGGCCAGTGCAAAACTGTCGGCGTTCTGGGAACGGGGGTCCCCAGACTTGCCTGCCTGCGGCCTGCAGCGTGGCTCAAAGGGGGGCCCAGCACGGCCCATCTTCATCAACACAAGCTCAAGACCCTCGCGAGGGGCCAAGCCTCGCGGGGCGGACGACAAGGAGCTTCCTCAGGCACGGCCTCATCAGGCTGGCTCACGAGGAGGCGGAGAGTTCAAGGCGGGGCACCTCACGAGGTGCCCATGACGCAAGCCTTAACGACCAAGGGGCCAGTCGGGCGCCAGCCCACGCAGTGTCCTCCTTTCCTCTTTGGTGCAAAGGGAGCAAGAGCAGGAGAGAGCATCAAGCAAAGGCATCCATGTCGGTGCAACAAGACCAAGACCATCCCAGCGGCAGGAAGGAAGTCATTGTGGAGCCCAAGCAGGCGTCACCACCAGAGCCTTTGACAGGCGAGGACCAACTTTAGTCAGGATAAGTGTACCCGATGTTCCCCTTCAAAATGGCTAATTGTTGGCGCCCTTCCCGCTCAATATTTGGGAAGAGGTCCATGGCCTTTGCCTATAAATAGGACTAGCCACCCCCAGGGTACAGGCATCTGAAAGAGAGCAACCAAGTAGCATCATAGCAAGAGAGAAGGATTGCTGAACTCCTCCTAGCAGTTCATCGTCCCAGCCAAGAACTGACCCTCGCGAGGCTGTTCTTCCTTGTATTGTCCATCATCAGCCCAAGAGGCAATCCATCACACCACACACTAGAGTAGGGTATTACACTGCAATGGTGGCCTGAACCAGTATAAACCTTGTGTCTCTTGTGTTGTTCCTTTCGTAGTTTAGATCTTAGCGAGGCGGCGAGGAGCAGGTAGGTAGAGGGCGAAATCTCCGCACGCACCCCAGTGTTCGAACCTCAAGGGTCTGCCGGAACCCGAAATCCGACAAAAACAAGTTCTTACTGAACTGAAAGCAGAGGTGGATAAGGCGATCCTGGATGATCTTGATTGGGGAAATGAATATATTCTTCTAATATTGTTCTTATGAAGTTGAACTATCTATATGTTGTACTGTGCTGTTTTTGGTAGCTATCGTACTGTGATGTTAAAATATATCTATGTGCCTGATATGAAATTGGCAAACAACTATTCGATATGAAATGTGAATTTGTGTGATACTGGAATTATTGATTGTAAACCAATAAACCTGAATGGGTCATGGAACTTTGCAAACGGTTCTATAAGTAAAAGCTCTTGTGATGGATAGCCCAATGCCACATAGTTTTCTTCGTCAAATCGTGTGTGATGTAGTTGATAAAAGCAAACGGTTAACCAAGGCAGAGTGTGTGTGATAGCTACACGTATCACACATGAGCCTATACATAAACCTATGTGGGATGTACATACGAGCGGAAACGTCTTCCCTGGATTGACTGTGTGGGATGTACATACAAATGGAAATGTTTTCCCTGGATTAACTGTGTGGGAATTACATACGAACGGAAATGTTTTCCCTGGATTCACTGTGTGGGATGTCCCTGAGAACGGAAACGTTATCCTTGGATTGATTGTGTGTGATATACATACGAACGGAAATGTTTTTCTGGGATTCACCATGTGGGATGTGCATATAAACGGAAACAAATGGGTTTCGATGCCTCGCCCGATCGCACACGAGCTCATTTTGCCCCAACTTGTGTGCCAGGAGGGCCTATCCTCGACGGTTTCTAGGCCGTGTAGGAAGGACCCCCTATCACCCACACTCACTTGGTGACGGTTCCAAATGCCATCACAGGAAGGGGTTAAAAACCGTTTGTATAGCACCAACGCGTACCAGTGTATGCATTGTATGATGACTATCCTAAAAGGTCCCTAGTCGAAAGGGTTGTGTGGACACACAGCCAACTGGACTAGCATATGACACGGTCGATGGCTTCGTCTCACTAGCCATGGAGCATTGGATGCTAACCGAATAATATGGACTCAGAAGGATCTGGTCAGGTTCGACGTAGTCAGATCCGATTCGAGATAAGGTCCGAGTCGGACAGACCCAACTATGAGACACAGCGACATGTCATCTGTGAGTCTCTAGTACAACATACGTTCTATGCCCTAAGACCTGAGCTGGCGCATGTACTCGGGATGGTGACAGACCTGCTCTGGGCCAACCAAACACTACTCCGTGACTGGGTAGTTACAAAGGTAGGTTTCGGGCTTGTCCAGACCCATGCAGTGAGACATGGTCGAGCAAGCTGGGATTTGCCCCTCCGATCAGGAGAGATATACTCTGGGCCCCTCATGTGATCCGACCAGGATAAGCATGGCCATGCGACAACGATTATGAGATAATCCGATTTGTGGTCGGGATCACTGGAATGAGAAAGAGGTCGGGCTAGCACAAGGATGATAGACTCGCCTTGAGCCCGACAACATATATCATGTGGCAAAAGGAATGGAAGTGTGATATACAGGTTCGCCAACCGGCTTCATTGGCTGCTTGGTGGTCGGCACGCCTTGCCAGAGGCTTCTACTAGGCGAGCAGGTCGGAGGTGATCCGACCTGCGACCAAGCTGACTTGAACCTAAGGGGTTGCACGCTTAAGGAAATGAACCTGTGAGGCCGGATCGGACTCCACGAGTCAGATATCATCCTACTCGGACTCGGATCCCGGCCGAAAAGATTTTGGGCTTTAGGATCCATGCGAGGCCCAAGTGTTGAGCCCGTGTCGGACGCCTATATATAGTGGAGGTATGGCACACTTGTTCAGTTGACCGCTTTAGCGCTGTCGCTAGGGTTTGCATGTGTTGCGAATAGCCACCTCCACTCACCGCCGACTGTGTGATCAGACCTAGCAGTCCGCCGCATGGTGTTCCTCCTGCACGTGCGGATACCATTAGAGATGGTGCCCTTGCGCCGCTCCGACGAACCTTTACGTGGGATCCGACGACCGTCTGTTCGAGGGAGATCGGACGAGGAGGAGACAATGCATGCGGACGCGCTGCCCCAACTCTTCTTTCGCTGCACGACACTGCGCGTCTAGTGGAAATAATCTATGATCCATCTCCCGTAGCATGTTCTTGGTTGTTCTGCGCGTAGGAAAATTTTAATTTACAGTCGACGCACTCTACAGTAGAATCCAACACTATTGTATGATAATGGACTACCTTTATAGTGCCATGCATGACACAAAGTAGCATAGTATTTAACATGATACGGTATCTACCTATGTTAATTTAACCCCCCTCTCTTCTTTAATTCTTTGCCACGTCAGCATGTTTGCTATTCCCATGTGCATGATACCAGCTAAGATACCACCACTATGGCCAGCCTTAATCATCGCATGCAATAATTTAGTGCACCTTGAAATCTGAACATGTGTGGGGCGTGTATGTTTTTAATGACTTGAGACTATACCTAGCCCGACATGCAATGGTCAGTTTATTGCATGTAAGATGACTTATTATGCGCCGTTCCCCATAAATGCAGGAAGCCTATTCTACTCCAAATCTTTTCCTCTCCATGTGTGAAAACAATCTGCCTGGTTGACTCCTTATCCCTCCGGCAGTCCCACCATTCCACCCCGTCTGAAAAAAATCTGCATGCATGACTCTCCTCCCCCTGCGCTCGCCCAATCCATTGTGACCAGCAATATTTCCAACCCTTCCCTCCCCCGTAATTTACTCCAACAAATATGCCCACCTGGCCGTTACGTTAATCATGCAACATATCTTGCGTAGGTGTGTCATTGCTTGCCATAAATATTGCGCCTCCAACGGCATTCGAAAGAACGCTCATGTTCATCGCTATCTCCTCCCCCTCCCTCTCACGTCGACCACCATGACATCACCCCTCCCAAGCCCTAGGCGCCCCTCGTTGCCCCGTGATACGTCTCCAACGTACCTATAATTTATGAAGTATTCATGCCATGTTTACAATAGTTTTATATGATTTTGGTATGATTTGATTAGAACTAACCCGAACTCACGCTGTTTTTAGCAGAACTACCATGGTGTTGTTTTTGTGCAAAAATAAAAGTTCTCGGAACGCGCTGAAAATCAATGGAGATTTTTTTGGGAAAATATAAAAAATACTGGAACAAAAATCTACCGGAGGGGAGTCCCGTGGGCTCCACGAGGGTGGGGGTGCGCCCACCCCCCTGGGACGCGACCCTGTGCATCATGGGCTCCCTGTGGGGCCCCCTGACTTGTCCTTGATGCCAACCTCTCCTATAAATGCCCAAACCTCTAGAAAATAACCTAGATCGGAAGTTCCACCGCCGCAAGCCTCTGTAGCCACAAGAAATCACTCTAGGCCCTCTCTGGCACCCTGCCGGAGGGGGCCATCATCACCGGAGGCCATGGGGAAGGATGTCGGAGGGGGCATCATCACCATGAAGGCCAAGGACCAGAGGGGGAACCTCTCCCCGTCCAGGGGGGAGACCATGGAGGAGAAAGCACAAGGGGGAGGACCTCTCCTCCTCTCTTTCGGTGGCGCCGGAGTGCCATCGGGAGGGGATCATCGCCGCGGTGATCGTCTTCATCAACATCACCATCATCATCACCATCCTCATCTCTTTTACGCAGTCCACTCTCCCGCACCCCACTGTAATTCCTACTTTAACATGGTGCTTTATGCCACATATTATGATCCAATGATGTGTTGCCATCCTGTGATGTTTTGAGTAGATATCATTTGTCTTTGGGTTGATTGATGTTCTGAGTTGTATGTTTTATTTTGGTCCTGTCCTATTGTGCCCTCCGTGTCACGCAAGCGTGAGGGATTCCCGCTGTAGGGTGTTGCAATATGTCCATGGTTTACTTATTGTCTGTGTTACTTGAGCGACAGAAGCATAAACACGGATAAGTGGGTCACGGCGTATGGGAATAAAGGGGACTTGATATGTTAATGCTATGGTTCGGTTTTACCTTAATGATCTTTAGTAGTTGCGGATGCTTGCTAGAGTTCCAATAATAAGTGCATATGATCCAAGAAGAGAAAGTATGTTAGCTTATGCCTCTCCCTCATATGAAATTGCAATAGTGATTACCGGTCTTGTTAAGAATTGCCTAGGATAATTCCGCACACCAACCCATCATTATTCCACACTCGCTATTTATAATATTTAGTAATATATTCTAACTTTATGATAACATCACCTACTTTTATATTTTAGCTCTCCGATGTCATGCAAAGTTATCCTCTTCATACCCACAACATAGTTTTATTTCTCGTTTCTAGTTGGAAGCAAACGCTCGTGTAACGAGAGTCGCACCCAATGGCGAGATAGGACTTGAGAGAATATTGATATTACCTTTAGCTCCTTGTGGGTTCGACACTCCATACGTATCACTTCCACCTTTGGGAATTGCTACGATGATTCCCTACACTTGGGATTATCACCCCGCATAGAGGGTCACACGTCACCGCTCCGTTCCTCGCCGCCACAAGTCGAGGAGGACGCGCTGGTGTTCTGCTCCTTGCCACGACACGTCGAGGTGGACATGTCGGCGTTCCCAGTCTCGTAGGCATGCACGTCAAAGGACACATCATCTCCCCGCTATGAGGAGAACGTCGGGCCGACCGCCGAGCCCCCCTCCCAACCTTGAGGAGTGTGGAAAGAAATGGAGGTCGCCTTGTGGGAGGCTTTGCCTCCCGCAGAGTGTGCCAAAATAGAGGCGGAGAAGAAGGCCGAGGAAGAGAAGCGTGCCGCGGGGCATCCTGCCTGGCAGGACTATGTCGCGTCCGAGAGAGTCAGGAAATTGTCTCTTTAGCAGAACGCTCATGCGAGGGCCGTGAGGGTGGTGGAGGACGCCCATGCTGAAGCCCTGAGTGCAGTCGGGCCCAAGCGCCTCATCTACGCTTGGGGGTACGTGTACTGGGTGCATGCTTCCAGTGAGGAGGAGTACCTGTTGCTGCTGGATCACCAGACCGGTGTGATCGTGCTCACCCGCCGGCAAGCCGCCAATCAGCACCCCGCGAGTTGCGAGGCTGAGGAAGAGGCGTTGTGTCGCCGCCTTGGGAAATGGCCGCGCACCAGGGCACTCGTGGTGCGCCGCAAGCGCTCCTGCGAGCGTCGTGGCTTTTATTAGGAATAATTTAGTTTCGTAAGGCGATCTCATTAGTTTTGGGATGGAAATGATCAATCCCGAACATTCGGGAATTATGAGTGTCCTTAATTAAGTATGTAAAAGGAAAAGTTTGGAAACCTTATGTGTCTGCACGCATTTTGCAAGTACTTTCATATAGCACAAACTTAATTATATATTGCACTACACATCTATCTTTATATATGCTTGCAAACTGTGCTACTACTACTATTACTTATGTATATGCAAATGCATGTTTTAACATTAAGATGCGGTTTTTGTAAAGTAGAAAAACAACACTAGTCAAGCTTGTGAAACGATTCAATGCAAAAGACATGCAAAAATGCCCGTTTGATTCTTTACTTTTAGCTTCCTTCTCTGTGGTTATTTATCTATCGTACTTTGTACGGAGTATCACACTAGTCGGGAAGGCATGCAAATTCCCAAACCGCTTCGTACACCCTGTATCAAATTTTTTTCCTAACATGTTGTGTCGTGCAATTGGAATTCCATCTTGAGTACTACTACTAGGAGTACGAGGCTTCTAGATTAGTAATCCCATCACTAATACTTCCGCCCTGGTTTATTGGTCCTCATTGTAATCCATGTCAAATTTTGACCATAAATTTAATTAATGAAATGTTTATGCCTGTCACCCAAAATTATATCATTGGAAACTATGTTCAAATATGAATCCAACAATATAACTTTTGTTGACATGCACTTACATTTTATCAGTTAAATCTTTGGTCAAAATTTAACACAAATTACAATGATGACTAATAAACCAGGACGAAGCTAGTACTTTAGAAGCCCAAATGAATGAGTGAGGCGCCTTATGGGAAAAGCTGGGGAAGAGACGGCTTATTTTTTAAGCTGCCATAAGAACTGGCCCTAGTATTAGTATTTAGGGATACTAGGAGTAGTAACTAGGGATCGAGTGTGCGAGATGAACCAAACAAAGTAAAAGCAGGGAGATGAAATGCAAAGAAGACATAGGGATGTGATGGTTGCTTGTCCGTTTATTTTACCAGACCACTTATTACTCGGAGTGGTGGGGTTTTGTGATATGATGACTTTACTGTCGCGCCACCAGCAGGGTGAGACCCCTGTGCAGCGCCGCCCTCTACACTGGTACTACCTCCATCATGGTTTATTAGTCCCCCATGTCATTTGACTGAAGATTTAACTGACAAAATGTTATTGCATGTCAACAAAAACTATGTCGTTGGATTCGTATTTGAACATAGTTTTCAATGATATAACTTTTGGTGACATGCATGAGCATTTATCGTACTATATATAATGTTAGTTAAATTTATGGTTGTACTATATATAGTAAGGTGCACGTGCGTTGCACAGAATAGTGAAATGCATTGATCGGGGAGTTGTTTATTTTGACAAAGTATGTGGGGGTCATCTCATATGTAACGAGTATCAATAGGTTTCTTCAGATATTATTTCTTATCTAAAGCTCACAAGCATCCAGGTGAATAGTAAATGTGGGATAAATAGATAAAAAAGTATCTTTTGCAAACAAAAGTGTTCAACTGTTCAACCTGCATTCAAAACTTTTGAAGAAATAACACTTATTGTGCTGTGCAAGAAATGATCTTTCAGAATTATTTTTTGAGTATTGATTTTGTTTGTTTTTTCTAGACCACCATGAATGTAAATCAGGATGACTTGGAAGGGGGCAGAGGAGATGTAAGAAATGGTTCATCTCATAAAGTTTTTTACCGTTACTGTAGTAAAAATTCACAATTAATCTCATAAATGGCAAGCGAGAACTCTAATGGAGCAAAATCATACATCAAAGATACTAGACTAAACCAGAAATGGATACACTTTTATTCAAGCCCAATACTCTAATAAAGCAAGATCATGCATGGAAGGTTCTATACTATATAAATAAGAAGTCTCCACATGCTTAGACAGAGGCTTACATTGAGCGAAGACTAATGATGAACAGTTGACTTGGTAATGCATATGACCAGGTGAACCTCCTTGGAGTCCCCATGCATCATCTTGGGGTGAAAATCATACGAGGCGTCTTCCATATCCACATTGTCCGGAACAGAGCAGCTCGGCACAGTCCCATTCAATGTGAGGGAGGCATCATGGGCGCCCTCGTACTTCGGAGGGGCGGTAACAATGAGCACGCACCGGTACAGCGGCCTCGTGTCAGCGTCAGTGGCGTAGCCCCTGACGCACACTGAGGGAGTCCTGGACTAGGAGGTGTCCGGATAGCCAAACTATCATCATTGCCCGGACTCCAAGACTATGAAGATACAAGATTGAAGACTTTGTCCCGTGTCCGGATGGGACTTTCCTTGGCGTGGAAGGCAAGCTTTGGCAATACGGATATGTAGATCTCCTACCATTGTAACCGACTCTGTGTAACCCTAGCCCTCTCCGGTGTTTATATAAACCGGAGGGTTTTAGTCCGTAGGACAAACAACAATCATACCATAGGCTAGCTTCTAGGGTTTAGCCTCCTTGATCTCGTGGTAGATCTACTCTTGTACTACCCGTATCATCAATATCAATCAAGCAGGAGTAGGGTTTTACCTCCATCGAGAGGGCCCGAACCTGGGTAAAAACATCGTGTCCCTTGCCTCTTGTTACCATCCGCCTAGACGCACAGTTCGGGACCCCCTACCCGAGATCCGCCGGTTTTGACACCGTCATTGGTGCTTTCATTGAGAGTTCCTCTGTGCCGTCGCAATCAGGAAGGATGCCTCATCCCATCTTTAAACACGGTACCATGGCCAAAGGAGCTTTGGCCACCGGCCAAACTATCCGGCTAGGTGGTTTTCTTATGACCGCCTGTTTGGCCGCCGCGCCAACAATGACCTCTCGGGTCATCAAAAGCGATCTTCACGTCAACTCGGAATTCGCCGAGCAGCTAGATCCGATGGAGCTCTCCTCCGTAAACGAGCTCTTGGATCGCATCGCCGCCTTGGGAGTCGCTATAGACTATGATCAGATTGGGCTTAAAACCGATCTGAGAGAGATCAACTCTCCCCAGGCTACCCACCACATTGCTGTGGTAGAGGAACAGTGCAGCGACTCTTCTTCCATATTAAGGACCAGTTTTGTCTGGATTCCTGATCCCTCCATGTCGGATTCTCGCGGAGGGACGGACGTCAACCAAGCACTGAACCTAAAGTCAGGCAGCGGGCCAGATTCGTTGGACAACATCCAGCAATCCAAGCTTCCATGTTCGGAAACTTTTCAGCCCTTGAGCCTTAGATTGGACGGGGTTCCAAATTTAATTCCACCCGCCCACCCAAACACAAGCGACCTATCTCGAATCCGGCAAGAGCCCGCCAAAACAGTACATCATTACTGGGCCAGATTCCTCCTGGTTATGGACAGGATAAAGGACTGCCGTGAGGAAAGCGCAATTTCAATTTTCTGCAACAATTGCACGGACAAGGGAATCATGAACGCCATAAGTCGTTGTGAAATTACACACTTCGCCGACTTGGCGTCCATAGTACGAAAGTACTATGCGATGGAGAGTGCCTGGAAAACCGAAACCAAATTTTGGGACAATCCGGCTCCGATCACAACCCCAGTCCGAAATAAAAGGGTGCACCATATTCAGGCACCTGGGTTAAAAACCAAAAAGCAAAAAACCCCTAAAGGGCATGGAACTGTACTGGAGGGATGGCTCAGCGGACCCTGCAAAATCCACAGTACAGAGGGCGCCACTCCAACACATAGCCTTCGAGCGTGTTGGATACTACGGCAGGTGGCCAAAAGTGGCGAAGGGCTTCTAGCCCCAGAGGACCAGCCCAGCAGTACCAGTATGGTATCAACAGTCTTCGAGACTTTCGCATCAAATAATATGCAGAAACGAACATTCCGCAGCCTCGCCGAAGTCTACCAAGTAGCAACAATAAATCCATGGAGCGACACGGCTATTACCTTTAACGCCAGTGACGAACCTAAATTCCGAACAACCCGGGCACCGGCCGCATTGGTCCTCATTCCAATAGTGGACGGCTTTCGCCTTACTAAGGTACTCATGGATGGCAGCAGTGGATTAAACCTCATTTATGAGGAAACCCTTCGAAAAATGGAAATAGACTGGAGCCGCATTGAGCGAAGCAGCACAACCTTTAGAGGAATAATCCCTAGTCAAGAAGCACGCTGCATAGGAAAAATTACACTCGATGTGGTGTTCGGCTCGCCGGACAATTACAGGTCCGAGGAGGTCACGCTCCAAGTGGCCCCGTTTAGCAGCGGATATCACGCTTTACTAGGGCGAGAGGCATTCACAATTTTTCAAGCTATACCCCATTACGGGTACATGAAGCTCAAAATGCCCGGGCCCAATGGAATCATCACTCTTGTCAGTGATCCGGACATAGCACTCCGCGCCGAAAATAAGACAGCCCCACTAGCCCTAGAGGCACTATCCGAAGCCCTAGCGGCCGAGGAACTCAATGCGCTGCGCTCCACGGTGAACAGGGACGACGTGATACTTGATAAGAGATCCAAGTCCACCTCTTTTAAGCCAGCGGACGAAATAGTCAAATTCCAAGTCCATCCAACGGACCCCACAAAGACGGCCTCCATTGGGGCACAATTAAACCCTGATGTAGATGCCGCACTACGAGAATTCCTTCGAAAATTATGACATCTTTGCTCGCACCCTTCGGACATGCCAGAATCCCACACAAAGTTGGCGAGCACAGCCTAAATATCCTAAAAGGATTTAAGCTACCAAATAGGCTCTTCAACGATTTTCCAACCCAAAAGACAGCAATGGGAGAAGAGCTAGCGAACTATTAGAAGCGGATTCATCGAGACATAAAACATCCGGATGGCTAGCAAACCTGGTAATGGTACCAAAGAAGGACAAATCGGCGCTTAAAGCGCCGATTTCAAGGACCTTAACAAGGCTTGTCCAAAGGATCCTTTCCCTCCCCGCATCGATCAAATTATCGATGCTACCGCAGGCACGATTCATTGTGCTTCCTCGACGATACTCCGCTACCATCAAATCAAGATGGCGGAGACAAACCAAGCCAGAACGGCATTCATTACTCCATACTGCACCATTCGCTTCAACACAATGCCCTTCGGGCTCAAAAACGCCGGCGCAACATATCAGCGCATGATTCAGACATGTCTGGCAACCCAGATCGGCAAAACAGTGGAGGCATACGTAGACGATGTGGTCGTCAAGTCCAAACATGTCGAAACTCTAGTAGACGATTTGAGGCTCACATTTGACAACCTCCGAGCATATG
This sequence comes from Aegilops speltoides, assembly GCA_021437245.1. Taxonomy (NCBI): domain Eukaryota; kingdom Viridiplantae; phylum Streptophyta; class Magnoliopsida; order Poales; family Poaceae; genus Aegilops; species Aegilops speltoides. Next base: position 361,453,410 of record CM038144.1, read on the forward strand.
ACATTAAGCTCAACCCGTAAAAATGCGTTTTCGGCGTACCAGCCGGAAAGCTCTTGGGCTTCATTGTATCCGGTAGAGGAATTGAAGCAAACCCAGCCAAGATCCGAGCTCTGTCACAATTGGATATCCCAAAAGACCTCAAGCAAATACAAAAATTGACTGGATGCGTGGTGGCTCTAAGCTGCTTCATCTCCCGCTTGGGAGAAAAGGCATTACCCCTTTATCGCCTCCTCCGGCGCACCGAACACTTCGAATGGACAGATGCCGCCACGGCCGGACTCAAAGAAATAAAGGCCATATTGGCAACAAATCCGGTCCTGGCCGCGCCCAACTTGGGTGAACCAATGCTATTATATATCGCGGCAACACATCAAGTTGTAAGCGCGGTGCTCGTCGTCGAACGAGAAACAGAAGGACACAAATTCCCTCTTCAAAAACCAGTGTACTACGTATCCACTGTCCTAACTCCATGCAAGTCCCGGTATCCACATTATCAAAAGATAGTGTACGCGGTGTTCATGGCATCCCGGAAGCTGCGACACTACTTTCAAGAGTGTTCCATAACAGTAGCCTCCGGAGTACCTCTTAACGACATTATAAACAACCGCGACGCGACGGGTAGGATTGCAAAATGGCCATTGAGCTCCTACCATTCGACATAACCTACAAACCACGGCGAGCTATAAAGTCGCAAGTTTTGGCCGACTTCATCGCTGAATGGACCGAAGCCGAACTCCCTAAAGAGTACGGCGCATACTCCAAATGGATCATGCACTTCGACGGCTCCAAGATGTTGGCCGGCCTGGGGGCTGGCGTCGTCCTGACGTCCCCAACCGGAGACACAGTCCATTACGTACTCCAGATAATGTACACGGACTCCAACAATGTAGCCGAATACGAGGCCCTTCTACATGGTCTCAGGATGGCAATCTCCATGGGCATTCAATGCCTAGAGGTCCACGGGGATTCAAACCTCGCAGTATCCCAAATAAATGGAGACTTTGGCGCCAAGGATTTGAAAATGGCAGCCTACCGTAACGCCGTCTTAAAAATGCCATCTCGGTTCGAAGGACTCGAATTCCACCATGTGGCCCGGGATAATAACCAGGCGGCCGACGTGTTGGCATGCATCGGCGCAAGGCGCGATGCCATCCCTCCCAACATCTTCCTGGAGCGGCTTTTCAAGCCATCCGTATTATGGGAATGGGAGTCCGGAAACAACAACCCGGAACCAACTGCACCGCCCAACACCGAACACTCTGACACAATCGATGGCTCTGCCAATGATATAACACCTTCAGCCCACGAAATAATGGCAGTCATTGCCCCATGGACGGAACCATTCCTAGCCTACCTAATCAGCAGAACTTCTCAAGACCAAAACGAGGCCCGCCGTGATAGTACGGTGATCTAAAGCCTACAAGGTCCATGAGGAGAGCTTTATAAGAAAAGCACAACCGAGTCCTTCAAAGGTGCATCTCCAAGAGGAAGGGCGAAATCTTCGGCTGAAATTCATGCTTTGGACTCGGCGGGCACCATGCCGCAGCCCAGCCCTTGTAGGCAAGGCCTTCCGACAGATTTTATTGGCCGACGGCCCGGCAGATGCTCAGACTTAGTCCAACGATGCGTCGGTTGCCGTGTCTTTGCTAATCAAAGCCACATGCCACCCACCGCCCTCAAAACTATACCCATCACCTGGCCGTTCACGGTCTGGGGGCTTGACATGGTTGGACCCCTTAAACGGGGAACCCACAAACAAAAATACCTATTGGTCATGGTGGACAAATTCACCAAATGGATAGAGGCCAAGCCAGTTAAAACAGCCGAATCCGGACCTGTGATAGACTTCATATCTGGGGTAGTACACCGTTACGGCGTCCCCCATAGCATCATCACTGATAACGGCATGAACTTCACAGCCGACGAGGTTAAACTCGTGCAAAAATATGGGCATCAAGCTCGACTCACGCTTGATCTATCATCCTCAAACTAACGGTCAAGTCGAACGAGCAAATGGTCTAATCATGAGCGCATCAAACCCTGCACTAGTGCGGTCCTCAAGGAATCTAATACGACCGGTAGAGGAGCTCGACTCAGACTACGGGGGCTGCGGACCACGCCAAACCGCACTACCGGATTCACACCATTTTTTAGGTATACGGCGCAGAGGCAGTTTTGCCCCGCGACATAATTCATGACTCACCTCGCGTGCGCATGTACGAAGAAAGAGAAGCCGAGCTGGATTGGCAGGATAGTTTGGACGCCTTAGAAGAGGAGCGTGACGTGGCAAAAGCCCGTTCCGCATTTTACCAACAGCAGGCTTGAAGATATCAAAGCAGAGAAGTACAGGCCAAAACTTACAATGTTGGCGAACTAGTTCTACGCCTGCCGGAAAAGAAAAAGGACAAGCTCATGCCCAAATGGGAAGGTCCCTTCATCATCGACCAGGTCCTGGCTGGTGGAGCGTACCGTCTGTGAAATGCATCGGATAACCGACTCGAGCCAAATCCATGGAACGCAGCCCGTCTCCGCAAATTCTACGCCTAGCGCCGGACTCTGAGTTCGTCTCCCTCCCCCGTCTATATTTTATACTTTAACTGTCTTTTGTTTTCCCATCTCTTCATCCTCCTTTTTTTTTCTTTTCTTCTTTCACGGTCCTTCGGTGGCTCGTCTGCGCTTTGTTCGCACACACTTGACATGCTATCCGCACTCATTATACCTGGGGGCTTCTTTAAAAAGAAGCTTATTTATAAGGGTCCCATACCCAACACATGTGTCACACTTGCGCATGTACCTTTTATTCACCATTATATGCATCGATATGACTTAAGGTTTGGCCAAGCTGGGTTGCCTGGCTCCTGTGCTTACCCCTACGTTCCCGATTGTTCGGCTAGGCGGTAAAGGGAGCACCTCTGCGATTGTTACTGCCGGGTCAGCCGGATGTGTACCTCAGACTGGGTGAAGCCGAAAGCTAGCGTTCTTAAGGGAATATTCGGTCGGTGAATTGAAAGTTGATTTCTTACCTATTTATTTATGTGCCCCCAGATGCTTTCCTACTTTTTTCGCAGTTCGGACATGCACTTTAAGGCATGCCTCCCAGGGAAAGGAACCCCTAACGGAATTATTCTCCCTGGAAGATGTTTCTTACTAACCATGTAATATAACATAACTAGTTGGGCACTTGTCTGATAAAGCACTAATGACCCCTACGCCTGGTCTCCATGCATGCCCCGGGTTTTTATATAACTGTGCGGGTATTCAGACACACTCCGGACTGTCGGGTCCCGAGGTTGAAGCGAAAAGGTCGGCAACGACAAACAATCTACAATCCGGCTAGAAGGCATTTTTTATGTCATTTCAAATTACATAGTCAAGCTGACTGATGGTATTCCTCTTCGATACCATCTAACAAACTTTCTAGTTTACAGTCCCGCTGGGAATACTTTGCGGCCAACTCTACTTGGTCATACACTAAGCTCACAGGGATCTCCTTCCCATCGGGCCCTACAGGTCCGACCTTGGCCATGTGGTTGGGGTCAGCCTTCGCATACCGTGTCTTCACCATGGCCCAGGCCTCCCTGGCGCCTTGACGGCAGGCCGATATCTTCCACAGACGGAAGCACCGCCGTGCTCCCTGAAGCTTTTCCACAAGCCCTCCAAGACTCTCGGGTAGGGAGACAGACGGCCATAAGGCCTGGGCGATGCCGCTCATCACCTACCGAACTCGTTCGTGCAGTTGCAATAGCTCAGGAAGTTGATCACCCGTTGAACCGGGCATTTCCTTTGAAGGACGACCTGTGAGCATACCTACAGATATATTCTAGTTAGTCGACTTCCTCGCTGAACTCTTGTTTTCAAAAGTTAGTTCAAGCACTTACTGTAAATGCCGCGACGGAGCCGCAGATTCTCCTTCACGGAGTAAGACAGCTGGACCCGAACATATTTTAGTTCCTCACCCAGCTGAGAGTTGGCATCTTGGAGGTTATTTTTCTCCTGCCGCACCCTTGTCAGCACCTTCTCGCCGGCCTTTAGCAGGTGTAGTAGCTGTTGCTTGTCCGGATCTAGTCCGGCGCCATCTGCAATGTTATTGTCAGACTTATACACACGCCGCACTTCATAACCTACTTATCTTTTGAAGTATGTATTACTAGAGGGGGTCTCTGTGGCTCCCCCTGTGGCGGCTAGTGCGGCCTCAAGTTGGGCCTTGCACTCCTGAAGCTCCTGGAACAGGTGGATATTCTTCTCCGTAAGGTCCTGCATAACAAATGATCCTTAAATCAGTTAGTCTTACTATTTTTTGTCTCGGGGGCTACTGGCATATATAACTATCAAATTTCCTCACCCGTATGTCCTTCACATACTGCTCCGTGGCTCTGGTTAGACCATCTCGAGCGGCATGGAGGTGCGTGTCTCCCGCATTAAAGGCATTCAATGCCTCCGGGGAGAAACACGCGTCACGAAGAACTTTTCGGCGGCGCCTATGATTCATGGCGCTCTCCACCTCAGACCTGGTGGCGGACAGCCTGTTGGCATCCTCCGCTGGAGGAGCATCCGGCGCACTCCTTGTGTTCGCCTCCCCCTCCGGACCAGGCGTTGGAGCCTGGTGGCGGAGGCTCGACATAACCTCTCCGGACACAGTCCGACAAGCGCTCTTTCTCCTGGAAAAATCATGAGCGTCAATATACCTCCCAGGAACCTTTCCTTTAACCACGGTGGTGCGTCATACCGTTGCGGCAACGTTTTGATTCGCGCCGCACTCCTCTTCCGCCTGCAGGGCCGAGCTGACCCTTGTTGGTCAGCCGCCACAGGTTCGGCTTCCCGCCTCAAAGGCACCTCCTCCGGAGTACCATTAGTATACGGTGGTCAGTAATAAGCATGGATGAATCGTGGTATCAGGACTCCGGTCACAGTTCCTTGGGAAGCCGGAGATAAACCGGGGTAGTCGGCCGTAATGGCGACCAAAGCATTGTCCATGCTAAGTTGGTGGAACACCCCATCGATTAGCTCCACCTTTATGTCCGGATCCTCTTGGAGGCGGATCAAGGATCGCTCCGGATCCTCCGTTGTGGAGCCAGCTGTATATCCTTCACGGCCCGGCGCAGCTCCTGCGTCGAAATCACAAAGTGAGACACTTAACTTTGGGAATATGGATCGGATAGACAGACGTCCCCTTACCCAGCTCCGAGGGTTGTTCATCGAAAATCCATTCAATGGACTCGCGCGGAGGAAGTCCTCCTTCTCCCCCTTGTACAAGCCGGACAGGATCTTGACCAGATCGGCAACCGATCCCGGCCCCTTGCGGCCAGGACGGGTGGCGTCATCCTCCCCATTGAAATCCCACAAGGGGTGGCCCTTGTATTGGAGTGGCTACACTCCTCGCATGATGCATGTGGCCGTGACTCCAATCATGGTCAATCCGGAATGAGCCAATAACCTTATTCGGCCCATCAGATATTGAACGTCCCCCGTCATTCTCCTGTTGAGGGCTCCGCAGGCGCCAACTCAGGCGTTTCTTTAGAGGGGCGTTGCTGAACTCCGGGAGGCCGATCCGAAATGGGTCCGGCAGCGGGGCATCCTCCATATAAAACCATTCCGAAGGCTAGTCTTCGGACGCCTTCTTCGGGGTTCCGGATAGATATCCGGTCCCGGCGATGCGCCATATTTCGGCTCCGCCCACTTGATATATCGACCCCTCATGAGAACAGGGTACGAGGCAAAACAATCTCTTCCATAGCGCAAAATGGGCCTCGATGCCCAAGAACAGCTCGCAAAGGGCTACAAAGCCCACAATGTGCAAGATGGAGGCAGGCGTAAGGTGGTGAAGCTGGAGCCCGTAGTACTCCAGAAGCCCCCGGAGAAACGGATGTATAGGAAATCCGAGTCCCCTTATTAGATATGGGACGAAGCATACCCGCTCTCCTTTGGAGGGATTGGGGACGCTCTCCGCCTTCTTTCCGCCCTTGTAGGTGGCCAGTCCGGCTCGAACCGGAACCATAAAGGCTGGGGGGAAGGTATCCCTCTGCTTGGAGCGTCACCAGCTCGCTATGCGGGACTGAACATCTCCCCCAATCTCCTGGCTGGGGGCTGGGAGCGCGAGAGGAGGAGCCGTGTTGACTGTCCATGATGGAGTGGATTTTTGTCAGAGGCGCCTCGATGAATACTCGCGGAAGGAGGATGGTGTGATTCGGATCTAGATCCTCGCCTCTCTTATAGGCAGCTTATTCGCGCAGCTAGGGGGTAAAGCATAAAAGTACCCTGGCTTTTCGCATTCATACGACACGTGGAAGAGGGCCATTATTGGACGTGGAAGCCAAGGAGCGCAACATTTATAAGGAAGCCGGACATTGTTCGGCAAGCACATGGAATTTGTAGGAGAACCCGCCTTGCAATGCCGAAGACAATATACGCACCGGATTTGTCGTCATTGAAGCCTGGTTTGGGGGCTACTGAGGGTGTCCTGGACTAGGGGGTGTCCGGATAGCCGAACTATCATCATTGGCCGGACTCCACGGCTATGAAGATACAAGATTGAAGACTTCGTCCCGTGTCCGGATGGGACTTTCCTTGGCGTGGAAGGCAAGCTTGGCAATACGGATATGTAGATCTCCTACCATTGTAACCGACTCTGTGTAACCCTAGCCCTCTCCGGTGTCTATATAAACCGGAGGGTTTTAGTCCGTAGGACGAACAACAATCATACCATAGGCTAGATTCTAGGGTTTATCCTCCTTGATCTCGTGGTAGATCTACTATTGTACTACCCATATCATCAATATCAATCAAGCAGGAGTAGGGTTTTACCTCCATCGAGAGGGCCCGAACCTGGGTAAAAACATCGTGTCCCTTGCCTCCTGTTACCATCCGCCTAGACGCACAGTTCGGGACCCCCTACCCGAGATCCGCCGGTTTTGACACCGACACACACTATAGAGATGGGGCGGCGGCCTGCGCGGGCCTTACCGGTGCCCACGGCCAAGAGGAAGACGCTGTCGTCCTCCTCCGCGACTAGCAGGCGGTGGTGATCCTCCAGCGACTCCGGCACAGCAAACGGGTAGCACGTCTCGTACTTGATGTTCACCGCCGCGGGCCAGTACACTACAAAAAAATACACTTCGGTGATGATACGTGTTTGTCACAGTAGGTCGCATTTTTTGTCATGCATGTACATCCATGATGATTTTATGAGAGAATCAAGATAGTCATACCTGTGCTGTCGTAGAAGTGTTCCATGACATTACCAAAATTATCATCATGGAAGTGTCCACTTCCATGATGATAAATCGCGTGTCATAGAAGTGCTTCCGTCAAGGGTGACCGACACGTGGCATCCACCGTAACGGAACACCGTTAAGCTACCGGGTTGGGTTTTGGATCCGATAACCCGTTAACAGCCCCGACCAATGGGGAGATTCCATGTGTAAAATCATGATTGGCTGGAGGAAACACGTGTCGGATCATCGTTGGGACAGATGACATCCACTCATTGGACAGAAGGCGCCTATGATACGTCGACACGTGGGACAGCCCAACAGAGGCCTATTCCTGTGAAAAGGCTGGCCCGTTTGACTTGGTTAAAAGGTGGCGGGCCGGCCCATGGAAAGCCTGTTAACGGCATGTTCACATATAGCCCATTTACAGCCCGCTAACCCAAGGCCGGTTACACCCTATCCGAATTAGGCCTAGTAGCGTCATCAGGGCCATCCAATATGATTCCAACCCGTTTTCACTTCTGGCCCATGTATGGCCCATGACGTCTTTTGGCCCATATGAGGCCCTTTGTAACTCTTGGCCTATTAACGACCCGTGGTGAAACAGGGCCATAATGAAAAGTGTATCACTTTACACCCATTAACGGCCCGTGGTGAAACTGGCCCGTAATGAACAATGTATCACTTTATACCCATTAACGACTCGTTATTCCGTTGGGCCGTTTCCAGCCCATGTTACCTTTCGGCCTTCTCAGAGCCCATTTATTCTTGGGCTCATTTCCAGCATTCGTTTACTTACGGCCCCACATCGCTATTTTCGCCAGGGCCAAATTCAGCCCGTGGTTACAGTCGGCCCGTTTGTGGTCAGTTAATACATTGGGCCGTTTTCATAGCGTCATCAAATATGTCCTATTAACGATGGCCCATTATGGTCGGCCCATGAATGGGCGATTCCAACTCTAGCCCGTTTACGGCCATAATGCGGTCTGTTTGGCCCATGTTTGGCCAATCGATCATACGGCCCGTATAAGGCCCATTGATGATACGGCCCGTAGAAGGCCCATTGTTTCTACGGCCCGTAGAAGGCCCATTGTTTCTACGGCCCGTAGAAGGCCCACTGTTTCTACGGCCCGTAGAAGGCCCACTGTTTCTACGGCCCATAGGAGGCCCAGTGTCACTACAGTAAATATTAGCCCATGGTTATTGTGGCCTAGTTTTAAAAAATAGGTTATTGCAGCCACTAGCAAACTGTGGAAAAATAACTGCAATGACTACAAGAAAACAAATAAACAAGACAATAAGGAAATAAATAAGCAAGCAACTAACGCTAGGCTATCACGGCTATTACACATATTACATCCACTGGGCATCAAAGTTTGCCACCAGTGCAAATATAGGGAACAAAGCAACATATCATATATACTGGTTGTCAAAGTTGGCGACCAGCGCAAATAAACACTGCAGCAAAACAAATCCAGAACTGAAACCATTTCAGATTATCTCAAGAAACAATATCCTGGGTACCCATAATGCTGGCAAGATGCTTAGCAAGCTTATTAACTTTCTCTTGTTTGGCGCTTAAATCCTCTAGCGCTTGCTGTTGCACCAGGAAATATGCATCTGAATTCTGCAGGGACTTCCTCATTCCTTTAGCTTCCTGTCGCAGCACATCTGATCGATGTCTTTCAACTTGAAGTTGAGATCAAGAAGACGAACCGATTCAGGCAGCGAGTTCGAAGAGCTTGTGCGAGCAGTAGTGGCCAGTAACTCGAACACTACATCAAGACATGACTTTTGGTTCTCTCACTGTCGTCAAGATACTTGTTATCAGCTTTCTTGGAGAACAACATGGATGTCTCACTATCTTGAACCTTATTTGCATTACTTCCTTTACCATTGCATAACGCGGTACTGTTCTCCAATATTTTGTCCGCATTCTAAAAGAGAAACAAGCAGACACATCACATGTTTACCATGTTGTATATGAAACTCATTTTGGTAAATGAGTTCAGTAGTAATGTGGACAGGATAACAGCATGAAACAAACATATATCTATGTACCATGGTCACTTTATGGTCTATATCATTCTAGCTTTTGTTGCCAAATCAAGATAGAGACACAGTTCAAATAATATTTGTTCAGGACAAAGCAGAATAGATAAAATATTAGTGTGGGAAACTATGGAGCAATAACAACACTTGTAATGTGCATGACATGAGAACATAACTGTTTATTCAATTGAAACTGAAATCAACATAGAGCAGGTTACAACAGCAAACCAGTTAAAGAAATGGGTTTAAAACATACCTATTGCGCCATTGGAGTTTCAATTCCATCCTTCAAATTTGAAAATAGTTGGTATGAGTAAATACAGTAATGCAAGAGCAAAGGAGTATGAACCATAGCTAGAGAACCTAACCTGAGAACAAATCTTCTTCTCCTTTAACCGTTGAGTTGGGATTTGAAATGGTGGTCCTTGTGCTTTGGCACTGCAGTTCCCTTACTAACTGCTCGTGTTTGGGTGCTCTGTGGTGGAGACGGTGCTGTGTCAAATGGAACTGGGTTACTATCTGTCGGGGTTGGGGTTAGAAGGGGTGTAGCTGGTTCTCTGTCCAACTGGGTAGGGGTACAATCTGCGAGAGTCTGGGTTATGTGTGGTGGATCTGATCCTTGGGAAAGTACAATCGTGGTTCTATCTGCACCAACTGGTAGCACTATTTTTTCTGAAGACCGTGTTGTTACTCCCTTAGATACTGCCATCACCCTCTCCAATTCAAATGGCTAATAAACAAGAAAACTAATTGAAAGTATAGACATTGTATGATAGACAGGTGCAATGGATAGTGGGGAATAAAAGAGGGCATGAAATAATTCATATTTTTGTTGTCTAACCAAACAGGATAGCATGACACAATTTCACATATATGATGGCTAACTAAACAGGATAGCATGACACAATTTCACATTATGATGGCTAACTAAAAAAGATGGAGAGACATAGTTCAAAATATGAGACTATGTAAACAGGATGACATGATATAACTATATAATGTGTTTATTAAATAGGTTGGCATGCCATAATTCACATACATTCACGGATAGAATGTCGTAATTCAAAATATGATGACTGTAACACTAAACAGGATGAGATGATATAACTATATGATGTCTTTATTAAATGGGTTGCCATGCCATAATTCAGATAGATGATGTGTATGTACTATGTAAACATGATGGCATGATATAATTCAAATATATGATTTCTATAGTAAGCAAGTAAGCAGATGGCAATCCATATATGATGTAAAAACTAAGCAATGCAAGATAACATGCATGACATGGGTAATATAACCATGTCAAGTTTTAGCATAGACCTCAGGGGGGAAATAGGACTGGTCATCAGTCTCTGAATCCTCCTCTGAGGAGCTCTCAGAACAAAGAAGATGTCTCGCTTCACGAGTAACATTGTCTGCTCTGAATACCTTGTTTTCACTCCAGATACTTCCATCACCGCTTCAAAATGGCTAATGCACAGGAAGAGTAGTTGAATATACAAACGTTGTCGACAAATGGAACACGTAATACAAAAAAATGATAGCATGATATAATTCACATACATGATGATTGGCTAAACAACATGGCATTGCATAATTCACATATATAATGCCTTTGCAACAAGATAACATTGTATAATTCACATATATAATGTCTTGCAACAAGATGACAATGCATAATTCACATATATGGTAATTTGACACTGAACAGGTGGCATTCACACAAAGCATATCTAAACTAATCAAATGACATAGCAATGGGAGACACCATACACACGATATGAGCAACATAACCCTGCCAAGTTAGAGCATACACCTTAGGGGGGGAATAGGACTGGTCATCTATCTTTGAATCCTCCTCTGAGGGGCTATCCGTAACCAGCGAGATATGCGCGTCGTCAGATAGCATAGTCTACTTTGAAGACCTTGTTTTCACTCCAGAATTTGCCATTACCGTGTCAAATGGCCGATGCACACGAAGAGCAGTTGAATGTACTAACATTGTTGACAAATGTAATATGTAATGAAAAAAAGGATGGCCTGATATAATTTACATATAAGATGACTGGCTAAGCAGGATGGCATTGCAAAATTCACATATATGATGCCTGGCTAAACAAGATGGAGTTGCATAATTCACATAAACGATGAATAAACTAAATAGATGGCATTCGCACAAAGGATGTCTAAACTAAGAAGATGACATATTTTATGTATAAAGTAAACAATGCAAGGCACCATATGCATGATATAACCAACATCAGCATGCCAAGTTAGAGCGAAGACCTCAGGGGGTAAATAGGAGTTGTCTTCTCCTTCTGAATCCCCCCAGAACAGATATCTTCCTCTCGATTACAATCCAAAATGCGTGGAGGGGCTGCCTTTGCGCCTACCATGGAGCGACGTCTGCATGAAATTTTATTGCCATGCAAGGCTCGTCTCTTTTGCTCTACATGTTAAGTTACATTGTTTACAATACCTGTAAAGCATAGGAATAAAACATAGAGTGATGGTAGCAACCTGTGGATAGACCCAAATCCAATAATAGCAGACAGATAATGGCTTCAGTTAAAAAATACAGATAATGGCTTATTTATTGTTTGTTTCCCACCCAACATGAAACTCATGGTAGACACCGGAGATTAACCAGATAGTAGATAGATACTATTGATTGCGGCCCCGATATGTACCCCACAACCATTTAAAAACTCAAGTTTGACCATTAGTTTGGAGCTGACTCAGAGTCTAATCAGTGAATAGGACGATTAAGTAGCATGTTATATTAAGCGATGCATAACGTAAGCAGACACAAAAGAGTGCGACCTCTCTTGCGGACCCGTGTAGTCGAGGTCATCTGCTCAGTTGATGATGGTAATGCAGTTTTCATATTGCCGCGACGGGAAGAAGATCTGAGGCGGCGAAAGACAGTCTGGAAGGAGGATCCCTGCTATGCTGGACCCTTCTGTCATTGGAGCAGCTGAGCTGGGGTGGACGACGACGCAACAGGAGCGGGACAAACCATGCAAGGTTTTCTTTGACAACTATCTGTAAGAGAAGTAATTCTGTAAGGTCTCGTTTGAATTGGAGGATTCCAACAATGCAGGGATAGGAAATAGACAGGAATAGGATAGGAATGCACGTGCAAAACAAAGAATTTAAAAACACAGGATTTCTGCCAATCTGGATGTTTGATTCACAACAATTGGAAGATCGCAGGATGCAAAGAAGCATGGTGAGATTAAGTCAAACCACAAGAAAATGTATGGTTATAATGCTATTATGCTACTATCTCTTAGTCTTGTGCTTCATGAATAGGAATTTGAAAAGGAGGACAAGTGAAAATTAAAATTCCTACGTTTTTTCTTTTCAGGAGACACTAAAGGAACAAATCCTACAATTTTTCTTTGCTCCATTCCTTTGAACCAAATTCATGAATAGTAGTACCATAGGAAACTTTCCAATTCCTATGTTTTTCATTCACTTTTCCTTTCAAGCACTGGAGATTCTAGTAGGCAGGCTTGAGCAAGGAAAAGCCTACACTAAAAAGATGTTTTTGTGCTACTTCTATTACTTTTGACCCAGGCCACTGCCCTACTAGCTCAACTCCCAGGGCCATCGACAAATGCACAGCTCAAACGCACAGAGATAAAGAATGATGACATTCAAGAGAGTCCATCATGGAAAGCTAAGTTTCCTGGTACCTCACTGCTTATCATATAGTAGGATAAAATAATCATATTTCCCGTTACTACGTGTGCTCAGTGGACAATATATATAACATGTAGAGCAAAAAAGAGATGCAACAAGTGTACAATCTCTTTGGCGAAGCCATGTCGATCTCAGCGTGATTGGGTTGGCCGATGAGGATGCTCCGGCTGACTTGGCTGTCAGAGGAGGGGAAGAAGATCTTAGGCATCTGGAGATGGAGCCCAAGGTACTGCTCCGTTGTGATGGAGGGTTTCGTCATTGGAGCAGCTCCGTTGAGTTGTACGACGCCGAGGATGAAGCAGGACAAGAGAGACAATGTTAACCTGAGTGGAATTCTAATAGCATCTCCAATACATGACGTAACATAACCACAAATTTCTAGATGTAAAATACATCAGCCGCTCATCTCTAAACTTAACTGTCGAAACTGAATTTAACTGTCGAAACTGAACTTAATTGTCGAAACTGAATTTAACTGTCGAAACTAAATTTTGCTGTCGAAACTGAATTTTGCTGTCAAAACTAAACGCACTAGCAATGTGAGGCTACACGTCAGTCGACTGACTTTTTCATCTCTGGTCAGTCGATTTTGCAGCCGTTGGATACAAAATCAAGGGCCTGCAGTTCATCTTCAACCTCCGCCCCCTGAGCTTCCAGCCACCACCGGCCAAACAGCAGCCCCCAGCTGCTCGCGGCCGGCGATGCGCCGCCCCGCCCGCCCCGAAAACACTCCCTACCGCCGGTCTGCCGCTGCCCCGGCCATCTCTCTACGCCCCCAGTGCCGAGCTTTTTCTCCGGCGCTCCCCCCGCCACCGCCGGCGACCATCGCCCCACCCTGAACCCTAAGATAGATGGTGGGGTACCTCTCCGGCGAGCCCCCTCCCGCTGCAGCTGGTTCTTCCTTCACCCCGGCGAGCCCCCCCACCCCCTGAAAATCGATTGACCCAAAAGTCGATTCAGTCGACTGAAGTGTAGCTAAATTGGAGCAGCATCGCAAGCAAGAGCAAGAGCGAGAGCAGCAGCGCGAGAAAGAGCAGACCAGGTAGGGGACCGAGAGCAAGAGCAGAGCAGCAGCGCGAGCGAGAGCTAAAGCAGCAGCAACTCCTATTGATGTGGACGTCGCTGCCGAGGGAGCGATGTCGTGGAGGATGTGGCCGGTGCTGCCGCCGTGGATTGAGTCACGCCGTGTCGGCTCGGGACCAAGCGCCGACAGCACCGTGAGATTGAATCAAGAAGAAAATGCGGCGATTAGTGTACAACCTCTTTGGTGGCGCCGATTAGGCCACAACTACATCCGAGGAAATGGTGATGATGTTGCTCTTCCAGTGGTGCAGGTGAAGACGACGGTGTGGGAATGGAGGTGGCGCGAAAGACGAGGGGAACGTCGGGGCAGCTCCTTGGAGGTGGAGGACGGGGTGGCTGAACTGGCGGGACAACGAGATCGACGACGGATCCTCATCTGGCATGGTGGATGGGGGACGTCGAGGTGTTGCTGTGGACGACGTCGTCGGGGAAGAGGCTCCGGCTGGGTGGCGGACGGAGCTGTGGGGCTTTGTAGAGGGTTTTCGCGGCCTCGGTGTACGAATGGGTGGGCGGATGGGATGGCAGTGGGGAACCATGTCTTAGGGACGCGCTTGTCCGAAATGTGGGGTAAGTTATGAAAGTACCCCCACCGATTTGAGGCGGTTCTTTCGGTTCGGGGGTACCACGGGCATTTTGTGTGTCGGGATTTCACAGGAGGTGGGAGTTTTCGCGCGTGTTGTAATTTCGGAATAACAAGGCGCGGGTTGAGATGGAGGGAGTTGTCGGAGCACGACGAGACAAAGATATATCTTAGATATTTCGGGCTAACAAGGCGCGGGTTGAAATTTCCGGACAAGCCTAACGGTAATCGTATCAAATCAATGCGCGACTACAAATGTCATTCAAAACTTTGAATTCATGTTATGTTCAATTAAAATATTTCGCTACGTGTATAATGCATGCAACCTACTACTCAAATTAACGTTTTAGTGCATTCCAAACGTATATACTATCGCTTCAATATGAACTAAATTTGAATTTGTTTCTCTATTTGAATAAGATCTACAGTAATGATTGTTGTGAATTCAAAGCATTTGAATTCGTTTCTCTGTTTTAATAAGATCTACAATCATCATTATTGTCAAGTTAAACCATCGTTTGTGTATTATCTTCACAGCACACCACATGATTAGTCTTGAGTTACATATGAACTATGTGTACTATATGAACTCGAACTCGATTTTTTGAATCCACTTTATGTTGATTTCAAATCACATTACATTTCTAGCTCTAGCTAGATCTTCATAATCTAAACCATGTCTCATATGTATAATGTGTTTATCACATTATGTATGGTGCCCCGCCCCCTACGCCTACAAGTATTTAGATGTGAGTTGCAAACACCACACATTACCACAAATTCAAATAAAATGTGAGAATGTTTGATATATAGTATTGTTTAAATTGTTTGATATTTAGTTGTAAGATGCAAACGCCACACATTATCACAAATTCAAATAAAATGTGAGATTGTTTGATGTATAGTATGGTTTAGATTGTTTGACATTTAGCTGTGAGTTGCAAACGCCATGCATTATCACATTATGGTATAACATGTGCAAAACATGTGTATCACCGCTATATTCATGCATGCATATGTTTAAAACACTATGATATCTTATTCAAATATATGAATCCGCTTGCATATCAAATTATGATCTTTGTTAGTCTCTTACACCCACACAATCCTCTAACCTTTGTAGCTACCACTAACTTTCTCTCGTGCATGCACACGCCCTCCTCGCCCTCCCCCTCCCTCGGCATTCTATCCACCGGGCACATTCATTTTTTTCTTTAGGTCGTTCTCCTAGAGTCTCCACAACTCCTTTCCAACACACACCGATCGATAAACCTCTCCAGCAATGCCTGCCTACAACATACACACACACCTTCAATCTCCTCCTTTATGTGTCCTTGCCTCATGTCTCTCATACGGTCGCACACACGTGTAAACTCTCACCCCTCTTTTCATCGATCTCACAACCGCACACTCCTCCTCCTATCTAGCTAGTAGCTGGGCCTCTTGCACCAACTCCCAGCTCCATTCTCTCTGTCCATCCGTCTCGCTGGGCCTTATTTGCCTCTAACGAATGGGCGTATAGTGACCGATCTCTCGCTATACATATAGCTAGCTAGGTCCATATAACTCGTTTTTATCCACGCGTCGATCGATCTACCTCATTAGTTATGTCTCTCCCTTCCTCCGACAAACAACAATTGATCTACCGATCTAGTTAGGTTTGCTTACCAAACACATGGTTCCCCTTTA
This sequence comes from Aegilops speltoides, assembly GCA_021437245.1. Lineage (NCBI taxonomy): Eukaryota > Viridiplantae > Streptophyta > Magnoliopsida > Poales > Poaceae > Aegilops > Aegilops speltoides. The sequence continues at coordinate 361,469,733 of CM038144.1, forward strand.
TCATCCATGGATGCGTCCCGACAGATCTATCACACACAGGCACACACAGAAACACATCCCCACTCTTATTGATAACATTGCAGTTCCACCCTTAGTTTGTCTAGTTGGCCTCTCCCGCCATCTTCGAGAAGCAACTCCATCACCCATCCAGCACTCTACCCCTTGTCGGTGTCAAAACCGGCGGATCTCAGGTAGGGGGTCCCAAACTGTGCGCCTAAGGCTAATGGTAACAGGAGGCGGGGACATGATGTTTACCCAGGTTTGGGCCCTCTCGATGGAGGTAATACCCTACTTCCTGCTTGATTGATCTTGATGATATGAGTATTACAAGAGTTGATCTACCACGAGATCGCAGAGGCTAAACCCTAGAAGCTAGCCTATGATTATGATTGTTGTTGTCCTACAGACTAAACCCTCCGGTTTATATAGGCACCGGAGGGGGCTAGGGTTACACAGAGTCGGTTACAGAGAAGGACGTCTACATATCCGAATTGCCAAGCTTGCCTTCCATGCAAAGGAGAGTCCCACCCAGACACGGGACGAAGTCTTCAATATTGTATCTTCATAGTCCAACAGTCCGGCACAAGTACATAGTCCGGCTGTCCGAGGACCCCCTAATACAGGACTCCCTCAGTAGCCCTTGAACCAGGCTTCAATGACGATGAGTCCGGTGCGCAGATTGTCTTCGACATTGCAAGGCGGGTTCTTCTCCAAATCCAGAGTACCTGTTGTAATGAGTAGTGTCCGACTTCACATTAAGGTTGCACTCCTCGGCTTCTGTACTTTAATAATGGCAATCTCCACGTGTCGAGCGAATGCGAGAAGTCAGGGCATTTTTACATTTGCCACCCTGACCATGTTAGTAGATCGTCTATTAAAGAGAGGGGATCCTCAGATCCAAATCACACCATCATCTCCAAGAAAGGATTCATTAGAGTGCGCCCAAAAAGGTCATCCCATCATGGTCGGTCGCCGCAGCTCCTCCTCTCGCTCCCGTAGCACTAAGCCAGGTGATTGAGAGAAGTGTTCTGTATCTCATGGCCGATTGGTGGAGTTGCAGACCCAGGGGTTCCTCCCGCCTGCAAATATGGTCCCCATCCAAGCCGGACTAGCCACTTACGATGGCGGGGAGCAAGCAGAGAGTTTCCCCAACCCATCCAGGGGGAGCGAGTATGACTCGTCCCTTTCTTGTTGAGGGAGCTCAGATTTCCAATCCATCTGTTCCTCCGCGGGCTCCTAGAGCACTATGGCCTCCAGCTGCATAACTTCACCCCCTGCTTCCTGATACGTCCATTTTGCATCATGCTTTTACATCAATATTTATTGCATGATGGACTATTATTACGCATTATATCTCAATACTTATGGCTGTTCTCTCTTATTTTACATGGTTTATCATGAAGAGGGGAATGCCAGAAATGGAATTTCGGCCGAAAAGGAGCAAACATTGAAACCTATTCTCAGACCGCCCAAAAATCCTGAAACTCCACGAAACATGTTTTTGGAATTTATAAGAATTATTGAGCGAAAGAAATACACTAGGGGGCCCACACCCCATCCAGGAGAGAGGAGGGCGCCCCCCCTACTGGGCGCCTACTGTCCCCCTATCTCCTGGGCCCCCTGGTGGGCCTTCGGGTCCATCTTCTGCTATATCAAAGCTTTTATCCTGGAAAAAATCGTGGGCAAGCTTACGGGACGAAACTCCGCCGCCACGAGGCGGAACCTTGGTAGAACCAATCTAGGGCTTTGGCGGAGCTGTTCTGCCGGGGACACTTCCCTCCGGGAGGGGAAAATCATCACCAACGTCATCACCAACGATCCTCTCATCGGAGGGGGTCAATCTCCATCAACATTTTAACCAACACCATCTCCTCTCAAAACCCTAGTTCATCTCTTGTATCCAATCTTGTATCAAAACCACAAATTGGTACATGTGGGTTGCTAGTAGTGTTGATTACTCCTTGTAGCTGATGCTAATTGGTTTACTTAGTGGAAGATCATATGTTCAGATCCTTTATGCATATTATTACTCCTCTAAATATGAACATGAATATGCTTTGTGAGTAGTTACGTTTGTTCCTGAGGACATGGGTGAAGTCTTGCTAGTAGTAGTCATGTGAATTTGGTATTCGTTCGATATTTTGATGAGATGTATGTTGTCTTTTCCTCTAGTGGTGTTATGTGAACATCGACTACCTGACACTTCACCATTATTTGGGCCTAGAGGAAGGCATGGGGAAGTAATAAGTAGATGATGGGTTGCTAGAGTGACAGAAGCTTAAACCCTAGTTTATGCGTTGCTTCGTTAGGGGCTGATTTGGATCCATATGTTTAATGTTGTGGTTAGGTTTACCATAATACTTCTTTTGTAGTTGCGGATGCTTGAAATAGGGGTTAATCATAAGTGGGATGCTTGTCCAAGTAAGGGCAGTACCCAAGTACCGGTCCGCCCACATATCAACTTATCAAAGTACCGAACGCGAATCATATGAACGTGATGAAAACTAGCTTGACGATAATTCCCATGTGTCCTCGGGAGGTCCTTTCTCATTATTAGAAATTGTACAGGCTTATCCTTTGCTACATAAAGGATTGGGCCACCTTGCTGCACTTTGTTTACATTATTTACTTGTTACTCGTTACCATTTATCTTATCACAAAACTATCTATCACCTACAATTTCAGTGCTTGCAGAGAAAACCTTACTGAAAACCGCTCATCATTTCCTTCTGCTCCTCGTTGGGTTCGACACTCTTACTTACCGAAAGGAATACGATTGATACCCTACACTTTTGTGTCGTCAAGACTCTTTTCTGGCGTCGTTGCCGGGGAGTGTAGCGCTTTTGGTGAGTGGAACTTGGTAAGGAAACATTTATATAGTGTGCTGAATTTTCTGTTACTTGTCACTATGGAAACTAATCCTTTGAGGGGCTTGTTCGAGGTATATTCACCCCAACCATAAGAGCAAAGAGTTGCTCCTCAACGTACTGAACTTTATGAAAATATATACTTTGAGATTCCTTCGGGTATGATAGAGAAACTGCTAGCTAATCCATTTGCAGGAGATGGAACATTGCATCCCGATTTACACCTTATCTTTGTGGATGAAGTTTGTGGATTATTTAAGCTTGCAGGTATTCCCGATGATGTTGTCAAAAGTAAGGTATTCCCTTTATCTTTGGAGGGAGATGCATTGACATGGTACAGGCTATGTGATGATACGAGATCTTGGAATTATAAGCGATTGAAGTTGGAATTTCACCAGAAGTTCTACCCTATGCATCTTGTTCATCGTGATCGTAATTACATATATAATTTTTGGCCTCGCGAAGGAGAAAGCATCGCTCAAGCTTGGGGGAGGCTTAATTCAATGTCATATCCATGCCCCAATCATGAGCTCTCCCAGGAAATGATTATTCAGAATTTTTATGCTCGGCTTTCTCTTGATAATCGCAACCTGCTCGATACTTTCTGTCTTTGGTTCTTATATGTCAAGACTATTGATTTCAAATGGGACTTATTGGAAAGAATTAAACGCAACTCTGAAGATTGGGGTTCCGACGATGGTAAGGAGTCAGGTATGACACCCAAGTTCGATTGTGTTAAATCTTTTATGGATACCGATGCTTTCCGTGGATTTAGCGCTAAGTATGGACTTGACTCTGAAATAGTAGCTTCTTTCTGTGAATATTTTGCTACTCACGTTGATCTCCCTAAAGAGAAGTGGTTTAAATATAATCCTCCTATTGAAGTGAAAGTAGTTGCACCTATTACAGTCGAAGAAAAGACTATCACCTATTGTGATCCTATTGTTCCTACTACTTATGTTGAGAAACCTCCTTTTCCTGTTAGGATAAAGGATCATGCTAAAGCTTCGACTGTTGTTCGTAAGAGTAATACTAGGACTTATACACCTCCTGAGCAAATTAATGTTGAACCTAGTATTGTTGTGGTTAAAGATCTCTTGGATGAGGATTTAGATGGGCATGTTATTTATTTCTGTGGTGAGCCTGCTACTATTGCTAGACCAAATACTAGGATACATAGACCTGTCGTAGGCATGCCTATTATTTCTGTTAAAATAGGAGATCATTTTTATCATGGCTTATGTGATATGGGTGCTAGTGCTAGTGCAAAACCTTATACCTTATATCAAGAAATTATGCATGACATTGCACCCATTGAATTAGAAGACATTGATGTTACTATTAAGCTTGCTAATAGGGATACCATTAAACCCTTTGGGATTGTTAGAGATGTTGAAGTCTTGTGTGGGAAGGTTAAATACCCTGCTGATTTTCTTGTTCTTGGTTCCCCACAAGATGATTTTTGTCCCATTATTTTTGGTAGACCCTTCTTGAATACAGCTAGTGCTAAGATTGATTGTGAAAAAGATACTGTCACAGTTGGCATAGATGGTATGTCTCATGAGTTCAATTTTGCCAAGTTTCGTAGACAACCTCGTGATAGGGAACCACCTAGTAAGGATGAGATTATTGGTCTTGCTTCCATTGTTGTTCCTCCTACTGATCCATTAGAAAAATATTTTCTAGACCATGAAAACCATATGTTTATGAAGGAAAGAAGGGAAATAGATGAAGTGTTCCTCAAACAGGAACATATGCTGAAACATAACCTTCCCGTTGAAATTCTTGGGGATCCCCCTCCACCCAAGGGTGATCCCGTGTTTGAACTCAAACCATTACCTGATAATCTTAAGTATGCTTATCTTGATGAAAAGAAAATATATCTTGTTATTATTAGTGCTAACCTTTCAGAGCAAGAAGAAGAAAGATTATTGAAAACTTGAAGAAGCACCGAGCTGCTATTGGATATACTCTGGATGATCTTAAGGGCGTTAGTGCCATGTTATGCCAACACAAAATTAATATGGAGGACGATGCCAAACCAGTTAGAGATCCTCAACGATGACTAAACCCCAAGATGAAAGAAGTGGTAAGAAAGGAGATACTAAAGCTCCTTCAGGCAGGTATTATTTATCCCATTGCTGAGTGAATGGGTAAGCCCTGTCCATTGCGTTCCTAAAAAGGGAGGTATTACCGTTGTTCCTAATGATAAAGATGAATTGATCCCGCAAAGAATTATTACAGGTTATAGGATGGTAATTGATTTCCGTAAGTTAAATAAAGCTACTAAGAAAGATCATTACCCTTTACCCTTTATTAATCAAATGTTAGAAAGACTATCCAAACACACACATTTCTGCTTTCTAGATGGTTATTCTGGCTTCTCTCAAATACCTGTGTTAGCGAAGGATCAATCTAAAACTACTTTTACTTGCCCTTTCGGTACTTTTGCCTATAGAAATATGCCTTTTGGTTTATGTAATGCACCTGCTACCTCTCAAAGATGCATGATGGCTATATTCTCTGATTTTTGTGAAAAGATTTGTGAGGTATTCATGGATGGTTTCTCCATTTATGGATCCTCTTTTGAAGATTGTTTGAGCAACCTTGATCGAGTTTTGCAGATATGCGAAGACACTAGTCTCGTCCTGAATTGGGAAAAGTGTCACTTTATGGTTAACGAAGGCATTGTTTTGGGGCACAAGATCTTTGAGAGAGGTATTGAAGTTGATAAAGCCAAAGTAGATGCTATTGAAAAGATGCCATGTCCCAAGGACATAAATGGTATAAGAAGTTTCCTTGGTCACGCCGGTTTTTATAGGAGGTTCATTAAGGACTTTTCTAAAATCTCTAGGCCTCTGACCAATTTATTGCAAAAAGATATTCCTTTTTGTCTTTGGTGATGATTGTGTAGAAGCATTTGAAATACTTAAGAAAGCTTTGATCAATGCACCTATTGTTTAGCTACCTGATTGGAATTCACCTTTTGAAATTATGTGCGATGCTAGTGATTATGCTGTAGGTGCTGTTCTAGGGCAAAGAGTTGATAAGAAATTGAATGTTATCCAATATGCTAGTAAGACTCTTGATGCTGCCCAAAGAAATTATGCTACTACTGAAAAAGAGTTCTTAGCAGTTGTGTTTGCATGTGATAAGTTTAGACCTTATATTGTTGATTCCAAAGTTACTATTCACACTGATCATGCTGCTATTAAATATCTTATGGAAAAGAAAGATGCTAAGCCTAGACTCATTAGATGGGTTCTCTTGCTCCAAGAATTTGATTTACACATTATTGATAGAAAGGGAGCTGAGAACCCCGTTGCAGATAACTTGTCTAGGTTAGAGAATGTTCTTGATGACCCACTGCCTATTGATGATAGTTTTCCTGATGAACAATTAGCGGTCATTAATGCTTCTCGTACTGCTCCTTGGTATGCTGATTATGCTAATTACATTGTTGCTAAATTTATAACGCCCAGTTTCATATACCAGCAAAAGAAAAAGTTCTTTTATGATTTAAGACATTACTTCTGGGATGACCCACACCTTTATAAAGAAGGAGTAGATGGTGTTATTAGACGTTGTGTGCCTGAGCATGAACAGGAACAGATTCTACATAAGTGTCACTCTGAATCTTATGGAGGACACCACGCTGGAGATAGAACTGCACACAAGGTACTACAATCTGGTTTTTATTGGCCTACTCTCTTCAAAGATGCTCGTAAGTTTGTCTTATCTTGTGATGAATGCCAAAGAGTAGGTAACATTAGTAGACGTCAAGAAATGCCTATGAATTATTCTCTTGTTATTGGACCATTTGATGTTTGGGGCTTTGATTATATGGGACTTTTCCCTACCTCTAATGGTTATACACATATTTTAGTTGTTGTTGATTACGTTACTAAGTGGGTAGAAGCTATCCCAACTAGTAGTGCTGATCATAACACTTCTATTAAAATGCTTAAGGAAGTTATTTTTCCGAGGTTTGGAGTCCCTAGATATCTTATGACTGATGGTGGTTCACATTTTATTCATGGTGCTTTCCGTAAGATGCTTGCTAAGTATGATGTCAATCATAGAATTGCATCTCCTTATCATCCGCAGTCTAGTGGTCAAGTAGAGTTGAGCAATAGAGAGCTCAAATAAATTTTGCAAAAGACTGTGAATAGATCTAGAAAGAATTGGTCCAAAAAACATGATGATGCATTATGGGCCTATAGAACTGCATACAAAAATCCTATGGGTATGTCTCCTTATAGGATGGTTTATGGAAAAGCGTGTCATTTACCTCTTGAACTTGAACATAAGGCATATTGGGCTATTAAAGAGCTCAACTATGACTTCAAACTTGCCGGTGAGAAGAGGTTGTTTGATATTAGCTCACTTGATGAATGGCGAACGCAAGCCTATGAGAATGCCAAGCTATTTAAAGAAAAAGTCAAATGCTGGCATGACAAAAGGATACAAAAGCGTAAGTTTAACGTAGGAGATTATGTTTTATTATTCAACTCTTGTTTAAGATTTTTTGCAGGAAAACTTCTCTCAAAATGGGAAGGTCCTTACGTTATCGAGGAGGTCTATCGTTCTGGTGCCATAAAATCAACAACTTCGAAGGCACGAGTCCAAGGGTGGTAAACGGTCAAAGAATTAAACATTATATTTCAGGTAATCCTATCAATGTTGAAACTAATATTATTGAAACCGTAACCCCCAAGGAATACATAAGGGACACTTTTCAGAACGTTCCAGACTCCAAAAAGGAATAGGAATGTGGTACGGTAAGTAAACCGACTCCAAAACAACTCCAATGGCAATTCTTATCAGTTTTGGAATATTTAAGAATTTTAGGAAGAAAGAAGTAGTCCGAAAGGGACACAAGGCCCCCATGAGAGTGGAGGGCACCCCCCCTTCTGGGCACGCCCCTATCTCGTGGGCACCTCGTGTGCCTCCCGGACTCCGTTTTCTTGCACAATACGTATTTTGGTCGGTAAAAATCATTATATATACTCCCGAAGGTTTTCACCACCATATCATGCAAATATCCTCTGTTTTCGTTTCGAGCTATTTCTATTTCACATCTAGAGCATCATGTCGTCTCCAAGCGCTCCCAAGGACAAGTTTTTCGAGAGGGTTATCAACCCCTATCTCGCGGAGGTGCTGCAACACCCTCAAACCATTGAGATGTGTGAGGGGGTATTGCACATCCGCGATGTGGAGGGACTAAGGCATACTGGAAGCGTGGAGACAAAGCTTGAAGCCGTAGAGCAGCAAGTTTTCCAAGTGCCATGGGATGGTGGAGCGTGGATTCAACGCCAACCAGATGATGATCACGGAGTTCACCAACAACCACAAGTTAGATGCCAAAGTCATTGGGGAGACCATCTTCAAGCTTCAAGAGAAAATCGAGCACCTCCAAGACCAGATCTATGACCTGCAAAACCAGAATTGTGAGTATGAATATAGATTTAAGAGGATGAGTTTGGCTGCAGATTTAAGGATCCCAGAGACTCGGTCATCCTTCTATGATGGTGAGCCTATGCCTGGGAAGACGGACGACAAGCCTACATCATCAAGAACTCCTACTTCACCACCTCCGAGGACTTAATCACATGGGTATGGGCACTCCCCTTGGCAATTGCCAAGCTTGGGGGAGGTGCCCCGGTATCGTATCACCATCACACTCCTATCTTTACCGCTTTATTTAGTTCGATCCTTTTAGTAGTATCTTGATCTAGTAGATTGAAGTTTTGATATCAAGTATTTGAGTTTTGCTTTGTGATCTCTTTTTGTAATCGAGTCTGTGAGCTATCTATAATAAAGATTAGTGTTGAGTCAAGGGCTTTGCTATGTTGCTATGATCTTGAGAAAGTAGAAAGAATAAAAGAGTTCATATTGATCTTATGGACAGTGATAACTTCACACATAGAAAGTATGAGGCATAAAAATTGTTGAGAGTTGATGAACGTAGTTTTGGTCATCGTTGCAATTAATAGGAAGTGATAAGGAAAGAGGGGTTCACATACAAATATATTGTCTTGGACACCTTTTATAATTGGGATCACTCATTAGGTACGACATGCTAAAAGATTTAACATTGGACAAGGAAGACAACGTAATGGTTTATGTTTTCGCGCATCTCAGTTAAAGTATATTGTCATTGACCTTCCAAACATGTTGAGCTTGCCTTTCCCCCTCATGCTAGCCAAATTCCATGCACCAAGTAGAGATACTAATTGTGCTTCCAAATACCCTTAAACTCAGTTTTGCCATGAGAGTCCACCATACCTACCTATGGATTGAGTAAGATCCTTCAAGTAAATTGTCATGTTGCAAGCAATAAAAATTTCTATCTAATTATGTATGACTTATTAGTGCAGAGAAAATAAGCTTTGTACGATCTTGTTGTGGAAGTAATAAAAGCGATGGACTGCATAATAAAGGTCCACATACAAGGGGCAATATAAAGTGACATTCTTTTGCATTAAGATTTTGTGCATCAACCCTAAATGCACATGACAACCTCTGCTTCCCTCTGCGAAGGGCCTATCTTTTACTTTATGTTTTTACTTTATGCTTGAGTCAAGGTGATCCTCACCTTTCCCTTTTTCATTTTATCCTTTGGCAAGCTCCTCGTGTTTGAAAGATCATGATATATATATCCAATTGGATGTTAGTTAGCATGGGCTATTATTGTTGACATCACCTAAAGGTGAATACGTTGGGAGGCAACACAATAAGCCCCTATCTTTCTCAGTGTCCCGCTAAAACCCTATAACCACAAGTATTGCGTGAGTGTTAGCAATTATAGAAGACTACAAGATAGTTGAGTATGTGAGCTTGCTGAAAAGCTGTATTGTTGACTCTTTCTGATGTTACAATAAATTGCGATTGCTTCAGTGACTGAGATTATAGTTTTCTAGTTCCCAATGAAGTTTTTGAACCGTACTTGAAATTGGGAATTGATTGTTACTTGAGCATAAGAAATCATATGATAAAATCAATATATGTTGCTGTTATAAGAATGATCATGATGCCCTCATGTCCGTATTTTATTTTTATCGACACCTCTATCTCTAAACATGTGGACACAGTTTTCGATTTCGGCTTCCGCTTGAGGCAAGCGAGGTCTAAGCTTGGGGGAGTTGATACGTCCATTTTGCATCATGCTTTTATATAAACATTTATTGCATTATGGACTGTTATTATGCATTATATCTCAATACTTATGGCTATTCTCTCTTATTTTACAAGGTTTATCATGAAGAGGGAGAATGCCGGCAGCTGGAATTCTGGCTGGAAAAGGAGCAAACATTGAAACCTATTCTCAGACCGCCCAAAAATCTCAAACTCCACGAAACATGTTTTTGGAATTTATAAGAATTATTGAGCGAAAAAAAATACACCAGGGGCCCACACCTGCCTAGAGAGAGGAGGGCCCCCTCACCTGGGTGCCCCTATCTCCGGGCCCCCGGTGGGCCTCCGGTGTCCATCTTCTGCTATATCAGAGCTTTTACCCTGGAAAAAATCATGGGCAAGCTTACGAGACGAAACTCCGCTGTCACGAGGCGGAACCTTGGCAGAACCAATCTAGGGCTCTGGCAGAGCTGTTCTGCCGGGGACAATTCCCTCCGGGAGGGGGAAATCATCACCAATGTCATCACCAACGATCCTCTCATCGGGAGGGGGTCAATCTCCATCAACATTTTCACCAGCACCATCTCCTCTCAAAACCCCAGTTCATCTCTTGTATCCAATCTTGTATCAAAACCACAAATTGGTACCTGTGGGTTGCTAGTAGTGTTGATTACTCCTTGTAGTTGATGCAAATTGGTTTACTTGGTGAAAGATCATATATTCAGATCCTTTATGAATATTATTACTCCTCTGATTATGAACATGAATATTCTTTGTGAGTAGTTACATTTGTTCCTAAGGACATGGGTGAAGTCTTGCTATTTGTAGTCATGTGAATTTGGTATTCGTTCGATATTTTGATGAGATGTATGTTGTCTTTTCCTCTAGTGGTGTTATGTGAACGTCGACTACCTGACACTTCACCATTATTTGGGCCTAGAGGAAGGCATGGGGAAGGAATAAGTAGATGATGGGTTGCTAGAGTGACAGAAGCTTAAACCCTAGTTTATGCGTTGCTTTGTTAGGGGCTGATTTGGATCCATATGTTTAATGTTGTGGTTAGGTTTACCTTAATACTTCTTTTGTAGTTGCGTATGCTTGCAATAGGGGTTAATCATAAGTGGTATGCTTGTCCAACTAAGGGCAGTACCCAAGCACCGGTCCACCCACATATCAAATTATCAAAGTACCGAACGCGAATCATATGAACGTGATGAAAACTAGCTTGACGATAATTCCCATGTGTCCTCGGGAGCTCCTTTCTCATTATTAGAAATTGTCCAGGCTTATCATTTGCTACATAAAGGATTGGGCCACCTTGCTGCACTTTGTTTAGTTTATTTACTTGTTACTCGTTACCATTTATCTTATCACAAAACTATCTATCACCTACAATTTCAGTGCTTGCAGAGAAAACCTTACTGAAAACCGCTCATCATTTCCTTCTGCTCCTCGTTGGGTTCGACACTCTTACTTATCGAAAGGACTACGATTGATCCCTTACACTTGTGGGTCATCACTTCCATACTGCACATCGCAGGTTATGTCGCCCTTTGCGAGCTATTTCTGGGCTGCGAAGCTCATTTCGAGCTATGGAAGAGGATATTCTGCCTCGTCCCTCGCAACCAGGAGCGATCAATATACCAAGTTGGCGGAGCCAAAGTATGATGCATCGCCAGAACCGGATACCTATCGGGCACTCCGAAGAAGACATCCGAAGAATGGCCTTCGAAGTGGTTTTATATAGAGGACGTCCCCCTTCCGGACCCTATACGGGTAGGCCTTCGTGAGTTTGCCAATGCCCCCCTGAAGAAACACCGTAGCTAGCGTCCCCGAAGCCCCGAGGAGGAAGATAATAGAGAGGTCCTTTATCTGATAGGCCGGATAAAAACGCTGGCCAAATCCGGATTGACAATAACCATGTTTATGTCAATATGCATAATGCGGGGGGTGCAGCCACTTCAGTATCGGGGGAACCCATGTGGCACTTCAACGGAGAAGACGATGCCACCCGCTGCGATCGTAAAGGTCCGAACTCCGCCAGCGGTCTGGCAAAAATACTGTCCGATTTGTATAAAGGAGAAGAAGAGGAGTTTCTCCGCGGGATGGATTTTCTTCTGGGGGCATTGAACGCCTCTCCCGAGTTGAAGGCATTGTCTCTGGGTGAGCTATGAATTTCTCCAAATTGAAGGGAGGCATTGTACGCGTCTCCCGAGTTGATGGCATTGTACATAATTATCAGGGGGGCATTGTACGCGTCTCCCGAGTTGAAGGCATTGTACATAATTATCAGGGGGGCATTGTACGCGTCTCCCGAGTTGAACGCATTATCTCTGGCAAGGCATTGAACAGCTTTTCATAGTTCCTTCTATGAATTAGCAAGGTATATATTTGTGGTGAAGAATGCAGGAAGGAATGGAGGTGAGAAAAAGATAGCAGCTCACCCAGAGAAAATGCCTTCAACTCGGGAGAGGCGTTCAATGCCTTCAACTCGGGAGAGGCGTACATCTGAGCTGCTCAAGATGGCCTTGCCAGAGCCATGGACCAGTATGTAAAGGATATACGGGTAAGAAAATCTGATAATTATGTATATCAGTAGCCCCTAAGATTTGAAACTGTTGGCGCAACTGATTTAAGGATCATTGTATGCATAGGTTCTTACGGAGAAGAATACCCAGTTGTCTCAAGAGCTGGAGGAGTGCAAAGCCCAGCTACAGGCCGCGGTTGCCGGAATGGAGGAGTCCAAGAAGGCCCCATCTGGTAATACTTGTCTTGATCGAAAAGAATGTAATGACATGTACCAGTTAGTATTCGGCATACATGCAAATCTAACAATAGATTCTGCAAACAATCCCGGAGGTAATCCGGAGATCATACCGGGGGATGAGCAACATGCTCAACAACAGTTAGAGGCTGGCAAGTGCGTGCTTACATGGGTTATTCGAGAGAAAAATGATCTGCAGGATGCCAATACCCGGCTGGGCGTTGAACTCAAGGATGTTCGGGCCCAGCTTGCTGACTCCGTGAAGGAGAATAAGAGGCTTCGACGCGGCATTTTTAGTAAGTTCTCAAACGAACCTTTATACATTTCGGCGAAGAAGTGGGCTAACAGAGTTATGTCTGTAGGTATGCTGACAGGTCGTCCCAAAGAGGAGATGCCTGGATCCACAGGCAAGCTTCTGCAAGAGCTCTCACAACTGCACGAACAAGTTCGGCAGCTGATGCAGGGTATTTCCCAGGCCTTGTGGCCCTCCGCCTCCCTCCCCGGAGGCATGGGGGAGCTTGTAGAGATGATTAAGGGAGCACTGTAGTGCTTCGATTATGGAATATATCAGCCTGCCGACAAGGTGCAAGGGAAGCTTGGGCCATGGTGAAGACGTGGTACACCAAGGTTGACCCGAATCACATGGCCGAGGTCGGACATGTAGGGTCAGATGGGAAAGAGATCCCGTTAGTCTGGTATATGATCAGGAAGGATTAGCCGCAAAGTATTCCCAACATGATTGTAGGCTAGACATCCTGTTGGATGGTATAGAAGAAGAATTTACTCAGTCTAAGTGATTGTGTACTTCAAATGACGTATTTTGTCCTTAGCCGGATTGTAAATCATTTGTCATGGCGGACCTTTTTGCTTCAGCCTCCGGACCCGATAGTCCAGAGTGTATCCGAATAACCGCCGCTTATGTAAAACCGGGCACGCGTGGAAACCAAAGCGTAGGGGTCATAAGTGCTTGAACAGACAAGTACCCAACTAGCTATGTTATATTACATGGATAGTAAGAAACATCTTCCAGGGAGAATAGTTCTGTTAAGGTTCCTTTCCCTGGGCACGCATGCATTAATGTGCAAGTCCGAACTGCAAAAAGAGACGCAAGATATAAACATCTGGGGGCATGTATTGTGATAGGTAAGAAACATCTTTTGTTCATCGACCGAATATTCCCTTAAGAACGCTAGCTTTCGGCTTCACCCAGTCTGAGGTACACATCCAGCTGATCCGGCAGTAACAATCGCAGAGGTGCTCCCCTTATGCCCTAGCCGAAATAATAGGAACGTAGGGCATAAACACAGGAGCCAGGCAACCTAGATTGGCCAAAACTTAAGTCATATCGATGCATATAATGGCGAAAAAAGGTACATATGGAGAAGCGACACATATGTAATGGGAATAAAGCCCGGGAGATAATTATATTAAGCTTCTGTATAAGAAGCCCCCAGGTATAATGAGCGCGCAGGGCGCGTCAAGATTGTGTAGTCAAGACACACTTTAAGCTTTTAAGGCATAAAGAAAAGGGAAGAAAGAAAGAAAGAAAGCAGATATAACTTAAAAAATAGGCGGAGGTAAGGAGACGAACACAGAGTCTGGCACTAGGCGTAGAATCTTCGGAGTCTGGCCGCGTTCCATGGGTTTAGCTCGAGTCGATTATCAGATACATCACGCAGACGGTATGCTCCTCCGGTGAGAACTTCATCAATGATGAAGGGACCCTCCAACTTGGGCTTGAGCTTGTCCTTTTTCTTCTCCGGTAGGCGTAGAACGAGTTCGACAATGTTATAAGTTTTGGCCCGTACTTCTCTGCTTTGATACCTTCGAGCATGTTACTGATAGAATGCTGAGCGGGCTTTTGCGACATCACGCTCCTCCTCCAGGGCATCTAAACTATCCTGCTGATCAAGCTCGGCTTCTCTCTCTTCGTACATGAGCACTCAAGGTGAGTCATGAATGATGTCGCAGGGCAATACCGCCTCTGTGCCGTACACCATAAAAAATGGTGTGTATCTGGTAGTGCGAGTCGGCGAGGTCCGCGGCCCCCATAGTACGGAGTCGAGCTCCTCAACCCAGTGCATATCTGATTCTTTCAAGGATTGCACTAGTCTGGGTTTGATACCGCTCATAATAAGACCTTTTGCTCGTTCGACTCGACTGTTTGTTTGGGGTGATCGACGGAGGCGTAATCGAGCTTGATGCCCATGTTGCTGCACCAAGTTTTCACCTCGTCGGCTGTGAAGTTGGAGCCATTTTCGGTGATGATGCTATGGGGTACACCATAACGGTGTACGACCTCTGATATGAAGTCTATCACTGGTCCGGATTCAGCCGTTTTAACTGGTTTGGCTTCTATCCATTTGGTGAATTTATCCACCATGACCAACAAGTATTTTTTCTTATGGCTTCCTCCTTTAAGGGGTCCAACCATATCGAGCCCCCAGACCGGAAAGGGCCAAGTTATGGGGATTGTTTGGAGAGCGGTAGGTGGCATATGTCTTTGATTTGCAAAAAGCTGGCAACCGACACAATGTTGGACGAGGTCCGTAAGGCCCGCTTTCGGGTTGTCGACCAAGAGAAACTCAGTATGGAAGGCCTTGCTTACAAGGGCCCGAGCTGCGGTGTGGTGGCCGCCGAGTCCAGCATGAGTTTCAGCCAAAAGCAGTCGTCCTTCCTCTTCGGAGATGCACCTTTGGAGTACTCCGATAGTGCTTTTCTTATAAAGCTCTCCCTCGTGAACCTTGTAGGCTTTAGAGCGCCTCACAATGCAACATGCCTCATTTTGGTCCTCAGGGAGTTCTTGCCTATTTAGGTAGGCTAAGAAGGGTTCTGTCCACGTGGTGATGACGGCCATAATCACGTGGGCCGAAGGTGTTATTTCGGTGGCGGAGCCTCCGATTACGTCAGAGTGTTCGGGATCTGGGGTTGTGGTCGGATCCGGACTGGTATTGCCGGTCTCCCCTTCCCACACCACGGATGGCTTGAACAGCCTTTCCAAGAAGATGTTAGGTGGGACGGGGTCGCGCTTAGCGCTGATGCGGGCGAGAATATCCGCCGCTTGATTGTTTTCTCGGACCACATACAGTGGAATTCGAGCCCCTCAAACCGAGCTGACATTTTGAGGACGGCATTGTGGTAAGCCGCCATTTTTGGGTCCTTCGCGTCTAAGTCTCCATTTATTTGTGATATTGCGAGGTTCGAATCCCCACACACTTCTAGGCATTGAATGCCCATGGAGACTGCCATCCGAAGGCCATGCAACAGAGCCTCGTATTCGGCTGCATTGTTGGAGTCTGTGTATAATATTTGGAGTATGTATTGGATCAGATTCCGATGGGGATGTCAGATAACACCGCCCTGCACCAACCAGCATCTTAGAGCCGTCAAAGTGCATGATCCAATTGGAGTACGTGCCGTACTCTTTAGGGCGTTCGGCTTCTGTCCATTCGACGACGAAGTCAGCCAGTACTTGCAACTTAATGGCTCGCCGTGGTTTGTATATGATGTCGAACGGGAGGATCTCGATAGCCCACTTACCAATCCGACCCGTGGCATCGCGGTTATTTATTTTGTCATTGAGTGGTACATCAAAGGCCACCATGATTGAACACTCTTGAAAGTAGTGTCGTAGTTTCCGGGATGCCATGAAGACCGCGTATGCTATCTTTTGATAATGCCAAGAGGGCCTTTATTTCTTCCAGTCCGGCCATAGCCGCATCCGTCCACTCGAAGTGTTCAGTGCGTCTAAGAAGGCGATAAAGAGGTAGTGCCTTTTCTCCCAATCATGAGATAAAGCGGCTTAGGGCAGCCACGCATCCAGTTAATTTTTGGATTTGGTTGAGGTCTGTTGGGGTAGCCAACTGTGACAGAGCTCAGATTTTAGCCGCATTTGCTTCAATTCCTCTATTGGAAACGATGAAGCCCAAGAGCTTTCCGGCAGGCACGCCGAAAATGCATTTTTCCGGATTGAGCTAGATGTCATATGTTCGGAGATTGTCGAATGTAAGCCTCAAGTCATTTATTAAAGTTTCGACGTGTCTGGTTTTGATGACCACGTCGTCTACGTATGCCTCCACTGTTTTGCCGATTTGTTTTTCCAGGCATGTCTGAATCATGCGTTGATAGGTTGCACCGGCATTTTTGAGCCCGAAAGGCATGGTGTTAAAGCAGAAGGGGCCGTATGGTGTGATAAATGCCGTTGCGGCTTGATCAGACTCTGCCATCTTGATTTGATGGTATCCGGAGTATGCGTCGAGGAAGCACAATGAGTCGTGTCCTGCGGTAGCGTCGATGATTTGATCGATGCGGGGGAGGGGGTAGCGCCTTATTGAGGTCCTTGAAATAGACACATAGGTGCTGGGATTTGTCCTTCTTTGGTACCATCACCATGTTTGCTAGCTAGTCCGGATCTTTTATTTCTCTAATGAATCCGGCCTCGAGTAACTTGGCTAGCTCCTCTCCCATCGCTTGTCCCTTAGGTTCTGAAAAGCACCGAAGAGTCTGCTTGACCGGCTTGTATCCCTTCAGTATGTTTAGGCTATGTTCGGCCAGCCTGCGTGGGATACTTGGCATGTCTGAAGGATGCCAGGCAAAGATGTCCCAATTATCACGCAAAAACTCTCGTAGTGTGGTGTCTATTGTGGGGTTCAGTTGTGCCCCAATGGATGCTATTTTTGTAGGGTCCGTTGGGTGGACCTGGAATTTGACTATTTCGTCCGCTGGTTGGAAAGAGGTGGACTTGGGTCGTTTGTCGAGTATCACATCGTCCCTGTCCACTGTGGAGCGCAGCGTGGTTAGTTCTTCGGCCGCGAGGGCTTCGGATAGTGCCTCAAGGGCCAGTGCGGCGGTTTCATTTTCGGCGCAGAGTGCTACATCCGGATCACTAGCTAGAGTGATGATTCCATTGGGCCCAGGCATCTTGCGCTTCATGTACCCATAATTGGGTATAGCTTGGAAGCTTGTGAATGCATCCCGCCCTAAAAGGGCGTGGTATCCGCTACTGAACGGGGACACTTGGAATGTGATTTATTCGGACCTGTAATTCTCCGGCGTGCTGAATACCACATCTAGTGTGATTTTTCCCGCACATCGTGCCTCCCGACTAGGGATGATTCCTCTGAAGGTCGTGTTGCTTTGCTCAATGCGGCTCTTGTCTATTTCCATTTTGTTAAGAGCTTCCTCGTAGATGAGGTTTAATCCACTGTCGTTGTCCATGAGTACTTTAGTAAGCCGGAAGACGTCCACAATTGGACTAAGGACCAAAGCGGCTGGTGCCCGGACTGTTCGGAATTGAGGTTCATCACTGGCATTGAAGGTTATGGCCGTGTCGTTCCATGGATTTATTGCTACAACGTGGCAGACTTCGGGGAGGCTGCAAAGTGCTCGTTTGCGCCTATTATTTGAGGCGAAAGTCTCGAAGACTGTCAATACTGTATTGTTATTTTCTGCAGGATGATGCGCTGCGGTATTGTTGATTAGGAGATCCGCGCCGCTCTTGGCCACCTACCGGAGTATCCAACATGCTCTAAGGCTGTGTGTTGGTATGATATCCGGTGTACTGTGAATTTTGCATGGCCCATTGAGCCATCCCTCCAATACGGTTCCACGCCCTGTAGTGGGCTTTGGTTTCTTTGTAATTGGATAGGGCGACTTGCGGGAGTGCACCCTTTTAGTTCGGACGAGGGGTTTAGTGAGAGCCGGAGGATCCCAGAGTTTTGTTGGGGTTTTCCAGGTGCTTTCCATCGCACACTACTTCTGTACTATGGCCGCCAAGTCAGCGAAGTGTGCTATGTCACAGCTACTTATGGCGTTGAGGATTCCCCTGTCCGTGCAATTTTTGCAAAAGAATGAAATAGCGTCTTCCTCACGACAGTCCTTGACCTTGCTCAGTACAAGGAGGAATCTGGCCCAAAAGTGATGTACTGTCTCTTGGAGCTCTTGTCTAATGTAGGAAAGATCACTTGTATCTAGGTGGGTGGGTAGATTTAAGTCCAAACCCTGACCCGATCTGAGACCCAGGGGCAGAGGAGCTTCCGAGCTTGGCAGTTCGGGCTCCGGGATGTTGCCCAATTTTTCTGGCCCGCTGTTCGATTCTAGGTTCGGAGCTTGGGCCATGTCTTCCCGTAGATGGGTATCCGACTCGGAGAGCTCGGGAATCCAAACATAGTTCGTCCTCAAAATAGAGGAAGAATCGCTGCATCGCTCCTCCACCACCGCTATCTGATGGGTGACTGATGGAGAGTTAATCTCCCATTGGTCGGGTTTAAGCCCGATCCGATCATAGTCCGTAGCGACTCCCAGGGCGGCGATGCGATCCAAGAGCTCGTTCAGGGAGGAGAGCTCCACTGGATCCATCTGCTCGGTGAATTCCATGAAGGAAATATGCCCTAGAGGCAATAATAAGGTTATTATTTATTTCCTCATATCATGATAAATGTTTATTATTCATGCTAGAATTGTATTAACCGGAAACAAAATACATGTGTGAATACATAGACAAACATCATGTCACTAGTATGCCTCTACTTGACTAGCTCGTTGACCAAAGATGGTTGTGTTTCCTAGCCATAGACATGAGTTGTCATTTGATTAACGGGATCACATCATTAGGAGAATGATGTGATTGACTTGACCCATTCCGTTAGCTTAGCACTTGATCGTTTAGTATGTTGCTATTGCTTTCTTCATGACTTATACATGTTCCTATGACTATGAGATTATGCAACTCCCATTTACCGGAGGAACAATTTGTGTGCTACCAAATGTCACAACATAACTGGGTGATTATAAAGGTGCTCTACAGGTGTCTCCGAAGGTACTTGTTGAGTTGGCATATTTCGAGATTAGGATTTGTCACTCCGATTGTTAGAGAGGTATCTCTGGGCTCTCTCGGTAATGCACATCACTCTAAGCCTTGCAAGCAATGTGACTAATGAGTTAGTTGCGTGATGATGCATTACATAACGAGTAAAGAGACTTGCGGGTAACGAGATTGAACTAGGTATTGAGATACCGACGATCGAATCTCGGGCAAGTAACATGCTGATGGCAAAGGGAACAACGTATGTTGTGTTGCGGTTTGACCGATAAAGATCTTCGTAGAATATGTGGGAGCCAATATGAGCATCCAGGTTCCGCTATTGGTTATTGACCGGAGACGTGTCTCGGTCATGTCTACATAGTTCTCGAACCCGTAGGGTCCGCACGCTTAAAATTCGGTGACGATTTATATTGTGAGTTATGTGTTTTGATGTACCAAATGTAGTTCGGATTCTCGGATGAGATCGAGGACATGACGAGGAGTCTTGAAATGGTCGAGATGTAAAGATCGATATATTGGACGACTATATTCGGACATCGGAAAGGTTCCGAGTGATTCAGGTATTTTTCGGAGTACCAGAGAGTTAGGGGAATTCGTATTGGGCCTTAATGGGCCATATGGGAAAGGAGAGAAAGGCATCAAAGGATGGCCGCACCCCTCCCCATGGACTGGTCTGAATTGGACTAGGGAGGGGGGTGCCCCCTTCCTTCCTTCCCTTCTCCTACTCCTACAAGGAAAGGAGGAGTCCTACTCCTGGTGGGAGTAGGACTCCCCCCTTGGCGCGCCCTCCTCTTGGCCGGCCGCCTCCCCCTTTCTCCTTTATATACAGGGGCAGGGGGCACCTCTAGACGTAACAATTGATCATTGATCTCTTAGCCATGTGCGGTGCCCCCCTCCACTATAGTCCTCCTCGATAATATCGTAGCGGTGCTTAGGCGAAGCCCTGTGTCGGTAGAACATCATCGTCGTCACCATGCCGTCTTGCTGACGGAACTCTCTCTTGAAACTCGGCTGGATCGCAGTTCATGGGACATTATCGAGCTAAACATGTGCTGAACTCGGAGGTGCCATACGTTCATTACTTAGATCGGTCGGATCGTGAAGACGTACGACTACATCAACCGCGTTCTGCTAACGCTTCCGCTTTCGGCGTACGAGGGTACGTGGACAACACTCTCCCCTCTCGTTGCTATGCATCACCATGATCCTGTGTGTGCGTAGGAAATTTTTGAAATTACTATGTTCCCCAACAGTGGTATCAGAGCCAAATTTTATACGTAGATGTTATATGCACGAGTAGAACACAAGTGAGTTGTGGGCGATACAAGTCATACTGCTTACCAACATGTCATACTTTGGTTCGGAGGTATTGTTGGACGAAGCGGCCCGGACCGACATTACGCGTACGCTTACGCGAGACTGGTTCTACTGACGTGCTTTGCACATAGGTGGCTGGCGGGTGTCAGTTTCTCCAACATTAGTTCAACCGAGTGTGGCTACGCCCGGTCCTTGAGAAGGTTAAAATAGCAGTAACTTAATGAACTATTGTTGTGGTTTTGATGCATACGTAAGAACGGTTCTTGCTCAGCCTGTAGCAGCCACGTAAAACTTGCAACAACAAAGAAGAGGACGTCTAACTTGTTTTTGCAGGGCATGTGTGATGTGATATGGTCAAGACGTGATGCTATATTTTATTGTATGAGATGATCATGTTTTGTAACCAAGTTATCGGCAACTGGCAGGAGCCATATGGTTGTCGCTTTATTGTATGCAATGCAATCGCCTTGTAATTGCTTTACTTTATCACTAAGCGATAGCGATAGTCGTAGAAGCAATAGGTGGCGAAATGACAGCGATGCTACGATGGAGATCAAGGTGTCGCACCGGTGACGATGGTGATCATGACGGTGCTTCGAAGATGGAGATCACAGGCACAAGATGACGATGGCCATATCATATCACTTATAATGATTGGATGTGATGTTTATCCTTTATGCATCTTATTTTTCTTTGATTGACTGTAGCATTATAAGATGATCTCTGACTAAATTTCAAGGTATAAGTGTTCTCCCTGAGTATGCACCATTGCAAAAATTCTTCGTGCTGAGACACCACGTGATGATCGGTTGTGATAGGCACTACGTTCAAATACAACGGGTGCAAAACAGTTGCACACGTGGAATACTCAGGTTAAACTTGATGAGCCTAGCATATACAGATATGGCCTTGGAACAGTGAGACCGAAAGGTCAAGCGTGAATCATATAGTAGATATGATCAACATAGTGATGTTCACCATTGAAACTACTCCATCTCACGTGATGATCGGACATGGTTTAGTTTATCTGGATCACGTGGTCACTTAGATGATTAGAGGGATGTCTATCTAAGTGGGAGTTCTTAAGTAATATGATTAATTGAACTTTAATTTATCATGAACTTAGTCCTGATAATTTTTTGCAAATTATGTTGTAGATCAATAGCTCGCGTTGTTGCTTCCTATGTTTATTTTGATATGTTCCTAGAGAAAAACTAAGTTGAAAGATGTTAGTAACAATGATACGGACTGGATCCGTGATATGAGGTTTATCCTCATTGCTGCACAGAAGAATTATGTCCTTGTTGCACCGCTAGGTGATAGACCTATTGCAGGAGCAAATGCAGACGTTATGAATGTTTGGCTAGCTCAATATGATGACTACTTGATAGTTTAGTGCACCATGCTTAACGGCGTAGAATCAGGACTTCAAAGACATTTTGAACGTCCTGGACCATATGAGATGTTCCAGGAGTTAAAGTTAATATTTCAAGCAAATACCCGAGTTGAGAGATATGAAGTCTCCAACAAGTTCTATAGCTAAAAAATGAAGGAGAATTGCTCAAGTAGTGAGCATGTGTTCAGATTGTCTAGGTACTACAATCGCTTGAATCAAGTGGGAATTAATCTTCCAGATAAGATAGTGATTGACAGATTTCTCTAGTCACCATCACCAAGTTACTAGAACTTCGTGATGAACTATAATATGCAAGGGATGATGAAAACGATTCCCGAGCTCTTCGTGATGTTGAAATCGACGAAGGTGGAAATCAAGAAAGAGCATCAAGTGTTGATGATTGACAAGACCACTAGTTTCAAGAAAAGGGCAAAGGGAAAGAAAGGGAAGTTCAAGTAGAATGGCAAGCAAGTTGTCACTCCCGTGAACAAGCCCAAAGCTAGACCAAAGCCTAAAACTGAGTGCTTCTACTGCAAAGGAAATGGTCACTGGAAGTGGAAATTCCCTGAATATTTGGTGAATAAGTAGGATGGCAAAGTGAACAAGGGTATATTTGATATACAGGTTATTGATGTGTACCATACTAGTGTTTATAGTAGCCCCTGAGTATTCGATACTTGTTTGGTTGCTAAAAATTAGTAACTCAAAACAGGAGTTACAGAATAAACAAAGACTAGTTGTGGGTGAAGTGAGGATGTGTGTTGGAGGTGGTTCCAAGATTGACATGATCATCATCGCACACTCCCTATACTTTTTGGATTAGTGTTAAACCTAAATAAAAGTTATTTGGCATTTGCGTTGAGCATGAATATGATTTGATCATGTTTATTGCAATACAGTTATTCATTTAAAGTCAGAGAATAACTGTTGTTCTGTTTACGTGAATAAAACCTTAAATGGTCATACACCCAATGAAAATAGTTTGTTGGATGTCGATCGTAGTGATACACATATTCATAATATTGATGCAAAAAGATGTAAAGTTAATAATGATAGTGCAAATTATTTGTGGCATTGCCATTTGGGTCATATCGGTGTAAAGCGCATGAAGAAACTCCATAAAGATGGATTTTTGAATCACTTGGTTATGAATCATTTGATGCTTGCGAACCGTGCCTTTCGGGCAAGATGACTAAAACTCTGTTCTCCAGAACAATGGAACAAGCTACTGACTTGTTGGAAATAATACATAATGATGTATGTAGACCAATGAGTATTAAGGCTCGTGGTGGTATTGTTATTTTCTGACCTTCAGAGATTATTTCAGCAGGTATGGGTATATCTACTTGATGAAACATAAGTCTGAAATAGTTGAAAGGTTCAAGGAATTTCAGAGTGAAGTGGAAAATCATCGTAACAAGAAAATAAAGTTTCTATGATCTGATCGTAGAGGAGAATATTTGAGTTACGAGTTTAGCATTCATGTAAAAACAATGTGGAATAGTTTCACAACTCATGCCACATGGAACACCACAGCCTAATGGTGTGTCCGAACGTTGTAACCGTACTTTATTGGATATGGTGCGATCTATGATGTATCTTACCAATTTACCACTATCGTTTTGGGGTTATGCATTAGAGACAGATGCATTCACTTTAAATAGGGCACCATCAAAATCCGTTGAGACGACGCCTTATTAACTGTGGTTTGGCAAGAAACCAAAGTTGGCGTTTCTTAAAGTTTGGGGTTGGGATGCTTATGTGAAAAGTTTTAACTTGATAAGCTCGAACCCAAATCGGATAAGTGCATCTTCATAAAATACCCAAAAGAAACTGTTGGGTACACCTTCTATCACAGATCCGAAGGCAAAATATTCGTTGCTAAGATGGATCCTTTCTAGAGAAGAAGTTTCTCTCGAAAGAAGTGAGTGGGAGGAAAGTAGAACTTGATGAGGTAATTGTACCTGCTCCCTTATTGGAAGGTAGTTCGTCACATAAACTGGTTCCTATGACGCCTGCACCATTTAGTGAGGAAGCTAATGATATTGATCATGAAACTTCAGATCAAGTTACTACCGAACCTCGTAGGTCTTCCAAAGTACAGTCCGCACCAGAGTGGTACGGTAATCATGTTCTGGAAGTCATGTTACTGGACCATGATAAACCTATGAACTATGAGGAAGCGATGATGAGCCCAAATTCCGTGAAATGGCTTGAGGCCATGAAATCTGAGATTAGATCCATGTATGAGAATAAAGTGTGGACTTTGGTGGACTTGCCCGATGATCGGCAAGCCATAAAAAATAAATGGATTTTCAAGAGGAAGATGGACACTGATAGTAGTGTTACTATCTACAAATTTCGACTTGTCGCAAAAAGTTTTTTCGACAAGTTCAAGGTGTTGAATACGATGAGATTTTCTCACCCGTATCGATGGTTAAGTCTGTCCGAATCATGTTTGCAATTGCCACATTTTATGAAATCTAGAAAATGGATGTCAAAAATTGCATTCCTTAATGGATTTATTAAAGAAGAGTTGTATATGATGCAACCAAAAGATTTTGTCAATCCTAAAGATTCTAACAAATTGTGCAAGCTCCAGCGATCCATCTATGGACTGGTGCAAGCATCTCGGAGTTGGAATATACGCTTTGATGAGTTGATCAAAGCATATGGTATTATATAGACTTTTGGAGAAGCCTGTATTTACAAGAAAGTGAGTGGGAGCACTACAAAAAAAGACACATCCGTGACATTTTGGGCCGAACGAATTTTTTTCTGTCATACATATGACACTTCTATGACGATAATTGTGACAAAACCCGGTATCATCATAGATGTGGTGGGCTCCTACTTCTATGACAAAAAATAATGACAGAAAATGGGCTTTTCGTCCTGGGCGGGCCGGAGACGCAGCTGCATGACATTCTTTGGGCCGTCCATGATGGAAAAAACCGTGGTAGAAGCGAGGGGGAGGAAAATTTCGGGGAGTTGCCGGTTACGGTGGGAGGTCGGGGGCGGAGCGATGCGCGTTTCTCTCGTATGTACGCGCGTGTGTGCGAGGCGTTGGCTCTAACTGAACCCGAGCGAGGCGTTGGGCTCTAACTGAACCCGAGCGATTGCACTGCAGGCTACGCGTTACTGAACCCGAGGGATCGATTGATGGCTGTTAACTAAACCCGATGGAGCGATTCCTTCGCTACTGCTGCTAACTAAAGCCGATCGATTGGATGAATAGTGAGCATTGCGGGAGGGGGGGTTGGATGAACAGTGAGCGGTGGCGTTGCCCCTGGATGAACAGGAATCCGTGGAGTGGAGGGCTGGAGAACAGTAGACGGTGGAGGGGTGGCCGTGGAGGGGTGGTTGAACAGGACCCCGTGGTGTGGAGGGCTGGATGAACAGTAGACGGTGGAGGGGTGCCCGTGGAGGGGTCGTTGAACAAGAGCGGTGGAGAAGCGCGGTGGAGGCTGGATGAACAGGAGCCCGTGGAGGCTGGAGGAGGTCCACGGTAGCCCATGGAGGCTGGAGGAGGTCGACGGTGGAGATGAACAGTATCCCATGGAGTCCCGTTTTGTGGTACGCCACACCCCTCCCCCCCGTTTCGACCGTAGCGCTCCAACACAAGTCTGTTTCGTCCGATTTACGGTACTCCACACCCCTTCCGATGAACAGGACCCCCGTTTCGACCGTAGGAGGTCCATTTCCTCCGTTTTGTGGTACGCGAGGCCCCTCCCGATCAATAGGACCCTGTTTCGAATGTGGCCGGTCGAACACAAGGCCGTTTCCTCTGTTGTGCGGTACGTCGGGCCTCGTTTCCATCGCCTGTTCCGTCCAAGCCCTCCCGATGAACACGACCACGCATTCCGTTCCGACCCAGCCGGTTGACTCCCCACGAACACGACGACGATGCTGTTTCTTCGTTCCAACCCAGCCATGTACGTATGTGCGATAGGCGTTAGAGACCCTGCCCGTATGTACGTATGTGGCTGTATTTTCTTTGTTGCACTCGCCGCTGTACGCGTGTACATGCTACGTGCGCGCCTCTACTACGACACGTGCGCGCCTCTACATCCACCAGTTTATATGTACGTACACGTTTGCGTCTAGAATGACAACGCTACGTACGCTTCGGCCAGGTGGGTCCCGGCTGTCAGGCACTTCATTGCGTGCGACGATGTAGCTGGTGGGTCCCAGCAGTCAGGGGGCGAATCGTTTTTTTTTCGAACGCACTTCCTTGCGTGCAAAGATGTAATTGGTGGGTCCCAGCAGAC
This sequence comes from Aegilops speltoides, assembly GCA_021437245.1. Lineage (NCBI taxonomy): Eukaryota > Viridiplantae > Streptophyta > Magnoliopsida > Poales > Poaceae > Aegilops > Aegilops speltoides. Next base: position 361,496,308 of record CM038144.1, read on the forward strand.
AGGGGGAAACGTTTTTTCCGCTAAATACGGTGGCCCGTCCGGTGGGTCCCCGCTGTTAGGTGGAGGAATAGTTATTTTGCGCGTGATAAGGAGGCACTTCCTTGCTGCGGTCATGGACCCAGCTGTCAGCCTCTCCACGTACAGTCCACATCCGATGGAAGCCATTCCTTGACCACGTTGACCATGCCATGCCGAGAGCACCAGGCCGGTGGACAACGGTGAGGCCTAGGAAGGGGACGACGCGGAGCCGGGGAAGACGCGGCAGAGGATGCCCATGCATAGAGGAGTATGAGAGTTCACTCGTTCGGCTGCGGTGTGAGGCTGCCGTCGCCCATGAATAACAGGGGTGGGTGCGAGAGGATGGCCCGCCAACATGGGAGTAGTAGGGGCGGTGAGGCCTCAAGGCATCACAGCCGCCACGGGCGGCAGGAGCGGCGGCACGACCGACGCTTTGGGTGGTCGGAGCAAGAAGACCAGAGGTTGAAGAAGCACTACGGCCGTTGGATGGACATCGACGCCACCGGAGCTAGAATCGCTCATATATTGACTAATGTTGACAAAGGCCTCCGCCCCACCAACTTAGTAGGCCCACAAGTCAGCCTCCCACCAAGGTTGGTCCCAGCTAGCGTGGGGGTATTCATTTTTTGTGCGTAATAAGGAGGCACTTCTGGTGGGTCCAAGCTGACAGCGGGGGGGGGGATGTTTTTTCGCGTAATACCATGGCCCGTCCTGTGGGTCCCAGCAGTTAGGGGGAAATGTTTTTCGCGAATATCGCGACCAGACGTATGGTCCCTCGCTGTCGTGGAGCAATAATTATTTTCCGCGTAATAAGGAGGCACTTCCTTGCGGCTGCCGTGGACCCAGCCGTCAGCCTCTCCACGTACAGTACTCTTCCGATGGAAGTCGGTCGTTGACCACATTGAACACGCCGCGCCGAGAGCACCACGGCGGTGGACGACGGGGAGCCGGGGAAGATGCGGCAGTGTAAGCCCGCGCGGAGAGGAGCACGAGGGTTCACTGGTTCGGCTGCAGTGTGAGGCTGCCGTCGCCGCAGGGCCTGGCCAGCGGTGGGAATAGTAGGGGGCGGTGAGGCCTCCACGGCAGCACAGCCGGCCACAGGAGGCAGGAGCATGCGACACGACCGGCGCTGCTTTGGGCGGCTGGAGCAAGAACACCAGAGGTTGAAGAAGCACTACGGCCGTTGGATGGCCATCGTACGGTCACTGGAGCTAGAATCATTCATATTGACTAAAGGTGACAAAGGCCCCCGTCCCAATCAACTTAGTAGGCCCACAAGTCAACCTCCCACCATGGTGGGTCCCAGCTAGCGGGGGGAGTATTCATTTTTTTTTGTAATAAGGAGGCACTTCCGGTGTGTCCGAGCTGACAACGCGGGGAACATTTTTTCGCGAAATACGGTGGCCCGTCCGGTGGGTCCCAGCAGTCAGGGGGAAACGTTTTTTGTGCGAAATAAGGTCGCCTGTCCGGTGGGTCCCTGCTGTTAGGTGGAGGAATAATTATTTTGTGCGTAATAAGGAGGCACTTCCTTGCGGCCGCCTGGACCCATCTATCAGCCTCTCCACGTACATTACTCTTCCGATGGAAGTCGGTCGTTGACCACGTTGACCACGCCGCGCCGAGAGCACCAGGGCGGTGGTCTGGACGACAGCGAGGCCTAGGAAGGGGATGACACGGAGCCGGGGAAGACGCAGCAGTGGTAGCCTGCGCGGAGAGGAGTACGAGGTTTCACTGGTTCGGCTGCCGTCACCACAGAATAACAGGGGGTGTGGGTGAGTAGAGGGATAGCCTGGCCAGCGGTGGGAGTACTACGGGGCTGTGAGGCCTCCGCGACATCATACTCGGCCACGGGAGGCAGGAGCACGCAACACGACCGGCGCTCCTTTGGGCGGCTGGAGCAAGAAGACCAGAGGTTAAAGAAGCACTAGGGCCGTTGGATGGACATCGTACGATCACTGCAGCTAGAATCGTTTATATTGACTAAGTTTACAAAGCCCTTGGTACACGTCAACTTAGTAGGCCCACAGCTTGGATTTGGCAGAGAACATATAGCCCATTTGCGATTTGTAAGAATGTACAACCTATTTTTTATTTCTAATGGAATTTACTACAGCCCATTTACGGGTTTGTTAAAAGTACAGCCCAACTTCTAGGTAGGACAACGATTAATAATTTCAAACAACCGCTCAAAACAGAATTCAAAAAAAATTCCCACATTTTGATGGGATCCGAAATATTTTTATCCAAAATTTCTAGTCAGGTTAAATATAATTTCAAAATAAAGTTGTATCACGTTAAAATCCAACGAAATATTATGCTACAAGAACAAGTAATGAAATTAAAATTTCTAAATTCCAAAAATAATATATTTTTCAAACAAATTACGTGTTTGGTGCATAGTAATTGCCCAGTTATTATATTTACATCCCATTTATTATTACTTAAAGTCCATTTTCTTGTTAAGCCTAATGCATACCTCCTAGGAAACTTTGCAGCCAACAAGCAGATAACAAGTTGATTCGATATTGTGTACAACCTGTCGCCCGCTTGCATTGCCGATGTTGAAAAAAGGCTGTGTAGTACAAAGACAACCTAACATGGTTACTCAGCCCACATTCAGGGGCCGGAAAGGCCCAAACAAGGCTTCAGACAACTTTTGAAGTCATCGAGCTCAATTACTAACTTAAGAAAAAGTTAGATTACAGTGGAACCTAATTAAAAGCTGTCACGAGTAAATAAATAATTCAACGGGTCCCACTTGTGTGTGTGCGTGTGTGTGGGCGCGTGTGTGTGTGTTAGAGAGAGAGAGATAGAGAGAGAGACCCATCGGTCGATGTCAGAATACATCTTTCAGCCATATGCATTGCCGATGCTCAAGAAAACTTATATAGTTGACACAATCATATAGAACATCATAGCACAATCGAACTTGCATACAAAAATTTCACGCAGCGCACAATCAGATGGAAGCGGTGGATCGCTACGGAAGGGCTATGTTGAAACCAACGAAGTCGCACATAACGGTTCATCGCCTTTATAAATGACGGGAAATATCTTGAATGTTGTGCAAAGAAAATGCATGACACAACACAATAAGTTCTCGCTAGCACATTAAGTTGACGTACAGCCATTTGTAAAAAAGTTCAGTACGAAATTAGAACAGGTCACAATCAAATGTACCGCATATCGCTGCTTCGCACTCCATAGCTCGGATTTAACTAGTACTATCTGACAAGATTTAGTTGTTACCTCAAATTAGAGCACATCCAGGCAGTCAGCCCTGCCTCTTCTCCCAAAGAAGCAGTGGCCTCCGCCGCGCGATGGAGTAGGCCCTGTGCCATCCATCGTTCCGAGCAACACGGGGAAAGTCTAACATTGAATCCTATAATGGACGTCATCGACGGACCCTGGCACCAGCGGGGGCGGCAGGACTTCGATTGATGGATTGACCACTTCTTCGACATGCACGAACACTCGATACAGGTACATCCCTAACGTGGTCCGCGGCGGCCTTGGTGGCGCATTTAATAGTACAACCCTGGTTCCCGTGACCGGTATCTCAACACCAACCACCTTCGTTATGGTGGATGGCTTCTTCATCCATGCCATAACCGCCGAGCCCAGCTATCCGGAGGAACAAACATACTTACGAGCTCACCTCCAAGGTCGTTGATAAGCTCGTTCATGGACTCGCTGTTCCAAGCACGTCGAGGCATGCCGTGGAAGGTAAGCTTTGTTAAAAACTCAAGCTCAGAGGGCACCGAGCCCCATCCTGGGTGCCACCGATCAAAGCTCACCAGCGCGCCACCGCAGAACAAACGCCGGGAAGATTCAAACACACGACGGCAGTCGAAAATTGTTCGGTACCTGACGAAGAAATCAGCCGGTGGCGGACAGACTTCGACGAGCAAGTCACTTATTTGGATGCCGTGCGCAATGCCAAGAGCTTTGACAAGGTCGTCCGGTGAGACGGGAGGCCAGTCGCCGTTGATGGTTACCATCAGCACTTTGCCGCAGATATCGTCGTCAAGCGCCGCCATGCCATCGTTGAGCGACAAAGACGCAGCCGAATCAAGGCGGACCTCGTGATCTCCGCTCGGAGACCCGTGTTGACGGGCGACATGATAGTGCGCTTGAGTACAGGGAGTACAGGAGGGGGATTTGGGGGAACTGGAGTAGGAATCGAGATTCCAGAGGTGGGGATGGGGCGGGAGACTGGGGATGAAAAGGTAGCATGAATTTCGAGCACGCGCCAATATGCTCTCGGCGCACAAGCGCATGAAAACACCGGTGGCGCCCATATGTCAGCCTAAGAGTCCTTATTCTTTCTTTTTTGGAGAGCCCGGCCTTCTTTTTTAAGAATATTTTGAGAGGCCGGCCCGAGACACATAATTGACCTGTTTGGCATTGCGTTACTACCCGGCCCATATTCGACGACACCTCACTAGCCCAAACAAGTGTACATCATAGAAAAGACAGTGAGCTCAAATTATATAACTTGAAAAAGGAGATATACTCTGAACACTGGAGAATGGTGATGCCCTCATTTAGCCCACCAGTAGTTCAAGACAATAAACAGTTCGGAACAACGATATATACAACATTCAAACACTGACTAGTGACTACTACTGACATAAACAGCAAGACATGATAGTTCATAAGAAGTCTTGCTACACCACCAAAACATACCCATCTGCAGCGCTCAGACTCCCGTGATCCAGACGAGAATGACATTCTAAACAGAAGCAACTATTACATAGAAAGAGTGACATAGGCGAGGATGACCAAATGACAAGGAACATGCATAACAAAAGAAAGAACTACCCATCCAAAACCAACAGCAAAAACAACAAAGTCATTCGAAGAGATGATCCAACACCATCATAATTTGCAGCCCCGCTTCAGCGACCAGTGATCCGGAGACACCAGTACTCCACCCTTTCGATGCAACAGGGCAATTACCTATCAACCTGAAGGCTTGAACCACATCACTGCCTGTCGTAATTGAGACATCCAAGGATCAAAGTTAATCTGGATGTCTTTGTCATTCTCACCTTCTTTTGGGTGCAGGCTGTATCGTTGACAATCAGGGGAGTATGCTCCCGAACTCCTAGGGCTCACCGTGTAGACACAGATTTTCCATAGCAAATGAGCCTCTCTGCCATCAAGGTCCTTGCCAACGGTGATCTCCTGGTTAATCGGATAATTGAGTCCGAGAAACAGAGAGTGTGAACCAAGGCTGTTTACCTGCCTCCAACTAAAAAATCCTAAAGGCCCCAACAAGCTGGTATCCTGCTCATAGACGTAACAACCAACGTCTGGATACTCACGTATTACATGGTGCTTGTATACAGTGGGGTTTTTGCAATATAACTTTTCTGGCTCATGTGTCCGAATGATCATCAGTCTTTTGCTGTCGTTTGATCAAGCGAGGAACCAGTTGTGCTTCCCTGTTTTTGGCAAAGGTGGTGTAATTACAAAGGGCAGTAACTGTAGGGACACTGCATCATATAAAAAAGGACATGCATTGTTAATGTAAGATCAGCATTGTTTAGAGTATGAGTAGGATAATGCAAGAAACAACATTGATATGTCCCTGTTGGAACTAGGAGGAAAATATAGGGAAATGCATACTGGGTTCGAAAATATAGAAGTGCCATGCATGGTTATACTCATGTTATCTCGCAATCGATTCTTCACAGGAAACTACCATGTCATGCGTGTTATGTAATCATGTTCTGTCCTCACAGACAAATTCTTCAAGGTAACTAACAGACCATACATTGTTATATACTCGTGTTCTGTGGGCAAAAATTTTGTGAGGATATTATTTTAGTCATTGATTGCTGAAGGGCGAATATAGGTATGTACACATGGTAAGCATTGCAGATTTCACTACTTCCAAATATAGAGTTCTCCATATGCACATTTACTTCCCTAATGTATGGTTAGATGAAACCAACAGTGTGGTGCATGTTTCTACATCATGAAAATGAGGAAACTAACATGGCCATTGATACACACTCCTATTTAGTAGTAGTATATAGATTACTGTAAAATAAGGATAATATCCATATAATCCTAACCGTTTGATTATTCAGGGTACAAATTGGTTGTAATGACATGGTCACAATCGCATGAATTAACTCATTCCAAATATAGCTAATTTATGGCGTCTCTAATATATTGCCATAGTTCTACTCAAATTCTGCTCAAACAGGGATATGCCAATCATCAAAAAAAAGTTCAAACAGTGTCATGGCGTCATCATTAACATGAGACGGAAACAACTTACACGCACCGTCCCAGCAATACGTGGTGCCATCTGCTTTGTCGATCGCGTAGATGATGCCATTGTGTTCAATAGTATCATAGAAGTGTATATCAGCTTTGACGATGATCCACTGCGAGCCGAGTTGTCTCCACCTAAAAGAGGCATCGGCGTAAAGATAGGCGAGTCCGCGGTCGAACAAGGAAATTAGCTTGAAGTCTGCGTAATTCCCATGTCGTGTGGGTACGTGGCAGATTACAATCTTCTGCAAAACGAGGTCCGTCCAACTGACGTAGTAATCTAGATGACTTGGACCGCGATGGTAATACTCTATATAATCAAACGGAGGAAGGATAATCTCATGGGAGGTCTGGAAGTTCACGAGCACCAACTTTTTACCGTCTTCTCCGAAGGCAGCCATCCAAAGGGGAGTTCATGCCACCCAAAGACATACCTACCAAGAAGTTTGGGCGATGGTGATCGGATCGATGTCGAGGGAAATGATGTACGGCAACACACTACATACCGCAAAGAAGTTTCGCTAATGGAGATCGGATTGAAGTCGAGGGCATCATGCACGCCTCAGATCATGGTGAGCCAATCTTGCAAGACCAGATAGCAGCAAGGTGGTGTCTTGAAAAGCTTAGGCCTCGCTTCGACGATGGCCGTGTGCATGTCCCTCGAGCATGCCGCCAGCCGCAGGGCAGTCAACATATCCATACACGAACAACAGAGGTCGAGGATGTCACTGGTGAGATTGCTCCAATCACGGCTCATATGGATGTTGCGCGGCTCGCGTTCGGCCATGGTGGAGTTTGGAAGGGGGCTTGATTTACGGGGGAGAAGGATGTTGGTGCTGGAGCGGCTAGCAAGGGAATAGTGGTACTGGGGGAGGCGAGTGAGGCGACGGTACATGGGGGCACAGTGAGATGGAGACGGAGACGGAGACGAAGAAGGAGATGGAGATGGAGTGGTGCTATGGGAGCGGAGAGGGAGACGAGGCGAGGCGCCAATATGCTATACAGCGGCGGTGATAGACTGCACAGTGCACAGGGTGAGGCTGACTTTGGTAACCCGAACACGCCGCCTCACCTGGACTAGTGTCAGGCGCAGGGTGTTGTGGGCAATGAGTTTCGACGTATTGGGTGTATCCGTTTTTATCGAAGCTTTGATTTTCGTGCTTATCTTAGTTGTTGGTTTAGTTTATGCATGGCGTCACTGTGAGGACCGGATGAATAGTATTTTGACCATCAAGTGTACCACAGTTGTACTACTACTACTACTACTAGTAGTAGTAGGAACATGAGTACTCCAGTATTGTATAGCGGAAATAGGTCTCCCGTGCTAGCATGCCTGTTCACTTCATTGTTCAAGTATCATCCATATTCCGAGCAGAACCAAATTCTCGTGCATGCCCAATCAACGCCCTGCCGCGATGCATGCAATGGCCGTTCTGGTGCATCAAGGACGGCATGCAGATCGTTCCACACTTGAGAAGAGGAAAAATGAAAAGGTAGAACGCGGCAGCAGAGGAAGAGAACGCTGGCTAACGAGGCTAGGAGGGGATCGAGCAGGAAGTTAATGCTCCACGCCTAAAGGTTTTTGGAAAACCTGATTTTCATAAGGTGACTTATACTCACCTAAACGGAGGGAGTATTCCTTAACCAGAGAATGTTGTGTCTCCCACTCACGGGCTCAAAAAAAAGCTACGACACATTTTTTATCTGTTTGCATAGGTCCCACCTATCAGGAAGGATGGGCAAGTACACGAACAGGTACGACTCCTCAGTCTACCCGCATAGCCTTTTCGTTTAGTCTACCTAGCCGTCTAATAAACTACCTGCACGCCACTTCCTCCATTTACTTCTCCATCGAGAACCAATTCACCTCGGCTTCTTCACCTCCCCTTCGTCTTCATTTGCATCCAAACCCCACTGCGTTCACATTGTTTTAACCTCTTTAAATAATCATCTACTACTTCAGTTAGACTAGCCATCTAATCCTAATTCTCCAAACCATAGCCCTCCGTCCCAGCGGTTCCAAATGGCAAAAGAGATCGAGATGCAGGTTTTTAGCGTCCAACATGTCCTCGTCAAAGGCTCGATGCGCATAGTTGCCACCGTCACCATCAACCCAAGGGTTGTTCGGCAGTGGATCAACAATGTATCCAACTCCCTCGAAAAGGTAGAGACGAGGGTCATCGGTCTCGACGCAGAGTACACGGAGCTTGCCCCTGGAAAGATCCAGCGTGCCGCCTGTTGGGGAACGTAGTAATTTCAAAAAAATTCCTACGCACACGCAAGATCATGGTGATGTATAGCAACGAGAGGGGAGAGTGTTGTCTACGCTCGTGAGACCCAAGCGAAGCGATCACAACGTAGAGGAAGTAGTCGACGTTCTCCTCGCGATCCGACCGATCCCGGCGCGTTACATTCGGCGCCGAAGTTCTTGACACACGTACAGCTCGATGACGCCCTCAGACTCGATCCAGCCGAGTGTCGAGGGAGAGTTTCATCAAGACGACGGCGTGGTGACGATCTTGATGTTTCACGGCGCAGGCTTCGCCTAAGCTTCGCGACGGTATGACCGAGGTGGAATATGGTGGAGGGGGCACCGACACGGCTAAGGAACGATCTAAAGATCTAACTTGTGTGTTCAAGGGTGCCCCCTGCCCCGTGATATAAAGGAGGGAGGGGGAGGCCGGCCTGCCTAGCTAGGGCGGCAGGAGGAGTCCTACTCCCACCGAGTAGGACTCCCCCCTTCCTAGTTGGAATAGGATTGGGGGGGGAAGAGGAGAGGCGCCTCCTTGTCCTATTCGGACTGGGGGGGAGAGGGCGTGCCACCTCTGGCCGCCCCTCCTCTTCTCCCTCGAGGCCCACCGAGGCCCATTTACCCCGGGGTTCCAGAACCTCCAGTACTCGGTAAATTCCGCCGCCGGAACCATTCAACTCCAAACATAGGCTTCCAATATATCAATCTTTATGTCTCGACCATTTCGAGACTCCTCGTCATGTCGGTGATCACATCCGGACTCAACTTCTTCGTACATCAAAATACATAAACTCATAATAACCGCCATCGAAACCTTAAGCGTGCGGACCCTACGGTTCGAGAACAATGTAGACATGACCTAGAACTATTCACGGTCAATAACCAACAGCGGACCTGGATGCCCATATTGGTTCCTACATATTCTACGAAGATCTTTATCGGTCGGACCGCATAACAACATACGTTGTTCCTTTGTCATCGGTATGTTACTTGCCCGAGATTCGATCGTCGGTATCCAATACCTAGTTCAATCTCGTTACGCAAGTCTCTTTACTCGTTCCGTAATACATCATCTCACAACTTACTCATTAGTTGTAGTGCTTGCAAGGCTTGATGATGTGTATTACCGAGAGGGCCCAGAGATACCTCTCCGACAATCGGAGTGACAAAACCTAATCTCAAATACGCCAACCCAACATCGCCTTTGGAAACACCTGTAGTACTCCTTTATAATCACCCGATACGTTGTGACGTTTGGTAGCACCCAAAGTGTTCCTCCGTAAACGGAGTTGCATAATCTCATAGTTACAGGAACATGTATATGTCATGGATAAAAGCAGAGCAACATACTAAACGATCGTGTGCTAAGCTAAGGAATGGGTCATGTCAATCGATCATTCTACTAATGATGTGACCTTGTTAATCAAATAACAACTCCTTGTTCATGGTAGGAAACATAACCATCTTTGATTAACAAGCTAGTCTAGTAGAGGCATACTAGTGACATGTTGTTTTGTCTATGCATTCACACATGTATCATGTTTCCGGTTAATACAATTCTAGCATGAATGATAAACATTTATCATGAAATAAGGAAATAAATAATAACTTTATTATTGCCTCTAGGGCATATTTCCTTGAGCCTCCCACTTGCACTAGAGTCAATAATCTAGATTACATAGTAATGATTCTAACACCCATGGAGTCTTGGTGCTGATCATGTTTTGCTCGTGGAAGAGGCTTAGTCAACGGGTGCGCAACATTCAGATCCGTGTGTATCTTGCAAATCTCTATGTCTCCCACCGACTAAGTCCGGATGGAATTGAAGCGTCTCTTGATGTGCTTGGTCCTCTTGTGAAATCTGGATTCCTTCGCTAAGGCAATTGCTCCAAGATTGTCACGAAGATTTTCATTGGACCCGATGCACTAGGTATGACACCTAGATCGGATATGAACTCCTTCATCCGACTCCTTCATTAGCTGCTTCCGAAGCTGCTATGTATTCCGCTTCACATGTAGATCCCGCCACGACGCTTTGTTTAGAACGCACCAACCGACAGCTCCTCCGCTTAGTGTAAATACGATCCGTCTGCGATTTAGAATCGTCGGATCAGTGTCAAAGCTTGCATCAACGTAACCGTTTACGATGAGCTCTTTGTCACCTCCATATACGAGAAACATATCCTTAGTCCTTTTCGTATTTCAGATGTTCTTGACGCTGTCCAAAGGATCCACTCGATTACTTTGGTACCTCCTGCTAGGCTTATAGCAAGGCACACATCAGTCCTGGTACACAACATTGCATACATGATAGAGCCTATGGTGAAGCATAGGAACATCTTTCATTTTCTCTATCTTCTCAGAAGGGTCGGGCATTGAGTCGACTCAACTTCACACCTTGTAACACAGGCAAGAACCCTTTCTTTGCTTGATCCATTTTGAACTTCTTCAAAATTTTGTCAAGGTAAGTGCTTTGTGAAAGTCCAATTAAGCGCCTTGATCTATCTCTATAGATCTTAATGCCCAATATGTAAGCAGCTTCACCGAGGTCTTTCATTGAAAAACTCTTATTCAAGTATCCCTTTATGCTATCCAGAATTCTATATCATTTCCGATCAGCAATATGTCATCTACATATAATATCGTAAATGCTACAGAGCTCCCACTCACTTTCTTGTAAATACAAAGCTTCTCCAAAAGTCTCAGATAAACCCAAATGCTTTGATCACACTATCAAAGCGCTTATTCCAACTCCGAGATGCTTGCACCAGTCCATAGATGGATCATTGGAGCTTGCACACTTTGTTAGCTCCTTTGGATCGATAAAACCTTTCGTTGCATCATATACAACTCTTCTTCCGTAAATCCATTCAGAATGCAGTCTTTACATCCATTTGCCAAATTTCATAATCATAAAATGCGCAATTGCTAACATGATTCGGACGGACTTAAGCATCGCCACGGGTGAGAAGGTCTCATCGTAGTCAATCCCTTGAACTTGCCGAAACCTTTTGCATAAGTCGAGCTTTATAGACGAGAATATTACCGTCGGCGTCGGTCTTCTTCTTGAAGATCCACTTGTTTTCTATTGCTTGCCGACCCTCGGGCAAGTCAACCAAAGTCCATACTTTGTTTTCATACATGGATCCCATCTCAGATTTCATGGCCTCAAGCCATTTTGGAATCTGGGCTCACCATCGCTTCTTCATAGTTCGAGGTTCATCATGATCTAGTAGCATGATTTCCGAACAGGATTACCGTACCACTCAGTGCGGATCTTACTCGTTGATCTACGAGGTTCTGAGTAACTTGATCTCAAGTTTCATGATCAACATCATCAACTTCCTCACTACTTGGTGTAGGTGTCTCGAAACCGTTTTCTGCGCATTTAACTACTTTCAAGTAAGGGAGAAGGTACTATTACCTCATCAAGTTCCACTTTCCTCCCACTCACTTCTTTCGAGAGAAACTCCTTTCTAGAAAGGATCCATTCTTAGCAACGAATGTCTTGCCTTCGGATCTGTGATAGAAGGTGTACCCAACTGTCTCCTTTGGGTATCCTATGAAGACACATTTCTCGATTTGGGTTTGAGCTTATCAGGTTGAAGCTTTTTCACATAAGCATCGCATCCCCAAACTTTAAGAAACGACAACTTTGGTTTCTTGCCAAACCATAGTTCATAAGGTGTCGCCTCAACGGATTTTGACGGTGTTCTATTCAGTGTGAATGCGGCCGCCTCTAGAGCATAACCCCAAAACGATAGCGGTAAATCTGTAAGAGACATCATAGATCGCACCATATCTAGTAAAGTACGATTCGACGCTCGACACACCATTCTGTTGTGGTGTTCGGGTGGCGTGAGTTGCGAAACTATTCCGCATTGTTTCAAATGTAGACCAAACTCAGAACTCAAATATTCACCTCCACGATCGATCGTAGAAACTTAATTTTCTTGTTACGATGATTTTCAACTTCACTCTGAAATTCTTTGAACTTTTCAAACGTTTCAGACTTATGTTTCATTAAGTAGATATACCCATATCCGCTTAAGTCATCCGTGAAGGTGAGAAAATAACGATATCCGCCACGAGCCTCAACATTCATTGGACCACATACATACGTATGTATGATTTCCAACAAATCTGTTGCTCTCTCCATAGTACCGAGAACGGTGTTCTAGTCATCTTGCCCATGAGGCACGGTTCATAAGTGCCAAGTGATTCATAATCAAGTGACTCCAAAAGTCCATCAAGATGGAGTTTCTTCATGCGCTTTTACATCGATATGACCTAAACGGCGATTGCCACAAATAAGTTGCACTATCATTATCAACTCTGCATCTTTTGGTTTCAACATTATGAATATGTGTATCACTACTATCGAGATTCATCAAAATAGACCATTCCTCAAGGGTGCATGACCATAAAAGATATTACTCATATAAATAGAACAACCATTATTCTCTCGATTTAAATGAATAACCGCCTCGCATCAAACAAGATCCAGATATAATGTTCATGCTCAACGCAGCACCAAATAACAATTATTTAGGTCTAAAACTAATCCCAAGGTAGATGTAGAGGTAGCGTGCCGACCGCGATCACATCGACTTTGGAACCATTTCCCACGCGCATCGTCACCTCGTCCTTTGCCGAGTTCGCTTAATCAGTAGTCCCTGCTTTGAGTTGCAAATATTAGCAAGTAACCAGTATCAAATACCCAGTGCTACTACGAGCTCTAGTAAGGTACACATCAATAACATGTATATCACATATACCTTTGTTCACCTTGCCATCCTTCTTATCCGCCAAATACTTGGGGCAGTTCCGCTTCCAAAGGACTATCGCTTGCAAGAGAATCACTCGATTTCAGGCTTAGGTCCAGACTTGGGTTTCTTCTCCGAGCAAACAACTTGCTTGCTGTTCTTCTTGAAGTTCCTTCTTCTTCCCTTTGCCTTTCTTCTTGAAACTAGTGGTCTTATTGACCATCAACACTTGATGCTCCTTCTGATTTCTACCTCCGCAGCCTTTAGCATTGCGTAAGAGCTCGGTATAGTCTTTACTAACCCTTGCATATTATAGTTCATCACGAAGCCTTTGTAGCTTGGTGGCAGTGATTGAAGAATTCATCAATGACACAATCATCCGGAAGATTAACTCCCAATTGTGTCAAGTGATTGTAGTACCTGGACATTACGAGTATATGCTCACTAATGTAACTATTCTCCTCCATCTTGCAGCTATAGAACTTATTGGAGACTTCATATCTCTCAATCCGGGCATTCTGTTGAATATCAACTTCAACTCTGGAACATCTCATATGCTCCATGACGCTCAAAACGCCGTTGAAGTCCCGGTTCTAAGCCGTAAAGCATGGCACATCGAACTATAGAGTAGTCATCAGCTTTGCTCGCCAGACGCTCATAACATCTGCGGTTGCATTAGCAAGAGTCTGCACCTAGCGGTGCATCCAGACGTAACTCTTACATGCAGCAATGAGGATAATCTCGTTACGGACCCGATCCGTGTAATTGCTACCATCATCTTTCAACTTTGCTTTCTCAAGGAACGCATTAAAATTCAACGGAACAACAAAGACGAGCCATCTATCTACAATCAAACATAAACAAGCAAGATACTATCAGTACTAAGTTCATGATAAATTTAAGTTCAATTAATCATATTACTTAAGAACTCCCACTTAGAAAAACATCTCTAGTCATCTAAGTGATCACGTGATCCAAATCAACTAAACCATAACCGATCATCACGTGAAATGGAGTAGTTTCAATGGTGAACATCTTATGTTGATCATATCTACTATATGATTCACGCCGACCTTTCGGTCTCCGTGTTCCGAGGCCATATCTGATATGCTAGGCTCGTCAAGTATAACCCGAGTATTCTGCGTGTGCAAAACTGGCTTGCACCCGTTGTAGATGGACGAGAGCTTATCACACCCGATCATCACGTGGTGTCCGGGCACGATTTAACTTTGGCAACGGTGCATACTCGGGAGAACACTTCTTGATAATTTAGTGAGAGATCATCTTATAATGCTACCGTCAATCAAAGCAAGATAAGATGCATAAAAGGATAAACATCACATGCAAATCAATATAAGTGATATGATATGGTCATCATCATCTTGTGCTTCATGATCTCCATCTTGCAAAGCACCACCATGATCACCATCGTCACCGCGCGACACCTTGATCTTCATCGTAGCATCGTTGTCGTCTCGCCAAACTTATGCTTCTACGACTATCGCTACCGCTTAGTGATAAAGTAAAGCATTACGAAGCGATTGCATTGCATACAATAAAGCGACAACCATATGGCTCCGCGATTGCCGATAACTTCGTTACAAAACATGATCATCTCATACAATAAAATATAGCATCACGTCTTGACCATATCACATCACAACATGCCTGCAAAAACAAGTTAGACGTCCTCTACTTTGTTGTTGCAAATTTTACGTGGCTGCTACGGGCTTAAGCAAGAACCAGTCTCACCCACGCATCAAAACCACAACGATACTTCGTCAAATAGACTCCGTTTAACCTTCTCAAGGACGGGCGAGCTACTTCAGTTCAACTAAAGTGAGAGAGCAGCACCCACCAGTCACCTTTAAGCAACGAGTGCTCGTGGCGGTGAAACCAGTCTCGCGTAAGCGTCACGCGTAATGTCGGTCGGGCCGCTTCATCTCACAATACCGCTGAACCAAAGTATGACATTTGGTAGGTAGTATGACTTGTATCGCCCACAACTCACTTGTGTTCTACTCGTGCAAAACATCAAACCATAGAAAAACCTGGCTCGATACCTTTGTTGGGGAACGAGTAATTTCAAAAATTTTCCCACGCACACGCAAGATCATGGTGATGTATAGCAACGAGAGGGAGAGTGTTGTCTACGTATCCTCGTGAGACCCAAGCGAAGCGATCACAACGTAGAGGAAGTAGTCGACGTTCTCCTCGCGATCCGACCGATCCCGGCGCCGTTACTCGGCGCCCGAGTTCTTGACACACGTACAGCTCGATGACGTCCCTCGTACTCCGATCCAGCCGAGTGTCGAGGGAGAGTTCGTCACAAGACGACGGCGTGGTGACGATCTTGATGTTTCATCGCGCAGGGCTTCGCCTAAGCTTCATGACGGTATGACCGAGGTGGAATATGGTGGAGGGGGCACCGACACGGCTAAGGAACGATCTAAAGATCAACTTGTGTGTTCAAGGGTGCCCCCTGCCCCGTATATAAAGGAGGGAGGGGGAGGCGGCCGGCCTAGCTAGGCGCGGGAGGAGTCCTACTCCCACGGGAGTAGGACTCCCCCTTCCTAGTTGGAATAGGATTGGGGAGGGGAAGAGAGAGGGCCGCCCCCCTCCTGTCCTATTCGGACTGGGGAGAGAGGCGGCGCCACCTCCTGGTCGGCCCCTCCTCTTCTCCCTCGAGGCCCACCGAGGCCCATTTACCCCCGGGGTTCCGGTAACCTCCCGGTACTCCGGTAAATTCCCGTTTTCGCCCGGAACCATTCGAACTCCAAACATAGGCTTCAATATATCAATCTTTATGTCTCGACCATTTGAGACTCCTCGTCATGTCCGTGATCACATCCGGACTCGAACTTCTTCGGTACATCAAAATACATAAACTCATAATAAGCATCATCGAAACCTTAAGCGTGCATGGACCCTACGGTTCGAGAACAATGTAGACATGACCTAGAACTATTCACGGTCAATAACCAACAGCGGGACCTGGATGCCCATATTGGTTCCTACATATTCTACGAAGATCTTTATCGGTCGGACCGCATAACAACATCGTTGTTCCTTTGTCATCGGTATGTTACTTGCCCGAGATTCGATCGTCGGTATCCAATACCTAGTTCAATCTCGTTATCGCAAGTCTCTTTACTCGTTCCGTAATACATCATCTCACAACTAACTCATTAGTTGTAGTGCTTGCAAGGCTTGATGATGTGTATTACCGAGAGGGCCCAGAGATACCTCTCCGACAATCGGAGTGACAAAACCTAATCTCAAATACGCCAACCCAACATCCGCCTTTGGAAACACCTGTAGTACTCCTTTATAATCACCCAGCGTTGCCAGACGTTTGGTAGCACCCAAAGTGTTCCTCCGTAAACGGAGTTGCATAATCTCATAGTTACAGGAACATGTATATGTCATGGATAAAAGCGGTAGCAACATACTAAACGATCGTGTGCTAAGCTAAGGAATGGGTCATGTCAATCGATCATTCTACTAATGATGTGACCTTGTTAATCAAATAACAACTCCTTGTTCATGGTCAGGAAACATAACCATCTTTGATTAACAAGCTAGTCTAGTAGAGGCATACTAGTGACATGTTGTTTTGTCTATGCATTCACACATGTATCATGTTTCCGGTTAATACAATTCTAGCATGAATGATAAACATTTATCATGAAATTAGGAAATAAATAATAACTTTATTATTGCCTCTAGGGCATATTTCCTTCACCGCCGTCCTTCAGCTGTGCCTAGAAGATGATGTTTTGGTGTACCACATCATACACTCGCCCTCCATACCAGGTGAGCTTCACGATTTCTTGTCTCGGGAGGACGTATACTTCTATGGGGCAGCCATCGAAGTGGACAAACAGAAGCTGGAGCCGTACAAACTTGATTTGTAAAGAATCGCTGACCTACAATCCAGAATCAAAATTCCTGTAGAAGATTGTCCTAAACTGACACCATCCCTATTCGACGTAGCAAATTTTGTGCTCGGTACAAATCTTCAGAAGGGTGACGAGACAGTGGCATTGAGATCGTCTGGATGGGAGAATTATCCCTTGACGTACGAGCGGATAAAATATGCTGCCCTCGATGCCGGTGTCAGTTTCGAGATAGCTGCAAGGTCTAGAGAGCTTGTTGCGAAGCCGTCTCCCACAGAGAATGAGAACAAGAAGAAGAAGAAGAAGAAGAGGAGGAGGAGGAAGAAGCAGAAGAAGAAGAAGAAGAAGAAGAAGAAGAAGAAGAAAACGCTGCACCAGCAGGAGGGCATTATGGATGGATGAACTATTTCCCATCTTGTAAAACAAATTATTCCCTCTCGGTTTATATTGATATAGATGGACTATTTCGATGGTGTGCATGTCTTTGGAACAGAGTAGTAACGTGGGTCCGCTTGACTATAAGGACCTATTTATCCGCATATATAGCTTTCTCTGCTACTCCTTCCAGTGATCGGTATACAGTGCATGTGTCCGTAGACATGACAGCTTGTCCATGGAAGTTCAACTACGGCGACCATCACGTTTAATCTCGCGATTCCCACGACGCCTCTCCAACCCACGGCACCACGCCCCCTGACGTGCGCCTCACCCCTCTCGGCTGCACCGCCCCTCTGCCTTTGTGTGCATGACATGTGGGCCACCTAAAATGCGGCGAGCATCAAGTTTCTACCACAGCCACCCGCGATTCCCACGACGCCACTCGAATCCATGAAACCACACGTCCCCCGACCTGCGGCTCACCCCTCTTGGCCCCACTGCCCCTCTGCCTTCGGGAGCATTACATGTGGACCAGTCACCTATCGGGTCCACATGTTATTGACTCAAAGGTAGGTGTAGAAAGGCGCTGAAGCTTAGTCCCGACGGCCCCGAGAGGGAAATGTAACTCCTGCGCCAGGTGAGGGAGTCCTGGACTAGGGGGTGTCCGGATAGCCGAACTATCATCTTTGGCCGGACTCCTGGACTATGAAGATACAAGATTGAAGACTCCGTCCCGTGTCTGGATGGGACTTTCCTTGGCGTGGAAGGCAAGCTTGGAGATACGGACATGTAGATCTCCTACCATCATAATCGACTCTGTGTAACCCTAACCCTCTCCAGTGTCTATATAAACCGGAGGGTTTTTAGTCCGTAGGACGAACAACAATCACATAGTAGACTAGCTTCTAGGGTTTAGCCTCATTGATCTCGTGGTAGATCTACTCTTGTACTACCCATATCATCAATATTAATCAAGCAGGAGTAGGGTTTTACCTCCACCGAGAGGGCCCGAACCTGGGTAAAAACATCGTGTCCCTTGTCTCCTGTTACCATCCGCCTAGACGCACAGTTCGGGACCCCCTACTCGAGATCCGCCGGTTTTGACACCGACATTGGTGCTTTCATTGAGAGTTCCTCTGTGTCGTCGCCTTTAGGCCCGATGGCTCCTTCGATCATCAACAACGACGCGGTCCAAGGTGAGACTTTTCTCCCCGGACAGATCTTCGTATTTGGCAGCTTTGCACTGCGGGCCAACTCGCTTGGCCATCTGGAGCAGATTGAAAGCTACGCCCCTGGCCATTAGGTCAGATTTGGAAGTTTGAACTATACGGCTGACGTCCGCGGAGACTTGATCTTCGACGGGTTCGAACCATAGCCAAGCACGCCGCACTGTCACGATGGACATGATCTAGCTCTGCTGCCGGACAGTGCCCTGGAGGCCGCACAATTGTTCGCTCTGACCCTTAGCTCGGAGCCGGCTGCGCCGGTCGAGGACGGGTGGCTGGACACCGCCTCGGGGGCTGCTACCTCTATGGCGATAGAGCCGAATACCGACCCTGTCCTTTGTGTAGCTCGTGACTCCAAGGTGCCGGACTCCTCTTCGGACTCCAAACCTTCCGTGCCCCTGCCAATCATATCTGATTGGGCGCCGATCATGGAGTTCACCGCTGCGGACATCTTTTAGCACTCCCCCTTTGGCGACATCCTGAATTCACTAAAGTCTCTCTCTTTATCAGGAGAGCCCTGGCCGGACTATGGTCAGGAAGGTTGGGACGCGGATGACGAAGAAATTCAAAGCCCACCCACCACCCACTTCGTAGCCACTGTCGATGACTTAACCGACATGCTGGACTTCGACTCCGAAGACATCGACGGTATGGACGACGATGCAGGAGACGATACAGGGCACTGGAAGGCCACCTCATCATACAACATATACATGGTGGACATCCCAAAGGATGGGAATGGCGATGGAACAACAGAGGATGATCCCTCCAAGAAACAGTCTAAGCGTCGGCGTCAGCGGCGCCGCTCTAAATCCCGCCACAGCAAAAATGGAGATTCCGGTACCGGAGACAATAACACCCCGGACAAAGGTCAAGACAACCCCTCCAAAGAGGATTCAGCGCAGGAGGATGGAGAAGCCAGCCCTCATGAGAGAGCGGCAGACAGAGAGGTAGAGGACGATAATTATATGCCTCCCTCCGAAGAAGAGGCAAGCCTTGACGACGACGAATTTGTCATGCCTAAGGATCCCGTCGAACAAGAGCGTTTCAAACGCAGGCTTATGGCCACGACAAGCAGCCTCAAGAAAAGCAGCAAATGACTTAGAGCTGACCAAGACTTGCTAGACGACAGGTGGACTGAAGTCCTTGCGGCAAGAGTATGAACTCGAACGCCCCTCTAAGAGCTACCCAAAACGTAGGTTTCTACCCCGATTAGAGGAGGAAGCACCTAAACCTATATCACTAGAGCATAATATGGCCGACCGGCCACCTCGTGGCCGTGACAGAGAGGCCTCTCGGCCCCACACTCAAGCCGCACCCCGGCGCCGCTCAAAAAATACCAAGGCACGGGAAAACGCACGAGACCTGTGGGATATACTCAAGGACAAGGCAAGGCAAACAAGATCAATCTACGGATCGCGTGGGCGCCCCACGATACGTGATGACAACCGTCACGCCGGATACAGCATTTCTGGCTGGGCCGAACACAATAGACAAAGCTCGTTTGAGCTGCGTCGTGATATCGCCCAATACAGAGGCGCCGCACACCCACTATGCTTCACAGACGAAGTAATGGATCATCAAATCCTCAAGGGTTTCAAACCCGTAATTGAATCATACGACAGCACAACAGATCCTGCGGTTTGGATCGAGGACTATCTCTGTCACATCCACATGGCCTGCAGTGATGATCTACACGCCATCAAATACCTCCCACTCAAGCTTAAAGGACCAGCTCGGCATTGGCTCAACAGCTTGCCAACAGAATCAATTGGTTATCGGGAAGACCTGGAAGCCGCATTCCTTGATAACTTCCAGGGCACATATGTGCGACCACCAGACGCTGATGACCTAGGCCACATAATTCAGCAGCCAGACGAATCGGCCAGACAATTCTGGACACGGTTCTTAACCAAGAAAAACCAAATCGTCGACTGTCCGGATGCAGAGGCCCTTGCAGCCTTCAAACATAACATCCGCGACGAGTGGCTTGCCCGGCACCTAGGACAGGAAAAGGCGAAATCCATGGCAGCCCTCACATCACTCATGACCCGCTTCTGCACGGGAGAGGACAGCTGGCTAGCTCGTAGTAACAACCTGACCAAAAGCCCTGGTAATTCAGATACCAAGGACACCAACGGCAGGTCGCGTCGCAACAAGCACAAGCGCCGCATTGATGGCGACAATACCGAGGATACGGCAGTCAATGCCGGATTCAGAGGCTCTAAACCTGGTCAGCGGAAAAAGCCATTCAAAAGAAATACTCCAGGCCCGTCCAATTTGGACCGAATACTCGATCGCTCGTGCCAGATACACGGCACCCCCGAAAAGCCAGCCAATCACACCAACAGGGATTGTTCGGTGTTCAAGAAGGCAGGCAAGTTAACTGCCGAAAACAATGACAAGGGGCTGCATAGCGATGACGAGGAGGAGACCCGGCCGCCGAACAATAGAGGACAGAAGGGTTTTCCCCCACAAGTGCGGACGGAGAACATGATATACGCAACCCACATACCCAAAAGGGAGCAGAAGCGTGCACTCAGGGACGTATATGCGATGGAGCTAGTCGCCCCAAAGTTCAATCCGTGGTCCTCCTGCCCGATCACTTTTGACCGAAGGGACCACCCCACTAGCATCCGCCATGGCGGATTCACCGCATTGGTTCTAGACCCAATCGTCGACGGATTTCACCTCACTAGAGTCCTGATGGACGGCGGCAGCAGCCTGAACCTGCTTTATCAGGATACAGTGTGCAAGATGGGCATAGACCCCTCAAGGATTAAACCCACAAAGACGACCTTCAAAGGCGTCATACCAGGTGTAGAGGCCAGCTGTACAGGCTCAGTTAAACTTGAGGTGGTCTTCAGATCCCCGGATAACTTCCGAAGCGAGGAGTTAATCTTCGACATAGTCCCGTTCTGCAGCGGCTATCATACACTGCTCGGACGAACCGCATTTGCAAAGTTCAATGCGGTGCCGCACTACGCATACCTCAAGCTCAAGATGCCAGGCCCTCGAGGAGTCATTACGTCAATGGAAACACCGAACGCTCTCTCCGAACGGAGGAGCATACAGCGGCTCTCGCGGCAGAAGTGCAAAGCAGCCTCCTAAGGCAACTCTCGAGTCCGGCTGTTAAGCGGCCGGACACCGTCAAGTGCACCCGGAGTAACCTACAACAAGACCGCCTGGCACGTTCCGAGCACGCGTAGCAATGCAGCCCCAACCCCAACCCTCGCGAAATCGCGAGACCAGTACCACGCGTACATAACTATGCTCTGGAGATACCATGGGCATAGGGGTAGGGGCACGACCACGGCAAGCCCAGAGAGCAGCTCAACCGCACCAGGGGCTCCCGATTGTGTCATTCTTTTTTTCTCTTATTCGCAGGACTCCACTTTATAGAAGCCCTGTCCGGCAGTAGAATTGCCGAACTCACGATGCAACAGCCAGGGAAGCAGAAAAGCTACGTCGAGTGTCCAGGTGTTCTCTATTACGAGTAGTATACCTGTTTTGCATACCATCCCGCAGCCTACCCCTGGAGGGGGACATGTTAAATAAGTCCCATCCCTTGCTTATCGCACTATTTGTATCGTTCTGCTTTCGTTGCAGTATTTTTTGAATAAACAATGCATCGCTTTTTGCCTATTATTGCATTCCTTTTTTATCTATACATGTTCACTTATGACATGCTGCACCTGCACGCTTTGGTACGGCCAAATACACCAGGGGCTTAAGTTCCCCAAAATATGGTGTGATAAGTCCGAACACTTTCACAAGTGCGGCACCCTGAACTTATAGCATTATATGCATCGACTCCGAATCATGTCTTGGGTCAATAGTTGGGTTTGCCCGGCTCCCATGTTTTGGTACCTTATGTTCCGTTATATCGGCTAAGGTAGCGCTGGGAGAACCACTGCGATTGTGCCCCAGTTGAGCTGGGTTGAGCACCTCAGTGGAGAAAGCTAAAACTGACCGTCATGATAGGGCGAGAGCCGGTCGCTGTTCAAGAGGTTTTTTCGAGTCCCTAAAGACTTATGCCGCTTAGAGCGAGGAGCCAGCTTTGTCCGGCCCATGCGTGGATAGCGCCCCAAATTCGGTCTTTCGGACACTAGGGGCTTCGCCGAAATTTAAAATTATAGAATTCTATGGCTAAGTGGGAGTGTTCAAGCACTATAAGTCCGGTTGCCTCGTTCGTTGTGTTGAGCGCCTCCCTCGAAGGACCAAAGAATGGGAACAAGAGCGCTCAAGTTTATCCCGAACACCCCAGCACTCGTGGCATGGGGGCTGAAGCCAATGACTTGCCATCTCTCAAATTTGATAAACGGCCGCACAGAAGGTAATATTTTAAATTAACAAGCGTTGCTTAGCGCATATGAACAAAGTTTTTAGTGCACAGGATAACGAATGCGAGTTTACTCAAAAATTACATCTTTGGAGCATTCGCCCGCTATAAGGCGGGAACCCTTCAGGACGTTCTCATAATACATCTCGGGCTTGCGATACTCCCTGCCTGGCGGTGGAGCGTCCGTCACAAGCTTCTCAGCATCCATCTTGCCCCAGTGCACTTTAGCACGGGCAAGGGCCCTACGGGCACCTTCGATGCAGACGGAGCGCTTGACGACTTCAATCCATGGACAGGCGTCCACTAGCTGCCGCACCAGCCCGAAGTAGCTCCCAGGCATGGCCTCCTTTGGCCACAGCTGAGCTATGAGGCCCTTCATGGCCTGTTCAGCCATCTTATGGAGCTCGACCAGCTTCTTCAGCTGGTCGCTCAAGGGCACCGGGTGTGCGGTCTCAGCATACTGAGACCAGAATACCTTCTCCGTCGAGCTCCCTTCCTCGGCCCGGTAGAATGCGGCTGCATCGGACACACTGCGGGGAAGATCTGTGAATGCTCCTGGAGAGCTCCGGATTCGGGTAAGTAACAAGTAATTCACTTTCACGTGCTTGCTTTGCATGAAGAATGCCTTACCCGCTGCTATCTTCTTTATTGCCTCAATTTCCTGGAGCGCTTTTTGGGCTTCGGCCTTAGCGGCTTTGGCACTCTCAAGAGCCGAGGCGAGCTCGGACTCTCGAGTCTTCGAGTCACGCCCAAACTCTCGTATATTTCCACGAGCCTGGAGCTCTTGCCGCACCTCCGCCACCCGCGCCTCCTGCTTCTCTCGCTCGGTGTGTTCTGCGGCCACATTGCTTTCGGCCTTGGACACCACTTCCTTCAGGGTCGCCACCTCGTTCGTGCCCCCTGCAATAATCACGTTATTTCTGTCATTTTTTGCAACCAAATCCTCGAGCTGCTTCTTGGCACGGCCGAGCTTGTTCTCGGACCGCTCGAGGCTCTGCTTCAATACATTGACCTCCGCAGTCAGTGCGGCAGAGGTCAGTAGCGCAGCCTGCATTCCCATATTGACATGCTTTCGTTAGACTCCTGCGTATATCTTTTTAGATCCTCAGTTCGGCTTTTCTTTTCGAACACCAAACAGACCATCAAGGGCTACTGTCTATGCGGTACTATTTCACATATCTTAATTACATACCTCAAAGCCTGTCAGAATCCTGGTACAGGCTTCAGTCTGCCCGCTGTTGGCGGACCGAACTTTCTGGATCACCGCACTCATAACAGTGTGGTGCTCCTTCTTGATGGAGGCGCCATTGAGCACCTCCAGCAAGTTATCCGGCGCCTCCGGTTGGACGGAGGTCCCCGGCGTCACAGTCTTGCCCTTCTTACGAAGGGGCCGCCTGCCGGACTCCGAAACCACTAAAGGTTCCGGTGCGGAGTCCGGCCCAGGGCCGAACTTGGAACCCTTTAGGGGTTGATCCCCCTCGTGCCCAAAGTCCGGGAGGTGGCCCTACGGCACCTCCGGAACCTCCTCCTCCTGGCTGGGCCCCTTTTGGGACCCCACCTCGGCGTCATCCGCAACGCGAGGAGAGGAGACGGCCGGACGTGAAGTGCTATCCACGTCTGATGGCGCCAGGGAGCCGCTCGTTGAAGTGTCAAGCCCGTCCTTGGGCGGGCTGCAGGGTCATATTCGGCGTTAAGAGATTCTATGCAACAAATGAAACACCATGAGTTATTCTGGTATCCGGACACTTACGAAGTTGCTAGGGGCTTAGTCCTTGGTGGCCACTCCTCTTCATCGTCATGAGCGTTGGTGGAGTAGTCCGGGGGGAGGGTCCTTCCCTTCTTGGACCCTTCGGCCTCCCCCATTGGGGAAGCCTTCCTTTTCTTCTCTCCCCCGCTGGAGGAGAGGCCTCTTTTTTCTTGTCCTCATCTTCGCAGGAGGAGTCCGCCTCGGAGTCATCGGACGATGAGTCCGATAACACCTGGCGCTGGGAACTCCTCCGAGTTCCCGTGGCCTTCTTCTCCGGCACCACGTAAGGCGCCGGAACCAGCAGCCCCGTCAATTGGGCGTTTGCTGGGTCTTCTGGCAAGGGAGCCAGACAATTAACCTGCCCGGATGTCTTTTGCCAGGCCTGTCAAAGGTAAAGGGAGTTTAGATCCCGCGTAGAGTCAAACTATGGAAAATAAGTGTCCTGTAAAGGGTAAAATAGCTTACCTCGCCGGCTTGACGCTGCGAGCTGAATCCGCGATATTCGGTAGCGGATACGGGAGCCTCGGCGCCCTTGAACAGCACCTTCCAGGCATCTTCGTACGTAGTGTCGAAGAGCCTGCTCAAGGTTTGGTGTTGTGTCGGATCAAACTCCCACAAATTAAAGGCCCGTTCCTGGCACGGGAGGATCCGGCGGATGAACATGACCTGGACTACGTTGACAAGCTTGAGCTTCTTGTTCACCAAGGTTTGGACGCATGATTGGAGTCCGGTCAGCTCCTCTGAATCACCCCATGATAGGCCCTTCTCTTTCCAGGAGGTGAGCCACGTGGGGATGCCAGATCTGAATTCGGGGGCCGCTGCCCATTCAGGGTCACGTGGCTCGGTGATGTAGAACCACCCCGATTGCCACCCCTTTATGGTCTCCACAAAGGAGCCCTCGAGCCATAGGACATTGGGCATCTTGCCCACCATGGCGCCTCCGCACTCCGCTTGGCGGCCGCCCACTACCTTCGGCTTGACATTGAAGGTCTTCAGCCATAAGCCAAAGTGGGGCTGGATGCAGAGGAAGGCCTCGCACATGACGATGAACGCCGAGATGTTGAGGATGAAATTCTGGGCCAGATCGTGGAAATCCAGGCCATAGTAGAACATGAGCCCCTGGACAAATGCGTGAAGTGGAAAACCTAGTCCGCGGACGAAGTGGGTGCGGAACACCACCCTCTCATGGGGCCCGGGTGGGATGAGCTGCCCTTGTCGGGGAGCCGATGCGCGATGTCATTTGGACAAGTATCTAGCCTTCGCAGCCTCTTGATGTGCCCCTCCGTGATGGAGGAGGCCATCCACTTGCCTCCCGCTCCGGACATGGCTGGGGAAGGTTGAGGCGAGATGTGCAAACTTGGGCGCTGGAGCTCGAGTGCGCGGAAATGGATAAGCAAAGTAGGAAGAAGGCGTAGGTAAAAGGTGGATCCTTATCCCCTTATATGGACGGACGAAACTATGCGTCCCCACCAGCCTGGTAAAACTCGCTTATCTCCCAAGCGCCGTAATCAATGGCGCGGTTGGGTTACCCACGCCCGTATTGAAGGGAATCCCGGAATAAGGGGACACGATCACTGCTTTGACAAGACGTTCCAAGGAAACCGCTTCGCTAAACGCGCTGAGGTGGAACAATAAAAACGATTTGAATAAAGGCCTAGCCGTGGTGTGATGTCACGCCACGGAATACGTCAGCAGATCTGTGTAAAAATTATTCTCTCTACGGTGGTACGTGGAACTTGTTTTGCAGAGCCGGACAATATCCTTTTGTTCAAAAATCTTCTATGAAGTATTCGGAGAAGGAACCCGCCTTGCAATGCCGAAGACAATATGCGCGCCGGACTCGTCGTCATTGAAGCCTGGTTCAGGGGCTACTGAGGGAGTCCTGGTCTAGGGGGTGTCCAGATGGCCGAACTATCATCTTTGGCCGGACTCCTGGACTATGAAGATACAAGATTGAAGACTCTGTCCCGTGTTCGGATGGGACTTTCCTTGGCGTGGAAGGCAAGCTTGGCGATACGGATATGTAGATCTCCTACCATCGCAACTGACTCTGTGTAACCCTAACCCTCTCCGGTGTCTATATAAACTGGAGGGTTTTTAGTCCGTAGGACGAACAACAATCATACCATAGGCTAGCTTCTAGGGCTTAGCCTCATTGATCTCGTGGTAGATCTACTCTTGTACTACCCATATCATCAATATTAATCAAGCAGGAGTAGGGTTTTACCTCCACCGAGAGGGCCCGAACCTGGGTAAAAACATCGTGTCCCTTGTCTCCTGCTACCATCCGCCTAGACGCACAGTTCGGGACCCCCTACCCGAGATCCACCGGTTTTGACACCGACACCAGGGCTTGTGGTGCTCCCGCAGCACGAACTCGTGCCAAACTCGAGATTTGTTTCTTTACTATACATACACTCAACGATTTAATGGACATTGTAATCTCAACATGTGATGGGGAGCTCTAAATTTGAATTTGAAACTTATAAAACAAAAAGATTCAAAACAAATAAACTGGGAGAGAGGGAGTATATCGTAGGATGCGTCCCATACAAAATAAGTCCCCTGGTTTGTCACCGTGAAGATGTGGTTAGAAAGGAGCACAACGTCTTCCTACTCGTACGGCAACAAATCGGCCGCAGACAGCATGGTCCGCCTTTGACCGCCATGTGCAAGGTTCGTGCTATCTTTTATTCAATCTCACCATGGTTCCATCGTACCAATTCATGCGGTGGCCCGTTGCATGGCTGATCCCAATGTTGGACAAAGGTTCTACGGGAACGGTGTCACCGTTGTAAATGTTGTGCAAATTGATGTTGGTACCCTCCCGTACACATGCAAGCCAATCTCCACTCCCACCGAGCCTAGCCTGTGAAATAGTGGGCAGGGGGAGAATTAGGAAATGGACATGGAACTAGTCTTTAGAATGCATTTACTACATGATCAAACTCATCTTACCTGCTCATCGGAGGAAATCCAAGTGCCCCTCGACGTCGGCATCTCAAGGGGCGTCAACTTGCAACTACGGCCATGCCGCGCTGGAGAGACCCCCAAGGAAACATCCTCATGCGTTCCATGGAACATCAAGATGCATTTATATGAGTAGTTTGTCTTGTGAGAGAAAACGATGAACGAGGGAAGGCCTCTAGAGATAGAGATGGACACTACTACTACCAATGTGCTGGCCCATGTGTTGCAATGGATCCAAACTAGTAGAATAATACTTGTTCACGTGCTTGAAATATAAACACTCTAGTTTTGATATACATGTGTCAGAAGACACGCCAGCTTGTCCATGGAAGTTGAACCACGACGACCATCACGTTTCTTGTTTCTACAACTGCCACACCACACGCGATTCAAACGACGCCGCTCCAACCCACGGCACGATGTCCCCACGTGGACATGGATCCTCTAACGTGGCTATCACAGCCTTGCCCTGCCTTTCCTTCGCTGACAGGTGGGACCCACACTTATGGGTCCCACATGTCAGTGACAGAATGGTAGGATTGTTCGTGCCCCTCATCCCTCTTGGCCCCACCGCTCCTCTGCCTTTGTGTGCATTACATACGGGCCAGCTGAACTGCGGCGACCATCAACTTTCTACCACAGACACACTCGATTGGACGCGGTTTGCCTGCTCCGCTGCTGTGCTCCGATCCATACTCCTGCACCATCGAATTTCCATCCAGTGGCTGTGACACATTTTGTCCCGGGCATCAATCCTCAGCTGGAGTACTTATGTACTACAGGTAGTACCCGCCGGTGTGGCCATCTACGCCTTGTAACGCCCCGACGCCTAGCTGTGGTACCCTCGCCACGGCCACGCCACCACCAGCCGGTTCATCTCGAATGAGTGAGTCACGAACCACTCCACCACCATGAGAATGACATGTGGGCCAGCCGCATTTAAGGCCCACATGTCATTGACTCATAGGTCGGGCACTAAGCCACTGAAGTTCGGTCCCGTGGGCCCCGAGAGGAAAATGTAACTCCTGCGGCAGGCCTTGTGGTTCTCCCGCAGTATGAGCTCGTGCCAAAACTGGAATTTGTTTCTTACTACTACTATTACTAGTAGGAAGGTACACGTGCATTGCACGCATGAGATTCTGGTGGTTTGTGCATTATGCTTCTACATGTGGAGTTTTCTGGACTCTAACATGTGGCAAAATTTGGTGGAATGGAAGGTTAGGCAAGTTTGATTAACTTAGGTGAGTGCTTGGTTCAAGCCACACCTTAGGCAAGCCACACTGGCCCCACATGACATACACACAAAAAATGTGGCAAGATTCCCTTAGGCTTGCCAACTTGTGGCAAAATTTCGTGGAATGTAAGGTTAGGCAAGTTTGATTAACTTAGGTGAGTGTTTGGTTCAAGCCACACCTTAGGCAAGCCACACTGGCCCCACATGACATACACACAAAAAATGTGGCAAGATTCCCTTAGGCTTGCCAACTTGTGGCAAAATTTGGTGGAGTGTAACGTTAGGCAAGTTTGGTTAAAGTGTTTGGTTCAAGCCACACCTTAGGCAAGCCACACTGGCCCCACATGACATACACACAATAAATGTGGCAAGATTCCCTTAGGCTTGCCAACTTGTGGCTCTCATTTTGAAGAACTTATTAATAACTTTGCCTGAGCTTAGTTGTGGCAAAGTTAGTCATGAATTAAGTTCAACCATGGTGTCTTCTAGATTATACATGTGGCAGAATCTGTTGGATGATATCCAATGGCCAGTAGTGCTCGGATTTGCCATCTTTGTACCGTCAGATTGGCTTCATCCAATGACCAACTATCAAAGTTTTTCACACACTATATAGGGGGTATAGATATAGATGTGCCGGTGCATTGTAATGGATCCAAAGTATATCTATTTAGTGGAGTGCACTCTAAACACATTATCTATTTATTTTTCTCTAACCTTCCGTAGCCATGCAACCAAGCCACATAAGCTTCATGGGTGCCCCCCACATCATATTATTCATACTACATTGATTGAAAAAAAGATAAATCACCCAAAACAAGATCTTCCTGTTTTTTGTTCCTACGATGTTGTGCCGTGCACGTATCTACTAGTTGTATAGTGGTAGTACAAGTAATATAATAGTATTAGGAGTACAAACTTGGTAGGAGTGGTACTAATACGGAATGCTCCTACTCTATCAACGAGCCCCGTCTGACACAAAATTTCTTGGCTTCCGTGCTATAGCTAGATCTTCCCCTTGTTTCTGTTTTCCAACCAGGCGGCGGGCGGGGTGCCGGTTTGCTCAACGGGCGGTCCCACATGAAAGTGAAAATGTTAAGCACAGGGGCAGAGCTACGTGAGGGCCAACACGTGCCCTGGCCCGCCCAACCTAGCAGGATTTTCGTAGTTGTACATCCAGTTTTGAGGCATTAAACGTCAACGCAAGGGTAATTTCTATAGCCTGGCTAGACTGGCATGCCCAACGTTTTGCTTCAAGCTCCGCCACTGCTAGGCAACACACCTTCCCTAAGCTATGTGTCATGCCGGACGGGCCGTGTTGTACTCCCGATTCCCGGGCGTGTGGGGGTGCGACGCGAACGTGGCATGCCTTTTCCTTTTACTAGCAATGTGCATATGCATTGCGACGGATCCAAAGTAGTAGAATAGTAGTATTTGTTCACAAACTTGAAAGAAATCACTATTGTTTTGATATACTCCTAATATATTACTCCCTCCGTACCTAAATATTTGTCTTTTTTGATATTTCAAATGGATTATCACATACGGATTATATAGACATATTCTAGTGTATCTAGCAAGATGCCCGCGCGTTGCACGAAGTTGATGGAAAAGGTAAGCACAACTTATAAATTGACGGATGGAGTACTAGTTACAGTGATGCATATAATTAAGCAAAGGGATCGCACATTTCGGTATTGACTGGAACGAGAATGCAACAGCATAATAAGAATTAAGGCCACAATGATGCGATCGCAGTGGTGGTTACAGAAGGCAAGAAGAAAGATGGATCCGTGAACGTATGACCTCCTCCTCAACTTAGTGCGCCGGGCCACCGTCCGGCGGCTTTTGTGGCGAGGTCGAGGTGCTTCTCAACAAAGGCATCCAAGGCTTCCAGCTGGTTGAGGAAGGCCAACGTTGTAGCATCCTCACTTGCCTTGTAGATACCGATGTACACGATTTGCTCGTACGCGTGGATGTGTAGGTCGACGAATTCTTGCAGGGCGAGGCGCCTCGTGGCGAGCGTGACCTCCAGGTGGACATTCTTGGTGGCGTCGGCGGGCAGTCGCAGGGCCACCAATGCTTGAAAGAGGTTCCGGCCATGGAGGCCGATTAGGGTGGTAGGCAATGAGGAGTCCAGGCGCGCGGGCTGGAGGAGTACGGCGAAGTCGTCCGCGAGCTTCTTGAGGACGGTGAACTTGTTGCCGGTGGCAACGATCATCTGGTCCAACCGAGAGTCGTAGTTGGCATCGACGGCAGCCATCCACCAGCCGGTCTCCAACACCGTCTGGAGACGATCCTCGGCGCCATGCCGCAGGCCGGCGTCGTGGACCATCTGGCACAGCTGCTGGCCGCTCACGCGCATCACCGCCATGGGTCTGGAGCGAGCTCTTTTGCGCTTAGTGTAGGTGCTTAGGCAAGTGCTTAGGTGCGTACGATGTGGTAGATGCATTGGAATGGAGGAGGTTCGCCTTTATATGAGGGCAATGAGGGCAAACTTCATTGCATTCACATCGTGCAGCCTCTTTTCCCAGACCTCCTCCCATTACTTCCCTCATGCATTAATTGAAGGAGGATGCATTGGCCGTTCAACATATCGGGAACCGCTACTCCCTCCTCGCTCGCATTAAAGGCGATCGGAATCGCTGCCTCATTGCCAAATCGAATACTCCTCCGCCTAGGTGAGTATTATAAGTCATCTTATGAAAACCAAATACTAGTAAGACTAGCCACCGTGGGAGTAACTTCAGCAGTAACATCGAGTCCAACTCAGCAAATTTGCTTATGTGGCTAGTTACTGTAACATCACATGTCCCAATGCAATATGAGTCTATAACATAATAAATGAAGCTTTGCATGTTACCACACTTATGTTACTACTACCTCTGTCCGGGTTTATTGGTCCCCATTGTATTTCGTGCCAAATTTTGACCATAGATTAAACTAAGAAGATGTTCACGCATGTCACCTAACATTATATTTTTCAAAATTATGTTCAAAGACGAATCCAATGAGATAATTTTCTTGACATGCATTAACATTTTGTTAGTTAAATCTTAGTGAAAATTTGGCATAAACTATAAAAGGGACCTATAAACTATAAAAGTTCACGAGCACTCTCTATATGTACCACCTTTTTTTTAATTTGAAGTTTTGATCCATGGCGCAATCCATCGATACTACAACTGTACAAAAGTGGAGTATATACATTTTTTAAAAGGCTAGAGGGCGGGGCAGTCTAGCTCGGTCGGTTTCACGAGAGGCGAGGGCCTTTGTGATTTGACGGCTCATTAATGCTGTCAAATTGAACAGTACTGCCCCGCCCGCTGCATGCCCGGTGCCTCCATTAAACCCCACCGTTAAACCCGCATGCAAACCGAGAATCCTACTCCGGCCACACGTCCGTTCATGAGCGGGCCGGAATTAAACGCAACACCGGACGAGCTCCTCCCGTCCGCCCTCAGTTTAAACGAGGCCAGACGCCGGCCAAGCTCCTACCATCCGCCCTCTATTTACACGAGGCCAAACAGACAGCGGGCAAGAATCGCACCCCTCCGCCGCTCCCCCATCTCCTCCTTCACCATTTTCTCCACCCTTCTGATGGCTTCCGATGAGCTGTTCTCTGGCATATTACCCGGCTAGGTGGCCCGCCGAGCCCTCCGGATACGGGCGAGGCCGCTCGGTGCTTCACCAACCTCGCTTGGCACGACAGAGCCAGTTGCCGCCCCAAGCAGGCGCGTGGTTCAGCGACTCGCTGCTCCAGTTCAGCTCGATGAGGAGTGGCGAGTTGCTCCACGCCGGCACGGCGGCGAGCATGCTGGTACGGGCGGCGTCGCTGTCGTGTCATACCGCTCCACCAGTGTCTGCGGTGGCCACGCCTCCCGTGTTGTGGGCGCGCCTCCCGTGCCTGCGGCAGCGCCATGCAGGCAGAGACAGAAGCCGGGTGCATGGAGAGCGACCAGTCGGTGGCCAGCTTCTCCCTGTCCGCCGCCATCGTCGAGGAGAAGTAGAACACGGGAGGCCGCCACCACTTGGGACCCATGAAGGCCACCGCCGAGGCGACGACCGAAGATTCAGGTGGTTTCTTTGCTGCTTCGTCTCTTCCGAGGACCTTCGTCGACCCCGCAAGTGTCTGACGGACATGAGGAAGACAAAGGGGTCCGCGGGCGGCCATTGGCACCTCTTAGTTCATGTAAATGTAATGAAATCCATCATGTTTATATGAAGACCCGGATTTATTATACGAAATCCTTCATGCTTCTATGAAATCAGTCCGTGTTTGCATGAATTTCATCTGGTTGGTTAGAGTTGTAAAATGTATGCCATTTGGCGTTGATGTCGCCCTCCATGGAAGGAAGCGGAGGAAATTTGCCGGTTGCCGTTGGAGATGCTCTTTATGTTGGAAATAATAGAGTGACATCCAATCCATTTGAGTTAATTGCCTGTATGATTGTCCCTCTATAAAAGTTAATTGCATGTACAAAGGTACACGTGACTTGCGGTGGTGGCTACACTTCGCATGTAAAGTTAAAGAAACAAGTCCATCCTTAATATTCTAAGTACTGTGGGTTCCTTTGTCAAGACAAGAGCGTAAATAAGTATACATTAAATAAGTAGAGTAATATATAATATACAAATCTAAAGTTAAAAGACAGAATTCGAACTCATGTCATCGCGTTGCGAGCATCCGGCGCTAACCAGCCCAGAACATTTTTGTTGTATACCATGCTGGAGATATATCTCCATGTCTACTCTTATATATATTCCATTCGTTCCTAAATATTTGTCTTTTTCAGATTTCAAATGGACTACCACATACGGATGTGTATGTAGACATATTTTAGAGTGTAGATTCACTCATTTTGCTACATATGTCTTTACAGGAAGGGGTCAGATTTGTCCTTGATTTATTTATGAGGTATCCAGATGGCACTACACCGCCAAGAAAAGAGGGCAACATCAAAATTATGGACTACTTTTTTGAGTATGTTGGTAAGGTCCGGTCATAGTCACTTGTTGAAATCTCTAAAAAGACAAATACTCCCTCCGTCCGGAAATACGTGTCATCAAAATGGATAAAAGGAAATTTATCTAGACGTATTTTAGTTTTAGATAAATCTATTTTTATCCATTTTGATGACAAGCATTTTCGGACGGAGGGAGTAGAAAACAGAGTTGGTGATGATGGTGTGCGTGCCATCCTTCAATATAGGCCGTCGGATTTATATCTAACGGATGGGAAAGAAACTATGGCAATTTTGCAAAAATATACCCACACGTCTCTCCACGTTCGCAAATAAGGCCTTCCCTCGTTCAGCCTTTTCTCTCACAAGATAAACTACACATACAAATGCATCTTGATGTTCCGTGCAACGCACGGGCAGCTAGCTAATTTCTTTTAAAGTAGTTGCTGCGATAATTGGGTTGAAGTGATATGTTCTATGTCTGCCCCGAATGATTTTAGATTCACTAGTACTCCCTCTGTTCCAAAATAGATGACCCAACTTTATACTAAAGTTAGTACAAAGTTGAGTCATCTATTTTGGAACGGAGGGAGTAGTAACAAAGAAAAGGTTGCCTTGTTAATTAACAGAAAACAGGGTGAAAACTATCACATGAGGCCGGTAAAATCAAGGCACACTGGGTTCGGCGTCATCGTCACTATAGTTGTGCGCGTGCGAGAAGTCTACATATCGAGGGGGCTACCGAGCGAGGCACCGAGACACAATGTTTGAGAGAGAAACCAATTGACAGATTATGATCATATCGAGTTGTCACCCTTCTGCTGTCATTGTTGGGGAGGGGAGGGAGAGAAAGACGTATCGAGAGTGTGCGCGGTAGGCACAGAGGCACAACTAGCGAGTGTGTGTGTGTGTGTTTGAAAGAGGAGTCGATAGATTATTATCAAGATCGATGTGCCACCCTACTCCTTCAGTGCCGGGTAGTGTGGGTGTGTGTGTGTGTGTATGTTTGAGAGAGAATCCAGTCGATAGATTAGTATCAAGATCGAGGTGTCACCCTACTCCTTCGGTGCCGGGTAGTGTGTGTGTGTGTGTGTGTGTGTGTATTTGAGAGAGAAGCCAATCGATAGATTAGTATCAAGATCGAGGTGTCACCCTACTCCTTCGGTGTTGGGAAGTGTTTGTGGGGGGGGAGGGGGCAGTGACACTCACATATCTCTACTCTTATAAAAAAACAGAGTTGGTGATGATGGTGTTCCTGCCATCCTACAATATAGGCCATCCGATTTATATCCGATGAACATGAAGGAAAATATGGCAATTCTGCAAAAAATATACCCACACCCCTCTCCGCATTTGCAAATAAGGCAT
Source organism: Aegilops speltoides (assembly GCA_021437245.1). Classification (NCBI taxonomy): domain Eukaryota; kingdom Viridiplantae; phylum Streptophyta; class Magnoliopsida; order Poales; family Poaceae; genus Aegilops; species Aegilops speltoides. The sequence continues at coordinate 361,531,762 of CM038144.1, forward strand.
TCCCTCATTCATCCTTTTCCCCCACAAGATAAACTTCTCATACAAATGCATCTTGATGTTCCGTGCAACGCACATGGGCATCTTGCTAGTAGGGAGAAGGAGTTTGTGTGACACATATCTAGCTATATTAAGGGATAGGTAGATAGCATATGTGTGAGAGACATTATTATACTTTGAGACATTAGTGGTTGTGGGTGGGCGGAATTAAAGGGGTGGGAGTGTTAGACATATAGAGCGTGTGTGTTTCTGTGTGAGAGACTTGTAGGACGGGGTAGAAAGACGAATTTAACCCTGACGGAGGGAGAGAAATACACGAAGTGCACGTGTGTGATTCCGATGCCCACAGGGAAATGAGATATGTATGTGTGTGAGAGAGATTGCACAATTCATTCACGTATCACTATCTAGCAACCGTGGACGTGCATCGCTTGAACATAAGTCAATATCTACTTCGTATCGTGGCCAAAGGTACAATATCGATTCAAAGCTATAAAGATTGGACACTCACATATCACATTTTTTCTATTTAAATAAACCTTTTTCAGTTGTGCATGCCAAAGTTACAGTGATGTTTCTTCAAACAACCAATGTAGCTATCATGCACATGCACCATTGTTACTCTTGCATTCAATTTCATTAGTCTTGGATGATTTAAGTTTCTATTTTGAAGTAATATATATGTAATATTCATATATGAATTCAACGGTTACACAATTTATGAAATGGAGGCTATGTAATCATATGAGGTAACACTTTTAAGTAGCTAACTACAATATCCATTTCTTTTTGTGCGCCTCTACACTAACACGTCAATGCATTATGTTTAAAGTAAATAACGAATGGCATTAAATTATCTATTTACACGAGAAATACATAGGATGAGCGTTTGATCCCTTTTTTTGTGAACGCGCCACTACACCCGTACGATTGGCCGCGCCCGTGTGAATGTCCAAGTTATCGACGCATCATCCTGACTTATTGTCTTTTTTCTGGGGTGGACTTCACACCGCTTATTAATCACGACGCGTGCCCTGTGTGTACACAGTCTAGCATGACCTTCCCGCTAGCACGGTCCAAAATTAGTTGAAACTGGATACGAACGATCCCGCGGGCGGCAAAATCTCCCGCCTCTTTCTAAAATTTCCGCCACCTTAGTATTTAGCATGTGAAATCCCCCTTTTGTCCTTGGTGCACGGAGACCAACAGTTACAATACCGCCCTCATCTACACGATAGGTCGGGGCTACTTTGGTAACTTTCGGTTCCCCCCACTACACGCCACCCCCATTTCCTCTCCCCTCCTCCCGCAAAAACGACTAACTCCACAGCACCAGAGCATCTTACATCACGCCGTCCGTACTTCATCGCCCTTTCTCCCCTCCCCTCTCAAAACCCTAGACTGCTCATCCACCGCGCACTATAGCCCATTCATCTTTGCCAAGCGCCCACCTCGCCGGATCTCGCTCTGTGCCGTGATCTACCCTCCCACCTCCCTAGAAACAAGTAGACTGCTCATCCACCACTGCATACCACAGCCCATTCAGTGCCGCATTGTCCACGGCGCCGGATCTGCTTCGCCGCTACTCTCGTAAACCGCCGCGCATCTGCAGGGGCTCATTCATACTCCCCACCAGAGACGCTTCGTCCACACCCCCCAGAGCTGCCTCACCGACGCCCCTGTCAACGGCCTCTGATCCTCTGCTTTGCCAACTCACAAGTCCATGGCCTCAGATCCGCTTCCTCGCACCCTCATCCAACCTACCGGAGCAGCTTCTGACGCCCCATCCACGGCCGCAGATCCGCATCGTTGACACCACCCTTAACCCAACCACCGGAGTAGCTTCTGAAGCCCCGTCCATGACCGCAGATCCGCATCGTCGACACCATCCTTAACCCAACCACCGGAGCAGCTTCTGACGCCCCGTCCACGGCTGCAGATCCGCGTCGTCGACACCATCCTTAACCCAACCACCGAAGCAGCTTCACCTACACCCTCGTCCATGGCCACAGATCCGCTTCGCCCACACCATAGTCCACCCTACCGGAGCCGCTCGACAAACACCCTACTCGACGGTTCTAGATCGCCTTACCGGACCCCAACAGTCAGCGCAGCGTCATCACCCTCGACGTTTCTAACCTGATTCTCACCGTCTGGAGAGATGCCAAACACCCGCCACGGCCTAGGTACTTGTCACCTTTAAACCCGTCCAGCCTCACCTGCCCGATGTACTTCAAATATACTAACCAGTCGCTGTTACCTGTTATGCAGTTGGCAAAACCTACAAGGACGATGTTTCTTCTGGATCTAACAGCTTGGCCAACCAAGATCCTGGACTGAGGCATTGCTATGATCTTGTAAGCACGTCTCTCTCTCTTGTATTGTTCTGTGCCTGCCAGCGTGCTTTGCTAGGATTTTCGACCAGTAATCCTTTTGTGCAGACAATGATTTCTACTACTGGCTGCTAAATTAGATATGTAGATGTCATACATGATACTACCTCGTACCTCCGTTCCTAAATATAAGTCTTTCTAGAGATTCCACTATAGGCTACATACGGAACAAAATGAGTGAATCTACACTGAAAATGCATCTATATACATCTCGTATGTGGTCCATCTTCGAATCTCTACAAAGACATATATTTAGGAACAGGGCAAGACATTACACAAAATCGTAGGTGGCATGTAGGAATTCCAATTGCACTACATTAGGCTCCCTTAGAGTGCTCGCCACTCCAAAGATACTGAGTCATGGCTAGTTTATGGTATGCACACAATCGTTAATTGGTGGTTTAAATATGCGCAAGGGATATGCAATGTAGTATCATGTAGATATGTCTGAAATTAGCCGTGTCAACTTGCAGATAGGGTTACACAATGAAAAAGTACAAGATGTATGTGGCAATTTCATGGAACATCACAAAAAAGGAGAGGCAGCGGTGAGCCTATACAGTGTGCTATGGTACGTCACTCCTCCATTGCAATCATCGTGACATGTTATTTGTATGCCAGTTCTATTAGCCAAGTTTCTTAGGGACAGTTATTACGAGTTATCCTAAGAAAATAAGCACCTGTGAATATAAGCTCCATGTAATACGCCAACCAGTTCTTTTCATTGTGTTTTCAGCTTATCTTTGGTATGATCAGTGGAAAGTCTAGATTGCATTATATATATTTTTAATTTTGCTGCACATATGGAAATTAATTTGACTTGCAGACATCACAAATTGAACCCAGTGCAGTAATTAATATGATAGGAAAACAGACCATCACTATTTGCTCAAAATGCAAATACAAAGATACCATCTACTTGGCACAATCTACTTTGGTCAATGTTTTCCATCGAGATCACATTGCCTAATTTAAACAAAGAACGCATGACCCACATTTAAATGAAGAACAATTATTTTTTGAAATCGATGGTCCAAGTGGCTGGTTATTATCATATAGTAGCACCACCTGAAAGCATCATATGGTAGCAGCAACAGCAGCTCATAGCAACTCATCATACAGCAGCAGTAGTCTGCAATTCATCATATACCAGCAACAACTCATAGCAATTCATCATATAGCAGCAGCAGGAGCAGCTCATAGCAATTCATCATATAGCAGGAGCAGGAGCAGCTTGTAGCAACTCATCATATAGCAGCAGCAGCAGCAGCTCATAGCAACTCATCATACAGCAGCAGCAGTCTGCAATTCATCATATACCACCAGCAGCTCATAGCAATTCATCATATAGCAGCAGCAGGAGCAGCTCATAGCAATTCATCATATAGCAGCAGGAGGAGCAGCTTGTAGCAACTCATCATATAGCAGCAGCAGCAGCTCATAGCAATTCATCATATAGCAGCATTAGCAGCTCATAGCAACTCATCATACAATAGCAGTAGCTCATAGCAATTCTTCATATAGCAGCAGCAGGAGCAGCTCATAGCAATGCATCATATAGCAGCAGCAGAAGCAGCTCATAGCAATTCATCGTATAGTGGATCAGAATGAAAATTTGGCAAAAAATCGAGGAGATCCTCACATTGTTGGATGAGCTCATCCTTCAACAAAGACCTCAAGGCCATGGCCGGGAGGAGGGAGGGGAACAAGGTGCCTTCGCCGCAGCAGTGGCATCACCAGAGTTGTGCAGCGCTTGGCGGGAGTAGTGCTGACTAACCATAGTGGAGCAATACTGGAGACCATGAGAATGAGGGGCGGCGCCAGAGGAGGAGCAGCCAGGAGATTTGCCTCACCCACCGGCCATGTAGCCTAACTGGACTTAGCATCGTCGAGAACCAGGCCAGATGGGACCAGTGCCGACGGCTCACTGGAGGAACCCTAGTGCTGCAGGCAGGGGATCGAGGTAGAGGGAAAGGGGAGAGGAGATGCAAGCGGGCAGGGCAATGAATGTTTGTGTGTTTGTTTTTACTTGAAGGTTAGGTGTGACACAAGCGTCAGCAGTTGCATTTTGAGTGTAATATAGGCGCATAAACAGAGTCATTTCACTATTCCCTTCCTTCAATTTTTAGTGAGGTTCTACCCAAACACCCCTCCAAAGCGAAATTAGTTAAGCCCAAGACCATAACTCAAAAATGACTTCTTTACATCTTTTATGGCTTATTTTGACAATATACCTGAAAAGGCGGAATCGAATCGCCCTTAACTCGCAATTCAATTGTGCGTGTAATGATGAATCACTCCTGCGCCGCTATCTCGTACATTTAGGCATCATCATACATGGCATAACCTAATACATGTGCATTCCATTGTAGAATCTGGAATATGCAATGTTTATGTTAGTTCATACGTTGCACATGATGTTTAAATGCCCCTTAAATCTGGTCAGTCAAGTGATGGTCTTTGAGCCTCCTTCTTTGCTTCTTTTCTTGATATGTAAGATTTTCTCACACATCTGTTCAATTTCTTGTTTGCATCAGCCAGCCATACTAGGACTGTTTGCTTTGATTACTTGCTGTTCTTGACCTAACACTCTAAGAGAGCTTGTCAACGATTTAAACACTAAGGGCTGCTGTAGTGGGGCCTTGTCTAACTCATAGGTGAATAAAGGTTTGGCTGTACACTATAGTAGGCTCTCCAAGAGTACCTGGAGATCCAGTTCGAAGGTATGCCTAGTTTTTACATAGTGCAGACATAGTAAATGCTCATTTCATTGTGTGCAAGTGCAAGAGATGTGGCTTGTTTCATTTTGTGGTGTTGTTTTGTTATAATCTCATCCTTTTGTGTTCACAGACTAGAAAGTATGCATATTTATCTCCCAAGGAGACGAGTAACTAGTTTGTGTCACCTTGCAGAGGGGGTGCAATGAAGATAAGATTGAGGATTTCCAAGTACAAGATGTTAGGAAGGAGCCTTGCAAGAGAAATAGGAGCTGCGCTGAGCCTCTTCAACCTGCTAAGGTAAGTCACTGTATGCAACTCAACAGTTCAATTCCTTGTTTGTTTCAGGCATAGTTAATTTTCTCTTTTCAATTGCTTTATTTGTCCTAACTTAATGAGATGCCCAAATAATTGTGCCTGATGTTCGGTACTTGTATCACTATTAGTTGACATAATTAAAGGCCTTACCATTTAATTACTCTGCTGAAGTGTGCCTGAAGCTTTGAAGTCTATTAACCAACTATTATTGCATGAGGCTCACAATCTAATTTATACTATGCTAATGATTGCATAGTTTTGCCTACTGTAGTATGTTTGTATGAAACCCCCTGCTGTTCATTATGCTCCCTAAGACTTTAATTGAGTTACAGAATGGCCAACTGCTTGCTTACTTGTACGCAACGTGCTGTCTAAATTTGTAACTTGTCTGTGTTTTAGATTGGGCCCTAACATCATGCTCCTCTGGTGAGCTAAGAGGGATTTCTGTATGCAGGCTGCACAGACTATCTTTTTTATAATTTTTTAAATATCACCTGCTTATGCTTCATGACGTGTAACATTTTTTTTGTGAAAGTGACGTGTAACATTATTGTTAGTCCTGTTTTGCCATGTAGTACAAAATAGTGTCTTGTTTGCTTCACTGTTGTAACTATATTTTTGCCCTAGTCATGTGTACTTACAGAAACATTTTAGGATGAAGTGACATCAACACAAAAATCTACGAGAAGTGCGGGATGGCCATTACCGAATGATTATGGATTGGAATTCGAATGTGCTGATGTTCTTGAGCATCAACTAGAGGTGGCAAGACAACGTGTACATGATTGTCAACGTATAATCAACAAGTTGAGACTGGACATGCATGTATTAGATGCAGGAGTCAAAAAAATGAATCAAGACACCGAGGTAACCATGAAGGAATTGGAGATTTTGCAGACTGAAATTTGTGCTATCTGAATCCGGCCAATCCTATTTTCTAAAGAGATTATAGTTCAAATGGAGTTAAGTTGATGCGCGTCCATGATGTATGAGCCGTATTTGCCCAGTGTATGTAATTTTCTATTTGTGCATGCTTTATTATCACCTGTGTCGTACCATAATGCCCGGTGGGTATAATCGGCAGTAATTTCTTTATTGTATAGTCTAGGATTATTCTACCTTTCTATGCCTTGATCTCTTTGTTGTATAGTGTATGCTTTTTAGAGGTGATAGTATTGAGTAGGATAGTTCTTTGAATATGCTATATCGTTCAAATGGGGGCCAACTCGCCCGACCATGAGCCTTCTACGTCTCGTAGGATCCATGGGCCTTCTACGTCTTGTAGGATCCATGGGCCTTCTACATCTCGCAGGATCCATGGGCCTTCTACATCTCGCAGTGTCCATGGGCCTTCTACGTCTCGCAGGGTCCATGGGCCTTCTACGTCACGTAGGATCCATGGGCCGCTGACTCATTTATGGTTCTTGTACTTGCCTTTAATGGGCCGTAGATGGGCCTATAATGGAAATAGTACATTTTATTGGTTGACCATAACGGGCCGTTAATAGGCCGTATTTGGTGATTCTATGAAAATGGCCCAATAGACTGACGGACCACAAACGGGCCGACTGTAACGACAGGCTGAATTTGGCCCACAAGCAGAAAATGACAGTAACGGGCCGTAATTAACCGAATGCTGCAAATAAGCCCAAGAATAAATGGGCTTTGAGAAGGCCGAAAGATAACATGGGCTGTAAATGGCCCAACTGAATAACGGGCCCTTAATGGGTATAAAGCGATACACTGTTCATTATGGGCCAGTTTCACCACGGGCCGTTAATGGGTCTAAAGCAATACACTTTTCATCACGGGCCAGTTTCACCACGGGCCGTTAATAGGCCAAGAGTTACATAGGGCCTCATATGGGCCGAAAGACGTCATGGGCCATATATGCGCCAGAAGTGAAAACGGGCTGGAATCATATTGATGGCCCAGATGACGCCATCGGGCCTAATTCGGATAGGGCGAATGTGCCTTGGGTTAGCGGGCTGTAAATGGGCTATATGCGAACAGGCCGTTAACAGGCTTTCCATGGGCCGGCCCGTCACCTTTTGACCAAGTCAAACAGGTCGGCCTTTTCACAGGAATGAGCCTCTGTTGGGCCGTGCCACGTGTCGACGTATCATAGGTGCCTTCTTTCTAATGAGTGGATGACATCTATCCCAACGATGAGCCGACACATGTTTCCTCCAGCTAATGATGATTTTACACATGGAAAATCCCCATTGGTCGGGGCTGTTAACGGGTTATCGGATCCAAAACCCGACCCGATAGCTTAATGGTGTTCCGTTACGGTGGATGCCACGTGTCGGTCACCCTTGATGAAAGCACTTCTGTGACGCGCGATTTATCGTCATGGATGTGGACACTTCCGTGATGATAATTTTGGTAATGTCATCGAACACTTCTACGACAAAGACAGTATGACTATCTTGATTACGCATAAATTCGTCATGGATGTACATGCATGACAAAAAATGCGACCTACTGTGACAAACACGTATCATCACGGAAGTGTATTTTTTTGTAGTGGAGCTCTGTAACATTTCTAAAACTATATGTAGATGACATATTGTTAATTGGAAATGATATAGAAATTCTGGATAGCACAGAACGATACTTGAATAAGAGTTTTTCAAAGAAAGACCTCGATGAAGTTGCTTACACATTGAGCATCAAGATCTATAGAGATAGATAAAGACGCTTGATAAGATTTTTCAATGAGCACATACCTTGATAAGATTTTGAAATAGTTCAAAATGGAACAGTCAAAGAAGGGGTTCTTGCCTGTGTTGCAAGGTGTGAAGTTGAGTAAGACTCAAAACCCGACCATGGCAGAAAATAGAAAAAGAATGGAAAGTCATTCCCTATGCCTCAGTCATAGGTTCTATAAAGTATGCTATGTTGTGTACTAGATCTATTGTATACCTTGCTTTGAGTTTGGCAAGGGAGTACAATTTTTGATCTACAAGTTGATCACTAGATAGCGGTCAAGAATATCATTAGTAAGGACTAAGGAAATATTTCTCGATTATGGAGGTGATAAAAGAGCCCGTTGTAAAGAGTTACATCGGTGCAAGCTTTTACACCGATCCAGATGACTCCAAGTCTCAATCTGGATACATATTGAAAGTGGGATCAATTAGCTAGAGTAGCTCCATGCAGAGCATTGTAGACATAGAATATTTGCAAAATACATGCGGCTCTGAATGTGACAAACCCGTTGACTAAACTTCTCTCACAAGAAAAACATGATCATACCTTAGTACTCTTCGGGTGTTAATCACATAGCGATGTGAACTAGATTATTGACTCTAGTAAACCCTTTGGGTGTTGATCACATGACGATGTGAACTATGGGTATTAATCACATATAGATGTGAATATTGGTGTTAATCACATGGTGATGTGAACTAGATTATAGACTCTAGTGCAAGTGGGAGACTGAAGGAAATATGCCCTAGAGGCAATAATAAAGTTATTATTTATTTCCTCATATCATGATAAATGTTTCTTATTCATGCTAGAATTGTCTTAACCGGAAACATAATACATGTGTAAATACATAGACAAACATCGTGTCACTAGTATGCCTCTACTTGACTAGCTCGTTGATCAAAGATGGTTGTGTTTCCTAGCCATAGACATGAGTTGTCATTTGATTAACGGGATCACATCATTAGGAGAATGACGTGATTGTCTTGACCCATTCCGTTAGCTTAGCACTTGATCGCTTAGTATGTTGCTATTGCTTTCTTCATGACTTATACATGTTCCTATGACCATGAGATTATGCAACTCCCGTTTACCGGAGGAACACTTTGTGTGTTACCAAATGTCACAACGTAACTGGGTGATTATAAAGGTGCTCTATAGGTGTCTCCGAAGGTACTTGTTGAGTTGGCGTATTTCTAGATTAGGATTTGTCACTCCGATTGTCGGCGAGGTATTTCTGGGCCCTCTCGGTAATGCACATCACTATAAGCCCTGCAAAAACTGTGACTAATGAGTTAGTTGCGGGATGATGCATTACATAACGAGTAAAGAGACTTGCCGGTAACGAGAATGAACTAGGTATTGAGATGCCGACGAACGAATCTCGGGCAAGTAACATACCGATGACAAAGGGAACAACGATGTTGTTATGCGGTTCGACCGATAAAGATCTTCAGAGAATATGTGGGAGCCAATATGAGCATCCGTGTTCCGCTTATTAGTTATTGACCAAGACTTGTCTCGGTCATGTCTACATAGTTCTCGAACCCGTAGGGTCCGCACGCTTAAAGTTCGGTGACGATTTATATTATGACTTATGTGTTTGGATGTACCTAAGGTAGTTAGGAGTCCCGGATGAGATCGCGGACATGACGAGGAGTCTTAAAATGGTCGAGACGTAAAGATCGATATATTGGACGACTCTATTCGGACATCGGAAAAGTTCCTAGTGATTCGGGTATTTTTCGGAGTACCGGAGAGTTACGGGAATTCGTATTGGGCCTTAATGGGCCATACGGGAAAGGAGAGAAAGGCCTCAAAGGGTGGCCGCACCCCTCCCCATGGACTGGTCCGAATTAGACTAGGGAGGGCGGCGCCCCCTTCCTTCCTTCTCGTTTTTCCTTCCCTTCTCCTACTCCTACAAGGAAAGGAGGAGTCCTACTCCCGGTGGGAGTAGGACTCCCCCCTTGGCACGCCCTCCTCTTGGCCGGCCGCCTCCCCCCTTGCTCCTTTATATACCGGGGTAGGGGGCACCTTTAGACACAACAATTGGTCATTGATCTCTTAGCCATGTGCGGTGCCCCCCTCCACCATAGTCTTCCTCGATAATATCATAGCGGTGCTTAGGCGAAGCCCTGCGTCGGTAGAACATCATCATCGTCACCACGCCATCGTGCTGACGGAACTCTCCCTCGACACTCGGCTGGATCAGAGTTCGTGGGACGTCATCGAGCTGAATGTGTGCTGAACTCGGAGGTGCCGTACGTTCAGTACTTGGATCGGTCGGATCGTGAAGACGTACGACTACATCAACCGCGTTGTGCTAACACTTCCGCTTTTGGTCTACAAGGGTACGTGGACAACACTCTTCCCTCTCGTTGCTATGCATCACCATGATCCTGCGTCTGCGTAGGAAATTTTTGAAATTACTACGTTCCCCAACATTCTGAGCTGACGTGGAGGCTATTTTTGATGACCTGAGAAGTCATCGTTGGTGTGGCGGCCGAACGGGCGGTCATGACGAAGCCGCCTAGTCGGAGAGTTTGGCCTACAGCCAGGGCTCCCCCAGAGGTAATGTTGTCCTTGACAACAAGGCGAGCCATCAAGCCTTACCGTGAAGGCACAGTGGAACTCTTAATGAAAGCACCAATGTCGGTGTCAAAACCGGCGGATCTCGGGTAGGGGGTCCCGAACTGTGTGTCTAAGGCTAATGGTAACAGGAGGCGCGGGACACGATGTTTACCCAGGTTTGGGCCCTCTCGATGGAGGTAATACCCTACTTCCTGCTTGATTGATCTTGATGATATGAGTATTACAAGAGTTGATCAACCACGAGATCGCAGAGGCTAAACCCTAGAAGCTAGCCTATGATTATGATTGTTGCTGTCCTACGGACTTAACCCTCCGGTTTATATAGGCACCGGAGGGGGCTAGGGTTACACAGAGTCGGTTACAGAGAAGGAGATCTACATATCTAAATTGCCAAGCTTGCCTTCCACGCAAAGGAGAGTCCCACCTGGATACGTGACGAAGTCTTCAATCCTGTATCTTCATAGTCCAACAGTCTGGCACAAGTACATAGTCCGGCTCTCCGAGGACCCCCTAATCCAGGACTCCCTCACCCCTCTCCCTCACTCTCTCCTCTCTCTCTCTCTCTCTCTCATCATATTTTCCATCCCTTCCGCTTATGTATGGATGTCGACCGATCTCCCTCAAGACATAGTTGGGTCTCTCCTTCAACACATATACGAGTCATTCTACCTCTATAGTTTTGCCTCCGCCACCCCCCCACCCCCACCCACCGCCCCCCACACACACACACCGATACATCAAGCGCTCTAGTCATGTCTCCCTGCCACACACAAACTTGACGTGTGCCCTCTGACGTTCTGGTATGTCAGTCGCCCTATATCTTTGACTTGCACACACACACACACACACAATTTTGATGGCTCTCTTCATCGATCTCGCACCCACCCGCTTGATCCTCTCTTCGACTCTATCGATATCTATGACCCCTCCCTCTCTTCTTGTGGATTGCCCGACCCTCTATATATGATATGGATAGGCCTCCATTTCACACACATTGCATGCAAAATTTTGTTTGAGATGTCATCCACACATATTCCCACAAATACATTCACGAAATCAACCCCCACCCCACCCCCACCCCAAAACAAAAAACACTCATGAACGCGGTTTGTATCTCTCACACACACCCACGTAGGTGGGGGACATGCACGAAGAGAAGAGGTGCATGCACGGCGCACGTACTCCCATCTCTTTCCCAACCACACCCGCGCGGGTACACGGTGGAGCTCTATTTCTGCACGAAAAAGGCAGCCCACGTGGTAATTTGGCGATGTAATGGTTGTCCACTTGGTGGAGGGAGGATCGTCTACCACAGGTAAACAAACAAATTGCGACTTGACGCGTTATGTTAAATTAAAAAAAGATGCAAACCATGTGGGGCCTACCTTAGAAGCAAGGCTCTATACACTGGAGTACTTTTGATGTGTCGCGTCAACTTGTAGAACGAGGAGAAGCTTGCTTAGTACGCCGTCTCCCCCGCCCACGGGCGTGGTGGCTCGTAGGACGAGGAGCAAAATTTACTACTCCCTCCGTTTACTCCTCGTCCCTACTACCTTGGTTATAGAGATTATAGCATATTTTTTGGAATATATATGTCCTTTAGTAGATTTCAATATGAACTACTAGTACATACTCCAAACACTGATGTATATAGACGTATTTTAGAGTGTAGATTCACTCATTTTGCTCCGTATGTAGCACTCTCCTCGCCTCGACCTCGCCCACATGGTGGACTTGCAAGAATTCATTCGGTCTCATATAGCCGTAACGATATATATCTTGACTACCATTATTGCTCGACTTTCAAGAGGCTAAGAGCCAATCGCAAGGTTAATATTTTGGAGATGCCAAGCGCAAGGTTATAGGAGAACGAGTAGTAGGTGCCGCGCCATTTATAAATAAAGTTTTTTTTCTTCAAGGGCACGATCCAATATGATAGGTTCATATGGAGAGAAAAGGAAACCGCCCAAAGATATACATAGTCGACGGGCCAGCCTACACGGTTGCTTGCTTGGGCTGTTTCTTCACACTCTCTCGCACAAAATGACCGTGGCCACATCTTAATATCCGGCGGATCACGCCCGCCGGGGAAGGGGTGGATGCTTAGTGTAGATGCGGTCGCCGCCGACGATGAAAACCCATCGTAGGCACGCCCCGATCAGGGTCCCCACCGTTCTCTCTCACAAAGCCGGTGAGGTTGCCTTCACACTTGCTCACCGCCCGACGTGGGCGATTATCGCCCCGCTGCCTCCTCAAGGTTGAGCTACGCCCTCGTGTACAACTCCCTTTACAGCCGGCTTGCACCATCGCTCCATGTCGGGGTTGGTGCGACATATGCCAAAGGATGGCTTATCATGGTGGGGGCGAGTAGAACGCCGCCGGTGCTCGAAACGGATGAGGCGAAGGCATGCACGCCGCTAATCTTACCCAGCTTCAGTGGCTCTCCTAGGAGATAACACCCCATCGCTGCTCAAGGGGTCTCCGTGATGATCCTAAGGCCAAGTGGCTACAATGGTGCTCCCGGAGCTGTATCGGAGGCGTGAGAGAGCAAGGCTAGTTCTCCCTCCCCGTGCTATCCGGTCTATCTCTATCAAGGTCCGAACCCTTTGCATGGGTGCCCCGGAGGTTTATATAGGCCTACCCTCGGGGTACAATGGTAATCCGCTGGGCGCGGGTCCCAGCCGCCTGCTCTCACACCGCCCTTCCCGCCAGCCTGACCGGGGCCCGCCGACCGGTGGGTCCTGTGGACAGCCTGCCATCAGGCGGCACTCGATGACGCAGCTTGGTCATTGGTCGTGGCAACAAGGCCGCCGCCTCATCGGGCGATCACCGCCGCCATTCCCCATCCTATCAAGTTAATGGCTCGTGGGGCCCTGGAGGGAGGCGGCCGATTGCAGGGAGGCCGACTCCCACAGGTCCATCTTCGGGCGCCAGCCGCCTTCGTCCACTCACCGGCTGCTGCCCTGCTGGTCTTCGAGCCGTGACAGCCGGCAGCCAGGCACAGCAAGCGCGCCATGACCGTGGTTGAGGTCAGGCAGGCATGGCAACAAGCGCAAGGCCGCCGGAGATCTTCCGCGATACGGCACATCAGAGCCATGCCGGTCCCTCGAGGCGGGGAACTGCCACGCCACGACTGCACTCGTGATCGGGCTTCGGAGGAGTCATGGGTCGACTCCCATAGTCGGCCTCTCCGAGGTCGCCACTTGAGTCGCCTTTGTCTTGGAGTCGCCGTCTGGGACTCGGCTTGAGGCGAGCCTGCCCCAATGTCTTGAAAGGTTCGGGACTCGGGTTTGCCTACCTGCGGGTCTGCACATTCGACAAGAGTCCCAAGCTTGTGAAGCCCCGCGGACGCTGCATTGTGAGGCTTCAACAGTTTCAACCTTCCTCGCGTAGACTCTAGAACTCGGTTGCCGTCTTCTCTTCGGCCGACCATCGAAAGTCGGATTTCTTCTAGCGAGGAGCCGCTGCTTGAAAGTCGCAGCGGGAAATCAGGCGGTGTACCTGATACGCTTCCCTGCTGCCATCGAGGCAGTCCTATCGCGTGGCGCCACGTGGAGAGGACAGTGTGCCCACCCACGCGCACGACGGGACGGGCCGTCAGGCAGGGGCCGCCACTACCATGCCTCGGCATACGAACGGATCCGTTGCGGCGGTGGACGGTTGGTTTCCCCACGTTATTACTGCGCGCAGTAACTTCGTGGGTAATCAGGGGGTGGGGCATCGTGGCGCAGCTAATCCCACGCCTCGCTTCTCAGCCCATAGGGCTATAAGTAGGCGGGGGAGCGGGCGCACCGCACACGCACCCTCTCCCCATTCCCCGCCTCGCGCTTGCCTTTCTTCCTCCGCCTCATTGCCGAGCGAGAGCACTCCTCACCGCGGGCGATGAGCTCTTCGTCTGCGCGCCCCGCCAGGTGCTCCGGTGTATGGGACGGCTCGGAGGTGGACACTACTAGGGAAAAGGCTATACACAGAATCTTAGCAAGAGCGAGGGTTAAAACCTCGCCATCGCTACTTACTAGCAGCGCAGGTTTTAAACCTCGCCATTACTTGTTGATAGCAACAATGGGTTTGTAACCTCGCTACTACTAAGCGGTCTCTACCGTGCCCCCGGATATGCCATAGTAGTAGCGAGGGTTAAAAACCTCGTCGCTGCTAAGTTGATAGCAGAGCGGGTTTTAACCTCGCCATTACTAACTCGCGCCATCGCTATCAACTTAGTAGTAGCAGGTTAAAACCCGCCATCGCTAATCGTCTCATCATAGCAAAGCGCGGGTATGGCTAGTTTGTCAAAATCTACCCTCCCCCCGACCGCCTTTTCAGTTTTAAAAAATAAAAGAAAATGATAAAAATGTCAAAAAAATAAAAGAAAATAAGTTTCCCATGTGATATGTGGTCTAGTTGTTGGGAAAATTTACAAATATGAATTTCGACTTTATTTGCAAAATCTCTCTGAAAAATTGTAAAATGGCCATAACTTTTGCATACGAACTCGGATGAAAAAGTTTTTTATATGAAAAAGCATCTACTCGAAAAGTTACATCCGAATTTAACTGGGGGAACCCCGTTAAACATTTTTAAAATCCTCAAAAGCCTAACAGAAAAAAATTTACGGGGCTTTTAAGATCTAGAGGCAAAAAATTGAAAAAAATCAGTTTTTTTAATTTTGTTAAATCTGGTCAAACTATGGTCAAACTAATTATTCAAGAATATTAGTGTTACTAAATAATTATTTTAGTTTTTTTGAATTTTGGTCAAATTTGGTCAAACTATGGTCAAACTGTGGTCAACTGTCAAACTATGGTCAAACTAATTATTCAAGAAATATTAGTGTTACTAATTTTTAGAGAACAATAGTTTCAAACACAAACAAGGAAACGTGTGACTTCATGCTCAAGCTAAATTCCGAGGTTAATAGGATTGACATCTTACTATTGTCGAAAACAACAAGTGCGATTTGGAAACGAGGGAGAATAGAACCAGAAAGTTAAGCGTGCTCAGCCGGAGTAGTGAGAGGATGGGTGACCGTCCGAGAAGTTAGATGATTTGGAATGATGAGGGTGATTAGAGATTAAATTGAGCAGCTGATGAGGAGGGTGATTAGAGGTTAAAATAATTCAAATTTGAAAATTAGGGAAAAATCAAAAAAATTCAAAAAATTTCAAAAAACTCCTCACACATAGATTAGTAGTAGCTGGTTTCTACCCACGCCATCAAGCTATACGTTAGTCAGAAGCTGGTTGCACCCGCCATCGCTATAAGTTAGTCAGAAGGCTTATTAGTAGTGCGGTACCCGCCACTAACAGGCCCAAACCCGCCTCCTCGCTAGGCTTTTCCCTAGTAGTGGAGGAGGAACACATCGAGTTCCTCCGCCAGACTCGCCGCCTCCTGGCGTGGACCTCAGGCAAGACTCCGCCTGCGCCGAGGGGGAGACCTGACCTGGGCGCCGTGAGGGCGAAGGGTCATCTTCCGCCAGACCTCATGAGTGGCTCTGGGCTGCCGGGCGAGCGGCTTCTTCCACTGCTCTTGAGTTCCACAGCTTCAACCACACCACCTCACTCCAATATGGTGGTGTTGTTCTCGCCGCCACTCTGTGAAGGTTTCTCGGCGTTTCTCCCCACCTCGAGCTGTGGGGAGAATTCTTCTTCTAAGCTCGGCACGCAAGTCGCCGCATTCCGCCAAGGCAAGATCTACATCGCGGTGTGGCGCTCGACAACCGACAACCCCTTTCCTCCCATCTCGCTGATAAAGTCGGTGAAGATGTGGCAGAGCTCATACTTCTACGTGAAGAACCTCTCCACCGACGGCGACTGGGTCAACCTGTCGCCTTACAACGCCGCCCCCCTAACCGGAAGGCTCCCCAGCTAGTCGCACCAAGCCAGGTCGCTGACTCCCTCCGGAGCTGCCGCCGTAGCGTGACTCCGAGTCTTGCTGCAGCCAGAGGGACTCGTCGGATCCGACCTTCTGGCCGCCTTCGTGGTGCGCCGAGTTCTCCCGCTCCAAGGTCGGCCTCACATGATCTGTCGGATGAGCGGCCTCCGAGACCCCAGCCGGATGAGCACCAAGGAGGTGCCTCGCAAGGAGGTGGCGAACTTGGTGAACCATATCGCAGACCGCGAAGTTCGGGAGGATCGCAGTTCGGCAAGGAGTCAGATTGCGTGACAACCCCCACCAAGGGTAAGTTGCATCTCTCGTTGTTTGGTCTTTGCGCCGACTCGCTTCACTCTTGTCGGTTTCTTCTGACCAGAACCCCCTCATGGATCCTACAGCCGGCGCCACAAGACAGCCCTGCGAGTACGTCCCTGATCGCGCGGACAGCGACGTCGATGACCCCGACTTGGGGGCGGCGGCGTTGGAAGCCGACGCTGAAGGCGGGGGCGACGGAACCGAAGGCGGCTTCAGGCCCTCGGCCACCTTCGCCGACTGGCCTGATGACGACGCCGACGGGGAAGTCGCCCCGCGCGATCAGCCAAGAGCCGGCCTGGCCAGCCAAGGCGGCACGAAGAGGCGTCACGCTGGGCCGAGTGCGCCCGACGGCAAGTTGAAGAAGCTCAAGGGGGCGGCCGCCGCGACCAAACGGGAGGAGGCGGCTGCGAAGGCCAACCGCTTCCGAAGGGAAGTGAGAAGGCCGCCGCTAGTCTCAGCGTAAGTCTTTATGCTTTTTATTTTCCTTCGTTGAATCTTGTCCGAGTTTTCCTTTATTCTCCCTTCGTTCTTCTTCAGGGCCCCCCTCTCCCTTGAGAGAGTCGCCGTCCCCTCTGTCATGGGGTCGGCAGAGATGTCCACCAACACTCGGCGGGCCGATCCCGCCGCCGACCTCTGAGAGGCGACGGAGCGGAATGCGTAGGAGAAGCGTGACGAGGAGGAGGCCGACCGCCTGGAGAAGGCGCAGGCCGAGAAGGCGGCCGCCAACGCCCAGAAGAGGCTGGAGGACGCCGAAGCCGCCCTGGCGGCGAAACGGCGTGCCGAGGAGGCCGCGCGTCGCCGATCGGCGATGCTTGTCCCCCATTATCGCTCGCGCCGCCCGGAGTTCACGGGCAGACCAGAGAGGCCGCACCGAGAACCCTCGGGGAAGGAGGGCGGCGAGGCTTTAGCTCGACACCTCGCCGCCACCGCCACCACCGCCGCCGTTCGGGAGACCGACGCAATAGTCGGTGGATCACCGGTTACCGATCGCGGACGAGGCCGAGGCGCGGCCGCTTTTTCAAGTCGCCATGCCTGCGCGCCGCCTTGAGAGGGCCACCTCAGCGCCGCGACTCGGGAAACCGGCACCGCCAGCTCGGCGACCTAGACGCCGAGGTTTCCAGCGCCGCCCACACGGCTGGTTGCGCTGGAGGCGGCACCGACCGCCGAACTAAGCGCCTCGACGCCCAGCGGTTACGCTACCAAAGCGACGCCTTCAAGCTTGCACCAGTATGATTCGCCGCGCGGACGTCCGTCCGAGTACGCTTCTTCTTCTTTGATTCTTGTTTTTTTCGTAGCGCAACAAGACCCATCGGGTGTAGTCCCCGAGTTTCGGGCTGGCTGCTGAGCAGGCGGTTCGGAACTCCCTCTAGCGAGTTCCAAATACTAACTTTGTCTCCATTGACTTATTGCAGGAGTATCATAACCTCCGCACCGCTGCCTTCAACCGCAACGTCGAGGAGTTGAACAAGCGGACCGCCGACTTGACGGAAAGCTGGAGTAAGCTCTTTTTCCTTTCTTCGCAGGGGCGCGCTGGCGCACCCGCGGGCTGTAGTCCCCGAGATTCGGGCCGACTTCTAAGCAGTCGGGCAAGATCTCCCTGGCGATCTACTTTGCTGACGACTTATTTGTTTCTTCTTTCGTTCTTCAAGCGCCAACACCGCTCTTCAGGAGCAGCTGGGCGAGGCCAACACCGCCCGGCGTGCCAAGGAGGAGGAGTGCGGCAAGCTCGCTAAAGAGTGTGACCGCCGCCGGGCAGAATGGCCGAAAGCGTATGAGCTGCTCAAGAAGGTACATGTGACGAGGCCAAGACGCTGGAGGCCGCCTCATGGCCGAAGTTTGAGAGCGAAGCGCCCACCCGACCGACAGGAAGCAATGCCGACTTCCGCTACCACGAGATCGAGGACATCATTGATGGTAAGTTTTTCGCTTTCTTCGGCTTCCCACTATGTGTCGTGCCGACTTCTGATTTTTGACTTGCTTTTTTGTCTTGGCGCATTTCTTTCCTGGTCACCACCGGCTGTCCTTCCGCCATCGAGGCTGCTCGAGAGGCGCCAAGGGCAAAAGGTGAGGAGGTCGCCGCACGCCCCTTAACCATCGACGAAAGCAGCTTCGAGAATTGAAGCCCGCTTCGTCCTGCTCACCGGCCGCCGCGCCGGGCGGCCGCTGTTGGCGCCAGCGGTTGCCACCTCGCGGGCTGCACATGTCGGCTCACAGACCGTCACCGGACCACCGACCGGCTGGAAGTCGCCGCCGCCGCCTTGAGGCTTGAAGGGCTCGCCCGGCCGGAGCACGCCGGCCTTGAGTTCGCTAAGGCGTGGTATCCTGTGGCTGGACTCGACCGCCTGGCCGCGCCCGGCCAAGCCTGTGCCGAGCTGAGGTTATGGAGGGCGCTTTGTCGACGCCAAGCAGCGCCATCGCCGAGTACACGGACACCACGTCTTCGTGCCCGAGCGGGTCAAGGCGGCGAGGAAGTGCCGCCAGACTGGTTCGGGATGAACCCGGAGTATGGCGAAGACTCGGTGGAGGTGATCGACTCCAGTGCCGAGGAGGAGGACGAGGCGGAGGATGGAGGCGAGGCGGAGGACGGAGGTGAGGTGGAGGTGCCACAAGACGGAGCTGGCGGCCAGCCTCGGCTGATCAAGGCCCAAAGAACGAGCCGCTGGAGACAAGGCGGTTGCCACGGAGGCGCACCAAACCGAGACCGCCAGCCGATCGCCTCTGGCGCCGACACCGCTGCCTCCCGATCCTCCGGTCCCGGATGCCGTCTCCTAGGCTGCTTTTTTCGCCTCTGTTTATCTGTCTTTAGTAATCTTTTGAAAACTTGTTAGATCGAACGGTTCCACCCACGGGGTGTATCTTGAACCTCTATTCGAAGATTCGGCCAAGGGCCTATGTAAATATTTATCCGATTTCCGCCTTTCCTTGCTTATTGCTCTTTTAGGCTTTTTCCTTTGCCGCCTTCCTTTAGTTGTCGCCTTGTTACCAATAGCCGCTCATGGATCGTCATTGGGTCAAGTGCTTGGCTACTTCGAGAAGGCAAGTACTTGGCCGCTTAGAGTTTCTTTTTAGCAAGTCGGCTAGAGTTTACAGTCGACTACCCAAGACGGCCATCCTTGAAAGAGGCTAAGACGGCGAGCCGACTACTCATGAGTCGGCTCTACAGGGAGAGGCTGGGGGCCGGCTTGAGCTATGTATATACTTTGGGTCCTTAGCCATTTTTTCGTGTGCGCCCATTCTGCTTGTTCTCCGCTTACCAACAGCAGCTCATGAGCTGCGGCTTTCGACAGAGACAGCTTAAGCAAGAAGACACTACTTGTCCGATCACAGAAGCATTTCATAGCGTTAGCGGCGAGTCCCCGGCCGACTAGTCCTGCCCGTGCCAAGTGGTTTGTAATGAAAGTAATGTACTCAAGGCATAATTTTATCATACGATAACACAAAGGCAGTCCCCGAGCTCGCCTCGGGGCCAAGGTCTTAGTACTTTAATACAAGGGGGTAAAGCGATACATATCTGATCAATCAGAAAATCTTTGAAGAAGATTTATGCTCCACGGGCGGTCTGCTTTTGCCGGAGTTGTCCTCTTGCGCGCCGAGGCTTCGAAAGGCCGACAGGTAGTAGGAGTCGCCGCTCAAAGACCTTGCTGATGATGAAGGGGCCTTCCCAAGGTGCCGACAACTTGTGCTGGCCGGCTGTTCTCTGAATCAGCCGGAGCACAAGGTTGCCCTCTTGAAACGATCTCGGCTTAACCTTTCGGTTGTAGTATCGGCGCAGACTCTGCTGGTAGATGCTAGACCGGCTGAGTGCCAACAGCCGTCCCTCTTCCAGCAGGTCAACACCGTCTTGGCGTGCTTCTTCAGCTTCCTCTTCGGTGTACATGGTGACTCGTGGAGAGTCGAACTCTATATCCGTTGGGATGACGGCTTCGGCACCGTAGACGAGGAAGAAAGGCGGAAGCTAGTTGACTTGTTTGGAGTCGCGGCGCAGACTCCAGAGGACGATCGGTAGCTCAACCCAACAGCCGCCGAACGCCGAGTGGTTCGACCAACGAGGCTTGATGTCGATGAATGAGGCCGCTTGCTCGCTCCACCGGTCGCTTGATCGTGGATGGGCAACGGACGCTAAGTCCAGCCGGATGCCCCCGCCACGCAAAAACGGGCCAAGGCGCTTTTGGCAAAGTTTGTGCCATTGTCGGTGATGATGTTGAGCGGTATGCCATACCGCACCGTGATGTCGGCAATGAAAGTCACTGCAGTCGGCCCCGTTCAACTTCTTGATGGGCTTTGCTTCTATCCACTTGGTGAACTTGTCCACCGCGACAAGCAGATGAGTTAGGCCACCTCGGGCCGTCTTGAATGGTCCCACCATGTCCACGCCCCAAACTGCGAAGGGCCAGGCGATGGGGATTGTCTTTAGCGCGGAAGCCGGCTGAAATGGCTTGGAGCAGAACTTCTAGCACCCCTTGCATTTTTGGACTAACTCTTTAGCCTCTTCCAGTGCAGTCGGCCAAAAGAAACCGTGCCGAAAAGCTTTGGCGACGAGTGCTCTTGAAGCCGCATGGTGGCCACACTCACCCTGATGAATGTCTCTGAGGATTGCTTGGCCTTGTTCTAGCTCTACGCAGCGCTGGTAGACACCAGTGACGCTGCGCCTGACTAGCTCTCTGTTGACTATGGTGTATGCTGCCGCCCGGTGTTGCACTTGCTGAGCCAAGATCTCATCAGTCGGCAGCTCTCTGTTCACTAGAAACTTGAGGATGGGTTGTGCCCATGAGGGTGCTGCTATTTCTTCAACTGCTACCACAGCGACTTGGACAAGGGTGGCTGGGCTGGGAGGCGGTGGGCTGGAGTTCATGTCGCTTGTCGGATTGACGGAGTCCTCGGCCGACCGGGCGCAGTCCCCGGCCGATCGGGCGCAGCCCCGGCCGGGCTCAAGTCCCTGTGCCGGGTTTTGAAGTCCCCGGGCCGGCTTCAACTATGATTTCCTTGGGGCCGTCTGTTGGGGCTCTTGAGTCGGATCTGACTTCTTCTGGAGGAGCCGGCACAAAGATGGAGTCTGACTCTAGTGAAGGCTTGATAGACGGCTTGAGGAGGTGTTGAAGAGCGACGCCGGAAGGTATTGCTTGGCGCGTGGAGCCGACTCGTGCCAAGGCGTCTGCTTGATCATTGTCATTTCTTGGCACGTGAAGGAATTCGCACCCCTCGAAGTATCCGTTGAGTTGCTGCACCTGAAGCGGTAGCTCGCCATGTTTGCGCTTTTGGCGCCCTGGCCGCCGGATGATTGCTGAACCACCATGTCGGAGTCGCCATAGCACGTGATCCGCGAATGCCGAGTTTTTGGCAAGCCGAGCCCATGAATGAGCGCCTCATATTCGGGCGATTTTTTGGAGGCGACGGCGGATCTGCAAAGACATACTTGAGGTTGTCACCTTTAGGGAGGTGAGGACGACGCTGGCTCCCTGTGCCGGTGCGCATCTTGGAGCCGCCGAAATGCATCCGCCAATGGTGGAGTCAGCAACAAGCGGTAGTATCGGGTCTCGCCCAATCGACGAGGAAGTCGGCCAATACCGCGACTTGATGGCGGTAAAAGGGCTCATAGTAGATGGTGTAAGGAGCCAGATCTATAGCCCACTTGGCTACTAGGCCGGAGGCATCTCGGCTTCCAATGATCTCGGCTAGCGGAGCCGTGCAAACCACGGTGATTGGATGTTCTTGAAAGTATTCAGCTTCTTGGCGGCGAAATGCACACCGTAGCACATCTTCTAGTAGTGAGAGTAGTTCTGCTTGGAGGTCGACAGTACCTCGCTCAGGTAATACACCGGTCTCTGGACAGGGAGCGCCTTGCCTTCCTCTTTGTGTTCGACTACAATGACCGTGCTAACTACTCGGCTAGTGGCGGCGATGTACAAGAGCATGGGCTCTTTGGGAGTCGGAGCCGCCAACACAGGGGGAGTAGTCAACATCTTCTTCAGCGAGAAATGCTTCATTCGCCATGTGGTTCCACTCAAAAAGGTGGTCTTCATCAATTGATGCAAAGGCAGAGCTTTCACCACCGATCGATGAATCGGCCGATGGATGCCAAGCAGCCGGTGAACTTCGACATCTAATAGTCTGCTGGGTACCTCCATCCTCTCGATGGCCTTGGTCTTCACGGGTTGCACTTATGCGCGCTCGAGACCGTGAAGCCAAGGAGTTGGCCGACCGGCATTCAAAACGCACTTTCGTGGTTGAGCTTGATCTCGAATCGGCGCAGTTCTCAAAGGTCTCTTGAGGTCTTCCAAGAGCGCCCCACGCCTCCGCCTTCACCACCACATCGCCCACGAGACATGGGCATTCCTGCCGAGTTGCTTGAGGAGGCATTTCGCATGCAACGCCGAAAGGTGGTGCCAGATTCCTGCCGAACATCACCGCTGCAGCGTATATTCAATTGTGTGATGAAGGCGGTCTTCAGCCTGTCTGCCGGGTTCAGCTTGATCTGGTGATATCCTGAATATGCATCTAGGAAACTCAGCAGCTCGCATCTGGCTGTGGAGTCTATTACCTGGTCAATTCTTGGCAGGACAAACGGGTCTTTTGGGAAGGATTTGTTGAGGCTTGTGTAGTCAATGCACATCCGCCACTGCTTGTTCTTCTTCAGTACCAAAACCAGGTTTGCCAGCCACTCTGGAAAAAACACTTCCATGATGAAGCCGGCCGCAAGAAGCCGGGCTATCTCCTCTCCAACAACTCTTCTCTTCTCTTCTGACAGACGGCGCAAGGGCTACCTGACGGGTTTCACATCTGGCCTGACATGTAACTTGTGCTCGGCGAATTCCGTCGGGACACCAGGCATGTCCTTGGGGGACCATGCGAAGATGTCACGATTCTCACGGAGGAAATTGATGAGCTCGCCTTCCTATTTGCTGTCAAGGCCCGTGCCCACGACAACAGATTCTCCGGGTGCTCCGGTCCAAGGGTATCTTCTTGGTCTCTTTGGCCGCTTGAATGATCCTTCCGCTCGACCTTGGGGTCGGGCGACATTTCGCTACTTCCCAGCCATCGCCACGACTCGGTCAAGGAGACGCTTCACCGCGATCACCGTGGACTCGCCGGCCGGTTGTTTCGTCACAAGCAGCGGACGACTTCAGAGTCGCCGGCCACGGTCAGATTCCTTGAACTCGCATCTTCATCTTCGTAGGCGAGTGAGGGACCGCCATGAACTTGGCCAAGGCGTGTAGGCCGAGCAAAGGCGTGGTATGGGCTTTCAAGGTCCACTACTTCAAACCAGACCGCTCTCGGCGGAAATGATCTTTGTCTCCGAAGAGGACGGTATCGATCTTGCCGATTGGCGAGCAGTGAAAGGCCGGTACAATGCCATGGAACATCGTCCGCTGCTCGCAACTGCTTCGCTGATTCCTAGCTTCTCCATGGTATCTTTGTACGTGATGTTGATGCTACCGCCTCCGCCTATCAAGATTTTGAAAAGCGGGCGGCTCGCTTATCAAGGCCAAGGTGGCACCTAGACCAGGCATAGAACTCGACTCGCATCACCTCCGGTGATCCGCTTACTCCAACCGATAGGCCTCTCGACCAATGCATGAACTCGAGTATCTGCTGCACCGTGATTTACTTTGTCATTGTTGGCGCCGCTGCGCCGGTCATCCGCCATATCGTGAACACTACGAGGCTCCATGCTCTTCGAACTCGCCTTGCACCGCACCGATCGCCGAGCCGCCGCTGCCGGGCGGCGGTGGAGGCGGCGCCCACCGGGCGGCGGAGGAATGAGGCCGTCTCCCTTGGCGATTCTGGTGAGCCAGTGGCACTTTCGGTGGTATGGTTTGACGGCTTCACGCCACGCGAACTTGCAGGACCATCCAAAGTTCGCTCATAGGAGAAGGCTGGCAACCAATTGATTTGCCGCCTTTCGCCGCTTGGCCGAGGCTGCCCTCCGTTGTTGATTCAACTGTCGCAACCCGCCGACTATTGAAGTCGGCGGCCGGGCCTTGCGCTTGTTGTCGCTTCGTTGTTGACGCCGACCGTGTCTCCACCGGAGTTCGGGAGCCTAAGGAGTCGCTTTGCCACCGCATTGACTTGAATCTCCGCCTTCATGGACGAAGTCGGTTGTGGCGCATTTGTCCGCTATGACTAGCGTTCGTCGAGGGTTTCGCCTGCCGCAGAGGAGCTCAGGCTTGAGGAGGGTTCCTTCTCTAAGCACCCGCAAGGAAGTACTCGATAGCTCGCACTCGCACGCCGCAGGAGTTCCGGCTTCGCCCCATCGCGTGAGGTAGTCACGTGTTGATTCATCGTGGCCTTGCACGCACAAGGAAAGCTGGCGAAGCCGAGGTCGCTTCACATGCTCGTGAAGGCGGATGAAGGCTTCGTGAAGTCGACCCAGCTGTTGATGCCGCGGGCTTCAGTTATTCAACCATGTCCGGCCGTGCCTCGAGCATGAGGGGAACGATTTCACGGAACTCGCTTGTTGCCGTTCGCTATGCTGACGGCTGTGGAGTAATCTATCAACCAGTCCTCCAGCTTCACGGAGCCGGTGTACTTGGGCGTGTCTCGGGGGAGCGTTAACCCTTTGGGGAAGGGCTCGTCTCGAATGCCGGTCCCAAAGCAAGGCGGACCCAGCTCGTCTTCTTCTTCCAGCGCCAAGGATCGATGGAGTCGGTCGATCCGATGGCGGGCGTCGTTCTCTCCGACTCCCTCTCGGCGGCCAAGGCAGCCTCCGAGAGTCGGATGCTCAACAGGCGGCGGGGAAACTCGTCGCTCTCTTCTTGGTGGGGGAGGTAGGTAGTCGTCCCGCCGTGCCACCGCTCTCGGGCGGCCGTCTTGGTCACGCTCAATGGTGATGCGAGTCCGACTATGACTGGCAGCCGGCTCCTTTTCTTTCCTTCCGCGGACTCCGCCAGTCGGTGTCCGAGATGTCGCGCCTTGATCTCGGCGGGGAGGCAAGTCGTTATTTGTTGCCGCAGCAAGATCCGCTGCCGCCGCCGCGCTTCGCGCAAAGAACGCGCCGAGGAGCTGCTGGACTCGCTGTCATCAAACGGCGCTTCGCCTTCGAAGTTCTTCACCGCTCGCCGCCGCTGGGCAGCGCGGATGTTCTCCGCAGGGTGGCATATACGGGCGCTTTTGCCTCAACAAGTCGGGCGATGGCTGCGCCAAGATCGCCGATCGCGCTTAGACGGCTCGCCCACGGAGCCGGCTAAGCGCCGACGGCGCGATCCATCTCGGCTGGTATGCTTCGACAAGCGCCATGCTCGCCAGCTTCTTGGTGCCTTCGGCGATCTGAAGGCAGCGTGTCTCAGCCGCCTCGGCTCAAGGCCCTCCTCGAATGGGCGCCGCTGTCTTGCAGGCCGCAGCGAAGCGGGTCTCGAAGCTTCTTCACCGAGCGCCGTCGGATCGATGACGCAGCACCTCCGCGGACGGCGCTTCCGCCGCCTCCTTGTACGGTAGCGGCTCGTCGTAGACCACCACGTTGGTGGGGAAAGTGTCAAGCGACACGGCGTCGGAGTCGACCAGCATCGGGTCGGTGGAACCTATGGACTCCAAGTCCACGGTAGGCTCGCCGGCGATGTGGAGTTGGTCGAGGAGGCCCGCGAGAAGGCTCTCGGGGCCACCCGTGCCTACGTCGGATGTAGGCTCATCGGAGAGTCGAACCTCGTCGACAAGTTCGGCGAGGTTGCTCGCTGCGCAGGCGGCCTCAGTGCCGCGCAGCGCATCGATGCAGACGCCATCTAGCAAGCCTGGCTGGCTGCGCTCGCCAGGAAGGAAGAGGGTTCCCGTCTAGAACAGATCTCCGGACGACGGTGCACCTCTCCCCACGGTGGGCGCCAAATGTCGGGGCTGGGTGCGACATATGCCAAAGGATGGCTTATCATGGTGGGGGCGAGTAGACCGTCGCCGGTGCCTGGAAACGGGATGAGGCGAAGACATGCACGCCGGTGAATCTTACCCAGCTTCAGGGCTCTCCGAGGAGATAACACCCTCATCGCTGCTGCGCGGGTCTCCGTGATGATCACTAAGGCCAAGTGGCTACAATGGTGCTCCCCGAGTCAGATCGGGAGGAAGGAGAGAGCAAGGCTAGTTCTCCTCCTCGTGCTATCTCGGTCTATCTCTATCATGGTCCGAACCTTTGCATGGGTGCCCCGGAGGTTTATATAGGCCTACCCCGGGGTACAATGGTAATCCGCCGGGCGCTGGTCCCACCGCTCTGCCTCTCACACCGCTGCCCTTCCCGCCGGCTTCTGGGGCCCGCCGACTGGTGGGTCCCGCGGACAGGCCCGTCACTATGCGGCACTCCTGATGACGCAGGCTTGGTCATTGGGTCGGGCAACAAGGATGCCGCCTATCGGCGATCACCGCCGCCATTCCCCATCCTATCCGTTAATGGCTTGTGGGGCCCCGGAGGAGGCGGCCGACCTGTGGAGGCCGACTCCCACAGTCCGTTTTCGGGCGCCAGCCGCCTTCGGTCCACCCACTAACAGCGGCCCCGCTGGTCTTCGGGTCAGACAGCCGGAGTCAGGCACAGCAAGGCGCTATGACTGTGGCTGAGGTCAGGCGTGCATGGCAAGCAGTGCCGCCGCCGAGATCTTCCGCGACACGGCTCACTATAGCCATGCCGGTCCTCATAGGCAGGGGAACGCCATGCCGCGACTGCATTCTCGTGATCGGGCTTTGGGAGGAGTCATGGGCCGACTCCCATAGTCGGCCTCTCTGGAGGTCGCCAGCTTGGAGTCGGCTTGTCTTGGAGTCGCCGTCTGGGACACGGCTTGTCTTGGAGTCGCCGTCTGGGACTCGGCTTGAGGGGCGCGGCCTGCCCTGATGTCTTGAAAGGTTCTGGGGCTCGGGTTTGCCTACCCGTGTCCCGTTACTCCGACACTCCAGCTGCCCACATCACTCCATGTGGACATTTCTCTACTTCTTTGCCCCGCACATACCTCTACTGGCTTGTACGTACTGTATTTGTGATGAGTTTATGTCTCATGAACTAGTCCCAGTAATCTTATTCTAATCACGCTTCTTCAATTTCTTTGCCATAGGGATGCTCATCTTGATTTTGGTGAAACTGCATAAAATGATCTGATGGTCAAAAGGTTGCAAACTTCATTTCTTAGGAAGCTCGAATGTTGCCAGCAAATTGAAGCCTGGTTAGGGTTCATGGTTCAAGGGCTAGGGACTGCATGGATCATTTTTTTTCATTAGCTGCCTCTGTTCCAAAATAAGTGTCAGCTTGAGTAGTAGTACAACTTTGTACTAAAGTTTGCATAAAGTTGAGACACTTATTTTGGAACGGATGGAGTACATATTTGCTATGATCTTTCAATCATTGAGATGCAATAGCATGCATGTTAGTCTCCTTTGTATTTGATGAAATGTTGCAATGGGCAACCTTGGATGCAAGATACATGTAACAAAAGTTGGAAGCTTCATAGCATTGTACAAATTTATCTCACTGATAAATTACAGTACGTACTAACTAGTACTTCCTCCATTCCTAAATATAAGTCTTTGTAGAGATTTCACCATGAACAACATGCGGATGTACATAGATGCATTTTAAGTGTAGATTCATTCATTTTGTTCCATATGTAGTTCACCTAGTGGAATCTCTACAAAGACTTACCTACTAGAAATAGCTAGCCCCCACTACTAGGAATTCTCTATCCTCTCCTTGAGCCACATCATCAAAAGTAATGTAGCCGTTAGATGAACTAAATCAGTCCATAAATGCCGTCTGATCTAGACGTTGAGAGGCTCCGCACTAAGCCACATGCAAGCATGCAGAAATACCGTGGCATGCATGTGAGTGGGTTTTAAATCACATCAACATGTCTGCATGCAAGCATGCACCGTAGCATGCATGTAAGTGAGCTTTTAAGTCCCATTAACATGTCAAAAGAAAATATAATCCCATTATGCAGTAGGAGTTGGCTGATCTTTTTTCCTTACATGGGATGATCTAAATGATGATGGGAGTTTATTTAATTTGGCTACCACATTTGTCATGTGGTTATAGAGTTTTTTAGTTCTATGAAATTGATAATTTTTTGCAGGAGATATATTTGCTGTTCAGGCAACGCTGGGACTCATCTAGTATTCAGGAATGGAGGGAGTACTATGTAAAGAGTTAGGTGTCGCACGGTGTACGGAAAATGTGGTGATAGTGTGAGGTGGGCCATGTAATCACTGAGCCTGTGTATTGTCACTGCTCTTGCACTCCTCCGCTGTAAGAATGGAGAAAATTGTAATCTAGTAGTACCTCCTTTTGCCGAAAGCGTGGGACATCCAGCAGTCCTACCACCTCAAGAATAAAGACCAATGAGCCACAAATCACATAGACCCAAAGAAGAAGTTGATGGACGGCAACCATCACTCTTGCGCCAGTGAGATGTTGCATCTGCTCTGCCCGGGCATGAATGCAGCACCGATTCTTTGGAGCGGCGCTGACCATTTTGGGCGGGAAGCGCGCACGGGCGATGGAGGGGCTTTGGGTGGGCCAGGCTGGTCAGGAGCGGGCGTGGCAGCTGTCCGCATGTCCCTACCGGACACGCTCGAAAACCAGAGGATGCACCGACTCCCGCGGCTACAATCGTACACTACACACCATCTCTCTGTAGGACTAGCTCTATCTGTCGCTCTCTCTA
Organism: Aegilops speltoides; assembly: GCA_021437245.1. Lineage (NCBI taxonomy): Eukaryota > Viridiplantae > Streptophyta > Magnoliopsida > Poales > Poaceae > Aegilops > Aegilops speltoides. Next base: position 361,561,300 of record CM038144.1, read on the forward strand.
ACACACATATGTTGTTAAACACACACACACACACACACACACACACATGCACGCACGCACCTTGGTCCCACTACACCTTCTAACGTGACTTATTACATCTAGACGGAGGGAGTAGTAAGTACGAGATATGGTGGCACACTGACTTAGGTCGAATACAAGTGCCTAATGCATGTTATAATAAGGATTCACTTAAAATAGTACGTGAGCGAATAGAGGGATCAATTGGATAGTGTTCCCAAGCAGTAGCGAGATGTGTGAGGTAACATACACCGCTGGCACTTTTAGTTTTTCTTATTAATTTGTTTGTTTCACCCTATGGCTGGTGGGACCAAACGTACTACGTGGAGAGTGGTAAGGTGACAAAGGATGCATTATTTCTGCACCACTGTGGATAGTCTTACCACCGAAGCCACATGACACGATTATGATTTAAATCCCAATGACTCCCACACACATAAAAAAACATGGCATGCTTGTCACACGAATGCAGGAATGTATAAAAGGTTATTTTCCTCTCGCTGAACATAACGGAGGGTTGTGTAGCTGGTTATCCTGCTCGCCATCAAACTTGAGGTCTCGGTTCGATAACTACACTTGAGCATAATTTGTGCCAGGAGGATTCTTTGACTGGTCAAAATGGATGGATACGGAGCTATACGATCTCGTAGTGACTGTATAATCACCTCATCATGTATAAGCTGCAGCCTCGGCGCTTGTTTTCTAGGGTTTGCATGCTTCACACTCTCTCTCCAGTATATATATACACGCTGGAGCCTCAGCGCTTGTAGTTGCTCTCTTCACACTCTCTCACCCTCTCCAGATCTAAACAAGACTTCGTTGGCCTCTCTCTCCCCTCACTGCTGCTCGAAGAGCCGGCAGGATCCGTCTGCCGGGAAGGGAAGGAGGCTTAACATTGTCGTCGGCGGCGAGGGATGGAATCCACTACCAGCGCAGCTCTTCACTTTCACCCAGCGGCGGCGCGAGAGGGCCTCCAACCCCTTCTTCTTCGCCGTCGTCCTGTCTCCCACCAAACCACGCCCCAACAACCTTAAGGTATAATTTACTTATTCCGCATGCATTGCTCTAGCTGCATGTATACCATGAATCTAGGACGTGGTTCAAAGAGGAAAGGAGTGGGGGAAAGTAGTGGGAAAAGTTGTATAGCATGAATCTAGGACGTGGTTCAAAGAGGAAAGGAAGGGAAAGTTGTATAGCATGAATCTAGGATGTGGTTAAAAGAGGAAAGGAATGGGGGAAAGTAGTGGGGAAAGTTGTATCGCATAAATCTAGGACGTGGTTCAAAGAGGAAAGGAAGGGGCAAAAGTACTAGTACAAACTGGCTATGCAGCACCTACGTTAGTCGAAAAAGGAAAACAATGACAAACACAGTACACACATCTATAACAAACTGATCTTTTGTTTTGGGGGACAAGGTTGTAAAGTTTGAGCAGGACTAGATTTGCTGCGCTCACATAGGGAAAGGTGTCTAAAGATAACAAAACTCAGACCAACACAAATATGCTCCTTGGTTGTTTGTTCTTTGTTGCAATAGACTGTGCATGACCACAGTACATCGGTAGATGCACATGGTGCTGGTGCGTCCACTGTCCCGTGCAACTCTTTAGTTGTTGTTAATATAAGGCCCTGTTTGGTTAAAAACTCCCTAGTCTCTACCTGCTTGGTTCCAGGGACTAAACATGGACTAGAGGTTATTAAATGACATGCTAAAAGACCATGTTACCCCTAGTAATCAACTAATAGAGACAAGGTGCGATGCGTGGCAGGGCAATGTTAGAAAAGTCCCAAAAGACTCCTCGGGGTCTTCTTTCTTTAGTCCCAAATGCCCACTTTTAGTCCCTAAAAGTCCCTCTTGTTTGGTTTAGATGGGACTGACATGGAGTTTTTTTAGTCCCAACACCAAAATGTCCCTGTAAAGAAACACCCTCTAATAATGCCGCTAGAAAATTGATGCAATACCACAGTTAAAAGCAAATTACATGTTTAACGAATTTTATTGTTAATATAATCTCTATGTTAATATTAATCAATGCCACCGTTTGAGAAATGCTACTGTCTTGCTTTCTTTCCCATTTAGATAAGGTAGATGCTTCTTTTTGTTGGCTTCTGTGTCATCCACAGTTATTGACTACTAGTAGTTTCCTTTGCACCTCTGTGTAAACAGGGTTATCTACTTCACCTCGTTGCCACAAATGGAGACAAGACTTCCAATCTGTATGTGCACTGTAATATCCCATTGAGGTAAGATAAGGATATTTCACAACTGTTGGCCTGTATTTTGCCACTTTCATCAGAAAATTAAGTTTAGTGCTATACTTGTGCTCCCTAATTGACATGCCAAATCTTACATTGAAGGCGAAGCTTTTTTGTTATTGAACCAAGTGATGAAGGGGAAGAACAAGCGGAAGAAAAACAAAAATCAACTCCCGGTGCTTTAATGAAGCAGTGGAACTGTGATGACACAAGTAATGATATAGTTTTGCATCTTAATTTATTGCTATGGCTGGAACGAGCAATTGTTTTTCCACTGATTTGATGCCACTCTTAATGTAATACGTAATTATCTCTAATTGTGCAAACAGGGATCTTCTTTGAAGATACCATATATTTTAGTGGAACTGCATAAGAAGATGTTGGAAACATTAAACTAATCGAGGAGTATATAGTAAGCATGGCCACCACAGTAGATAGCAACAAATGGTTCCGTAGAAGTGCTTCATCTGTATGCTCTACACAATAAGCCTCCTGACAAAGGTTGGTACTCGCCCACTACTACGTCTTCAGCTTGCGTTGGTTTTCCTTGAAGAGGAAGGGGTGATGCAACAATAGTAGCGTAAGTATTTCCCTCAGTTTTTGAGAACCAAGGTATCAATCCAGTAGGAGGCTCCTCAAAAGTCCCACGCACCTACACAAACAAACAAAGAACTCGCAACCAACGCAATAAAGGGGTTGTCAATCCCTTCACGGTCACTTGCGAAAGTGAGATCTGATAGAGATAGTATGATAAGATAAATATATTTTTGGTATTTTATAATATAGATAAGAAAATTAAAGATGCAAATAAAAGTATATTGAAAGCTTATATGATAGAAGATAGACCCAGGGGCCATAGGTTTCACTAGTGGCTTCTCTCAAGATAGCATAAGTATTACGGTGGGTGAACAAATTACTGTCGAGCAATTGATAGAAAAGCGAATAATTATGAGATTATCTAGGCATGATCATGTATATAGTCATCGCGTCCGCGACAAGTAGACCGACTCCTGCCTGCATCTACTACTATTACTCCACACATCGACCGCTATCCAGCATGCATCTAGAGTATTGAGTTCATAAGAACAGAGTAACGCATTAAGAAATATGACATGATGTAGAGGGATAAACTCATGCAATATGATATAAACCCATCTTTTTATCCTCGATGGCAATAATACAATACGTGCCTTGCTGCCCCTGCTGTCACTGCGTAAGGACACCGCAAGATTGAACCCAAAGCTAAGCACTTCTCCCATGGCAAGAATGATCAATCTAGTAGGCCAAACCAAACGGATAATTCGAAGAGACTTGCAAAGATAACTCAATCATACATAAAAGAATTCAGAGGAGATTCAAATATTTCTCATAGATAAACTTGATCATAAACCCACAATTCATCGGATCTCGACAAACACACCGCAAAAAGAGTAACATCGAATAGATCTCCACAAGAGAGGGGGAGAACATGGTATTGAGATCCAAAAAGAGAGAAGAAGCCATCTAGCTAATAATATGGACCCGAAGGTCTGTGGTAAACTACCCACAACTCATCGGAGGGGCTATGGTGTTGATGTAGAAGCCTCCATGGTCGATTCCTCCGGTGGAGCGCTGGCAAGGCTCCAAGATGGGATCTCATGGATACGTAGGTTACGACGGTGGAAATTGTTTTTCGTTGGCTCCTCGGATGTTTTCGGTGACGAGGTATATATAGGAGGAAGAAGTAGGTCGGTGGTCGCCCGAGGCCCTCGAGACAGGCGCGCTGTCAGGGGTGGGCGCGCTCTACCTCGTGGCCGCCTCGGCTGCTTCTTGACTTGCACTCCAAGTCCTCTCGATCACGCTCGCTCCAAAAATCACGCCCCAAAGGTTTCATTCCGCTTGGACTCGCTTGATATTCCTTTTCTTCAAAATACTGAAATGGGCAAAAAACAGCAATACGGGCTAGGCCTCCGGTTAGTAGGTTAGTCCCAAAAATGATATAAATGTGTAAAATAAAGCCCATAAACATCGAAAAGGAGTAATATAATAACATCCAAAAGGGGTAATATAATACGTTGGAGACGTATCAAGCATCCCCAATCTTAATTCCTGCCCATCCTCGACTAGGTAAATGATAAAAACAGAATTTTTGATGTGGAATGCTACCTAGCATAATTCTCAATGTAATTTTCTTTAGTGGCATGAATTTTCAGATCCAAATGATTCAGAATAAAAGTTCATATTGACATAAGAAATAACAATACTTCAAGCATGCTAATAAAAGCAATCATGTCTTCTCAAAATAAGATGGCTAAAGAAAGTTCATCCCTACAAAATCATATAGTTAGGCTATGATTCATTTTCATCACACAAAATACTCCCATCAAGAACAACCCCAGTTTCAGCCAAGCAATTGGTTCATACTTTTTAACGCGCTTCAGCCTTTTTCAACTGTCACGCAATACATGAGCGTGAGCCATGGATATAGCACTATGGGTGGAATAGAATATGATGATGGAGGTTGTGTGGAGAAGACAAAAAAGGAGAAAGTCTCACATTGACGAGGATAATCAACGGGCTATGGAGATGCCCATCAATTGATGTCAACATGAGGAGTAGGGATTGCCATGCAACGGATGCACTAGAGCTATAAATGTATGAAAGCTCAACAAAAGAAACTAAGTGGGTGTGCATCCAACTTGCTTGCTCACGAAGACCTAGGGCATTTGAGGAAGCCCATCGTAGGAATATACGAGCCAAGTTCTATAATGAAAAAATCCCACTAGTATATGAAAGTGACAACATATGAGACTCGCTATATGAAAAACATGGTGCTACTTTGAAGCACAATATATGAGACTCGCTAGATGAAGGACATGGTGCTACTTTGAAGCACAAGTGTGGAAAAAGAGATAGTAACATTGCCCCCTTTTTATTTATTTTCTTTTTTTTCTCTTTTCTCTTTTTTTCTTTTTCTTTTTTTTCTTTTTTGGGCCTTTCTTTTTTTTTGGCCTTTCTTTTTTTCCTTTTTGGGGACAATGCTCTAATAATGATGATCATCACACTTTTATTGATTTACAACATATGAATTACAAATCAAAACTAGAATAAGATATGACTCTATATGAATGCCTCCGGCGGTGTACCGGGATGAGCAATGAATCAAGAGTGACATGTATGAAAAATTATGCATGGTGGCCTTGCCACAAATACGATGTCAACTACATGATCATGCAATGGCAATATGACAATAGTAACGTGTGTCATGATGATAAACGGAACGGTGGAAAGTTGCATGGCAATATATCTCGGAATGGCTAAGGAAATGCCATAATAGGTAGGTATGGTGGCTGTTTTGAGGAAGATATAAGGAGGTTTATGTGTGATAGAGCGTATCGTATCACAGGGTTTGGATGCACCGGCGAAGTTTGCACCAACTCTCAAGGTGAGAAAGGGCAATGCACGGTACCGATGAGGCTAGCAATGATGGAGAGGTAAAAGTGTGTATAATCCATGGACTCAACATTAGTGAAAAGAACTCATATACTTATTGCAAAAAAATTATAAGCCCTCGAAGCAAAGTACTACTACGCATGCTCCTAGGGGGAGGTTGGTAGGAGTTAACCATCGCGCGCCCCCAACCTCCACTCAAGGGAAGGCAATCAAAAGAGCACTCTATGCAATAAATTTGTTACACAACTTTCACCATATGTGCATGCTACAGGACTTGCCAACTTCAACACAAGAATTCTTTAAATTCATAATCACCCAACTAGCATGACTTTAATATCACTACCTCCATAACTCAAAACAGTTATCAAGTATGAAGTTGATATAGCATCCAATTCACTTCCTATGATAGTTTTTATTATACCCAACTTGGATGCCTACCATTCTAGGACCAATTTTATAACCATATAAAATACCATGCTGTTCTAAAAGACTCTCAAAATAATATAAGTGAAGCATGAGAGACTAGCAATTTCTATAAAATTAAGCCACCGCCGTGCTCTAAAAGATACAAGTGAAGCACTAGAGCAAAAACTATGTAGCTCAAAAGATATAAGTGAAGCACATAGAGTATTGTAACAAATTCAATCAAGTGGGCTTCTCCCAAAAGGTGTGTACAGCAAGGATGATTGTGGAAAACTAAAAAGCAAATACTAATATCATACACGACGCTCCAAGCAAAACACATATCATGTGGCGAATAAAAATATAGCTCCAAGTAAAGTTACCAATGAACAAAGACGAAAGAGGGGATGCCTTCCGGGGGCATCCCCAAGCTTAGGATTTTGGCTATTATTGAATATCTTGGGGTGCCATGGGCATCCCCAAGCTTAGGCTCTTGCCACTCCTTGTTCCATAGTCCATCAAATCTTTACCCAAAACTTGAAAACTTCACAACACAAAACTCAACAGGAAATCTCATAAGCTCCGTTAGTGAAAGAAAACAAAACCACCAAATAAGGTATTGTAATGAACTCATTATTTATTTATTTTGGTGTTAAACCTACTGTATTCCAAGCACTCTATGGTTCATACCACTTAAAACTTGCCATAGATGCATCAAAATAAGCAAACAACACACGAAAAACAGGATCTGTCAAAAACAGAACAGCCTGTAGAAATCTGTAACTAACGCAAACTTCTGGAAATTTAAAAATCCTACCAAAATAGGAAGTCCTGAGAAATGTGTCTATTTATAAGCATCAAAAAGAATCAATGCAAAAGCACCTTTATGTGATTTAAAAAAACTAATTTAGTGCGCGCAAAGTTTCTGTTTTTCAGCAGAATCAAATTAACTATCACCATAGGTTATCCTATAGGTTCTACTTGGCACAAACACTAATTAAAAGATAAAAACACATCTAAACAGGAGGTAGATGCAAAATTTATTCCTAAACAGAAGCAAAAACAAAAAACACAAATAAAATTGGGTTGCCTCCCAACGAGCGCTATCGTTTAACTCCCCTAGCTAGGCATAAAAGCGAAGATAGATCTAAGTAGTGCCATCTTTGGCACTCAATTCATAAGTAGCCCGCATGGTAGATTCATGAGGTAATTTAATTTTCTTTCTTGGAAAGTGCTTCATGCCTTTCCTTAATGGAAATTGGAATCCAATATTCCCTTCCTTCATATCAATAATCGCGCCAATCGTTCTAAGGAAAGGTCTACCAAGAATAATATGGCAAGAAAGATTGCAATCTATATCAAGAACGATAAATTCTACGGGCACCAAATTTCTATTTGCAACAATGAGAACATCATTGATCCTTACCATTGGCTTTTTAATGGTGGAATCCGCAAGGTGCAAATTTAAAGAGAAATCATCAAGATCATGGAAACCTAGAACATCACATAAAGTTTTCGGAATCGTGGAAACACTAGCACCCAAATCACACAAAGTATAACAATCATGATCTTTAATTTTAATCTTTATAGTAGGTTCCCACTCATCATTAAGTTTTCTAGGTATAGAAACTTCCAAATTAAGTTTTTCATCATAAGATTGCATCAAGGCATCAACGATATGTTTGGTAAAAGCTTTATTTTGACTATAAGCATGAGGAGAATTAACAATGGATTGCAACAAGGAAATACAACCTTCTAAAGAACAATTATCATAATCAAATTCCTTGAAATCCGCAATAGTGGGTTCAATGCTATTTAAAGTCATGACCTCTCCAATCCCACTTTTACCAAATTTAGCATCAAGATCTAAAAACTCCGAATTATTGGGACGCCTTCTAACTAAAGTTGACTCATCTCCAGTCCCATTATTATTAAGATTCATATTGCAAAACAAAGATCTAATAGGAGACACATCAATAACTTTAAGATCTTCATCATTATTTTCATTAAAACTAGAAGAACACGCCTTTACAAAGCAATCTTTCTTAGCACGCAATCTAGCGGTTCTTTCCTTGCACTCATCAATGGAAATTCTCATTGCTTTGAGAGACTCATTGATATCATGCTTAGGAGGAGTAGATCTAAGTTTAAGAGAATCAACATCAAGCGAAAGTCTATCAACGTTCCTAGCCAAATCATTAACTTTGAGCAATTTTTCTTCAAGCAAAGCATTAAAATTCTCTTGAGAAATCATAAATTCTTTCACACTATCTCAAAATCAGAGGGCATATTATTAAAATTACCATAAGAATTATTGTAGGAATTTCCATAATTATTAGAGGAATTACAAGGGAGCGGTCTAGGATTAAAGTTTCCTCTATAAGCATTGTTTCCAAAACTATTCCTACCAACAAAATTCACATCCATAGATTCATTACTATTATCAATCAAAGTAGACAAAGGCATATCATTGGGATCAAGAGGAGTATTTTTAGTAGCAAACAACTTCATAAGTTCATCCATCTTTCCACTCAAAACAGTAATTTCTTCTATAGCATGCACTTTTTTACTAGTAGATCTTTCGGTGTGCCATTGAGAATAATTAGCCATAATATTATCAAGGAGTTTTGTAGCATCTCCTAAAGTAATTTCCATAAACGTGCCTCCCACGGCCGAATCTAAAAGATCTCTAGAAGTAAAGTTCAAACCGGCATAAAAATTTTGTATGATCATCCATAAATTCAAACCATGAGTAGGGCAATTGTGAAACATCAATTTCATTCTTTCCCAAGATTGGGCAACATGCTCATGATCAAGTTATTTAAAATTCATAATATCGTTCCTAAGAGTGATGATGTTAGCGGGAGGAAAATACTTAGAGATAGAAGCATCTTTGCACTTGTTCCAAGAATCAATACTATTTTTAGGCAAAGACGAAAACCAAACTTTAGCACGATCTTTAAGTGAAAACGGAAATAACTTCAATTTAACAATATCATTATCCGTATCTTTCTTTTTTCGCATATCACACAAATCAACAAAGTTGTTTAGATGAGTAGCGGCATCTTCACTAGGAAGGCCGGCGAATTGATCTTTTAACAAGATTCAGCAAAGCAGTATTGATTTCACAAGACTCAACATCATTAAGAAGAGCAATCGGAGTACTAAGGAAATCATTATTATTGGTATTGGAGAAATCACACAATTTCATATTATCTTGCGCCATGGCAACAAGTAATCCAACACACAAGCAAACAGAAAAAGGCAAGCGAAAAAGAGAGAAGACATTGGGAAAGAGAGGGCGAATAAAACGGAAAGGGTGAAGTGGGGGAGAGGAAAACGAGAGGCAAATGGCAAATAATGTAAATGCAAGGGAGATGAGTTTGTGATGGGTACTTCGTATGTCTTGACTTGAGCGAAGACCTCCACGGCAACGTCACCAGAAATCCTTCTTGCTACGTCTTGAGCTTGCGTTGGTATTCCTTGAAGAGGAAAGGGTGATGCAGCAAAGTAGCATAAGTATTTCCCTTAGTTTTTGAGAACCAAGGTATCAATCCAGTAGGAGGCTCCTCAAAAGTCCCACGCACCTACACGAACAAACAAAGAACTCGCAACCAACGCAATAAAGGGGTTATCAATCCCTTCACGGCCACTTGCGAAAGTGAGATCTGATAGAGATAGTATGATAAGATAAATATATTTTTGGTATTTTATAATATAGATAAGAAAAGTAAATATGCAAATAAAAGTAGATTGAAAGCTTATATGATAGAAGATAGACCCGGGGGCCATAGGTTTCACTAGAGGCTTCTCTCAAGATAGCATAAGTATTACGGTGGGCGAAGAAATTACTGTCGAGCAATTGATAGAAAAGTGAATAATTATGAGATTATCTAGGCATAATCATGTATATAGGCATCGCATCGCGACTCCTGCCTGCATCTACTACTATTACTCCACACATCAACCATTATCCAGCATGCATCTAGAATATTAAGTTCATAAGAACAGAGTAACGCATTAAGAAAGATGAATGATGTAGAGGGATAAACTCATGCAATATGATATAAACCCCATCTTTTTATCCTCGATGACAAAAATACAATATGTGCCTTGTTGCCCCTGCTGTCACTGGGTAAGGACACCGCAAGATTGAACCCAAAGCTAAGCACTTCTCCCATGGCAAGAAAGATCAATCTAGTAGGCCAAACCAAACTGATAATTCGAAGAGACTTGCAAAGATAACTCAATCATACATAAAAGAATTCAAAGGAGATTCAAATATTTCTCATCGATAAACTTGATCATAAACCCACAATTCATCGAACCTCGACAAACACACAGCAAAAAGAGTTACATCGAATAGATCTCCACAAGAGAGGGGGAGAACATGGTATTGAGATCCAAAAAGAGAGAAGAAGCCATCTAGCTAATAACTATGGACCCGAAGGTCTGTGGTAAACTACCCACAACTCATCGGAGGGGCTATGGTGTTGATGTAGAAGCCCTCCATGGTTGATTCCCCCTCCGGCGGAGCGCCGACGAAGGCTCCAAGATGGGATCTCGCGGATACAGATGGTTACAGTGGTGGAACTTGTTTTTCGTTGGCTCCCTGGATGTTTTTGGGGTACGTGGGTATATATAGGAGGAAGAAGTAAGTCGGTGGCCGCCCGAGGGTCGCACGAGACAGGGGGGCGCGCCATGTAGGGGTGGGCGCGCCCTCCACCCTCGTGGCCGCCTCGGCTGCTTCTCTACTTGCACTCCGAGTCCACTGGATCACGTTCGTTCCAAAAATCACGCTCCCAAAGGTTTCATTCCATTTGGACTCCATTTGATATTCCTTTTCTTTGAAATACTGAAATAGGCAAAAGAACAGCAATACGGGCTGGGCCTCCGGTTAGTAGGTTGGTCCCAAAAATGATATAAATGTGTAAAATAAAGCCCATAAACATCCCAAAGGGGTAATATAATAGCATGGAACAATCAAAAATTATAGATACGTTGGAGATGTATCACCCACTGATTTCATCCATATGATTGAGCTTTGTCATCTCTATTGGTGTTGTGCTACTGTTTAGATACTGTCATGAAAAAGTGGTATTGTCCTTGAGAAGTGCTTCATCTGAGATGTTTTAAATATTTCCTTTCCTTTATTTCGAGCAAACAGGGATGCTAGCATTTAGTTGTCCTCTTGTCTTTGCACAACAGGATCATCTTCTTCTGAAGAAGAATATGGACTACGTGAAGTGACTAGTTCCGATTATGCCAGTATGAAGAAGCTCTGTCTATCTTCTCATCAGAAGGAGCAGTTGAAGGATGGTTACATTACTCCCCACAAGACCAAACTAACTTCAGCTCAGAAGGACTGACAAATCTCCATTTTTTTGGTGTGATGTGCGAGTACAATGTTGTTCTAGGATTCTTTCTGGTGAGTTCCATTTTTCTAAAAGTGTGCTCTATATGGACAATGCAGGTGCGTGTTTAAACTGTCAATTCATAGTACAGTTTGCTATGTACTAATCACTTTTTTTGTATTTGTGCAAACAGGGGTGCTCAACTTGATTTCAATGGGAACTGCACAAAATGTTCATGAATACATCGAATCATTCATTTCCACCACAAGAAAGGAGGTGCCGATAAGTTCAAGGCGTTGCAACATATAAGGGCGAAATCATACAAGCTACGTGCGAATTTGGTTGATTTTGGTGGAATTGCACAAAAAGAACAGCTGGTTTATTTAGCACGAGGTTCCATGTCAATGTTCGAACTGATGGCAAACTCTGCCCATTCCACTATCGTAGGCATTTGATATTTTGTAATGGGACAACCTTGTCAAATTTTGCTCATTGATTTTAGCAAGACATGTGTTTGATATTTTCGAATGGGACGCCCTTTGCTGTCAGCAGCGTCGATCATTTTTTCTTTATTCTTTAGTTGTGAAGTAAATATTGCCTCTGACATGTGAGTCGCTGAGATGCATAATCATCGATTGTTTTGAATGATCTCTATGAATTGCTAGTCATGTGTGTTTGATTGCAATGAACAGAAATGCTAAAAAGCTGCTCAAACTCTTTGTACTCCTTCTGTTCCTTTTTACTTTGCACATTGTGAAAGTGCATACTTTTTTCTATAAGATTGGTCAAAGTAGAGATACTTTGACTGCAGACAAAACTTGTATGCAGACTAGAAAGGACCAGGGGGAGTACATGTGAAACTGCTGCAAACGAGGTGATCACCCTGGGAATAATGCTAGTACGTATTGTTTTGCATGTTCATCCAATGCCAGTGATACAGAAATTCGAACTAATCGAAATAAATTCATTCATACACGGTCGGATTTCATATAAACATGCCGTATTTCATTACATTTCATACATTCTTCAACTAAAAAGGTGTGCGTTGGAGGTATAATTAATTTACCGAAGCTACCCACCTGTGTCCCGCTGAGCCGAACAGAAGCTTTGAGTGATTTAATCAGAGGTGCAGATTGCAGAATCGACATGTGGCCTGTTGGGCCCACGTGTCAGTCAGCCAACTGCACCAGCAGTTAAGTAGAAGTAGTGTTCTTCTCCAACATAGCTCTCCGAATCCACGTCGCCGCCAAGAAGCTAACCGGCTGTCAATGGTCAACTCGCCTAGCTTGGCTTCAACTGGAGGGTAGCAGCGGTGGCCTTACTTGGACTCGAGCGGCGACGACCTACCTTGTTCTACTCTTCCTTGCTTTCTGTGTGGCACGGCCTCGTTAGCAGCGGGGAGGAGCCTCGGCAGAGCCGGCGATGTCCTCTGTCTCGTTGCCAGCAGGCGGCGCCTCGGCGGAGTGGTGGAAATCCTCCCCCTCGTTGCCGACAGGGTGGGGCCTCAGCTGAGCTAGCGATGTCCTCTGCCTCGTTGTTGGCGGGGCGGGGCCTCGGCGGAGCCGGCAGTGTCCTCTGCCTAGTTGTTGGCGCCGCAGGGCCTCGGCGGAGAAGGGATTCGTCGACGCCAGTGGAGCGGGCACTCGTCGGAGACGACATTGTCCTCTGCCTCATCCTCGGTCTCGCCAAACGGCGCCTCGCCCGCTTCATCGCCCTCTTTGTAGGCGGCCACAGCCTTCGCCACCTGCATGCGGTACCGCCAGCGCTTGAGGCGGCCCTTGCGGGCGGAGCGGTACGAGTCTAGCAGCGCCTCCTGCTCCGCGGCAATCTGCTCCTCCGCCTGCAGGTGCTCCTGGAGGAGATGGTGGTTGTAGGCGGCGTCGGCTCGCGCCTCCGGAATCGCTCCTCACGACCGCCTCACCGTGTTCATATATCGGGCACGGGCCTCGCCGCTGTTCATGGTGCATTGCACCGCGAGGATGGCGCGAGGAGGGGTTGGCACCGGATTGTCGACTACCATGTTCTCCATTGGGACGCCGTCGCCCTTCGATGCTCGCTGCCAGCCGGTCGGCAGCAATGGCTGCCATCTCCTTGTGGTCCATCATCCGCCCATCCCAAGAACGCCGAGCGCGAGGAAGCCATGGTGGGCGTAGTGGTGTGGACAGAGAAAGGGAACGGATGCGGATGATCGCGCTATGGCCGGGCGCAACAGCTTTATATAGCAATGGTGGGCGGCGGAGGGACGGATGTGGTGGCCGAGTAGCCGCCCGGCAACCGCGTATCATTAATGTGGGCGGCAGATGGACTGACGGACGGCACTTGTGTCATTTGAAGGTGGAGCAATCGATCGCACCGGAAGCGGGTGGGCGGCAACGATCGCTTCAAAGTGAAAGCGCGGCGTGGCGAGGAGATGACTTTACTTGGAGAGGATGACAATGGGGACCCACCAGGGCCATAGCCTCACGTACGCAAGTGCCTCCTTATTATATATATATAGGGTGGCACTATTATGATCATGGGATCAAAATAACTATTTGGATCACAACAGCCTCTATAAGGGCCCGACAGGGCCCTCCCGAACTTCCTGAAACTGCCGTTCCAGCCCGACAGCGTCCCAACCGATCCGGAGGCCTCCCCCGACAGGATCCACCTGATCCCGATCCTGAGCCGCCTCAGCCCACCTCCTTCCCTCGATCCCCCGACCTCCCCCCATGGTCGCCGTCGATCTTCGCCGGATCCGCCCGCCTCAGCCTCCCGCTGCCGGATCCGCCGCCTCCCCTTCTTCACCAGCTCTTGGCTGGCTGGGTCCGCCGCCTCCCCTCCGTCTCGGCCTGGCCGCCACCGGCGCTGGCGAAGGAAAGCGACGGCGGATGCGGCATGAGGGAGCCTGTCGCTCGACGCGAAGCCGCCATGGACTTCAGAAGCCGCAGATCTCGCCCCATCACCACCGCTCAAGACTTGGCGCACAGATGACGGACCGGCGGCGAGCGGCGCGACTAACGGAGCAACTCCTCCACGGAGGCGGCATCTGCTGCGCCTCAAATTCAGCCGCATACAAGACATGAACTTCCTCCCCAATTTTGCCTTCTTCTTCAATCTTGCATTCTCTGACCTTCTTGCTTCGTGCAGATGAACTTTGCTCCCTCTGCAAGACAAGGATTGCCATGGGATTCCTCTCATACCTCCATGACGAATTGTTCCCAGGGTGGCCTATCAGCTGCTGGAAAAAGGTTGGCCGAACTTATAGCCGTGGTATGGTTGAACTTCTTCCTTCCTTCGGTTTGTTATTTGCTTACAACCATGAGAAGTTACGTAGTGCATGAGCATCACCTAGGCTACAAAAGCTTTTTTTAAAATCTCCGCCACAACCATGAGAAGTTCGGTAGTGCATGAGCCTCACCTGTGCTACAAACACTATAAAATCTGCTCAGATCCACATTCACATTCGTGATTCAAAAAATAAAATGAAAATAGAACATGCATGTGATGTGACTTGAAGGTCAGGTTGGTATGCACTAGCAGTCCACCCATTCAAAAAACTCATGAAGGCTCAGGTTTCCTAACTGTAGACAGTATTTCCCCTTTGCAAAACAAGAAGTTCAGGTTGTGGAGAGTGCTCAGTTCAGGTACATATAAGTAATATAAATATTGCAAAAATAAAAAACAGGATGTGAAGTTCATTCTGTGAAGGGTGCTCAGTTCAGGTACAAAGGCATTGGCAGATGCTCACTTCATTGCATAGTGTCATGTCTCTCACCACTTTTATATGAGAAGTTCAGTCTGTGGATAATGCTAAGTTCAGTTATGAAGGTATATGCAGATATAACTTGTGTGCTAACAGACATTTTTTTCCTTTAATGTCAGCAAGACGAGAGACGCATGAAGAAGCTTAGAAGTTCCTAGCAGCAAGTACACAATGCAAAGCCTGTACGCGTTGCACCACCCTCTCAATGGGTCACACCTCAAACGCACCAACAACATTACCAACCTGCTCCAGACAAAAAATGGACGACACGTAAACACACGGATACTCCCGAGAAGTCGGGTCACAACCCTATCCGCACAAGTTTGCGCCCACCTAATTGGGTGATGCCGAAATCCTCATGATTCTTTGTATCCACCAGCAGACTCCCAAGCACGCCGATGGAGGAGGGGTTAGCTCAAGTCCTGCGGTAACTCGAGGTTATCCCGTGTGCCTCATCAATGCCAAAGCGAAGCAACTAAACCGGATCCCAGGACAAATCCAACAGCAACACACACACGGAGGAGAGTGATCTGCACACTACCACCATTTGATCCTGCTGCTGCTGCTGCAAGTCAGGATTGTACGGGGCAAAAGGTAGATGGTTTGCTTCACAGAACAAAAGAGCAAACCAAGACCAGGATTGCAATACCTCCACAACCACCTCAAGCAAAAAGGACGCAAACAAGAGAGAGTCCATCTTCAACCCTACTTCCTCCGCGTGATCCACTGCTGCATCCTGCAATGATTACTCCTCCATGCCCCATCCCAGAGGGACAGCAGCCGACACTGGCGGAGTTGCGATCATACACGCACGTA